>OY293414.1:25885730-27085730 GCA_958502065.1 Chrysolina americana | reverse complement strand
CTAAGCTAGGAACCGCAATGACCGACCAGTATCGACCGTCATGGTTGCTCAGTGTGCTGGCTGCCTAAGGGGCCTACTACTACTGTAGTTGGAACCCTTGTGGTAACAATAGTTCGCCTATGTGCTTTGATCCTCTATCTGCCAAAATACAAGCTTCAGGTGGAGAAGTTTCTAAGAAATCACAATCTTCAAACAAAAGTACATCAATTATTCTTCCCCCGTAACCAGGAGAAATATAGTTTATGAGACCATCAGGAATACATAAAATCAAATATTTCAATATGTTTTCTTTTTTGTACTCCAACCAGGTTGAAGCTTGATGCACAACTTTATTAATGATAATGAATAACGATAACGAAACTCACGCTGCTATATTTACACCTAAAGCAATGGACAGATTTGATTTTATAGTTGAATTGGTGACCTTTGGCATGGAAGATCCAAGAATATGAGCAAGTCTTGGTATATTCTTCATAAAAATTTTGCTAGGATGACGTGGACACACCAAACATATCACCAAGTTCTAAAAATATGGTGTTTATTCGTATTTTTCTTCTTTGGTACTACTATCAGAAGTAATCTACCACTGATTCAGAGACAGTTGAATTGATGACGTTTCTTCACTTGTATATGGTGTACATAACGATGATTCACTATTTGATTCAGTTTCTTCCACAAATATTAAAGATCTACGAACGTAGCCTTGTATCGACAGGTATTCTTTTAGCAGATGAATTCTAAATAGGCAACAAAAAATTCATTTTTTCATTTATTTATTCATTTATTCATTCATTCATTCATTCATTCATTCATTCATTCATTCATTCATTCATTCATTCATTCATTCATTCATTCATTCATTCATTCATTCATTCATTCATTCATTCATTCATTCATTCATTCATTCATTCATTCATTCATTCATTCATTCATTCATTCATTCATTCATTCATTCATTCATTCATTCATTCATTCATTCATTCATTCATTCATTCATTCATTCATTCATTCATTCATTCATTCATTCATTCATTCATTCATTCATTCATTCATTCATTCATTCATTCATTCATTCATTCATTCATTCATTCATTCATTCATTCATTCATTCATTCATTCATTCATTCATTCATTCATTCATTCATTCATTCATTCATTCATTCATTCATTCATTCATTCATTCATTCATTCATTCATTCATTCATTCATTCATTCATTCATTCATTCATTCATTCATTCATTCATTCATTCATTCATTCATTCATTCATTCATTCATTCATTCATTCATTCATTCATTCATTCATTCATTCATTCATTCATTCATTCATTCATTCATTCATTCATTCATTCATTCATTCATTCATTCATTCATTCATTCATTCATTCATTCATTCATTCATTCATTCATTCATTCATTCATTCATTCATTCATTCATTCATTCATTCATTCATTCATTCATTCATTCATTCATTCATTCATTCATTCATTCATTCATTCATTCATTCATTCATTCATTCATTCATTCATTCATTCATTCATTCATTCATTCATTCATTCATTCATTCATTCATTCATTCATTCATTCATTCATTCATTCATTCATTCATTCATTCATTCATTCATTCATTCATTCATTCATTCATTCATTCATTCATTCATTCATTCATTCATTCATTCATTCATTCATTCATTCATTCATTCATTCATTCATTCATTCATTCATTCATTCATTCATTCATTCATTCATTCATTCATTCATTCATTCATTCATTCATTCATTCATTCATTCATTCATTCATTCATTCATTCATTCATTCATTCATTCATTCATTCATTCATTCATTCATTCATTCATTCATTCATTCATTCATTCATTCATTCATTCATTCATTCATTCATTCATTCATTCATTCATTCATTCATTCATTCATTCATTCATTCATTCATTCATTCATTCATTCATTCATTCATTCATTCATTCATTCACTTAGAAAATTATTGGTATGATCTAGTTTCATTTTTCGAAATTTATTAATGGGTAAATTCCAATCTAATGTGATTAAAGAGTTGATGTTGTTGGCCGTTCGAAGCATGATTGCGAGAGGACTTCTCGCGACTGTTGAAAGAAAAGGTACATGAAACATTGTCTGAGTTCGAGTGCGTCTTAAAGGAGCGTTGAATAGAATTAGTGATAAAATTTCAGGGGAATTTATTAAGTTTTTCATAATTTTATATAGAAATAAAACAGTACAGTTTTTCGACTCTCCAGAGAATAAATTTTGAATTCTTGCCGAAGCTGAGTTGATCTGACTGTGTGATAGTTCGGTCGAATGTGGTGTCTTTTGAAATACAAATATCTTAAGAATTTGTTTTGAATTTTTTCTAATCTTTGGAGCAATGTTTGGTATTCTCCATTCCAAATTATAGCCGTAAATTCTAATATTGGTCGAACTAATGAATAGTACAGAATTTTGATGGTTCGTATGTTGATAAAAGGAGATGTCTGTCTTATTATGAATCCAAGCATTTTGTTGGCTGATTTTATTATGCCTTCGATGTGGGGTGAAAATGAGAATTTATTATTATATTTTACTCAAAGATTTTTTACTTCTGTACTTCTGTGCATCTCTATATTGATTCTAACTGTTCGGATTTGTTTAAATATTTTCAAATCATCAGCCAATAGTAGACATTTGGAGTGTTTTATAACTGAAGGAAGATCGTTAATAAACAAGAGAAAGAGTAAAGGCCTCAGATTGGATCCCTGTGGCACTCCAGAAGTTGCAAGAAACTTACCTGAAGTATTTCCGTTATATTTTATCACACAATACCTGTTATTCAAATAACTTATAAATATATTTAGCATATTTTTTGAAAAACCGTATTTATTGAGTTTCTGCAGTAGACAGTCATGGTTCACCTGATCGAACGCTTTGCTAAAGTCTGTATATATTGTATCGAGTTGTTTTTTGTGTCTAAAGTTTCGTTGGCATAGTTGGTGAATATAAATTAATTGGTGTTAATAGACTTTTTCTTTATGAAACCATGTTGTTCCTCAGCAATTACATTTTCTACATGATTGTATATCTTGCAGTAAATGATTTGCTCAAAAAGTTTCGAGGGTGCACCCATAATCGAAATACTTCTGTAATTTTCTATATCCGATTTTTTTCCAGATTTATGGATTGGCGTACAGATTGAGGTTTTCCACTGAGTTGGAAAATTAGCCGTTTTAATGATCAAATTAAAAATATATAATAAAGAAGTTTTCAACCACTCCTGACAACCCTTTATTACGTATGGTGGGATACCATCAATACCGGCAGCTTTTTTCGGTTTAAGTTTTTTTATAGCCTCTGTGAGATCAGCTTCTTCTATGAAGTTTATATTGAATGTATCATTCACGCAGCTTGAGCCATCTTCAACATGTTCACTGTAAATAGAACACTCTGGACTAAAAACGCTGGCAAAAAACTCTGCAAATTTGTTAGCAGTATCCCCAGTCAGTACGCCATTTCCTCTGAATTTAAAAGTATCCCTGTCCAGTTAACATAATTCCAAAAACAATTCACATAGGAGGTTGAGTTTTCCTCAATTATTTTAATATTTTTTCTGTATTTTTATCAAAGATTTCAGCGACCTTCTGATATCTTTGTACTTATTATTGTAATAGTTCGACACATTTTTCAATTTCCCATAGCGATTATTTCAACAATTCCTTTAATTGTTTCGTGTACCAAGTTTAATATTTTTGGTATTTTTTATATAACACAAATTTTGGTACTCAAGCATTAAATATATTATAAACGGTAATATAAAAATTCGTCAAAGCTATTGTATTCACATCTATACCTGATTATTGACGTTTTCCCAACTAGCTTCCCTGAATAATTCACTCATAAGCAAAAAGTTTGCTTTTTTAAAATTAAGTTATAATTCTTCTGAGAAACAGTCAGTTTCTCTGGTCAGTGCATGTTGAATAATGATTTTTATTTCCAAAGCTGGATGAAAGGTATTCTCTTTAACAAGTGGTAGCGGTTCTCTATGAAATTTACATATGTTTTCATCGAAATATTCGTCAACCGGTTGCACCCCTACGTTCAACCCGCAGAAGTCAGAGACTCGTGCGAGCTAGGGGAAGACGTAGCCCTCACTATTACACGAGACCGGTGACATTGCTAAGATTCGAACTCTTTGGCTCATGGAGCGAGCATTGAACCCGCTAGAATTTATCGGATTCGTTATGCACTGGGTGCATTTACTTCTTAATTTTTTACGAATGTTAACTTGCACTGATTTTGAAGTAGTTGGTTCGGTCAAGTTATTTTCGGAGAGTACTGAACTCAAAATAAAACCATTAATAGGACCTCAGAGGTTAACAATGATTATGTTATTTCTCTATAGAAATATTTCGGGCCTCAGGGCCGATTTTTCAATCGACAGCTAAGCAAATTTAGCAGTTAGATCTCTCTAACTCATGTTGCATACTTGAATTAACTTTGTTGCATAAAGTAATGATAGCTGTCGCAAGTAGTATTAACACTGATTTTGATGGAATTCGATATTCATGAAACGGCTAGGTACTTTACCTACCCATGGGCCGTGGTGGCGAGCGGGTTAAGCGCTCGCTTTTCAATCCAATCAACTGCAGGTGCATGGGTTCGAACCTAAACACGGTAACCGGTCTCGTGCGTGGCATCAAATATTTGAAAAGAGGAGGCCTACGTCTTCCCTAGCTCGCACAAGTCTCTCAGACACTTCTGAGAGTTGCTCGTAAGGGTGCAGCAGGTTGACAGATATAACAATTTTACCAAACAATTTCAACACTTTCAACCTCTTAGATTTGTTGGTACAGTTTGTCACCAACCATGCATGAATATTCAATACATGAACCTGAGATCATATCCTGTGCACTGATACCTATTGAACAGTTGAGTGAGGAAGCCCAGAAAGCCAGGAATAAAGTTTTTAATACAGGGAACATAATTCCAGGAAGTGTAATAGATCCTAAAGTAATAAAGCTATTTTCAACTTATTTTTGATCAGTAGCGATCCAGTCATTACAAGCAAAAGGAAAATCAAAAAGTATCTCGGACCTGGTATCATAAAAAGCTATTTCAAAACCGTCATGAAATCCTTACTCTGATTATATTATGACGCATGAAATAAAAGAGGGATACTAGCCCAACAACTAATGTACATGAAAACACTTCTCGAGCCCTCACACCTGTTAGCATCCTATCAAAAACTCACTCTCGAACCATGTGACATTATTGATTTTCGCAATGTCACTTCTTTCCCAGCGGGCATTTCGTTCTGGTCGTCACGATGCGCAGTTATTTCAAAGTCTAGGCCATTCTGATTTTCCATTGAGAAAATGTTCATCCATCACCATGGAAACAGACTATTTGACGTCAGCACTCGATTGCGTAACCTCAATCGGTGAAGCGGTGTCGTTACGTCATACAGAAGAACCGGGAAAGTATCTATTTCAGTAATTAAGTCTATATTGGACTTCGCTTGGCTGTTATCAGACCTTCTGCACTCAAAGAGTAGTTAATTCTATTCCTGCTTTTTATTTTCACGCGATTCTTTAATTTCCGGTGAGGATGACAGTATTTGAACAAATGACTCGCAAGAAAGATTTCGTTAGGGAGAAATGTTAATGATGACTGCTGAATGTGAATCAACAATTTTGTAAGGCGAGGAAGACGCCAATTGATAGAAGATCAATAACCAATCAACAAATTCGTTTGTTATTATCCATTAGGTGACGAAAACCTCGAATTTCCGAAAAAGTCATAGTCGGAGGCTGAATATATTATAATTTCAAATGAAAATGTGCCTTGTATCTTAGTCTCCGCAGCTTCAATAAAAGCTTTTTTAGATTATTATGATAGTATAAAAATGAAATTGCAGTATAAAAATGAAATTGCAGTAATGTATTCCATATGGTGTCCTAAAAAGATTTTAGACATTTTTTTTTGTAATATTTTTTTTATTGTTTGTATTTATTTTCTCTTCAACCCTTGAGGTATTAGAGACAACGGTGAATAGCTTACAAATGATATATATGTTACATTAGATTTCATTGATTAAATTAATATTTGTTAACAATTTCACCAATTTGCGGATTTCACAGTTGTCATCCAAAAGTTCGTGTGTGGATTCCATAGGTATGTCTGACGCTGGTAGTTGTATACTGGATACTTGATTTCTTGAGTAAGATGTGGTTGGTTGTGTGGTTAGATTGACATGTTACACAGATTGATTTACCTACTTATCTGTTTGTTTCAGTATGTAGCTGTGTGTGTGAGAAATGTTTTTTCCAGGGAAATACAGAATTTTTCCCTTCGCAGAAAACTTGAACTGAGAAATGTAACTCAGATTGCTTTGCGGAAGTTATTGTTTCTTTTGGTGTTTGCTTGAAGTCTGGTTTCACAGTTATTGAAATCGGATGGAGTTCTTCTATATTTATACAGTGAGGACCAAAAGTCCGTCGCCCCCCCTGTAACTTCTGTATTCTACATATTACAAAAAAATGTTAGATACATAAGTTGTAGGGTTTCATTCGATCTCTTTAATGGTTTAAGTTTCATTCATACAGAGTGTCTCAAAAAAGCACGGTGATTTAGAAGTTAATTTTTTTAAATGGGATACCCTGTGTTTCATTGCATTATTACATTCTACGTTGAATTCTGAACAAGTTTGATGAATGGTTTTCTATCAAAAAAGTTAATAGTTTTGGACTTATGAACACTTGTAAATAATTATTTCGACTACTTTTGCACCAGTTCACGAATAAATTAATGAGGTAGGCTATGCACGCTAGGCGCGTTTATTTTATCCATGACAACGAAAAAAAACTCTTATCTGTTTTTGCCAAATGTCATTGACATTTTATAGGTTTTCAAAACTTTGTTTCAAACGGTTTTCAATTTCTCTTGTTGATTAATATGGCTCGTTCAGTAGCAGACAAAGTTGAAGCCGTTATCATATTTGGTGAAGCTAACCGAAATTACCACGCTGCTATTCGCATTTTCAATGAACGGTTTCCAGAACGTCCGATGTGTCGAAAATATCTGCAGAAATTGGTGGCAAAATTTAACCAAACTGGCACCGTGAAAGATGCTCCGAGATCTGGGAGGCCGAAAATAATTACGGAAGATGTTGAAATTCAAGTACTAGCCAAAATGGTAAATAACCCACAACAATCAACTAAGCAAGTAGCTGATACATGTGATGTTTCTAAAACATCAGTAAAGAGGGTTTTGAAACAAAATAAATTCCATCCTTACAAAATAAAAATTTTGCACCAATTGGTTGAAGATGATCCAGACTGGCGATTTGAATTTTGCGAGACCATGGCAGAAAGAATTGTTGCAAATCGACTTTATTTGTAACACATCTGCTTTAGTGATGAAAGCACTTTTTACCTAAATGGAAATGTGAATACCCAGAATTGTAGATATTGGAGTGATGAGAATCCCCATGAATTCCGCGAGGGGCATACTCAATTTCCCCAGAAAATTAATGTTTGGGCTGGTATTTTAGGTAACCACATTGTAGGTCCCATATTCTTGGAAGAAAATTTAAATGGTCCCAGATACCTCCAAATGCTGCAAGACACAATAAGTCCCAGTATCGATGAGATCGTTGCGCAAAACCCACATGAATTTTACTTGGATGTAACATTTCAGCAAGATGGAGCGCCACCACACTATTTTCGGGAGGTGAGAAATTACTTAGGTGAAAGGTATCCAGGTAGGTGGATTCGACGTCGAGGTACAACAGAGTGGCCAGCTCGCTCACCGGACCTCTCACTGCTTGATTTCTTTCTCTGGGGGCTATGTGAAATCCGTAGTTTTTAAGACAGTTTGTGGGTCGTTAGATGAACTGCGCCGTCGAATTATTGAAGTGTGTTCAGAAATAACACCTCAAACCTTGATTAATGTTAGGGAAGAGTTTACAACCCGACTATTTATGTGTCAAGAAATGCATGGTGGACATGTCGAACATCTTTTGAAATAGATAAAAACTCACCGTTTTTAGTTATTAATTAAAATATCTCTTCAGTTTTTAATGATTCTTGATCTGTATTTATGGACTACCTTATTTGTTAATAAAATGTTTCAACTTCATTTGTACTAGTTTTTCGTGAGATTCAACAACTCTAACAATTGTAAAATGGTACGACGAGGTAAGTTACACATGGTGCCACCAGCAGTTTGCAACATTGGATAGCTTTCAAAAAGTTAGGATAGGAAAGTGGAATACATTGTGATCCATTTGTTACGATTTTCTCATTGAACTGGCGCAAAAGTAGTCGAAATAATTATTTACAAGTGTTCATAAGGCCAAAACTATTAACTTTTTTGATAGAAAACCATTTATCAAACTTGTTCAGAATTCAACGTAGAATGTAATAATGCAATGAAATACAGGGTGTCCCATTTAAAAAAATTAACTTCTAAGTCACCGTGCTTTTTTGAGACACTCTGTATGAATGAAACTTAAACCATTAAAGAGATCGAATGAAACCCTACAACTTATGTATTTAACATTTTTTTGTAATATGGAAAATGATGAAGTTACGGGGGGGGGCGACGGACTTTTGGTCCTCACTGTATAATTTCGTGCTAGTTGATCCACAATTTAGTTTCCTTTTATGCCCATGTGAGATGGCACCAAGATAAATTTGATAGTTTGGTTGATATGCTGTAAATGAGTAAGTTCATTTTTAATCAGCAAAAGGATTGGATAAGTGGGGAGATTTGGGATTAAGCGGTCAATGCGCTGAGGGGGTCGATAATAAGTACTGTTTTTAAAAAGTTTTGATTTCTTGCATAATCCAAGGCTTTCAGGATGGCGGATAGTTCCCCAGTAAAAACGAAAGTAATTGTTGTTGATTTGTGGCAAGAGTTCTGTTTGATTATGGTACTGTTAGTTTAATATTTACTGAAGTGGGAAAGGGTAATGTTTTAATCAAGTAAATTCACTGTCAATGGTGGGGGAGTTGGTATGCTGTTAATGTACATTTCTGGAAAGGATATTTGCTGCTCTGCAATGTATTTATTTATTCTTTCGTAGAACGGTACATCTAGTATCTTCTTCCTATCGAATATTTGCTTGAACCGATTGGAAAAAACATTACTGAATACCGGAATTTGCTGATGCATAGCGGGGACTCAAATATTGCCTTCTGCGATACAGTGAAGATTCACCAGTTCCACACAGGAGACTTTCTGTTGGGCTTATACAGAATGCTCCTGTTGCGATTCTGATTGCCGAGTTATGTATGCTATCGAGTTCTCGTATTACAGGGGTTTTGGCTAAGGAAAAAACTATGGAGCCATAATCCAATTTTGATAGTATCAGAGACTTGTAGGTTTCCATCAGACAGGTGTAATTTGCTCCCCAATTTTTGTTTGCCAAGATTTAGTCCGTGTTGGCAAGAGGATTTCAAACTTTTTATATGGGATCTCCAGTTCAGTTTTCCATCAAAAGTTAATTCTGGTTCCTGTATATTGTGTTTTCTAGAGAATGCAATACTTATATTTCTTTTAATATTGAGATAATTGTAATCCTGTAGAAACTGACCATTTTCTTATATTATCCAGTGCATTTTATAATTTTTTAACACACTTTGAAAGAGGGTTTTTTCCATCCATTTTTCATTATTAGTGCCGTCATTTCTTCTTTTTGGTTTCAAGGAGAAACAAAACAATTTCACACCTGTAGTTACGTTTTCTCTAATTACCCGTATATAGGAATTAGAAGAAATACTAAACCTAACCTAATGACAACCCATTCTACAGCTATGAAGCTTGATCACCTACAGTATTGTTAAATTTAATCTCTGTCCAGAAGATGGTCACTGAAACACTTGTCGAGTTAAAAATAGTTATTTGGTATTGGGATAAAAAAACGGTGCATGTATTTATCACTGCACCAAAGGTTTCAACCAATTGCTGTGCAAGTAGGTAAAGCAAGTTTTTTTTTTATTTTCATGAAATAAATTAAAGTGGCTTTCATACTTATATCATTGTATTGTATTGTATATTTTCAGGAAACATATTGTTTTGCCATGATGGAATGCAGCACCCAGTGTGCCTTGTGTGATATTTCAAACGGACGTAATCATGAGTATATTAATCCTGAGCACTGTAGTCAGTGTTATATGTAACTATATAGAAGACTGAATAATTGATCCCATCTGATAACTGAAATTATGTTAAGGGTGTTAAAGATATTACCTAGAAAGATACTGTTATCCGGCTGGAAGAACCGCAATTATGAAAACTGCTGGTAATTCTATAAATTAATTTATTTTTTCTTTTCTATTCAGACTTGTTTGACAAAACTTCTTAGAAACCTATCTTTTTTTCATAGCAAACTATTGACATAAAATAACTGTGAATGACAAAATATATACAATGTGAATAACTGAAAATAAATATAACAGAAGTCTTGACATTCTGACATTCTCCTCCCCGTAGTTGAAGTTCTTCTAACTCAATTACCATTCTTCTTCTCTACATGTAGTGCGCAGATATTGCTAACAGGACGACGGAATATACCATATGGAGTCTTCACATCAACCACTCTGACAATTCCATCTCTACCAGGATAAACTGCTTCGACTTTTCCACGAGGCCAGGAGTTTCGTGGACTGGCTGGATCAGCAATGTTTTATTCCATGATTTGAATTCAAACAAGAGAAACATAAACGCATTTTCTTAATAAAATCCCATCGATTGTCAACATTACTATCCAAAAATGATTTACATTTCGTCAGTAGATGGTTATTATCATTACAGAAAGCACACTTCCTTATTTTTATTTCTGCAGTAGCATAGGTATGTTCAGATTCCCTACCTTGTTTTGGCTCAAATTTGGACGTAGACGTAAATGGATTCTGTAGTTGACAGACATCATCGGCTAAATCATCCAACCACTCTTGAAATTTAACGAGATTCAAATCACTTTTATTCAAATCCTTTGATTTCCTAGCCCATTCCATTTTGAATCTCGTGGGTAACTTGCCAATCAAATCCTGGAGTAGAACTGGATTTCTTAGATGATCTTCTTGCTCTAGTGTCATCATGGTGCTTACTAAATTTCTTATTGCATCTGAAAATTCAACAATATTATTGATTTTGTCTTCTTTTATTGGCATAATATTTTTCACTTTTTCCAAAAGGGTATCAACAATATACTCAGGCCTTCCAAAACGTGGTAAAATTCCGTTAACGACAGGCAACCGATTTTCAAAAAAAAATTTTTTGAGACTTACCCAGCTCGGTGTCCTGAACAAAAAATCCAATTGAAATTCTCGGCGGTCTTAAGTAGTTTCGGAGATACGGCCCTTTCTTTGGATGGAAACAGGCATTTTCTAGCACACGTTTCTGCTGTGAACAAACACTCACAATGCTTCCTTCTTTTTGTCAACACAATGTACACACCCTAATTCACCTGTTTCATACATTTTTTTAAATTAAAAACTGTATGTTTATTAACAAATTCTTCCTTCTTTATAGACTGTTACAAATGACATTTTTATTGTGATTCTGATAAATGACAGCCAAAAATCTAGTGTACTTTACTCATGTTGGGTTGGTAACGGTACGCTCAACCACCGCCAACTTATGAAATTCAAACGCGAAGAAACAAATTTTTCTTCAAAACGTCAATAAATTTAATTTCGCATTATTAAAAAAAATACTTAAATAAAAGGAAATGGATCTGAGATACAGATTGAAAAAAGCCTACGAACCGGAATATAGACCAAGTAAATAAACCTGTTATTATTTAAATTAACTTATTTCTAAAATTACAATGATTTTAGATGATGCTTTATGGCTGGTCCAAGATGCTATTGGCCATTCTGAATCATGGCCTGATTTTATATTGAATGCGTTGAATACGTCAACATTTAAATACCCCGAAAGGGTTAAAATATGTTCCTTCTTTGCGAAATTAAATTTATTGACGTTTTGAAGAAAAATTTGTTTCTTCGCGTTTGAATTTCATAAGTTGGCGGTGGTTGAGCGTATCGTTACCAACCCAACATGAGTAAAGTACACTAGATTTTTGGCTGTCATTTATCAGAATCACAATAAAAATGTCGTTTGTAACAGTCTATAAAGAAGGAAGAATTTGTTAATAAAAATACAGTTTTTAATTTTAAAAAATGTATGAAACAGGTGAATTAGGGTGTGTACATTGTGTTGACAAAAAGAAGGAAGCATTGTGAGTGTTTGTTCACAGCAGAAACGTGTGCTAGAAAATGCCTGTTTCCATCCAAAGAAAGGGCCGTATCTCCGAAACTACTTGAGACCGCCGAGAATTTGATTTGGATTTTTTTTGAAAATCGATTGCCTGGCGTTAACGGAATTTTACCCAAAACGGTTTTGTAATGTTTCAATGACTTTATCTACATTTTTTGGAAGGATCAACAACGAATAAACAATTTCTCGGGCTTTACCTTTCCAACTTTTTTGTAATCTTGACTGGTTCTCTTCACAACTAAATTCACACATTTCAGTTGTACATTCATACTGACTTATGAAGTTGGGCCAATCAAGAGGATCGATCGCCACTGAATACTGGCAGATCTTTAGGTATTGACTGCCTTGTTAACATTTTATCAAAGTAATTTTTTCTATATGTTTGTTGAACTATTCTACTTTTACTTACATGGTCACTGTCTGTATGACAATGTTGAAAATTCACGTTGTTGGCTTGATTATCAACCCATTTTTTAATTCTCGACCGTTGACTACACTCACTAACAGATTTCTCGACAAAATCTTGCACAGTTCCGTCGATCGAACTATGGTTTTCTTCAATCTTTGCAATTCTAAATCTAACAACTCCTGCTCTCTCCCCTCTTTTACTTCTTGAATGGCATTCTTTTTCTTGGCTATTTCTATCTGTTCTTGAAGAATTTGACAATGCATACTACTAGTTACTGATCTTACCTTAGCTTCTGATGATCTCTGATAACTATAATGTTGATCACTGTTTCTTTCAACTTCTTCCTTTATGTCGTCTCCACTCTGGTCATTTTCGGGTTTTCCGGACATTTGTCTGCTTTTGAGTCTTTGACTCCTTCTCAAAGACATGTTCGATGGACTTTAATGTCTCCTAGCGCTGTTCTTAACGGATCTGAAGGACCACAATATTATAGATATTACCTAGAAAGATACTGTTATCCGGCTGGAAGAACCACAATGTTATAGATATAACCTAGAAAGATACTGTTATCCGGCTGGAAGAACCGCAATTATGAAAACTGCTGGTAATTCTATAAATTGATTTATTTTTTCTTTTCTATTCAGACTTGTTTGACAAAACTTCTTAGAAACCTATCTTTTTTTTTCATAGCGAAACTATTGACATGAAATAACTGTGAATGACAAAATATATACAATGTGAATAACTGAAAATAAATATAACAGAAGTCTTCAAGAAAGGATGCCTCTGTTTTTCAGAAACATTAAATGAAAATGTTCGGGGGCCTTTCACTCTTTTCTTTGAATTTTATGTGCGATTTTGATTGTCATAAGAATGAATATTGTGACATGTGACATGAAGATAACTATTCTCGAATACATTAACTTAATAGAAAAGAGGAAGAATCCAAAACGCAACTAGTTACTCTGCACGGGATGAGGTTTGCGCTCTGCAGTCAGAGTCTGATAATCTGGTATTTGAGACAAAGTTCTCTTTGGGAAATAGAGCATGGACCTGCCATCTACCAACAAATAGCGCAGACTACATGTAAAGCTGCTGTCCAAGCTGGGATGTGATTCCGAGTAACATAGAATTCTACTTTTCCGGTTGAAAATTCGTTAAGTAGATGGCGGCAAATGTGCTGAATTGTGAATAAAGTGGGCAGATGGCACTTAAATTGATATCTTATTGCGACGTGTATCCATTGTTTTTAAGAGGAATGAAAGTGTAGCATGTAGGATGTTCTTTGTAACTAGCAACTGTACGATCAGGTGTGATTCTGTAAAAGGTAGACCATTCTTTGTTCGTAAACATGCTAGTGCATCATGTTTAACTGAGTTATTCCTAACGTGATTTCAGAATAAATTATGACCGATTAGCTGGAACTCTTCTCAATGAATAATGATTACCCCATTACTGCTTATTCTTGCAAATGAAATGTGTTCAAATTATATCGTGTGTTTCTGTTGATATTGTAGTTAAAATGAACTTAACTAATGTTGGTAATTTATTTAAAACTCTCTGACACCCTGTATCTTGAGAACGAATTAAGTTTTGCCACATGCTTGTATGAAGAAATTATTTTCACCTAAATAACCGATACTGATCGTTTGGTAGTTTAACTCTGGGTCATCCTGTATATCTGCCCTCTTCCGTCGAGCACCTTATATACCCACAGGCAAATTCACAGTTCTCGAAATGTCCAGTACTACGTGTCGATCCAGTCAGATGGCTCTCGTAACTTCAAAGGCCTTCGAGCTAGTTCTCGGCGATGAGTCATAGTTGTTGATCCGTTAGCCAGCCCACGTTGTTTTCTTGCAGGGGTGCATAATTAATTGGGCGAGCAGGGCCGGTCTCGAAATCGTTACAATCTCAGATCAAGAAGTAAACCCACAATATTATAGCATAGGTGCCATATATTATTATTATTGGTTTATCCCTTTCAATGCCACTTTTTGATTCAAGAGGTGGAAATTAAGAGATGTACATAATATTACTAAAAATAAATGAACATATATCAAAACCTCAAAATGTTTGAACTATAATAAAAAATACTCTTGATGACTCATTTCTAACAGTCATTAGATTGGGATCAATAAATCCCAATAGTTTATATATTTTATGGAAAAACAAACATACAGAGCTATCATCACTGTCATGGAAATGATCCTCACTTTCAATGTCTGACAAGTTTTCTGCAATATTAATACATAAAACAATTTTTAAAAGAAGTTTACAATGTATTAGTTCAAGTTGAATTTTTCTGTACTTCCATTGTATAGAAAACAAAGAAAACAGTTTTGTCGAAGAAATTTCGTAATTAACAAAAACATAGCAAAAAGATGCCATAGAACGTCAAAATTTGAATCGGTATGAAGTTAGCAACGAATTCTCATCCACGAATTCTAACAGAACGAAAATTTCATGTTAGATAGGGTACCTGAAACTCATGGTGAAATTGTTCGATTTACGTGAAGTTAGCCACACTTTTCCAGCCACGGTTTCAGACTTGAGGACCGCTGACATTCGGATGTAGCGTGAATTGCACACAGTGTTGCCAGATCAATAACAAATACGAAAATAGTTTTCGCCCAATAATAGTTGGAAGCATTGTGATCTTTCATGAAATTGTAAGTCATCCATGATTTTGATTGGGGATACAGATCAGGAAAATTTGAATGTGATCAAAAATTGAAAAAGTCGAGGTGAAAATATTGATGAATGAATTGAAACCGAATTTTCGCCGAAATGAGCTAAGAAAGGAAGAGAATAAATACTTATGTATACATTAATTATGAATCCAAACATATTTTAAGATATTTAAATTCTGGTTCCTAGTACCTTGTTAATTTCTTCACCAGCACAACACAGCATTTCTCTACACATTATTAGATAATGATAACATGGTTATCAATCGCGTATTAAAGAAAGTATCGATAAAGAGTTGGGCTGCCGATAAACATAAATTACTTCAAGGAAGAACAAACACATCCAGAAACCTATGAAGCCGTTTTTATTTTGCTTTGAATGGACGTCAGGATGATATAAAAAATATAAAATATTTTCTCGGGCTATGAAATATCGATAAAGAGTTGCGCTGTCAGAAAACAAAAAATACCACAAAAAAGAACACGTCGAGAAACATATAAAACCATTGTTAATTTTCTTTGGATGGCCGTCAGGATGATATAAAAAAAATAAAATATTTTCTTGGGCTATGAAATATCGATAAAGAGTTGCGCTGTCAGAAAACATAAAATACCACAAAAAAGAACACGTCGAGAAACATATAAAACCATTGTTAATTTTCTTTGGATAGCCGTCAGGATGATATAAAAAAAATAAAATATTTTCTTGGGCTATGAAATATCGATAAAGAGTTGCGCTGTCAGAAAACAAAAAATACCACAAAAAAGAACACGTCGAGAAACATATAAAACCATTGTTAATTTTCTTTGGATGGCCGTCAGGATGATATAAAAAAAATAAAATATTTTCTTGGTCTATGAAATATCGATAACGAGTTGCGCTGTCAGAAAACAAAAAATACCACAAAAAAGAACACGTCGAGAAACATATGAAACCATTGTTATTTTTCTTTGGATGGCCGTCAGGGTGATATAAAAAAAATAAAATATTTTCTTGGGCTATGAAATATCGATAAAGAGTTGCGCTGTCAGAAAACATAAAATACCACAAAAAAGAACACGTCGAGAAACATATAAAACAATTGTTAATTTTCTTTGAATGGCCGTCAGGATGATATAAAAAAACAAAATATTTTCTTGGGCTATGAAATATCGATAAAGAGTTGCGCTGTCAGAAAACAAAAATACCACAGGAAAGAACATGCCGAGAAACATATAAAGCCATTGTTATTTTTCTTTGGATGGCCGTCAGGGTGATATGAAAAAATAAAATATTTTCTTGGGCTATGAAATATCGATAAAGACTCGCGCTGTCAGAAAACAAAAACTACCACAAAAAAGAACACGTCGAGAAACATATAAAACCATTGTTAATTTTCTTTGGATGGCCGTCAGGATGATATAAAAAAAATAAAATATTTTCTTGGGCTATGAAATATCGATAAAGAGTTGCGCTGTCAGAAAACAAAAAATACCACAAAAAAGAACACGTCGAGAAACATATAAAACCATTGTTAATTTTCTTAGGATGGCCGTCAGGATGATATAAAAAAAATAAAATATTTTCTTGGGCTATGAAATATCGATAAAGAGTTGCGCTGTCAGAAAACAAAAAATACCACAAAAAAGAACACGTCGAGAAACATATAAAACCATTGTTAATTTTCTTTGGATGGCCGTCAGGATGATATAAAAAAAATAAAATATTTTCTTGGGCTATGAAATATCGATAACGAGTTGCGCTGTCAGAAAACAAAAAATACCACAAAAAAGAACACGTCGAGAAACATATGAAACCATTGTTATTTTTCTTTGGATGGCCGTCAGGGTGATATAAAAAAAATAAAATATTTTCTTGGGCTATGAAATATCGATAAAGAGTTGCGCTGTCAGAAAACAAAAAATACCACAAAAAAGAACACGTCGAGAAACATATGAAACCATTGTTATTTTTCTTTGGATGGCCGTCAGGGTGATATAAAAAAAATAAAATATTTTCTTGGGCTATGAAATATCGATAAAGAGTCGCGCTGTCGGAAAACAAAAAATACCACAAGAAAGAACATGTCGAGAAACATATAAAACCATTGTTACTTTTCTTTGGATGGCCGTCAGGGTGATATAAAGAAAATAAAATATTTTCTCGGGCTATGAAATATCGATAAAGAGTCGCGCTGTCGGAAAACAAAAAATACCACAAAAAAGAACGTATCAAGAAACATATAAAACCATTGTTAATTTTCTTTGGATGGCCGTCAGGATGATATAAAAAAAAATAAAATATTTTCTTGGGCTATGAAATATCGATAAAGACTCGCGCTGTCAGAAAACAAAAAATACCACAAAAAAGAACACGTCGAGAAACATATAAAACCATTGTTAATTTTCTTTGGATGGCCGTCAGGATGATATAAAAAAAATAAAATATTTTCTTGGGCTATGAAATATCGATAAAGAGTTGCGATGTCAGAAAACAAAAAATACCACAAAAAAGAACACGTCGAGAAACATATAAAACCATTGTTAATTTTCTTTGGATGGCCGTCAGGATGATATAAAAAAAATAAAATATTTTCTTGGGCTATGAAATATCGATAAAGACTCGCGCTGTCAGAAAACAAAAACTACCACAAAAAAGAACACGTCGAGAAACATATAAAACCATTGTTAATTTTCTTTGGATGGCCGTCAGGATGATATAAAAAAAATAAAATATTTTCTTGGGCTATGAAATATCGATAACGAGTTGCGCTGTCAGAAAACAAAAAATACCACAAAAAAGAACACGTCGAGAAACATATAAAACCATTGTTAATTTTCTTTGGATGGCCGTCAGGATGATATAAAAAAAATAAAATATTTTCTTGGGCTATGAAATATCGATAAAGACTAACGCTGTCGGAAAACAAAAAATACCACAAGAAAGAACACGTCGAGAAACATATGAAACCATTGTTATTTTTCTTTGGATGGCCGTCAGGGTGATATAAAAAAAATAAAATATTTTCTTGGGCTATTAAATATCGATAAAGACTCGCGCTGTCAGAAAACAAAAAATACCACAAAAAAGAACACGTCGAGAAACATATAAAACCATTGTTAATTTTCTTTGGATGGCCGTCAGGATGATATAAAAAAAGTAAAATATTTTCTTGGGCTATGAAATATCGATAAAGACTCGCGCTGTCAGAAAACAAAAACTACCACAAAAAAGAACACGTCGAGAAACATATAAAACCATTGTTAATTTTCTTTGGATGGCCGTCAGGATGATATAAAAAAAATTAAATATTTTCTTGGGCTATGAAATATCGATAACGAGTTGCGCTGTCAGAAAACAAAAAATACCACAAAAAAGAACACGTCGAGAAACATATAAAACCATTGTTAATTTTCTTTGGATGGCCGTCAGGATGATATAAAAAAAATAAAATATTTTCTTGGGCTATGAAATATCGATAACGAGTTGCGCTGTCAGAAAACAAAAAATACCACAAAAAAGAACACGTCGAGAAACATATAAAACCATTGTTAATTTTCTTTGGATGGCCGTCAGGATGATATAAAAAAAATAAAATATTTTCTTGGGCTATGAAATATCGATAAAGACTCGCGCTGTCAGAAAACAAAAAATACCACAAAAAAGAACACGTCGAGAAACATATAAAATCATTGTTAATTTTCTTTGGATGGCCGTCAGGATGATATAAAAAAAATAAAATATTTTCTTGGGCTATGAAATATCGATAAAGAGTTGCGATGTCAGAAAACAAAAAATACCACAAAAAAGAACACGTCGAGAAACATATAAAACCATTGTTAATTTTCTTTGGATGGCCGTCAGGATGATATAAAAAAAATAAAATATTTTCTTGGGCTATGAAATATCGATAAAGACTCGCGCTGTCAGAAAACAAAAACTACCACAAAAAAGAACACGTCGAGAAACATATAAAACCATTGTTAATTTTCTTTGGATGGCCGTCAGGATGATATAAAAAAAATAAAATATTTTCTTGGGCCATGAAATATCGATAACGAGTTGCGCTGTCAGAAAACAAAAAATACCACAAAAAAGAACACGTCGAGAAACATATAAAACCATTGTTAATTTTCTTTGGATGGCCGTCAGGATGATATAAAAAAAATAAAATATTTTCTTGGGCTATGAAATATCGATAAAGACTAACGCTGTCGGAAAACAAAAAATACCACAAGAAAGAACATATTGTCAAACCTATGAAACCATTGTTAATTTTCATTGGATGGCTGTCAGGGTGATACAAAAAAATTAAATATTTTCTTGGGCCAGCAAATATCGAGAGAGTCGCGCGCTGGGAAACAAAAAAAGCCACTAGAAGGAACACATTGAGGAACGTATGGGAACCTATGAAACTATTGTCAGTTCTCTGTGGATGACCGTCACGGTTATAATGTTATTATTTTCATGGTCTATGAAATTCTTTGCTCTTTACTCAACAAGATAAACCACATGAAAGAGTATGTCAAATCCCATCAAAAGTAATCGAATGAAAAACTATGTTACTCCTCAAATCCTTCGGAGGATGGAAATATTGTTGTACTTCAATAACGAGAGTAGCATTGCTTTGAATTTTTCAATGGTATATCAATGAACCATTAATGCTATGAGTTTATTGTGTTAGTATATCGAACATAGATCGCACATAATTTCATCTTTCTCGTTTAGATGTTGTTTTTCTAAATTTCTACACCTCTTATGATGTATTCTCGAACAATTGTTACATTTTTGAATCAAATCATCAATATGTTTGATCGATCTTCCGCAAAATATGCATACGTCATTCATCTTGTCAGATGCCCGAATCATTTTATTTTTAATGAGATTTCTATACTCAAGTATGTCTACGTCATTTGTCATCGATTGTCCTTTAACTATATTCTCGAAGAAGTAAAGAATATATGGACCACAACTGAAACAATCTGTTTGTTTGTCATGTTGTAATACTTTACAGCTCCATCCATCAAGTTCTATCGTGCTGTTGTTCAATTCGTTATAATAGTTCAAATACTCCAAAAATTTAAACATGTATGATCTCGTTTCTGTTAAAGAACTACCCACCGGGTTGAGAAACACAAATTCTTTTTCCGGAAGGTTTATAACACTGAGACAAAAGTGATGAAGACTTGGTCGGGGAGTTATATCTGAGTAATTTTGGAGAATTGGAAGAATCAATTTGTCACCATTTATTAGGAAATTCATAATATCCCCGTGACTTTCACCTGCAGAGAACAAAAATATTCTGGTGGCCAATAAACACGGTACAACTTGATATTCTGGAGCATCTTTGTTTAAAATGTTTAGAAAAATATCTATTATAAAATTAGTTAGCCACTCTCTAGTCGACAGTATATGGAAGTCCTCGCTGGTGATTTCATTTATGACAGTAGGAAGATTTTTGAAATGTCCTACAACATAATTTCTACCGATATTTCTGTAGTAGTTTTGGTCTGCAATTAGTCCGTTGCTCAAAACTTCAGGGCATTTTTCACTTTTCCATTTCAGAAAAGTGGGTTGTCCGGTAACACCTGCCAAATATGGTAACATATAAAAATTGAAGAAATCCTTTACTTTCTTCAGAATCAATTCCCAGATATTTCTGTGTCTTGTTATTCTTTCGATTTTGATTCCTTCGAAGGTGTAAACGACGAAATCGCACCATTCACTATTTGTTATCTCTAGAAGACCTTGAATTTGGTAGTAGTATTCATGAGACGTTTTGAGCTTTCCACTCTCTTTATCAAAATAGGAAAGAAGTCCTTTGGCGATAGCAATATTAGGATCCATATTTCTAATCTTGAATGGACATTTTATTTCTATGATCCCATCTTCCCCGACCAGCCCATCAGGTGAACTAGCAATGAACTGGTAGTATTCATGAATTACTAATCCAGAAGTTTCACATTTGAGATTCCGTTCTTGTTCATAGGACAATCTAGCATTGGTTTCATTGATTTTGCCGTGAGTCATTGCCTTTGTGGTTATTTCAGGTTGAGTGATAATATGTGAAGCAAGCTTTTCATGAACCGATCTTTTGCTTGCTCTGACAACTTTCCCAAAAAACGATGCTGTTATTTGTTTTTGTCTCTCTTCAAACCATAGTGGACAATTAGATTGATTTCTTGTCTTGCTCTCTATTTCAAGCAGCTCATCGAGTGTTTTTTTGTATTCTCTTTCGAAAAACAGAGAACACTGGAAAATTATTGTGTTCATGTCGGTTGAAGAGAGAGTTTCTTCATTGAAATTGCAATTCTTTTGAGTAGTTTTCATAGTCAGACATATTTTACAATAATAAGGATCGATTTCGTTTAGCGGAGGATCACTTTCACAACATGCATGTACCCATCCCAGACAAATATCACATCCATACCAGAGTGCTGTTTGGTCTAGGAATCCTACACCGCAATGTAGACACGGGTGAATGGTGTCATCATCTCGTACATTGTTGCAATTTAACGATGTATTTTCAGTTAATATTTCTTTTAGGATTCGACCCTTGAAATTGTTATTTTTTTCTTTTAGTTTCTTCTGCCAAATTTCTTGTGAAGCTAAACCCATATCATGAGAAACCTGTTGCGGTTTCCTGCGTTTGTTGCAAACACCTTTTTTGTTCGTTAATTGTAATTTTTCTTCTTTGTACACAAAAAGAACATATTTTCTGATTTTTCTCAAAACTCGACTGCATTTTTGCCCCATTTGCTTTTTCAGAATTGTGTTTTTAACGATACCAAAATACCTTTCGATGGGTGCATTACTCTTCCTATCGTTATTCTGCATCATTAAAGTAGTCCATAAAGATGCGTAGGGTAAATACTTTTTCATTATAATCATTGAAAATTTTGGATTGAAATACAAATTACTACTAAAAATGCTTTCTCTATCCTCTTCTAACATAAGTTTGTCTTGCTTCAAAGCCATTTCTCGAAAAAATAAATAAAAAGGGCTATTCCTAAAGAGTGTTTCGTCTCTAGAAAGGTGTCCCACTCCTGTTGGAACATAAACATCATCTGTGGAAAGTCCGTCAGTTCCGCAACAAACATTCAAGAGAGAAATCAAACACGTTTCAAAAAGGGGTGTTTTTGTTGGCGAATTCAAAATAACATATAAATTCTGAAACCATCGTCCAAACTTGTTCCATTCATTAATTTTGAACGCTGCAGCCAACATTTCTTTCAGATGACTCCGAACCGTACTATCTGAATAATGCTCCTTTATATCATCTGACATTATACGGAACATGTGGAAGCAACAAATGAAGATTTTGATTTTTTCTTTAGGAAATGGCTGCGACCTGGCAATCACGTCGAATGTGAGATCTAAATATTCCCTAAGTCCCATAGAGTTCCAAGCAATGGGTATCGCATTTAAAAAGGCAAAACTAAAATCAACAACTACACTTTCGAATGCGGGCCATTTTTTCGAGTTTGAAGATAAATAAAAAGATTTGTATCTCAATAACCACGCACCGATCGAACCACCATCGTGTTCACAGGAAGTCATTTCCAACACAGGGCATACTCGGTTATTTCTGAGTAGTTGTATAACACCAGCGTAATAATACACTCGTTTGAACGAACTATCAGGCTTGCGGATAATAGAACCAGTTGCATCTAGATGTAAAGTATGACCTTTACTGCTTAAGAAGATTTGTTCAGTACTCCAAACATAAACGTGCAGAGGAATTGCAATGGATTTGATATATTCTGGGTGGTCTCGTTGCATCAATATCAGATCCTGTATATCGTTGGAGTGTCTATCATTTTTAGCAGTAATTTCTGCTTTGGTTTTCCTGTATACTGCATCAGATCGAACCTTTCCTTTGTTTTTCAGTATTGAAACAGTAGACTCTTCCAGCTCCAAAACATCATTTTGGAGTTGATCTAACGGTTTCGAATATAGCAGTTTATTTTTCGTTACTTTTCGCTCCATTCCCCTCAGTTGTTTGCCCATCTCCTTCACGTGATTGAAATCCAAAGAAGAGCTGAATACGTCCACACAATGCGATATCTGGTCTGGCTTGGATACATCTTTGACAATGAGAATGAATGCCTTACATTCGTGCTGACAATAAGCGTATACCTTAATTGTATCAGATCTTTTGAGAAAACGGTGATGCTTAAAGTAAAGTGGGCATGTGTTATTCACAGACTTTATTCTTTTATTTATAATCAATTGATATATTCCATCTACAAGTCGATGATCTTTGCTAATAATTGTGTATTCAGTTTTCGATAAAAAAAATTCACCTTCTTTGACACTACACTCATCATAGTTCGGTCTTCGGAAATTTTGGATTTTTCTATTCGTTGAACCGACAGGCAATATTTCAACACAAGATTCCTTTTCTTCGTATAAGTAAGAAATTTCCACTGGAATTTCCTCAGAATCGGGAGTGACATGCTTGATCGAAGTAGTCTCATCCTCTCGATCCCTTTTAGGCGTTGAAGAACAAATGAAATATTCATCAGCCACTTCACTATCAGGAGAAGATACAAAATTATTATTGAAAATACTGACACAGTCAACATTCGAAACTGATGTGGGACTGTTTTTCAAATTATCTTCAATTTCACTTGAGTTAATTGGTGTAGAATGGAATATATTATTTTCATGGCTCATCTTGACGTCATCAGACACCTCTATTTCTATATAATCTTTTATATCATTCATATATTTTTTACAGAACGTGTAGAGAACTTGTCTGTTTTTATTATTGTTCTTTCTGTTTATGAATTTACAAATTTCACCATAAATTGATTTAGGTGAACGATATGTCTCTCGAGCAAAATTATCGGTGGTACTATTTGTAAGCTTGAGATATTCAATAATTTGGCAAATCCTTATTTTACGAGAGTCTTTAAAAGTTATATGTTCTTCCTTAGGAGTCATAGAAGAAGTATTGATCATTGTCCTTACATTGCAAGTGTTTCTTCTCAGTACCCGTATAACAGCGTTACGACATTTATTGCTGTTAGAAGAGAAGAGATGAAGAGCAGCCTTCTCGATTATAGAACTAGATACGGATAGGTTGTCAAGAGAACAGTCTATCAAATCAAGATTTGTGTTTAAGAAAGTCGCCAAACTCTCAATAGGAAATTTATTTTTGAGTGATGCCATTTTCCTAACCTGTCACAGTAAAAATACTTGTTTTACTACTCAAATGAAAACTAGAAAGGAAAAGAATTCGAAAGTATTATAGACCTATAATAATGTAATTGAAAAGAATATGCAGACTACAGGAGAGCAATAGTTCCAATAAAAAAGTTTAAGAGCCAAAACGCGATTAAGTGTCGATATACCGTCCAACAAGCAAATGGGATAGCGACGCGACATAGCAGAAGAATCAATTTATTAAGTGCACCTATAGAATTATTTCGGAATTACAAAACAGCATAACTCGTAAACTGCATTTCTAAGCGAAAAAATGAATTCTGCAAAATATGCATATTTTCACGAAATCTGTGGGTATGAGTGAAAAAAAATCGATTCCTATTGATTTATTTTTTCAATTCTCATGTTTGCTGTATTGGACATACCAATAATTCATGACAAAATACGTATTTTTCATGACAGCTATTTTACGCTCAAAGTGACCGTTCACAAGTACACGATTTTATAATTTTGAAATACTTTTCTGAAAGTATTATTACTACCGTCTCTAGTGAGGATAGTAGTGTCGTTTCACTTGCATTACTTTACATTTTACAATTTATTACATTATTATTGTGGAATAATTTTCTTCAAATATACAGGCTATTCAAATTCGAGTCTATGCTATGATCTCGTTTACGACAAACGATAAAGGGGTGATGAAAGGTGGAAAAAGTAACGTATTTCAGAGATCAATTATTATGGGATCAAAAACAATCTGATCTAGCTTCTTTACTTCTGGAGTTATAAAATAAAATGTAAGAATTTCGAAATAATCCTTTCATTTATTTACTTTTTGTGAAGATTTTTTAAAAACATTTGAAAATTTGTATCATTAAATTTTTAGATAATCCAAATATGTGAATGAAAATGATATACAAATTATCTTACAAATTGACCCATCCACCTCTATTCGTTTTCAAATACGGAACTGTATTTGTGTTGCATTTTTTCAAATGCCAAGAGTTATATTTTATATTGGTGTAGTATTATGATCTGATCTTCTGGGAGTTTTGGAAATATTGAACTTTATTACCAGTGATATTTAAATTTTTTTTAATTCCATAGAAGCTGTAATTGAAAAAGGTCAAGTTGTGATTGATTATTCTTTAATATTTTTTAAAAACAGTTGTTATGGAATAAAAAAATGTTGAAATTTTACCATTAATAGTTCAATGTTTCCAAAACACTCTGCAGTTCAGAAGAAAATACTACTCCTATATGAAACATGACTTGGCATTTAAAAAAAATGCAATAAAATATAGTATTTGAAAATAAAAAGTTTTGGGTGGCCCGGTTTGTACGATACTTTGTATATCATTTTCATTCACATATTTGGATGGTCCTCGAATAGTGCCAAAAGTTAGGTGAGATTTTTTATTCAAATAAATAACCTCTTGAAAACTCAACATTCACCGTTCTGTCTCAAACCGTTACAGGAATTTCAATGCCTAGACTCGAAGTAAATTTTTTGAAGTATTTTCCGTTTTAAATTGTTTTTCTTGATACAAATATATAATTTTTTTTCGTTTCACCCTGACAGCCATCCAAAGACAAATTACAATGGTTTCATGTAGTTCTCGACATGTTCTTTCTTGTGGTATTTTTTGTTTTCCGACAGCGCGACTCTTTATCGATTTTTCATAGCACAAGAAAATATTTTATTTTTTTTATATCATCCTGACGGCCATCCAAAGAAAATTAACAATGGTGTTATATGTTTGTCGACGTGTTCTTTTTTGTGGTATTTTTTGTTTTCTGACAGCGCAACTCTTTATCGATATTTCATAGCCCAAGAAAATATTTTATTTTTTTTATATCATCCTGAAGGCCATCCAAAGAAAATTAACAATGGTTTTATATGTTTCTCGACGTGTTCTTTTTTGTGGTATTTTTTGTTTTCTGACAGCGCAACTCTTTATCGATATTTCATAGCCCAAGAAAATATTTTATTTTTTTTATATCATCCTGACGGCCATCCAAAGAAAATTAACAATGGTTTTATATGTTTCTCGACGTGTTCTTTTTTGTGGTAGTTTTTGTTTTCTGACAGCGCGAGTCTTTATCGATATTTCATAGCCCAAGAAAATATTTTATTTTTTTTATATCATCCTGACGGCCATCCAAAGAAAATTAACAATGGTTTTATATGTTTCTCGACGTGTTCTTTTTTGTGGTATTTTTTGTTTTCTGACAGCGCAACTCGTTATCGATATTTCATAGCCCAAGAAAATATTTTATTTATTTTATATCATCCTGACGGCCATCCAAAGAAAATTAATAATGGTTTTATATGTTTCTCGACGTGTTCTTTTTTGTGGTATTTTTTGTTTTCTGACAGCGCAACTCTTTATCGATATTTCATAGCCCAAGAAAATATTTTATTTTTTTTATATCACCCTGACGGCCATCCAAAGAAAAATAACAATGGTTTCATATGTTTCTCGACGTGTTCTTTTTTGTGGTATTTTTTGTTTTCTGACAGCGCAACTCTTTATCGATATTTCATAGCCCAAGAAAATATTTTATTTTTTTTTATATCACCCTGACGGTCATCCAAAGAAAAATAACAATGGTTTCATATGTTTCTCGACGTGTTCTTTTTTGTGGTATATTTTGTTTTCTGACAGCGCAACTCTTTATCGATATTTCATAGCCCAAGAAAATATTTTATTTTTTTTTATATCACCCTGACGGTCATCCAAAGAAAAATAACAATGGTTTCATATGTTTCTCGACGTGTTCTTTTTTGTGGTATATTTTGTTTTCTGACAGCGCAACTCTTTATCGATATTTCATAGCCCAAGAAAATATTTTATTTTTTTTATATCATCCTGACGGCCATCCAAAGAAAATTAACAATGGTTTTATATGTTTCTCGACGTGTTCTTTTTTGTGGTATTTTTTGTTTTCTGACAGCGCAACTCTTTATCGATATTTCATAGCCCAAGAAAATATTTTATTTTTTTTATATCATCCTGACGGCTATCCAAAGAAAATTAACAATGGTTTTATATGTTTCTCGACGTGTTCTTTTTTGTGGTATTTTATGTTTTCTGACAGCGCAACTCTTTATCGATATTTCATAGCCCAAGAAAATATTTTATTTTTTTTATATCACCCTGACGGCCATCCAAAGAAAAATAACAATGGTTTCATATGTTTCTCGACGTGTTCTTTTTTGTGGTATTTTTTGTTTTCTGACAGCGCAACTCGTTATCGATATTTCATAGACCAAGAAAATATTTTATTTTTTTTATATCATCCTGACGGCCATCCAAAGAAAATTAACAATGGTTTTATATGTTTCTCGACGTGTTCTTTTTTGTGGTAGTTTTTGTTTTCTGACAGCGCGAGTCTTTATCTATATTTCATAGCCCAAGAAAATATTTTATTTTTTTTATATCATCCTGACGGCCATCCAAAGAAAATTAACAATGGTTTTATATGTTTCTCGACGTGTTCTTTTTTGTGGTATTTTTTGTTTTCTGACAGCGCAACTCTTTATCGATATTTCATAGCCCGAGAAAATATTTTATATTTTTTATATCATCCTGACGTCCATTCAAAGCAAAATAAAAACGGCTTCATAGGTTTCTGGATGTGTTTGTTCTTCCTTGAAGTAATTTATGTTTATCGGCAGCCCAACTCTTTATCGATACTTTCTTTAATACGCGATTGATAACCATGTTATCATTATCTAATAATGTGTAGAGAAATGCTGTGTTGTGCCGGTGAAGAAATTAACAAGGTACTAGGAACCAGAATTTAAATATCTTAAAATATGTTTGGATTCATAATTAATGTATACATAAGTATTTATTCTCTTCCTTTCTTAGCTCATTTCGGCGAAAATTCGGTTTCAATTCATTCATCAATATTTTCACCTCGACTTTTTCAATTTTTGATCACATTCAAATTTTCCTGATCTGTATCCCCAATCAAAATCATGGATGACTTACAATTTCATGAAAGATCACAATGCTTCCAACTATTATTGGGCGAAAACTATTTACGTATTTGTTATTGATCTGGCAACACTGTGTGCAATTCACGCTACATCCGAATGTCAGCGGTCCTCAAGTCTGAAACCGTGGCTGGAAAAGTGTGGCTAACTTCACGTAAATAATTGTTCGCTAGTAGGAAATGTTCGCTTGTTATAAAAGCGGCAAATTAGATCATGTTCCCTTCTTTTATGGCTTCAAAATGAAAATAATCTTACCTAACCAAACTAACCTTGCTATTCAAGTTGAATACTTGGGACTACTATATCGCCTTAGCAGCGATTCCAATATACCGCCTTGGTCAGGATAGTTCTGATTGGTTCATGCGGATTGCCTATTGGGAAGTGTTGTGTTGCAGTTGTTGCACCACCATCACCCACTCCAGCAGTCGACGTTGACTTGAGCGGATGATCACAGTTTAATAATTAACACTTCATACAGTGTAAGAGATAAGAGACAATTTGGGTGTTTCAGGTGACAATTGAAAACGAGGTAACATTGATAAGTTAACAATAGCGTCCACCTAGAAAGAATCACTGATATTTCCTGCAGTCCATCTAACATCAGATTAGATTAAATTCGATAAAAATGTGGGATTATCATCAACTAAAGATTTCGCGGGCATGGCAATATTTCAGGAAACATCAGTGATACTTTCTAGGTAACTTATCAATGTTGCCTCTTTTTCAATGGTCACCCGAATAACCCTGAATGTAAAATAGTGTAAATAGATACTTGTAAATATTTTAGATTAAAGAACTTAACTAAGCCAATAAAATCAATGAATGAGGTGGGTGGGTAGTCCGTGATGTTGGAAAAATATCGTCATGTTGAGCTTCGTACTGGTTCTTATCTCACCAGTAAATACACGCTCAACGTGTCGGATTTCCAACTGCCGGTTTCCAGTCCGGAACACGGCGGGTCCATAGGTGGTGGATAATGGAATGACTCTCTTTTGAGTTAAGGGATATGAATACCCTCCCGAACCAACACTGGGAAACTGTCAAACTTAAAAACTTCAACATTAGTAAAAACATATTGGAGGGGGCGCTGCCTATCATTCAGCCCAAGGCACCAAGGGTCTTTAATGCGGGCCTGTGGATGGGGCGAAGAAGAAAAAGCTACGGCTTTGAGAGGGCCAGCTTTGGGTACGGTACCCATCGAACAGCAAAATAAATATAAAGACCTGATTATTGCATTAGAGTTGCGGTGTGGCGATCAACATCGAGAACAGCTGTATCGGGCTCAAATAAAAACGCGCACTCAGAAATCAGGTGAGACTCTGAAGGAATTTGAATCGGATGTGAGACGCTTAATTCAGCTGGCTTATCCCGAAGCACCGGGAGATTTCAAGGAACAGCTAGCGGTGCAGTTATTTATAGATGGACTGAGAGACACCGAAATCCAAAGGACTCTGCGACTAACACACTTCGAGAGGAGTAGTGATGCCTTGGTACGTTATCTAAACTTGAGGCGGCCCTCACCTCCTTGGGTCCGCAAGTGCGAGCGGTCTCAATAGAAGAGCCCGAACAACGATCAAGCGCAGTTACTAGTTTATTGGAGAAGGTTATGGATGCGATTAGATCTTTGAAAAGCGGAATGAGCACTCAGGAGAACAGGGCTTGCTATCGATGAGGAAAATTGGGACATTTTATTAGAGACTGCAGGGTAAGAATGCCACCACGTTCGGTATCACCTGTATTGATAAGGTCTTCCAGCAAGTCCTCAAATTGGCGACAGAAAAAATTAGAATCAGACATTTCGGGGCGCATGCCGGCTAGCAAAGATGGAGCCACCAGGATCATCCCTGTTAAGAGGATACAAACAACCAAACTGATATCGGGGCGCACGCCGGCTAGCAATGATATACCCCCCAGGGTCATAACAGTAAAGAGAATGAGAACAACCGAATTGATATCGGGGCACATGCCGACTAGCAATGAAAAATCCCCCGAGGCTATCCCAGTTAAAAGGCTAAGAACAACTGAATTGCCCAACAACGCAGATGCCTTGTCCAGAAAACCTGGTTCGGATACTTGTGAGCGAATTGTACGTCGCAAAGGGATCAACCAAGTGAGATTAATGGTTGACGACAATTGGACTACAGCAAAAATGAGGCAGGGCCAAGAAAGTGATCCAAACGTTGCAGATTTTCTACGATGGAAGGAAAGCGGAGCGAAAAGATCCACCTGGAAGGAAATCTTCTTACGATTACCAGCTTTCAAGGTATTGTGGGCACAATGGGATTCCCTGATTATTGAGAACAGTCTATTAAAGAGAGCTTGGGAATCGGTCGACGGCAGAAAAGTAATTTCTCAATTGGTTGTGCCTAAGTCGAGAATAAGTGATGTCTTGGGGGAGATTCATTGCAGTAAATTAGGTGGACATTTTGGAGTGAATAAGACCTTGGATAAAATACGGCAAAGATTTTACTCTGTCCAATGTCGTGAAGATGTAGAGAGATGGTGCCGAAGATGGCCGGAGTGTGAAGCAAGCAAAGGTCCCAAGACAAGATCGAGAGAATTGATGAAACAATACAATGTAGGTGCTCCCTTCGAACGAATCGCCATCGATGTAGCCGGACCGTTTCCAATGACGACTGATGGCAACAAATACATCCTCGTTGCCATGGATTACTTAAGCAAATGGGTTGGAGCTTATGCCTTGCCTAATCAAGAAGCATCCACAGTTGCAAGAGTTCTGGTGGATAACATGTTTTCAAGGTTTGGAGTGAATTTTGAATCGAACTTATTCAAGGAAGTGTGTGAATTGATCGGAATTAGCCAGAACAACTGCACTCCACCCACAGTCTGATGGCATGGTTGAAAGGTTCAACAGGACTATGAAAGAACATCTTTCCAAAGTAGTAGAGGAGCATCAAAAGAATTGGGATCGACATCTTCCGCTATTCTTGATGGCTTATAGGGGCTCTGTGCACGATTCCTCAAAGCTCACTCCAGCCAGCATTATCTTCAGGTGAGAACTTCGGTTGCCCTATGACTTGGTGTTCGGATCACTAAGTGCTGAAAAAAAAAGAAATACAGAATGAAGGCTCGATACGATCTTAAGGCCAATACTGGTGGATTTAAAGAAGGAGGTCGAGTTTGGCTGTACAACCCTCGTCGTAAGAAAGGAGTGTCTCCCAAATTAACACCGTTTTGGGAAGGACCTTATACGATAGTAAAGAGAATAAACGATATAGGGTATAGGATATATAGGATTCAACGCAGCCCGAGAGCGTAAATGAAGGTCAATCACCTAGAGTCTCAAACGTTATAATGGAGACAGCGACTTATTGTTTGATCGGGACGATCAAAATTGAGAGGGGGATAATGTTACGAGATTGATAAAAGCCCCCTAGCTGCGCCGCTGAGTCGACTCGCAAGCGTATCGTCGATAATTGTTTCTCAGAAAAAGGCAGATAATTGTCGGTATTGAATATTCGGGATAACGGAATTGTCGCAAAGAATCTGGTTTGACTTGACTATATAAAGCGACGGACATCTCACTCGAGGAAGTTTAAGGAAAGATTTATAATGAAGAAGTTTTTAAGAAGAAGTGATAAACAGTTTTTGAAAAAGTAAATAAGTGTTTGGAATATTTAGCTAGTTGTATTGTTGTATAGATCTAAGTGTTTTATTAGTCAGTGAAGTAGTTGTACGTTTTTAGTGAAGTTAGAAATAAACAGTTAGTAATGTGCTCGGCTTACCAATTATTTAGCAAATCGTAACAAAAAAAATTCCCATATAGGTAATTCCAACTCTTTGTATCACCGCAAAATTGAAAAGGTTATGATAGAGTTTGAAAGGATAGGCAACATGGGGTTTGTAATTATTCTTGTCATTTAGTCTCTTCATTTGCATGTAAGAAAAGTTCATTAAGTTTTGCCTGTGCTTTATACAGAGGTCCAAAAAATCTAACTTATTTTTATTTTCTTCAATTTTTCTGTACTCTGTAATAGTATATCAAAGTCAATTGGGCATCATTTATTTGAATTTACGTTAAGTAGTTTGGAATATATGCTATAGTTCAAAGAACGAGCATGTATCCCAATAAAGAAATTGGTGTTTTGGATTTTTTTCGTACTGTAAAATAAATTATATCATATGAATTATGCACAATGCAACGAATTCTGTATCAGATATAACTAATAACACAAACGGGGAATTTTGAAATGGACAAACAAACAATTTCACTAAACGCGCGTTTCGCCAATGAATTTAGCTTCTCAGAAGGTAGAGCTTACTAATCGAAATTATTCAACCCTGATCCTGCTCATACTTATATGAGTGGATCACGCCAATGGACACTTTTACATATACTAGGCAACGGAAGAAGCCAAACCTCTTCAGCCCTTCACGACTGGGTGGAATGAGAGCTGAAAAAACTTTGGAGGGATAATACCGACTGTAGGTAGTTGAAAGACTTTATGGTCGGCTCCAGCAAGTCAAAGACGGCATGGCTCTTAGGCAGAAGTCGCCAAGCACTACGCCTCCTTGTGGAAATACCAACAGGGTATAATAAGTTAGGCAGACACCTATCACTTATATATATTAAAGACAACCCCACTTGCCATAAATACGAAGAAGATGAAAAAAAATCATCCCACTTTCTTGACGAGTGCGAGGTGGACAGGAGGCTGAGATTTGAAATCACTGGAATGTAAAATCTCCAATAGGACCAACCTGGAATGGACGGACGTACTGACCTTCAATAGAAGGTCAATAAGGTTCGGAAAGGAAGACAAGGAGGAGAAATAGTGGATGTGTGGAAAACAGGAGATGGCAACAAGTGTCTACCAATAACTACTAAATACTACTACTGAAGCATATTTGCTAATCCAAAACACATTGATCAACAGATCGAATCGAATTCAAACAAACTTTGCAATGGTTCCTTAGTTTGAATAGTTTTAGATAATGAATACTCTCTATAACGAAGCTCTTGAAAGGGTTGCCAGGGAAACGTAATAAATAAATGGACGATAGAACTGAAAACACGTAGAAAAGCTTCTAAAATTATTGGAGTTAAAATATCTATCCAAAATCAATATTATATTGGAAATATATAAAAACTATTATCAACAATCAAAAATAGGAAGATCACTTCATTGAATTTGACTGAACGTGTATTTGATACCAGCGACGTATGCAATTATCATATAGATGAATCCTTACATCAAAAGTAACTGGAATACTGGAAGAAATACTTATATATACTAAAGGAAAGGGTCATTCTGGAATGAAATATCCATAACTGAGAGCAGGTAGGAGAATTTACATTTAAAAAAAACGACATTTGGGAAGGGCAGTTTTGCGGCTTCAAAAGAAAAACGGATATTTAAGTTGGTCCATTTAAGACGACGTCCGCCAGCCAGAATCATTCAAGGATTCAATCTTTATTTCAAATCATTACAAATTGTAAAGGGTTCTGGCCGGAATTTCTGTTTTTTTTCAGTAATTACAAATTTATCATTTTGTTGACATATGTCATTTTGGTTTACGCATTGTCACGTCAGTTCAACTTGTTCAAAGTACAGAGTGTTCATTACATGAGTTTATTTGGTGAAGTGAAGTTGTCTTATTTCAGTGATTTTAATGAAATTGCCCTGAGATCGTTACAACTTTTACATAACAGCACAAGATGGAAGTTGAACGATTATCTCTGATCTACTCAAAACACAAACTAGTTATTTTTGGTGACTATAACTTACCTGAAGCATCTTGGAAGAATAAAAATTCAGGAGTAGTCGTTAATTGTCCAGAAAACTCTAAAGCAGTGACTCTTTGTGAAATTTTTTGTTATTTGAATCTGTTTTAAGTTATTCAAATACCAAATAGTATAATGCTTGACCTTACTGCTTACTCATTTGAATTACCTGTTATCAATATAAAGTCTATGACTGATGAGAGGCAATAAACCTCGAAACATGCATGTCTGCAGGTGGTCATTCCCAACCAAATGAAGGATAATTTTCTGTTTAATTACGAAACAAGCACTTGCAATTGGGTCTTCTTGGAAGAACGTTGCACAAATATCTGTCAGATGTAGTTCAATGTCCGTCGTGGTATTAGCTAGGGAAGTAGTTGTTTTCTGACAGATGTTCGCCTCACTTTTCCACTTAATAGAAACGAGTGGAGAAAAAGGGTACTTTGACTTTGTCGATTTTATTCGTTTCATAATTTAGCTCTAGATAGAATGGTTATCAAAAAATTACCTACAAATGATATATGACGCACAAATATCGTTCGATAAATAGTTTCTGTTCCAAAAATATTTATGTAGGAATCGAAAAAAATTAAAATGCAAGTCAGTAACGTGAAACTTTCGAATTTAAGGATTTTTTCTATAAGCATGCGTGATTCACCGTGTACCCACACGCAATTCAGTTTGGGAAGTGTTATTTTCCCACACTAGTGCGAAAATTAGTATTACGAGACTCCATTAAGTTAACTTCAGTATCAATAAACGGGATAATTTTTATTTAACTTTCCTTCCTTCCTTCCCGTTGACTTGATGAACCTTTAAATTGATTTGCCAGAGTTTATGCAACAGTATTTTGTGATTATCTTAGCTCAGCCGTACGGTGACTAGTGTACATTTGTCAATAGCATAAGGAAGTTTAGGTTGCCAAAGATGCCATATCAATAAGTGTGTTTTATCTCATCAAACAAAAGGCAATGGCAGAAAATAAGAAAAAATAAATGATGAACGTACTCTTCAAGTCTATTTTGAAATTGATTCTAAAACAGGTAAACGGTAAGCTGAAATCAAAATTATAAATTTAATTTAAATTTATATTATAGTGACACATTTTTTCGAAACCGTCTAGGGGTCACACAAATAAAATAAAATGCTTATCTGAAATAAATATACTCGATTTCTTTTCAATATATTGGATTTCTTTTCAATATATTGGATTTCTTTTCAATATATTGGATTTCTTTTCAATATATTGGATTCATTTTCAATATACTGGATAATGGTAGAATTGATAGCAATCTTATATATACAGCGTGAATCTACAGTCGATTGCTCCATTGTGAATCACTATTTCAATTCCTCATATTTGTTTGACAAAGGGGCCACCTATAACTACTTTTCGTAATTGTTTTCATTCAGACAGGGTGTATTATTGAAGCGTGGATTACCAGAGTTCAATTTTTCAATGAACATTCAACTACATCTACCAGATATCTGTGCAACGTTCCTCCAAGACGACCCAATTGCAAATGCTTTTATTACTCAAACGGCTGAGCTACACAAGTCCTGATAAGAAATGACCACCCGAAGCTACATCATTCATGCTTGGTCATAAGTTTGAGTACACAGCCTCTCATTTTTAGGCAGAGGAAGAAAGCATAGAAGCAACTCTCTCAGTAGAGTGCTGCGAAGGAAATCGAACAAAATTCAGTCAAAATGAAGATATACCCTTCTTTCTATAAATTCTGCTGAGCAGGATATGAAACAAATATCTGATAGAAATCAAATTTGGAATGGTGATTAACACCATGGGGAAATTGACCACGGGAATACTGTTGACTCATCCTTTTTACGGGGTATTCCATTTGAAAAGTATGCATTCCTGTCTTTTTCTAAACTCTCTATTGTGATATTTTCAAAATTGAAGTATGAAATAAATGAAGTATTTCATAAAATACAATATATTAAAAAGAAATCCAATATATTGAAAATAAATCCCAATTATATTGGATTTAATTCAGAGAAATAATTTTATTTTTTTTGTTTGACCTCTAGACGCTTTCGTATATTTTCATTTCATTTGATATGTTAATTTTTTTTGAGATTCTTATAAACTTGCACTTATATTTATTTGGTATTTTTTTCCAGGTGAGGTACTACATGGAAAAAGAAAACGCTCAACAAAATCATTACATGAAGCCAACGTTTTCTCCTCAAAACAAAAATAGTTATTCATTGTTCCATATGCTAATAAGAAATTAAATGCAATACAATAGTATCCACAACTGATATGGACACTAATACTTTCCTCAATTTGAGGATTTCTTTGATGTTTATGACAGTTGCTGAGAAGATTATGAATGATTAATGCTCTCACTGCCGGATTGAAAGCATTGAAAAGACAAACATCGCAATAAAAATGGCTCTTTGTACCTTCATCGACATAGAGGGTGCATTCGATAACACTTCACAGGCCCCCATAAACAGATCACTAGAGGAAAGGAATATCAATGCCTCATTGATCAGATGGATACAAGCAATACTGAAATGTAGCTACCCTGAGAGAGAGACAGTCAGGATGACAGCGGGAAAAGGTTGCCCCCAAGGGGAACTTTTATCGTCTTTACTGTGATGATTGGTTGTCGATGACCTGCTAGTAAAGCTACAAGAATCTGGGTTCACAACTCAAGGTTACCATTAGGGGCAGACATGACGCGCAGTAATCTCCGACCGCATGCAAGTAGCCCTAATCAGAATAAAAAGCTAGTGTTCAAAGGAGGAACTCAAAAGTATGAACTTAAAGCCCTAACCCTGAATGGCATCAAGCAAACATTTTCCAAAGAAGAGAATTACCTGGGTGTTATAATCGACCAAAAACCTGACATTGAACAGCCAAATCAACCACATTGTTTCCAGGACTATGGCGGCAAGCTGGACATTCCGCAGAGTCTTCGGTAAGACATGTGGTCTGAAACCAAAACCAAACGATCATCAAACCTATGATCACCTACGCCTCACTAGTATGGTGGCCAAAAATGCAAGAAATTTCAGCACAAGTCAAACTGCAGAAAGTGCAGCGGCTATTGCTTTGTAATAGCAAAATAACGGAAATGGCGAATATTTTTTACGGAAGTGATACAGCATAGGGTTGAATATGTTATAAATACGAATAATTTATCACAATTGCCGAGAAACTTATCTAATAGAAAAGAGTGACAAGACATGTCTTTGATCACAAGACACTGGTGTTTTATTGACTTTGTAAGACGTTTGTAAACCTAATCATCATGACTTTATAATATATCAGCTGTGGATAAAGAAACTGTGTACTTCAACCTCTGTTAGGAAAAGTAGCTGATTTCTTCAAGATATTTGCCACACATTTCCTACTTCGTGGAAATGGGTTGACCGAAGGGTTAGATTAGATTAGTTGAAAACGTATGGGTTCTCTATCTATTCCTGTCTTACGAAACTCCATAGGTAGAATGTATCTGGAAGCTCTTAGTTTTTCTTCTCCCAGCGTTAGAAATCTTAGCCTTGACAAGCCCTCGCAGTGGCGTAGTATGTGTTCTGATGTTTCGTCTTCTTCCTGACAGAACCTGCATAGCATTTCTTCTGTCAGACCGATTGTACTCATACATTTGTTGAGCCTACATGCCCTGTGAGAAGTCCTACTAATATTCTAGTAGTGCTCCTCTTCTGGCTCTCATTCCTAATGAATTATTCCACCATTCTTGAGATTCTTGTTGGATCCATGATTTGGTGTTTGTTTACAGTACAGATTTTGCCATTCAGGACCTTACTTGCCCCTTCACGGGCTAGTGAATCGACCTCTTCATTGCCTCTATAACCTGTATGTGCTGGTACCCAGGCTAGGGTCAGTCTGTTTTATGGCTCTTTCATGGCTTCAATGCAGTCCCAAACAAGTTTGGAGATAAACTGCATTGAGTTGACTGCTTTTATCGCAGCTTGGCTGTCTGAGTTTTCTGAAAACTCATGCCTTATTAGCTCTTGAGCGCAATGATATATTGCGAAGATTTCTGCTTGAAATTTCGTCGCGTATACACCTAAGCTCAATGAGATTTCCATATTCGGCTTGGTTCCATAAATGCCGGCTCCTGAAACTTCATCAGTTTTCGAGCCATCCGTGTAGACAGCGATAGGAGGTACCTCCTTCCACGCATCCCTGTCCATTATACTTGTCTTGAAAGTTTTGTCAAAGCTATATCTGGGAAGTATGCCATCTGATTTCATTCTTATAACAGGATTGTTTTCCAACTCTTCGTATAGCTTGTTGTAGTCTCTCCCGTGCATGTTGATTATTGGTGCTCGTCCTCTAAGCAACCTGCTCGTGACTGACCTGGCTTCGCCTTGAATGTATATGTGTAGTGGAAGCAGGTTGAGCAAGACCATCAGTGCGGCTGTTGGGGTGGTTTTTATGGCCCCGGTGACACTGAGACATGCTTGTTTTTACAGTGCTCCGAGTCGTCGAACCACTCCTACCTTCTTGGTCTTTGGCCACCATACCACCTACCCGTACGTTATCATGGGTCTGATAAGTCTAGCATGCCATGTAGTCATTTTTGGTTGTAGCTCCCACACATTCTCCTGCACAGATTGAAGGCTACTTTACTTTCTCCTATAACTTTTTGTAGGTGTTGATTCCATGTTAACTTATGGTCGAAGAGTAATTTTGCCACTTGGACAAATGGAATTTCTATCCTGTTCAGTCTAGGTGACCTGAGTCCTTCCAGTACTTTTTTCGTGTAAATATAACTATTGTAGTTTTATGAGGGTTTATTGTCAGCTCCAACTCTTTACACCACCTGTCGAATATATCTATGGCTTTCTGTCTAAGCTCCGAGACTGTCCTTGCGAATTTGCCTTTTGCAATAATCGCAAGGTCATCGGCATATCCTAAGCAATGAAAGCCTCTGGATCCAGCTTCAATAAGTTCTTCCATCAGGATGGCCCACAGTAGGGGCGATAGCACCCCTCCCTGAGAGCATCCCTTGATTACTCTAGCAAGTTGTAACTTTGTATACTGTTTGAGTGTGCCAAATCTGACAAGATGTCGCAGAGAGGAAACCTTGAAAGTGGTTACTTTTTCTTTCGAATCGACATCTATGGAGGGTCGGACTGCTGAAGATCCTTATTAATCTCATTTAATTTTTGTATTTTCCTGAAAAAAAAATCAGATTGCTGCCTGTCGCCAACCCAAGTAGTGATATCGACACGTTTATAGTGGGGGACAACCTAGAAGTAGGGAACATTTTTGTCTGATTTTTCTAGGAGAATACAATAATTGTCCGACAAAATTAATAAGGATCGTCAGCAGTCCGACGCTTCGAAGATGTCGATTTGGCGACAAAGGAAAACCCACCACTTTCAAGGTTTTCTCTCTGCGACATCTTGTCAGACTCGTCACACTTAAACAGTATACAAAGTTACAACTTGCTGGTTGTCACTTCCGATTTTGTACGAAGGCTCGCGTATTATGATATGATAACCCTGTTTTTCAAGTTGTCTTGAAGCAAAGGGTTTCTTCTCGGTTGAAATTATTCGTTCCATTTATGAAGGATGAACCAATTTTTTATTGGTAGAAGTTGATTGGCAATTATACAAACTGCATCATATTCAATGAACAGTTAGTATTATAAAGTAATACTGCAAAACACCTACATTTGAAATGGCTGAGTAATTGTTGTGATTGTGTAGACCCTTAGTCTGCCAAAATAATCAGAATCAAAGATTTATTATAAAAGTTTGTTGTATGATATTTATTGAAACATCATTCAGTCACAAATGCTCATTTATTGAATAATACGAAACAATTTAAATTCCTGTGTTTTGCTTGATCCACGTCCTGAGGGAAGAAACTTTCGTGTAAACACCTGGGTACTGTGCATCTGCACAACCATATCCCCATGAGACTACACCGACCACTTTTCCGTGGAGAACAGCTGGGCCTCCGGAATCCCCTTGGCAAGAATCCTTTCCACCAGTTGCAAGTAGTCCAGCACAGAACATTTGATTGGTAATTGTGGCTGGTCTGTAAGCCTTTTGGCAAGTTGCTCGAGATACAGTAGGAACACTAACCTTCTGGAGAATGGTAGAGAGTGCTCCATTAGGTGTAGTAACACCCCATCCAGTTATTGTGAGAGTTTCATCAGAAGGAACCGTTTGTCCTGCTTCTGGGAGAATAGCAGCTTTTGCATTGGCATTGGTAATAGGAGATGCCAACTGTACAAGGCCTATATCGTTGTTGAGATTGGATTCACTGTAGTTGGGGTGAGCGATAGTTCTAGCTACTTTGACTACTTGTCCACCTGAATTCCATTTGGAAGACCCTCCGCGAACACTCATGATAGAACTACTGTATACATTCAGGCAATGAGCTGCTGTTACGACCCAAGTTTCGGAAATCAAGAATCCTCCACAGAAATGAGAGTTGTAGGCTTGAATTGATACTTGCCATCCAAAATCGGCAATATTGGCATCTTTACCTCCAACGATTCTACCATCTGCAGGCATTGGATGTTTGGATTTTGGAGCGGCTAAAACAAAACAGCACTATAAAAATGCCTAACAACCTCTAGACAATCACTAAAGCCAATGCAAACGCATCGATAAGTAAATACTTCATGAAGAATTCTCTTATTTGGGTTTTCGAGATCGTCTCATAATAGAATTTTTTCCTAACATTCGATTAGTGCGAGTGGCTAGCTTCTTCAGAGGTGCTTTCATGCAAATGCAGACCTCGGAGATGCTACGCTCGATCTAACAAAACGCTAGAAAGAAGTTTCAATGTACGAATTCCTTCAAAACCCGACAATAAGACACAGAATAATATAATAATATATAGACGATGTAACTAATATAATTTGATGTATTTAGTTACCAGTTACACCTTTATCTATCGAATACAGACGATTCTTAAGATAATCATTGGTGTTAGTGGTTGATGTAACGTTTATTCATTTATGTTATACAACAACTTGGTGGTACAGACTGAATGAATGCTGGTGTGTGTCCAGTCATTATATATTGCTACGAGATTAATAAAAATCCCCTAGCTACGCCGCTGAGTCGACTTCGCAAGCGTTTTAATTTCACAGAAAATTTTATACCAGTTAATTTTAGCCAATCAGATACCTGCATTTTGACATGTTGCTATGACAATTTCTTTGGAAATTTCCCTGCGTAGAGGGAAATTAATAAGTGGAAATTTCCCTCTGGCTTGACAGCTGTCATAAACAAAAATATTTTTGATAGATATTTATTTATAACCTAATTATAGGTACATGTTATTATCCGTTATTTAATTATTTGAACCACATTTTAATAGAGCATAGGGAAATTACAATATTTGACAACAAATACGACATTAATAAATGAAGGTGCCGCCGATGTAATTCATTAGCGTCCGTTAGAAGTAGACCTTAACTTTTTTCCCTTTCCTCTAGTACTATAAAATAATGTGATTTTGGAAGAATATTTGCTTCTCTATTTAATTATTTAATCCACATTTCACTAGACCATAGGGAAATTAAAATATTCTATAGCAAATCCGCAAAAATATAATTCGCAATTCGCTGTTGTGAGACAAAGCCTTAACAACGGCCTACTATGATGTCCGTTACATGGATAATAATATGTCACCTAAGTATGTCACCAATTTAATTTCTATTTTAAAAAAGTTTTGGTATAAAATTTTCTTACCGAATCTCCCGCGAGCATGAATTAATATTCCGGAAATTTTCCTCAGTTGCGAATTTTTTAAGAAAATTCGCATTTCGAAAAAATTTCCGGAAATAATTCATGCTCTAGGGAGATTATAAGTGAAATAATAAGTACAAATTGCAAATCATTGTAAATTGAGTGAACCTAAAAAATTCACGGGACATGCTTTTCGACGCACGTCCCTACCATTATGACAAATAGATGAAATCCAACGACAAATAGGATGGAAATCGGCAGCAGTGCCGACTGGTTACGTTGAACAGAGCATTAGCAATAAAAAATAATTTTTCAAACATTATTGGGATTGCCATTATTGGAAATTCAACGTCATTGAGTTCTGAGAATGTTAACATTATTAATGTAAATACCATTTTCTCCAATTTAAAAATCGAAATATTATTATTTCGAAAAATAATAACTGTAGGTACTTTTCATTTTCATTTATGAAATTAAAATTGTCAAATAATGTTGGAATAGAGGTTTTCATATTTGTATTTGTTGTTAGTGATATTTCATTTGACGTTACAAAGTACTGCAGTCAGATCAATACCCAAAAAATTGTCATTCAGACTTCACGTTTCTCGAGTTGTTGATGTTACCATGGTAACTTTAAAAAACGCGCGTTTTGAAAAGTTCGATTCGAACACGGTGTCAAAAGTTAAAGTAGGGCACCAATAAAAAAATATAATGACTTTGCCTATGAACATAATGAGCCTTGGTGGGGTTCAAATCAAGCACGGTTACCGGTCACGTTGAAAGTTATAGTCTTCTCTAGCTCGTAAAAGTCTATCGAAAGTCTCGAGAAGGCTTCTGAGGGTTGTTCATAGAGATGCAGCTGTTTGACACAAATAACAAATTTCAACAAAATAAATAACCTTTGCTGATCCTGCCCTCTAATAGTGAATTCGTATTTGAACTGTAATCATAAAAAAATTAAGCGAAATCAAGTAGGCAAGCAGTTTGATCCCGTAATTTTGCACGTATAAGGGTGACAACACCAGGGATTCTATACATCTTATCTCTACCATATCGAGCAAAAGACATTAATTATATAAACTAAAAACTGATTTGTTGTGAAATATTTGTTCTGAAACAATTTTCATTTTCAACAACTGGATGATGGTAATCTCAGTAAATATTACAATTCTAATACATACCCAACACCAGCACACATGATACTGCGAGAACGACAAGTAACTTCAACATGATGGAATTCAATTAACAAATTCTAAAACAAATTCGTTTATATATCGTATATTGTATTCAAATTTCAGTGAAATATGTCAGATTAAGATCATCATCGATCTCACGTCTTCGAACCCTTGAGATTGATATTATCTTGGATTTGAGTTATCGATTTTTTCTATGAGTCGTAGATACAATATGGTGGTTTAATGAACTCATTTGCATTTCAGTTTCACATTTTAATGTTATAGATGATATGTCCTTCATAGAAATGTCACTTTTTCCAAATACTAAATAATAGATTTATCTAAAAAAGAATATTCCTCCGGCTATGATCTGCGATACATATTGGAATGCATATAATTCACTTAATTAACGCAAATAGATCGGCAATAATTCAATAATGCGACTTTAAAAAAATGTATATCATTAAACTAAATAAAATTCACACATGTTTGATAGTTGAGAGTTCGAACGAATATGCATACTATCGTAAAACGTATATATCTTACATATACCACCTTAAACTACGTTCAGAATGTATCAATTGCCAGGTGCGTCAAGCTGGTGATCCATGTCTATAATAATTCTAATATTCCAATGTTATATGGGTATTTTGTAATAATTTTGTTCTAATCTGTGTTGTATGTTATGAATTTTGTGCCCGTTCTGTTTTTGTGGTATTTAGAGTTTTTCATATGAGTCACCAACTTTTCGCTGTGACTCATATATGGACATTTTTCAATTTTCTTCTTCCATCAAATCGTGCCCATTTTATGCCAATTTCTGCCGTATGAAATTTGTGCCGTTGTAAATTTCAGTATATTCAGAGTTTTTCCGGTGGGTCACCAACTTCACGCTGTGATTCATAAAATGAAATTATGAAAAATACAGGCTAGGCTTCTGGTTACACTTTACTAGTGTTTATGTAGAAGTGAACCAAGAATAAAGACCTTCTGCAGTCGTCCAGGTGTTTTAATTTTTAGGTTCAAAAACAGTATCATGAAGTGTACCCCTCCGATGAAGTGCAGCTACTGACTCTGTTAGTTTCTGGACTCACCGCTCGCGAAAAGACACTAGTGTGTGAGAGAGACAGTCAAGACTCAACCATAATACCGCCATTCTGTAGCGTGATGTTATAGTGTCAAGTCATAATCGTCATGTATTGTTATGTATGATATCAGATACACTAGTGTTTCATTTATAGTTTCATGTATAATAAAAGTTGAAAGTGATACAGTCCATATAAATCATTTCACCATCTAACAAGTCATAACAAGCAGTGTGCTCATCAGTCAACCAAGGATCCAATAATCAACAACACCAGTTCAAAATAATGGTTTGGGTAAATCCTACAGAACTCAAAGAGTAGATCTCGATATTCAGTCCATTTTTTATCCTATTTCAAACGATATTCATTTCACCTTTAGCGGAAAACTTCATGACGAAAATCATCCTACTTTGATGGTTGTCGGGGACTACATCAGGCCTATTAACTAGAATATTTGCCTGAGGGTGTAAAATGAGTAGTTCCGATAGATTTGGCACTTCTCATTCTTCACAACGGACTCAATATCAACCGGAGATTAAGGCAAAACTGGTGTCTCATCGCCGTACGAATGTCATATGTGTAAAAAACTTGTAGCGCTGCGTTATGTCTGTAGAAATAGGTTGAGACCGCATGAGCTGGACAAGCGACAGCAAATGTAGTACGGTACCAGCTGCCACCCAACATGATATGCATCTATTGCCTACCTTGAAGACACCATCCTAGTAGGCCATTATGAATCCCTTGGTCACTGACTTCAGCTCACTTGACCTGAGAAATGAGTTGCAGCAACTTTGTTCTTTACCCACAAGTCTGATAAGCAGATCTGTCCCGAGGTCCAGAGATTCGAGGGACAGCAATCGTCTGAGGTAATTAATGCCCAATAATTCCCGTGGTACATAGATAATTTAATATCTGACCAATTTTTTTTTTCAATTGGCGTTCAGCCCTGACAGTGGAGAAGCCCTTCAGTTCGAATCTATGATCCTTTCGAATCCAAGTCTCCGAAATGAACATCAGGTCTAACTTGTGCCGGCCATTAAAGTCAATAATAAGCGAAAGCTTATTATTCACTGAACTGGCGTTAAACATGCATGCCTTAATCCTTTGCTCAAAAATTGTATATTTGGCTGTCCCCCAGAATTTCTAGGGCAGCCATCGCCTTTTCAAGTGGGGACTTCACCTGTACCAGCCTGACGATTGAATCGTTCATGACTCGACACAGGTCTGCGATGTTAAGCCAACCTGCTGGATTTTACTCACCAATCCCGCTATCGCTATCCGGTTTTGGTTATTCAGGCTACCCTCTGGCCGGACGTGCCTATGTGTTGGCGAGTGTGTGGGTGGGGTATAAGGGATCGCCGGTGATCCTGAAGTCTGCTGGATTCTTCTCCGGACGTCTTCAGGCTTTGTCGGGGGAGCGTTCTGCTCCTGAATCCTCTTCTGCCAAGGGTTGACTTTTGGCGGAAGAGCCGGTACGTACCTTACAGGTTCCGGCTGATTAGACTTTTCTTCCCTCTCCTCGAGAAAACGAATTCGTCCCTTGTACGCTGGCAACGGTGACATTGGACAATGGCGCGTTCGTACGTCTTATCTCCCAGGAGATCCTGATATGTTGCAGAACCCTAACGGATTTCTGCTACTGGGAGAGTGTCACGTTGCGAGGAACCGTGATGAGGTACACCGGCCTATGCCGCGTGTTCATCCTCATAATTTTTTCGATTCTGATGCCATGTTTTCCAACATTTCATCAATGAGATACTGTTGGTGTCCTGTCTTTGGGGAGCGTGTACGTATGAAACTCCGTACCAGTAGCCATTAGAATGTCGATCATCTTTGATCGATCATCTTCAATCTCAGTGAACCTGTGTGTTTTAAGTTAAAATCACCGTTTAACTAAGTCTTCAGCTGAACCGTCAACGATCGGTCCAAGTTCAGCCACCCCTGAATAACGATGGGAAGCAGCATCTTACCCTTTTTGGATTTGGGTGCCTCCTTTAATCGGCGTTCTTTCGACTTCGAGGCTCTCCCCAAGTCTACTGAGAGGGTTTCATCCTCGTTTGGAGACTCGGTGACTTTAGCTTTACGAAACCATCCACGTCCATATTCGTTTTTTCGGGGAGAGGTAGTAATGCATCTTTCACCCGGTACCTGTTCGGACCACATTTTATGAATTTTATGTACATGCGCCGCAGCGGCCAGAACCAGATTGATTCTCAACATTTGGCAATACAACAGTTACGCCGAACCTGGTAAATTGTTCTCCTAATAAACTCCTTAATTTCGTTAAGAGATTGGATATACTGGAAGAAATATAACCATAGGGTGCTCCTAAGGTGGCGTATGGAGTTAGTAACAAAGCCTAACCAGAACACGAGCCACAATAGGCCATTGGCCGCAGTGGAGAGCCTGATATGGGCCCACTCACGTTCAAACCTAACCTTTTCGGAGATAGCACCAGTCTCTGCGTGTGGCGGAGCTTCTGTATCTCCTGATGGTATATTTCCTCATATTTCCCCGTGTAAAATTGTCTGATTTATTGAATCATGGTATTCCTGATGACCGCTTCTGGCATCTCCGTGTATGCGTTTAGTTTGGCATTCACTTTTTGTTCGATGAGATTTTCGAGGTCCCGGATACGTTTCTCAATGCTCTCGACTGTACTGAGAGGTGTATCGTCCCGGGACTTCCTCCTTCTCAATGTTTTCCTTCGGGACTCCGAGTTAGAAGTGTCTGTCTCCGAGCTGGAGAATTGACCTTCCGAGGCGACTCTCTGGCTCTGGCTCGAGTCGTTTTTAATTCATCCTCCTGTTTCTTGCGCTTGAGCTGCGCTTCACGTTCCGTCTTTTGTCTGGCAGCTTCTTTTTCCTTCCTGGTCTTCATGTGGAGCACAGCTCGCTGGAAGCCCACTAATTGCAGCTGGAGTCGTTTGGGTGCGTCCCCATGGTCTCAAAACCGTTCTGGTTTTTGGTGACTTTCGCCACACTTTCCATTCGGCCGTTCGCCATACTTTCTAATATCCGACCGTTCGCCGTTCCATTATTTTTCTCGGCATGTACTAAAGCTCGAACAGTGTATGCCGCAGTGGCTATTGTGCATGGTATTAGCGAGACGGACCGGTCTTCGGTGTCTTTCTCACGTCTTGCTACAAGGGAGTCGCCTCCGAACAAATGGAAAGTGTTTCGAAGCCTGCTCGATCCGACTTCCCTGCACTCTCCGCTGCCCGGGAACTCATCCCTCGCGTTATCGATGTTGTAGATTTCATGTTTGACCAACTTTCTGAAGGCAGTCTGCCATTCCTTCCAAGTAGGAGGAATGTCTTCAGAGTTAGGTGATAATGTGGGATGGTTCAGCGCCATCATATTCCTCTGAAACGTGATGATGGGGCTTCCAAAGTCGATTGGAAAGTGCATTGAATGGGCTGGAAAGTGTTGGTTCGCCTCACTTTCCCATCTTAGGTTCACCAACCTTTCCATTTTCACCACTGTTTCCATTTCACATTTCGATGATTATATTTTTTGTGAAGTGTAGTGAACCGGTTGTGTGACTTCCTCATCTTTGTTCTCGGGATTTTTAGCGTACTTCGCTGAGGGCTGCTCTTAGTTGGTGGGGGGAGGGATGTCCTTCAGCTTCTCGGTGGGGGGAGGGTTGCTGTCTCCCTGGGCTTCTGAGGTGGGCGAAGGGATGATTGCCTCCACTGCTGTTGCTGTCCACGGCGTCTTCGTCCACGAGGAGTTTGGCCGAAGAATCCGAGTCGATGCATTGGCTGGAGGTGGTGATATGGGAGCGCTATCGGTTGGCCCGCTACCCGGCAGATCGCCTGCGTGCTGCTGGTTACGGGTGTCCTCGCGGAAACATCTCCCTCCATCAAGGGTAAGTCCTCTGGGGAGAATTCTCAGAGGTCCAGGTCCTGGAGAATGCTGCTGCAGACGACTATCCTCGAAGCTCCTCTTTCAACGGCTATGTCAGTGTTCGCCGCACTTTCCATTTTTGATGGATTTTTGACGAAGGTTTGAGTGTCTGCGGCATGCTGGAGGGACACATCCCCAAGACATACCGATGATTCACTTGGATCTTGGTTTTCTTGTCTGGCGAACTGCCAGAAGAAAAAATTGAGGTACATATTCACTGTCGGGCTTAGGAGGAGTGTCACTAGCACTAGGTGTCACATTCACAATAGCGTCTCTGTCGCGTGATGGGAGAGTGTCTTTTTCACTTGGAGGGTTTTTCAGGGTGATGTTCCCATGAAGGACGATTTTGGTTTTAGATGATTTCGGTGTCTGCGGCACTTGCTTTCTCTTCATCGTCGCCCTTCGGTCAGTTTCACTGCCGGAGGTGACTGAAGTAGCAGAGGTTCCATGACTGACCAATCCCGGCCTCTTCACTAGGTTGGAGGGTGCCCAGGGGATTGTTTCGGGATCTGCCTCCCTCCGAGTCAATGCTCATGAGGGAGCGACGCCCAGAGACGTGGGGCTGTCCTATGCAGCGGTGCTATGATGATATTTGCACCAAACACTGGCACCGATTGACTTCTGCGCTCTAGTGAATAGACGTAGAAGCACGTCCGTAACAAGCGATTCGGACGATACTGGGCGGGTAAGTCAACATAGGTTAGATTTAAAATGGCTTGGCCTTCCACTGCGACCCTTGTGTCTCATACCAATTTATATTTCACCAAATAAACCCAGCTTCTTGACGAAGCCGATTGGTTTATTTGGTGTATGATCTGTCAGGTCCGAGGAAGAGAGTGAAACATCGAAAACCTGATTCTGTCCGCGGCGGGGCAGGCACAAAGTATGTGCTGTGCTGTTTCTACATCTTCAAGACAGAGACGACATGTCAGGTACTCCGACAGTTTTAGTCTTACCAGTGCTTTGGTCAAATTCTTCGAGAAATGTATGATTGCCTTGGAATGAGCCAATCCTGGAAGGTTTTGCTAGAAGTTTAATACTTTCCTTGCTGTCCAAGTGTTCAATGTATATTTCAAAACTTGGTGAGATTGCCAATGGCAGGTTCTGGTCCAATGACCTACTTGCGGCATCTTCTTTTGCAAGAAGGTCCGTCGTTTCATTGCCCTCCATACCAGAGTGGCCAGGAATCCAGACCAGAGACAGACTGTTGAGTCTTCCTATTGAGGAGAGTCTTCTCTGGCAGTTTGACACCAGCTTAGACGTTGATCGATATGAGCTAAGTGCTTTCAGAAAGTCAACATATCTCATAAATCAAATTTGCACAAAGTTCATAATATGAATCAGCACAAGAAGATAAATATTTCTAGCCCATATAAATAACTCAACATATTCAAAAATTTCTACAGGCACAGAATTCATATGCATGATATGCATAACATAGGGCACAAATCGGCACAAAATGGGAATAATTTGGTGAAAACAGAAAATTTTGATTTCCATATTATGAGTCAGAGCGTCAAGTTGGTTACCCTCAGGAAAAACTCCAAATATCACGAAAACTGCAAGAGCAGAAAATCCATAACATACGGCACAAATCGGCACAAAATGGCCACAAAAGTTCCAGATATGGATCACTAGCTTCAATTGCCTTTTTGTGACTTGTTGTAACAAATGCTAAGGCACTTGTGTAATTCATTGAAAAAACATTTTTAAAATACCATCCTGTATAGCAACCCATGACGAAATATACTTTGTATAATTATCGAACAAATTCTTGTTTGTGGAATTGATCAATTTTTCTCGACTCATTGTGATGTATTCGGCAAAGTGATATTCAATAATTGAATGACTGAAACACTTGTTGAAATGAATATTTAGTTCCAGACAGACTTAAAAACCGTCAAATCAGCGACTGCAGTCTGATATAGATTCTGACGCGAGGGATATTTTGCCCTGAGGCACGTTTAAAAAACTTGACAGAAATGGTGTGAATATAACAAAAATGACGACAAAGCAATTTCGGAATGGGCGGTACAAATTTTATTGTCAGTACCAAAAAACAATAATTTACGGTATTGACGAATGAGAGAGGCTTCAAATCTGTAAGTAGGAAGGCTTCTGCTATCCGGCCGACGGGGATAAAAAAATATCTCTTGGACTGGAAGAGTTTTCGGGAGTTAGTTAGTAAGTGTTGAACATCAAAGATGAATTTTAACGTTTTTAGGCGACGGTGCGGGCCTCGGGCACCTAACTTTGACTTCTGATGAATAATAATAATAAACGGGACGTGGATCGATATAAAAAATGTGTTTTCCCAGACCATTAACTAGGACTCGCTGCTATTAATGATGTTGAAGTCTTCACAGTGTGCTGCTGTTGATATTTTGCCATGCATATTTGATTTACAATTAGGTATCTTTTTGATAAACTGTCATTAATTATTTCGATTTTACATGAATGTATAATTCGATTTGGAACTTGAATTTCCTTCTACATTAAAATTCAAGATGTTATGGGCCTAGCTTGTTCAACTGCACTCTGTCGTGTTTTGCGATCTGGTTAATCAGAGTCTATTTTTTTTTAATCGCATTTTCATCCAATATTGTGTCAGCTCCGTCAGATTTATTTTCAATTTACGTTCGAGTTCGTCCAGCTTCAAAATGGAATACGCAAAAGGAATCAAACCGCTTAAAGGAGCAGAAGATTGGCCATTCTGAAAGGATCGAGTTATGGATGTTCTTGAATTGTTCAACGCAGTTGGTATCGTCGAGGCCAGTACTCTCATCAACACCTACTAAAATTGAGAAAGAACAATTTGAAGCTTACAACAAATCGGCTGCGCAAGCGAAAATCGTTATCACGCAGTGCGTAAGTGATGAACTTCATCAACGAATTTCGGGTCGATTATCAGCTAAAGAAGCATGGGATGTGTTGGTCAACCAGTTCGATAACAAAGCAGAGGATCAGTTATTTCGTCAGTGTCTTGATTTCTTCAATATGGAATGGGATGAAAGGGAGATGCCCCATCTGTTTTATCGCGAGTGAAGAATCAACATCGTGATTTTGCCGCTGGTCTGAAAACTCGAGAGGTAAAAACAGTTGAAGCCCTTCTTGAGCTATTGTTTGTTTCAAAGGTTCTGCACATTCTACACATGATCGAAACCCTGGTAGCAAGTTTGAATCAACTGATACGGAATGTCAATTTAGTCAAAGGATTTTTGGAGGTACCCGAATTCCAGGCGGAATACTATATTGTGCCTCTTTCCACACAGTTCAACCTGCAGAAGTGTGTGCTAGTGTGACTGAAGATAAACGGATGATTCAGCTCTACCATCAGCGACGGGGTCATATGGACAAGCGTTACGTTAGATCGAAACTCAAATCCGAATTGTGAATCAAGTTGTCAGCTGACAATGAAATTTGCGAGCCGTGTCAGCTCGGGAAAGCACATCGCTTACCATTCGGAAACCGAGTAAAAGCTTCTACTCCTGGATCAAACATCTACGCATCGTGAGTTCAAAATGCTTCGTTCATCTTCCAGCACAAAAGAGACGAAAAATGGACCGGAAAGTAGCGGTTGGATATTTAGTCGGATACGATGGTGATGAACGATATCGAGTCTACGTTCCTGAAAAGAGAAACGTTGTTGTCTTACGTGACATTGTCTTTCTCGAAAAAATGGGTGATTGTGTTACCCAGCTAACTAAAGAAGACAAAAGTCATCAGGATCTGGTGGTCGATGAGAAGATTGTTGATTTACCTAAACTTGACACGATAGAGGGTACTTCTGATGAGGATTCCGAAGACGACCCAGAATCCGAACCCGAGGCTGATAGCCAACTTGCACCACCTAGGAAATCGTTCAGGGAAAAGAAACATTCTGAGTGGCTGGACGAATATGAAACATCCACCTTTTCAAAAGTATTTCGCACTGAAAACAAGCCGAAGACCTTCAGTGAGGCAGTCGAAAGTACCGATAGGGACGAGTGGAAATCAGCAAGGGATATCGAAATTGACTCTATGCACAAGAATGATGCATGGAAATTGATGGAACTCCCTCTGGAAAAAAGGCCATCAATAACAGGTGGGTCTTTTGCATCAAGCGTAATCCCGATGGAAGCACTGACAAATATCGTGCGAGATTGGTCATCAAAGGATGCGCTCAACGACCGGGTGTGGACTACGCAGATACTTTCAGTCCAGTCGCACGTTTAGAAGTGATACGATCACTGCTGTCCATTGCAGCTGTGAAACGAATGTTTCTTCGGCAGTTCGACGTCTCTACTGCATTTCTCTACGGTGACGTTGATGAGGAGATATTTATGAAGCAACCAGAAGGGTATACTGATGGAACTAATCGCGTTTGTCGTCTCAAGCGGAGCATATACGGTCTTAAACAAGCGCCTCGCTGCTGGAACCAAAAATGTTATGAATTCATGATTGGTTTGGGATTTAAACAACGTTGTATCTATATTCGTTATAACTTGACCGGGAAAATCATCGTTGTGCTTTACGTTAACGATGGACTGGTGGCTACAACGAGTCAGTTCGAAATGAATTCCTTCATCAAGCAGCTACGTTCAGAATTCAAAATAGTAGCAAAAGTAGCGTCATATCTTCTCGGACTTGAAATCATTCAACATAATGGTGATATCATGGTCAGTCAGTCGTCTTACATCAAGAAAATTCTCGGTAGGTTCAACATGGAAGGATGCGATCCTGTTCACTCGCCCATGGAGAAGCTCATTACTCACGGAGAGGGGAAAGTGACGAATTTTCCATATCACTCGGCTGTGGGTGCTTTACTTTATGTTGCTCGTGGCACGCGTTTCGAAATCGCTTTCAGTGTGAGTGTTCTATCACGTAGGTTGGAAAATCCAATAGATGAAGACGTGGTTCGAGTGAAGCCAGTATTTTGTTACCTGGCGGGAACTATCGATCTAAAATTGGTGTACCATTGTCATCCCAAAAAGCATCTACTCGAATATTACAGCGATGCAGATTTTGCTGGATGTCCAGACACAATGCGTTCCACTAGTGGAGTGATCGTTAAATTCGCAGATGCAGCTATAACATGGCTGAGTCGACGTCAGAAATTGGTTGCTAATTATACATGTGAGGCAGAGGTAATTGCAGCTAATCTTGGTTCGAAGGAAACCATCTGGATCTCTCGTTTATTCAAAGAGCTGAATTTCCTGTTCTGCGGATTGACGATGAATCAGCAAAGAAACTTTCTGAAAATCTTGAATTTTACATTCGTACCAAGCATATTCAGCGGAAGTACTGTTTATTCGGGATCGAATCCGAAAAGGGATGCTGGCTGTGAGCACATCGGTACTGAGCATCAGCTGTCAGACATTTTCACGAAACCCTTGCCTCGTCCTCGTCTTAAACTTCTACGTGATGACCTCGGTCTGGCTTAGCTCAGCAGCGGACTGTTCAAATGAGGGAAAGTGTTGAAGTTTATCATCTTCACAGTGTACTGCTGTTTTGCCATTCATATTTGATTTACAATTAAGTATCTTTTTGATAAACTGTCATTGATTGTTTTGTTTTTACATGAATGTATAATTCGATTCGTTGCAAAATAAAATAACCAAATACTTACGACAGAGTTGGAACTTGAATTTCCTTCTACATTAAAATTCAAGAAATGATTCATGGATGAGTAAGAACTATCATATGAAAAATTGTTGTAACTAACCACTGAGACTCTGATTTCGAATGCTAAAATGTATAAATAATAATAAGAATAATAATTATAATAATTGAAATGTCACAAAGCCAGACTTTCCCAGAACACCGCTCAAGATTAAGTATGCAATAGGATTGTCTCCACTAGGCTCATTAAGCTAGTAGGAGAATATAGGAGACACCTTCCAGCTTATTATTTGTGTTTTTTATAAACTCTCTCTGAGATGCGTTTTTTATTGTTTATTTTCATCCTACTTGTTCGAAGGTTTTGTTTAGATTTTTTTTTTACTCTTTCCGAATTATTTCATTTATTCAATTAGCTATTATATTTTGTCTTTTCAATCGATATGTTTGATTTGACATTCCACCGAACCCCATTATTTGATATCAAGATTACTTCGCGCGAGAAGCACGAACTTTATATCCTTTCGGAAAAGTAGCTCCAGATAAAAAACCAGTAAGCCTTAAGTAAGCATTTTGCGTTTCATATTTTTGTTTGCTCCTGAAGCAACTCACAAGGAACCAGTTTCGAGGACTTCATCCTTAGAGACAGAAGAGTCAGTGAGTGAATCTGCAGGCCAAGAAGCCAGAGAGGAAACAGGTAAAAACAAGTTCAATTTTCAAGCCTTAAGAACACTCACTAGATTATAGGGCGTTTTAGAGTGAAAGTAGAAAAGCATCTGATAAATAAGCCAAGTCCAGTTTATTAAATTGTGACGCATCATATGAAAGATATTTCACTGTGAAATTGGAGAAATGTGACATTTCCCAGTTGTATTCTCATTTTATTGATTTCATTCATTTGTTGTTTTCTTGCTCTATTATATGACTGTCAAGTTAATTTTGATAATTTTGTCAAAATAAATATCAGCCTGGTACAAATTTAGTTGAAAAGTATTCCAAATTCAGTTGATAATGTAAGCGGATGACATACCTCTGAGAGGCTCCGTGATAAAATATTATATAATAATAATGATGATACGTTTGAAAATTAGTGTAATAAAAATCATGTGATACTTCATCTTCTCAAAACAGTTTACATGCATCTCAGATGAAGGGTGAGACTGCTGGATGCTTCTCTGATATAGTATGTGTTTCAGAAATGAGATATCTAGGTGTCATCGTCGGCCCATTTATGTAAGGAATTTCCACATAGGACATTTATGCAAGAAACTTAACTTGGCATACAACGCTTTTGCATATTTTTTTTTTTTAAATCCCAGTTACCATAGTATATGGTGCAGGGTTTCCACTGATTACATTGTAGTATCCAACAAATACATAATCGGTTTATATTTAAACTTCAAAACTTAACTTATTTGCTCTAATAACAAAATAAAATTTTTATTCATGTACGAACTTCGCCCTTTGTTTTTCATATCTTGTCATTGTTTTTGCCTCTGTACATGTCTTTTCTTTCCTCTAAAGTATGCTTCCTATAACTACATTCCATGTTTGTCATGGTCTTCCTATTTGTCTTCTCTTTCGTATTTTTGAATACCATACTCTTTTAAATGGTTCAGTATCATCTATCATTTGTAGATGCCACCAGCTTAGTTGTCTCTTTTCAATGAACTTGAGTGTTGATTCTTGTCAAGGTCTTCTCTTATTTTTGTATTTATGAGTTTTTCTGACTTCTTTAGCTCTTTTTTCTGCTTGTCAACAACCAAGAATCACATCCAAATGTTAGTATTGGTCGATATATAGTTTTGACACTTTTATCATTATTTTCTTTGAGATTTCTTTTTTATTTACAAATGCCTGATTCATTATGTAATATGAGTTTATCGGTTTTTTACCCTATTGTTGAATTATATTTCTTGTCTTCCATTGTCTTCTAGTTCCACCCCCAAATATTTATATCTTTTGACTCGTTCAATTTCTACTCCGTTTATTTGTACATTTATCTCTTTCCCCTATGACCTTCTTCATCTACTTCCATTACAATTTCTACTCTCTTCTAGTATTTTCCATAGCTTTTTCTGTCTTACTGTATCGAAACCCTTCTCAAGATCTATGAATTCCTAATAAACTTATTTTCCTTGCTGTGAGAACTTTTCAATTATTCTTCAAGTATACTTCTACCTTTTCTAAATCCACTTTTTGATTTTCCATGAGTATATTCTCTATTGTTCGCCTTATCCTACCGTCTATAACTTTTTCATATATTTTCATTGCTGTACTAAGGAGAGTTATTCCTCTAGAGTTATTACAGGCAAGACTGTCCCTTTTTTTATATTTGGCGCTATTAAGGCTGTTTTCCAATTTTCCGTTATTTGTCCAATTTTGTATCATCTCTGTTGGTAATGTATCTGTTCCCGAAGACTTTCCATTCGTCAATTTACTTATTTTTTCTTGCAATTTGTTTATGGTTATATTCTTTTGTCTGTTTTTATTTCGTACTCTTTTATCTGCTCCTAGTAACAACTGGAAATATATTTTTCATTCATTCATTATTTCGTTTCCATTTGTTATCTTTTTCCACTACGCTATATGGTACAACATAAAAAAAAACGGTTTTCGAACACGCTAATCAAAATTTAACCACACGCTAGTTTACCCAACTCATCATGTTTGTTTATGCGAAAACTCTGTTAATGCTAAAAAATAATCTGTCGACAATTATTGTATTATAAGACCAATATTTGATATTCCATTTTGTAGTACTTGCAAGCAGGCAGATTTTGGAGGGGCCAATTATTTATTGAAAATGTTTTTAGGCGTCAAACTTCTACCGAATGAAAATTAGATAAAGCGAAACGTTTTTCCGACTCATCGCTGGGAAATTCTTCAAAATGAGATGAAACTAAAACATGAGTTGGAAGGAGATAAAAGAAAAACAGCTACCTACTATAAAAAGTCTATCAAGCAGTGGATGGTTAGCACACGCAGATTCTTGTCGGAGTTTGTGCGAATCACGGGATAACATTTTTCGTGCCTTGCCTACAAGCACCATCAAGACTGGTCTTCCACTTACCAGTACATCAATCTGGATGAGGCATATGAGAGATTTTTTGAAGTATTCGGATTTTAATTCGATATTGCATTCCCCTTGAAACAATTGCGTGTGAAATCAAATTCAAGTGGTGAATGGGTGACCGACAAAGTAATCAAATGCAGTCAAAATTTGAAGGATTTATTCATATTGAAAAATTCATACCCTATCCTAACGGATCAGTATAAAAAATCAAAAAGTGAACATATAAAACTTGTACAAAAAACTAAGCGTAGTCACTATCAAAATAAAATCCTTACATCTGACAATATGTGTAAAACAGCTTGGAATATTATAAACAAACAGACTAGGAAGCGAGAAAGAAATTCTAATACTTCAATAGAGAAAATGGAGTTGATTACGAGAATCCTCAAATATTTGTGAACATGTTCAATGATTATTTTATTGACAAACCCAGAGAAATTATAGACTCAATACCAAGGAAGAATAATGACACAAAGATCGATATTAAGCATCGCTCTGAAAAAGGCTACATTTTCCTAAACCCTTTTGTGTGTGGAGAGCTTCCAAATTTACTCAATAATAAATTGAAAAATAAGTCCTCCAGTGGGCCTCATGAAATTCCAATGTTCATATTGAAAAAAGTAATTTCAATAATTATTAAACCACTACTATATCTCGTGAATCATTCATTTACCAAAGGCTGTTTTTCTTTAAGTCTCAAAATAGGTAAAGTTGTGCCTATACAGAAGAAACCCAACTCTAGAAATTTGAAAGAATATCGTCCAATTACCATTCCATCGTGTTTTTCGAAGGTATTCGAACTCTCATTTTCTACGAGACTAATGGATTTTCTTATGAGAAGTGAGTTATTAACAGCTAGTCAGCATGGATTCTACCCAGGCAGGTCAACTAGCAGTGCCAGCTGTGCCCTTTTAGAAAAAGTAGTGAACTTCATCGAGACAGGTGAGTGCCCTGTGGGAATCTTTTGTGATTTAAGCAGGGCATTCGACTGTGTCGATCATGATTTACTGCTGTCGAAACTTTTTTCTTACGGAATTCGAGGCCCAGCTTATGCATGGGTTGATTCATTTTTGACTAATAGAGAACAGTACGTGAATATGACCTACTATGATGGTGCCAGAGAAAATAAGTACAGTTCCAACAGAAGAGTAGTACCTCTGGGTGTTCCACAGGGATCCGTGTTGGGCCCCTTATTCTTCATGATTTACATCAATGATCTAGATGAGTAAGTCGATAACAATTCGTATATTCTCTATGCAGACGATATTTCCATTGTGGTTAGCGATAAGAAAGTTGATAACTTGAATGACAACTGTTCGGAGTTGATGAACCGCACGGTAGATTGGTGCTCTAAAATCAATTTATTCCCCAATCCTGATAAAACTCAAATTGTGAGATTTCAAGACAGACAGAAGTATGTGCAAAAACTGAATATCAAAATTAATGATGGGGACGAACGTTTAACTCAGTCAGATTCTGTCAGGTTCTTGGGAACTGTTTTGGATGGCACACTGAACTGGAGAGCACATTGCGAGTCTCTTATACGAAAATTAAACTCGTTTTGTTTCTTATTTCGGAATTTAAACCGTTGTTAACTTGTGAGCAACTAGTTATATTATACTACGCTCAAGTCGAATCCCGTTTGAGATATGGTCTTCAGTTCTGGGGAAATTCGTCTTTAGTACCTAAGGTATTCACAGCACAAAAAAACTCGTGAGAATGATCGCTGGTGTCTCCCAACGCAGTTCCTGTAAACCTTTATTTGAGGAGTACAAGATTCTGCCCCTGGTATGTATATTTATTATGGAAATGTCTGTTTATGTGTTTAAAAACAGAAAATTGTTCCTGAGAAATCAACTAGGCATGATAAAGACTTATATATTCCATTTTGTAAACACAATGTGACATTGAATACACCTAAGTACTTAGGATTCAAAATCTTTAATTTGTTGCCTTAAGAATTGAAATGTAGTCAGTCTGAGGGTCTATTCAAGTGAAACGTTTTTCTTTTAGAAAAATGCTTTTATGATTTGACGGACTTCATGACGTAAAGAACACGTGTTTGTGTTTTTGTTTGTATTTTTAAAATAACTTTTGTTCCATATTGAACAATCATTGTTTCATGTATTTCATGTATATTTGTAATTCAGTCTATTTTCTGTTTTTATTTATGTTTCTCTTTTTCATATACTATTGTATACATGCTTGCTCTTGATTGGCAATTTTCTGTACGATGCTGTAATGTATTGTCCACGGAAATAAACGATCTTTATCTTTTTCTTTAAGCTATTGCCCGGTGTGAAGCTTCACCCCAAGCTTCAGCGATTGTAAATGGCTTTCATAACAATTTTCTGGTGCTTCATATTGACCCGAAACGATTTTAGCAACAAAAAATTGCAGAGTGTAACTGCACAGCGATTAATTATTTTGTTACTTTGTTATTGTTTTATTCAATATTTTAATTAAGTACTTGAAATACCAATAATGGGTGAGTATTGTAAATTCAAAGGGATCAATAAAGTGATTGATTGATTAATTGGGTAATATTCTTGTCAAGATGGTTCGGTAATTGATCGATCATCAGAAATGACGATCATCAAATTGTAAAACACTTTTATTGTACCTGAATGAAAAGCGAATTTTATTTCAAAACTGAGGCAGCATCTTGACAAATAACTGTTATATCCATCAGAGTTGGAAAATTCGTTTACGTAGTAACATCACCACACATTGTGAAATTAAAAAATTGCATTATCGTTTGGGCCTTCTCAACGAAACCCTCATTTTGGTTGAAAGTATAGTATCCAATACTTCAGAAAAATTTAATGAATTCAAGTATGTACCAATAGCAAGCAGGTGATTTCGCCACTGCAAAATAGTACTTATACATATAGAAAACTTTGCAAAAAATCAAACAGATATAATTCAACGGTCGCAGGGGGCAGTTAGTTGTTTTCTGTTGGAGACTTGCCGACAAATATACCCATTACATAGGTTGAAACTGAAGACTGGATTACAAAATCCATTTTTCAATATTATAATGATAATACTTCCATAATTGCAGTTGTTTGTGTTGATTTGATAATTACAATGATATCCACAATTCTGCAAAACGACAAAATTTCTGCAGAATTGAATTTTGATAGATTAAAAATGCAATCGTTATGTCACAAAGAAAATCAGGCCCGTGTCTAGGAGGGGAAATGGGATAATTACTTCCCCATGACTTCTTTACTGTGACTAAAGTTTAACATTTTCGAACGTATATAAAACCTTCATGGTAAATAATATGTCCAAAAATGGTGATTACTCCCTCCCCATGAAATGCTGCCGTGATAAGCAAAAAGGGCGTATCTGCAGATTTCATTATTTCGAAAAGATCATGATTTACTATTGGGTTCGGGGCAATTTTTGCAGACATGACATTTTTCAAAAAACTTATATTATCAGCTTATTTTCAATTACGATATTCAATCCTGGTAAGATTGGCGCAAGCCAAAGCAGTCCTAAATTCAATACTCATAAATTTGTCAGATACGCCTTTTATGCTTAGCACGGCAGAATGACCCTGAAGAAAATGTACAACCGTCATCAACCCAAAACTGACAGGAGATATGGTCCCAGAACTGATGCAGAAAAAAGTGAAATGGTGGAGATACTCTATCGACAATCCATTGGATCACAACTGTACCTAGCAATATCAATAATAAGCCAAATCTATCGGAACTATTCATTCCAGGCTAAGCTGGGTTGAAGGAACCATCTGGCTACATCAGGACTCCGTGCAGTATAAGCGTAACTTTTCAATAACCTGGATCGATTACCATGAGATATTTGATTTGACATCGCATGAGCTCATCATGTGTTTGCTCAGATGCCTTGCGGTACCCGATCAAAAAGTGAGATGCATTGAACGGCTGACGCCGCTCTAGAGGACTCGCTTCACTATAAGATCTGATCAAGTGAGAGTCCAAACAGAGCACGCCATATCTCTCCCTCAGCCCCCTTCTCTGCTACATCTTCCTATTGCAATTGTTCGGCAGCCAGCATAAAGGTCATCCATCTGTTATATATGGATGACCTCAAACTATATGCCTCGGGCGAAATGAAACTTCATCAGTCTTCAAGGGTAGTGAAAGAGTATACACATGCTATCGGAATAGAGTTTGGGATCGACAAATGTCCCACCGTTCATCTCAAAAGAGGACGATGTGAGGAATACGGGAAAAATGTTCAGCCCATAGACGGAGAGACGTATATTTACCTATGGGTAGAACAAGGCCGCTCCCAAGAGGTAATCACTGTTAAAAACTCTCTCTCTCTAGTACTAAAGCTGCGGAGACTGAGGTATTCCTGCAGCTACACATGGATAAGCCAAGAACATTGAAGACCTTGGCTTATCCAAAAACAGGACATTTTCATTCCTCAAGTCAAGTAGGCTGAAGTCGGAGGTTATATCTGCAATACCTTAGTCTACCGTAATCGCGTAGTGGGTATAGAGGTCCCAGACACTAGATGCAGAGCGTGTCGTCGTGGGGCCCATGAGTCCAAAATGCATTTGTTGACAGCCTGTCGATTTTATTGTTGCAGTTTCACATGTACTTATTCCTTAATACATCATAAATCAAAATAATGATGTGAAACATACCGAGCAAAAGCCAAAGTTCGCATTCCTCGAATTAGTCGCCCATTCATAGTAATAACGCTCTTCCACTTAACCTTGAGTGAAGTATGCTTATCTAACATAAGATCGCAATTTATATATGGAATGAAACAATGAAAGTATCAAGGCAGAGTGGAATAAAAAAATATTGAAAATAAGATTATTGATGGAAAATTATTATTATCAAGAAAAAAGAGAAGGAAATCAAAATGCAATTAAAGGTTTTGGGAATATCATATGGAAATGACTTGAGTACGGAATTGATTTTTTTTAAATAAAGACGATTTTGAAATTATTATATAATGGTAAAACATACGTATATAGACGATTCACCTTTCTTCCACATTAAGCCAACCCATTTGTTTCAAAGCAATTGCGATATGATCACGTCTACGCAAACGTAAAATTAGTCGAACACATGAATTATGAATAAGTACATGAATTATAAATGAGTTATAGCCGTTTCGCCTAGCTTCAAGTAGAGCAGGACCATATACCCAATCAGCATTTACAGAGTATTCTACAAAGCTCACAGTGATATTTCAATATCTGTTTCTCCTTGAAGAATGACTGAAAATTGAATTGGATAACCTGCTTCATGATTCTTCACTAGAAGAGTGCAACTCTCCGTACTCTGTCCCAGTGGTACTTGTACCCAAGCCTGATGGAAACGTGTGTGAACTATCATGCTCTCAATGAAATAACTATATCTGATAAATGCCCGCTACCCAGAATCGATGATGTACTCTGTACTGCAAAGCAAACTACACTCGATTTGTAGTCTGACTATCATCAGATATCAGTTTGTCCCGCTGATAGAGATAAATTTGCATTCATATGCCCTTTTGGAATTTATCGTTATACTCGAATGCCATTTGGATTGAAAAATCCGCCTTCGACATTCCAGAGATTGGTTTATAGGTTCATCTTGTCTTCCACATGTCTCAATTGTTTGCCTACTTGGATGAATTGATCATTTTGAGTGAGACCCTCCACTCAGAAATTATTTTTCAGATGTAGTAATTTACGAATAAATGGATGGTTTTTAAAATTGTTTTTCTTCAACGAAGAAGAACTCCACGTGGACATGAGGATCATGAGGATCAGAACAACAAAACTGTTTTAACCAGCTTGAGGAATGAGTAACACCTACACCCATATTTTGACAAGCAGACTCCGGATTACCGTATGTCTTAAGGACCGACTCGATTTCATACGAACTGGGGGCAGTTGCACTCTAGGGGAAGGGAACTGAGTGTCTCATTAAATATGAAAGCCGTTTGTTAAGCTAGGCGAAATGAATCACCATACCACCAGGAGAAAAGCATTAGAGGTGGTGTGGGCAGTTGATAAATTTCCTCGTTATCTTGAAGGATCAAGTTTCATGATACAAACGGATCACCAACCACTCATGTGGCTTTGAACTTTCAAATTACAAAATGGGAAAACTGGATAGATTGGCCCTTGCTCTGCAAGCATATAATATTTAAATCAACTTCTCGTCTGGGAAAATTAACTTGGTGGCTGAAACATTGTCGAGACCACCGACAGATACAAGTCAGTACAAAGTAAATCAGGTTACCATTCGATAATACTGCGGAAATAAGAAAAAAAAATTCAAGATTCTGACATACAAAGAATAATAAACTGTTTTGAAAACCCAAATCCTGATGCTGTGGAGTATAAACGATGAACAGAAAGAGGATATCTGGAATCTCATTCCGACCCCAACGACTGTAAAGATATTCAGTAGGTTGTTCTCCAATCCCGAATACCTAAGATTCTGGAAGAGTACCATGATTCTCCATTATCTGGTCACTATGGAATTGAAAAGATTCTGCAGAGATTCCGAAACCGATACTATTGACCGGGAATGACAAAACGTGTTACAAACGAATCGCCAAGGTTATGACCACGAAAATATATGATATGACTTCCTCCACGCTGACTATGCAGCAATTAGTTCGTCCCTTGGAGCAATTGATTGGGATAGTGCACTACATGAAAAAGAACTCTGATATGGTTTCTATATTTTATGACATTCTTTATTCAATCATTGACCTCTTTGTCCCGCAACCAAAAATATGCGAAAAGAATTTTTCATGCTGGCATTTCCCCGAGCTGAAGAAATTAATTTATGAGAAGAAGTCAGCGCACAAGATTTACAAGAACTCAAGGTGTCCTGAAAGCTATGAAGCGTTTATTGATTTAAGATCAAGATGCAAATCTCTATCAAGACAATGTTAACAATGTAACACTATACCCGATACAATGCCTCTAGGTGATCGTACCGCTTTCAATGGGATCGATATCGCCAACCTTTTTGCTAACCAATTTTCTTCTGTCAATTCAGATCAACCCTTACACCCTTATGATATTCCTATTACATCCGTGGGTAATGTATCCAATTATCGTATTGAAATTTCAAAAATATATGAAAAAGTGTCCGAACTTAATACCAACAAAGGCCCAGGCCCTGACGGAATTCCTCCTACTTTTCTTAAATCATTTGGCTTTATTTTATCTCGCTCACTATTCTACATTTTAATAAGTCTCTATTATCAGGCGAATTTCCGGATTTCTGGAAAACCTCGTATGTTACTCCAATATATAAATCAGGCAGAAAATCTGACGTAAGCAATTATCGTCCCATTTTTATTTTTAGCGTAATCCCTAAAGCTTTTGAGACATCATCTTTGATTTCCTTTGTTTTGACTGCTCTGCAATTATAGGGACCTAACAATTTGGGTTCACATCAAAAAAATCAGCGGAATTGGGTCTTATCACATATGTCGATTTTTTGTCTGAAGCTCTGGAAAGGGGATCACAAGTTGACTCTGTGTACACTGGATGGATGGATGGATGGATGGATGGATGGATGGATGGATGGATGGATGGATGGATGGATGGATGGATGGATGGATGGATGGATGGATGGATGGATGGATGGATGGATGGATGGATGGATGGATGGATGGATGGATGGATGGATGGATGGATGGATGGATGGATGGATGGATGGATGGATGGACGGACGGACGGACGGACGGACGGACGGACGGACGGACGGACGGACGGACGGACGGACGGACGGACGGACGGAAGGATGGAAGGACGGACGGACGGACGGACGGCGGACGGACGGACGAACGAACGAAGGAACGAACGAACGAACGAACGAACGAACGAACGAAGAAATATATTCAGTTCATTTTCCTAAGGAATTTTATTACTTTGGTTACAAATTTCCATTGACTCATGGCCCCCTTTAAAAAACTCCCTAGATCCGCCAGTGGCCATCTTTAAATCTCAACGTCTACTTCGACCCAGCTCTTCAGATGGGTAATTGTGGATTCGGTGTGAGCGTCCTTAGTGACTTTTTCTCCACGACCGTGGTCGTCATGTGGAACGGCTAATGGAATATTTTGATCATTGTGACCACTTGTTGGAATGCACCCTTAGAACGGGAGTTCGCCGATATTTAAATGATGTTCATCTGAAACAAAACTCAAGCTTTTGGTTCGTTGTACAAATCACGTTAAGATGGAGTTTAGTAGAGCTACAGAGAACAACATTTTTATACGGCTAGTACAAGTTCCGCATGCGTATTTTGAGAAAAGACAGTTGACAGTAACACAATAATATAGCTGCGGTAATTGAGATTTCAGAATTCAGACCATCCGAGACCACCTCACAGACCAAGGTTGAAGTACCGCAAGCCTGACCAGGAAGTTCCAATAGGCCCAGACCAGAGGTCTGGTCAAAATAAAAGAGGGGGCCAGAAGCAAGAAAAAATGAGAGGCAGGAAAGAACTCCGATTGTGTTTCCAACTGAGTCAAGTGCGGTAAGGGACGTCGGACATAACGAGGACCCCCTCGAGGGAACTCGAGGTCTGCACGCACTAGTCCGCTCTGGCGTAAGCAAGGGGAAACGAAGAAGAGGCCTCGGGAGGAAGAGACTCCCCCAGATTGGCCTGCAAAGAGAGGAAAAGAGGGTAGGATGTCTCGGCCTACAGGCCAGAAGGCGAACGTCGACGGCTGCTGGTCATGGGACGGAAAACCAAAGCACTCGAATGAGCTCTTACAGCAAAGCAACGGGGAGAACGGTACCATTCTGCCAGAAGAGAATGAAGCTATTAAGAGCAACCTGATCGAGCAGATGCTGCGGACCACGGAAGACTCCGAAGGGGTACCCCGAGCCCCGGAACTGCGATTCAGGAACTCCGTCGCTTTTAATAACCGTCCAGAACCAAACTCCGTTGGAATGGCTGGACTTCACCGACCATAGCGGGCGTCACATTTAGTACTGTGCCCTCAGCGGACGCTCCGTGGCCGGTAAGGATCGGCTTCTGATTCAAGGGCCAAGAAGTGGACCTCCCGAGGCTCACATGGGTGCTGAGCCTCCAAAACCGGTCACTGAACGTGAAGAGGTGGAAGCACCTGGAAACAGTAGGAGAAGTAGCGAAACCACCCTTGCTTTTTTTGCTCTATTAAGAGCTAGTAACACTGACGGACGGTGCGAAGAGTGCCGCTGAGGTATAAGTCAGGCTCCTCCAGGCGAAGCGAGGGACCCCGGATACGACGGGAGAGGGACCACCATCATCCAAATAGGGCGCAATGGCGATGTTAAAGGTGAGCCAAATCAATCTACAGCACAGCATGGATGCAACTAGGGAACTGGAAAGCATCCTAACTGGTGAGTCTGATATAGTTTCAATACAGAAACCATAGGTTTACAGGAGGATAGTGAGAGGAAGAGGCTACCAGCTACAGGTAGGTAATCAACGCAGACGGAGTAGAAGCACCAAGAACGGCGATCCTGGCGTCCAGAGACCTCGAAGTGGTCCATGTGTCGCAGCTGGGGACCAAGGACGTTACAGGAATCAAACATAGAGTAGTAGTGGAAAGCGTGTATTCACCATACAATAACGCGCACTAGCTTCCAACGAAGGAACTTTCGGAAATAGTGAGGTATAGTAGGGGAATAGAACCAACGTTCGTCAACCGCATCCGACAGGAGGTGATTGACTTTACTGCCATGCTAAGCATAAAGGGCGTATCTGACAAATTTTTTAGTATTGAATTTAGGTCAGTTTTGGCTTGTTTTTACACCTATCCTACTGGGATGAATGTCGTAATTGAAAATAAGCCGTTATTATAAGTTTATGAAAAATGTCATATCTGCAAAAATTACCCCCAACCTATTGTTTAAACATGATTTTTTCGAAAACATTAAAAATGCAGATACGCCCTTTTTGATTAGCACGGCAGTTTACGTTGGTAACGAGAGATATGTTAGGTGACCTAACGAAATGGATGGTATCGGAAGACATATCGATGTCAGACCACCGGATGATAATGTTTAATGTCTACGTTGAAGCAGAACATGTTTCACAACGCCAAAACCCTTGGGCAACCAACTGGAACACATTTTTAGAAGATCTCTCAGGGCACACGAGGGTTAAGGCGGACGGAGATTCTCTCGAAGAAACAACTAAATCAGTAAGTAGAAAAACTAGGAAACATAATGGCCAAGGCATTCGAAGAAGCATGTCCTTTGAGAGTGTCCCCAAAACGCCGGTGGTTCCGCTGGTGGAACCAGTCGTTGAAGGGCCTGAGGACAGAAACCAGAAAGGCCCACAACAAAGACATCAACGACGGCAACGAGAAAGAGTGTGAAATCTACAAAACCACGAGAAGGGGGTTCAGGAAGGAGCTAAGAAAAAGTAGAACGGCAAGCTGTAGGTCTTACTCGAGGAAATCGCTCAGAGGTACACGACGGGGAAGAACTGGTTGGCTCTCGTCTGTCCATTTCGCTCGTTTCGTCAGCTTTGGTAGAAATTCTCTCGTCCATCGTTTCCAGAATATATTCGTGAGCATTTGAGATTTACGACATTCCTTTCGAGTAACTTTGTCAGGATCGGAACATGGTGTTTCAACTCGATTCGTGTAACCGAGAAGAAAATGGTTTGATGTTGAAGGTTCTGGATCGTTGGCATCTACAGAAACGTGAGTTAATGGCCGAGAATTAACGATATTTTCGGCTTCTGCAAATAGAGTCAGCAACGTTTCATCCCTAAAAGACTGCGAGTGTAAGGCCTTCCCGATTACTTTCTTGACTGAGCCAATAAGCCTTTCCTATGCTCCCCCCATATTCGGACTCAGTGGTGGAATAAATTTGAATTCAACTCCTTCCATGGTCATACCATCATTGATAGCTGAATAATTCATTTCTTGTAGGGCTTTCTTCAATTCTTCTGCCGCTCCTCGTAGATTAGTCCCGTTATCACAAAATATTTTACTGGGCTTGCCTCATCGATTAATCATCCTACGGATTGCCATAATGGCAGAGTCTGATGTTAAACTGTGAGCAACCTCCAAGTGGATAGCCCTTACAGCCAAACAAGTGAAAAGGACACCCCACCTTTTTTCTTTTCTTCGGCCAACAGTGACAAAAAATGGGCCAAAGTAGTCCATACCGACGTTTACAAAGGCTCGAACGTTCTATTGGAAGTTGTCCCATTTTTGGTATAACAGATGTTGCTCTGAATTTCCTACAAATCATGCAGCGACCAAAGGTAGATTTCACAGCTGCCTTCCATCTATCACCCAGTATTTCTGGCGAACAGCGTTCAAAATTGTTTCAATCCCTTGATGCCGATACTTATCGTGATAATGCTGCAAAAGCAGTTTCGTATATTCATGGTTTGGACTCAAAATGTATGGTTTATTTGTTCGAAAACTCATACAATACCGCTCAGCTTCTTGAATTTCGTCACCTGTGATATCACCTCTTAGTGGGTTGTCAATGAAGGTCTTCCTGATTTTCTGGACTATTATTTTCCTAAATTTCAGAATCCAAGCAGTAGTTCTTACTAATCGTGTCCATTATGAAAATCTTCTAATATCGGGCAAGAAATTTTGTTCAATGTGCAAAATTGTCACAGTATATTCAGCTTTCATTTCCGATATGTCTTGATGGAGCTCATTTTCATTTTTTCCAATGTTCCAATGACTTTCTGGTTCTTTCAAAAAACCAGGTCCGTTGAACCATCTCGTTGAAAAAACTTCTTGGGAACTTTTATTAATTCTTCTCGTTAACTCATCTGCTACATTGTCCGATGTATTTATCCATCGCCAGTTCTTGAGATCCGTCAGCTCCTGTATTTCACCGATACGATGTGCAACAAACTGTTTATATTTTCGACCATCATTCCTAATCCAGTTGAGAACACAGTTTGAATCAGTCCAAAGAATTACCCGATTAATTTTCAATTCTAAATCTTCCAGTATTGAATGAGATAGTCGGCTTGCCATTACCGCTGCTTGTAACTCCATTCGAGGTATTGATAGAGGTTTCAAGGGAGCCACTCTTGTTTTTGATGAAACCAAAGAGACATCAATACTATCCGTTGATATTGTTCGAAGATATGCTACGGCATATGACATATGACATATGAAGCTCAATCGAAATCGCTGTGGGAATTTCACAGAATAACATCGTGGAATTCTTACTTCTGAAATTTTATATACATCTTCTAACCATTGTCGCCAGGAATTTTGTAGATTTCATCCCATCCAATCCTTGAGCGCCATACATCTTGCATTAAAATCTTTCCTCTAACTGTGAGGTATGCAATAAGGCCCAATGGATCGAACAAAGACATTATGAATCTCAGAATTTGCCTTTTAGTGAAGAGTTTGTGACTGTTAAAATCGGGATTGAATTTGATTAGAAGCTCATCAGATTTAGAATCCCACCATACGCCTAGAACCCTCTGTGTGGCACAATTTCCATCTTCCAACTTTTTCAGGTTCATAGTTCCTTCAGAAAGAATGCGTCACACCAGTGAAGAGTTAGGTACCTAATTAACGACTTGAAAACCACCTAGTTCTTTCACCCTTCCAACTTCTTGAACTTTCTTAACAGCTTCCACTTCGGTATCCACAGAATCTAGGTAGTCGTCAACATAAAACTTGCTTGTAATGATGATGATGATGATGATGAATATATGTTTATTGTACATAAGAATAAATTCTTGTCGACAAACACAGGTAAAAATATAAAAAAAAAAACATGTATATACAAACTCTTACAATTTAAAATTTAAAACATAGCAAAATGATAGCAAGCATGAAATATGTCAAATATAAAGTTCATTGTTTCACAATTATAAATGTAAACATTAAAATGTATCGTCATAAAACTCCGATAAATTATAATATGCCTTATCACTAGGAAGTTTTTTTGTCATATTTCTAAAAATATTGTACCTTTTTTCCTTAATTTCCCAAGGTAATTTATTATACATTTTCACCCCATTATAGATCAGAGAATCTTTTATTAGATTTGTTACGGGAATGGGGATCTTTAAACTATTTTCGTTTTGACGAGTATAATAGGTGACATCATTTACTCCGTAATCTAATCTATTTTTGTGGATTAATGAAACTGTTTCTAATATAAAAATTGAAACTAGGGTCAGGATCCCATGTTCAATAAACATAGGTTTACAGGAGTCCCTAAATTTTAATTTACAAAGGTATCTAATTGCTCGCTTCTGTAGTATAAACACTAACTGAAACAATTGGTTGTTACAGACTCCCCAAAAAGATATACCATAACGCAAATGGGACTCCACAAGTGCGTAATAAACTGATTTTGCAGCAGCAAATCCCATTTCATTAGACACCACCCTCAAAACATAACAACCAGATGCCAATTTTTTATTTAAGTTTCTTATTTGCTCTTCAAATTTCAGATTTGTGTCCAAGTAAATTCCCAAAAATTTTGCTGTATCCCTGTTTTCTAATATTTGGCTACCTATATTCACATTCGGTATTACAGTTTTGAAGGAAATGACACTTGTCTTTTTAGTATTCAGTGACAGTAAATTAGAATCACACCAGTCTTTGATTAAGACCATGTCACTACACATTATTTCGTGGAGTCTATCCTTATCTTTATGGTGCCATAATATGGTTGTATCATCTGCAAATAATGTTAAATTTCCCGAAATTGGTAGAATTGTAAGGTCATTCATAAATAAAAGAAAGAGTATAGGACCCAGTACAGAGCCCTGGGGCACTCCACACCTTATGCCAATTGTATCTGAAGTAGTGAATAATTTTACACGCTGCTTTCTGTCTGAGAGATATGATCTAAACCAGTTCAGAGTGACTCCACCAAAGCCATATGGCGTCTGAGATATCAGAAGAGGTCGCTTGTTCTCTTGCATTCAAATTCATAACAAATTGTGCACACACAGGAGAGCAAGTGGCTCCGAAAGTCATTACTTTCATCTGGTAAGTATCAGGAGGTCTTAGAGTTAGAGTGTCAAGGTTTCTCCATAAGAATCTTTGAGCACACTGATCAGCTTCTCTAATTCTTACTTGGTGAAACATTTCACGAATGTCACCGCAGAAGCCGTATTTTCGCTATCTAAATTTACAGAGAATTGAAATAAGAGATTGTAACAAATCTAGCCCAAAAAGAAGGTTATCATTCAGGCTTATTCCATCAACCTTAGCAGCAGCGTCGAAAACTAACCCTTTTTGCCAGTTTTGTTAGAATTCTCGACACCGAAATGTGGTAAATACCACGTTCTTGGATTCTCTATTTCCACTTCTTCAGTGCTCAGCTTTTTAGCATATCATTTTTGCAAGTAGCTGTCAATTTTGTTACAGTAGTCCTTGGCCAATGTTTCATTTTTCAACAATTTCCTTTCCACACATTTCAGTCTGTGAAATGCGTTTAATTTACTCTCTGGAAGTTCAACTTCATCAGATTTCCAAAGCAGACCCGTTTCGTACCTGTTTCCTATTCTCCTGGTAGTTGCCTCCATTATTTTTAGCCTTCTTCTATTCTGTTCATTTTCCTTCGGTTTTCGGATAGCAACACCAAACGCCTCGGTGGCAAATGATTGCTTAATGAGATCATGAAGATGATCATCGTGCATTCGAGTGGTATCGCAGATATGGAGAGTGTGAATTCCTTGACTACCGCCTCTTCCTGGACAAGGTCCATGCAAAGACCATCCTAACCTACATTTCGTAGCAATAGGTAGAGTTTCAAATCCGTTCCTAATTTGTCTTGGAATTATCAAGTGGGTGTTGTCTTGACTAATGAGTAACATAGGTTTCTCATTGGACAGACTCTTAATTGGAAGATCTTTCAGATGAAAATATTTTCTCCATTGATCCATGTTAACAGTTTGTGCCGGAAGTGATAACTTTTTGACCGTCCTTACATTTTCCATCCTAAATATTTTAGAATCATTGCAAGCAGCAGAAATATTCAAGGTAACCCTCGGATTTATCGAATTGAGAGACAATGTCATTTGTCCACTGAAGACAGAGTGCTTCTTTCTCGCCATTCAGGCCGAGATGTTTTACGACACTTTCGTCTACCAGGCTGATTGTTGAAGACTCATCACAAATGGCTAGTGTTTCTACCACTCCATTCAGTCCGAATATCTTCACTGGGAGCATTCGTAGTAAAACTCTATTCTTTTCTTGTCTCACAACGTAAACCAGTTCATTACCGTTTGCTGCCATGACCTCAGATTCATCAAAAGTGCCAGTAGTTTTGACATGGTAGGCTTTGTTTAAAAGCGGATGATGAAAATACTTACATCCATTTATTTTACATTCTTGCCTCCTTTTACATATAAATCTGTGGTGTCCTTTCTTCAATCAAGAATAACATAACTTTTTATCAGTTATTGTTTTCCATCTTGTCTCCACGTTATCAGATTTCATTATGGGACAAGAATTTTCATTATGTTCTCTCAACTTCCTTAGTACTCAGCATCGTTTCTGCTTTTCTGAGGTTGTGAGACTTTTTCAGATGATATTTATTACCAGATACTAATGATTTTGATGAAGGTCCGCTAACGAAACTTGCAGCCATGGCGATATCACCTAGCCAAGTTGAAAAGACTTCCAAAGATATATCAGTCTTTCTTTCCATGATTAATGATGGTAATTTTGCTAAGAGTTCTTTTATAAGTTGTGGGTTCCTCAAATAATCATAGGAACGAAGGGCTTTAGCTGTGGAAACAAGATTCTTTATTTCATTGGAAAGCAATATTAACTTCTCAACGTGGATTTCACTCAACGGTGAAATATCCTTAATTTTTGTTATCATGACTTCAATCACATGTTCTGCTCTTCCAAACCGCATGCGTAATGTTTCCAATATTAGATCAACATTTTCGGAAGTTAATAGCATTCCTGCCACAGCTGACTTTGCCTCTCCTCTCAAACACTTCTGTAATTTTTTCAAAATTTCGTCACGAGTGTATTCGCACATTTGACATACCTACTTGTTGATTTCGTTGATAAAATATAGGCCAATCTTCAGGTATGCCATCGAATATGGGAAAATCCTTATCAACGATATGCCTGGCTGAAAATTTGTCATGTCCAGATGACGCAACATTTTTGATGACATCAGAAATCGTCCGTCATAGCAAATTGATATCATCACGAGGTTGGCTCAAACTTGGTACAATATAAGGAGGATTATCAATAATGTATTCATCAACATTAACATTTTTTATCCAATCAACAACTGAAGCAGATTTATCAATTTTGCTCACCTTTAAAGATGTCGATACGTTAGTGCCGTTGTTTTCTACTTCAGCATCTGCTTCCAATTCAGCTTCCTTCACATCATGCTCCAACTGTAACATCTTCAAACTGTTTTCGATTTCTTTTTGCTTCTTTTCAAAATCTTCCTTTATCTTCTCTAGTTCCTGCCTATGTATTTCTGTCTGCATGAGTAGGCACTTCTTCTGCAGATCTAAGGACGCATGGGAACCTTTTGAAGAAATAATAGAACGAGCAACAGATTTCTCGTTTTTTCCCGGACTATAAGATCGTTCCAAAAAAACTGACTTTCCAGTCAACCTTGGAATTTTCAAAATCAGGCAATGAAAATAAATTTGCATTTATAGGGGGAACATTGATAGCCTTACCTTCTGCTAATCTACTCACGTTTCCTCTATTTCCAGCAACAAATCCTCTCGGCCATTCAAAATCATTCGCCAATCCCTTGTTGACACCAGCAACACTTCTTCTTGGTTTTTTTACTGTATTTATTCCTTCTCTATCCATAGTTTGAATTCAATTCGGTCGGGCTCGAGGTACCAAAATGTTTCGTACAACTGGTAAATATACTTTATTTTAACCAAAAAAGCTTACAAAATCATGTATGACTTTACTTCAAAATCTATTAACAATTATATCTATCAACAACAATCAATCAAAATAAATTTTCTTTATACAGTATGAGTCGCCACAAACAGAGATGATCCTGTCCATCAAAGAAGGAAAAATGATGGGTTCAGGCAAAGAGCTAGAGCTAGTCCAGTACGTCAAATACCTGGGGGTGGTCCTGGATTCCAAACTTTCATGGATGTCGCATATACACCATCCTAGCAATCCTATGACAACTGAGGAGAATTGTAGGAAGTGTTCGGGGCACCAACCCAGAGATTCTGCGCTGGCTGTACACAGCTGTCGTAAGACCAAAGATCCAATATAGGACAGCCATGTGGTGGCCAGGCTCACAGAACAGCACAATGAGCCGAAGACTGAGCAAGGTCCTGAGGTTGGCCTGTTCGGTAGTAACGGGTGCAATGGAAACGACTCCAATCGCAGTGTTGGAGGTACTATTGAGGCTGCCGCCGCTTCCTTTCTGGAACAAGGAGAAAGCAATGGCAGCTTACTTGAGGATGCGACCAGAGAACAATGAGAAGAAAACACAGCGAAGTTTCGCAAGGGTAGCCTAACATGCTACACGGACGGTTCACGACTGATTGAAAAACAGGCTTCGGGTGCATCTGTTTGGAAGGTGAGACGTACGAAAAAGTTACGCGTTGGGTTGATACGCAACAGTTTTCGAAGCTGGAATGTTCGCGATCCTAACCGTAGCTATGAAAGAGGTAAAAAAAGGGTCCGAGCAGAGAACTTATATCTAATCGGACAGTCGGGCAGCACTCAGAGCTATATGTGATCCCAAACCAAGCTCAGCACTTTGTACTTGTACAGGAATGCGGAATGCTTTCGAGAAACTAGCTGAAATGAAGGAAGTCTAGCTGGTATGGGTTCCGGGTCACAGGGGGGTGCGCGTAAACGAGGTGGCAGTTGAACTTGCTGAAATCTTTGAAATTGAAGAACTCCAACAAGAGGAACTAACCAACTTGGAATGAACGGACATACTGACCTTCATCATGAGGTCACGAAGGTTCGAAAAGTAAAACTGGGAGGAGGAATTGTGAACATGTGGATACGTGGACAACATTTTCTCCGAAGTCAAGTCTATTTGGAAATTTATGAAAATCAGCCAACTATATGTAACGTGGGAATGCGAAATAATAAATCGTTTTGTGTACTCATATGTGCAGTTGGCATTGAAAAAAATAACACTTTTTCACAAATGAAACTATGCAGACGAATGAATATGGGACAGTATGGGACGGGTGCATATACAAATAATTATCTGAGTCATAATAATAGACGAACCCCGAAGGAAAATTATTATCAGAGTTTTCCAGCGGAGCCCAAACTGCTGCTGCACAAGTATTGGTTTTCATAGTAGGGAAATATGAAGTTTATAGCGAATCGGTTTTTGACATCAGCAATGCATGCGGTCACCATTCATGATAACTAATAATATCATCTGTTTGATGACTTGCGCCATCTGCCTCATTCAACGAAAGTAAATTAGACTCTCTTCCATTAAATACTATTGAAGGAACGCCTGAATGCTTCCACTGAAGCCTGAAGCCGGTTATAAGCTTGTTACTCCGATATCAACAAATATCTTTGAAATATTACTTATATTTTCAGGAAAAGTAATTTATAATGTAAGTGAAGTTTTAATTTCAATTAATTTCCAAACCGTATATTGTTATCTAGGCTAACAACTTAATTACTGTTATATTAAATTTTTTTAAGTCTTTCGATCAAAGATATCTGACATTCGGTGGGATTCACAATCTATCAGATATTTTGAATTCTGCTTGGTCACATTCTTTAGATAAGATAGGGGTTCAGAAGTAATTTCATTCATCTATTGAATGTAGTACTTGAGATACGAAGACAATACTGGCTCTTAACGATCAATACACTTTTATAATGAAAATCTGTATTGGAATGCACACATTGATACTAAAATAACAAGAAAAATAAAACCATTCTAGAAAAGCCGTTCCACAAAATAAATGATACCATCGTATCACTGGAGTGAAAATAAAATTTGTTGATTCAAGAAGTGAATGCATGAAGTAATATATTCTAAAATACTATCCTAACTCGTTGAATGTTCTCCAAACTCTTTGGTAACTGTAAGTATCATGGAATGAACCACTCCCGTGGTTTATACATCTAAATAAGAACTATTGATAAGTCCGGTAAAATTCGTGTTACGCAAAACTTCAGTTAAGTTGAATCGGGATGGAATATAACATTCAATCAAGCTTTCTTGTAGAGTGATTTCACAATTGTTTTACGCTGGATATAATACACACACTGTGGAAGGTTTCTGTGCCAACACGGTGTCCAATATACAGTCGTTAATAAACAAAAAAGATTGCTACCGGGAATAATCATGCATATTTGATTTCGAGAAGTATTGGTCCACAGAACTTAACTAATTATAAGTTGTAGTGGTTTTGTGGGACTACAACGTACCGTGGCTTATATCTTACGTTTTAAAAATAATTGTTGTTGTTTTGTTTTTGTTGTCCAAATTTAATCAAGAATAGTAGTCCCCTTAATCTCCAAGAGATGAAACACTCATCAGTTATTTTATTAAGACTAGTTCAAAAGGTACCTATTTCATCCTGTGAAATAATGAAATATTTCACTTGTGGAATTTGGCATATACAGCAAAATGCCGATATTTCATAAAATTGAAATAAATTTTTAATAATCCAACCTTCCGCAAATTTTCTATTATAAAGGTACGAGTTTTTACGGCAAACATTGAACAGAAAATAATTCAACCGATTAAATTGATAAAATCTCGTGGCTTGACTGGGGTGAATCTTGCACGATTTAGTGTTGCGTTCAAATAAACAGTGCTGCTCCTAAGGTGGCGTATGCAGTAAGTAACACAGCCTACCCAGAACACATAGTGGCTAATGGATATCAGTAATAGATGACACTTTAAACACCTGAGGAAAAAAAACTGTTACTTGGAGAAACAACAATTCATCCCATTTGCATTTGTCAAATTACTTGAGACCGCCAAAAACTTTATTTGGAATTTTTGTTCTGGAGACCAAAATATGTAAGATCCATATTTTTTTTTGATAGCTCGTGATCATTAGTTAACCGATTTTTTTTTAACTAGTTCAACCCATATAAGGCAGCAGGACCTGATGGAATTTTCCCGGCAATGCTACAGAGGGGTCTGGAATTCCTTACCCCAATCTTGGGGAGGATATTCCGGGCCAGCATAGCGCTGGGGTACGTTCCAAAGGCTTGGAAGTCAGCAAAAGTAGTTTTCATCCCCAAGGCGGGAAAAAGAGACTACACAATAGCAAAGTCCTTCAGACCCATCAGTCTAACACCGTTCCCGCTTAAAACTCTGGAAAAGGTGGTGGACAGGTTCTTGTGGGTGAGCCCTTTTGACAGAAACCAACTTGCATACAGAAGGGGAAGGTTGACAGAATTGGCCCTCCACACTGTAGTGCGGAGGATTGAATGGACATTGAGTTTTAAAGAGGTAACCTCAGGACTGTTCTTTGATGTGGAAGGCGCGTTTGACAAGGCAAAAACAGCGATCATACAGACAGCACTTTTGACCAGAGGAACGCCTCACTTGATGGTCAGTTGGGTTGTATCGTCGCTAAACAAACAGGAAGGTCGAAGTATCCCGGAGCGACCTCAGACTGAATGCCGAGGTGGGAGGGGGCTGCCCTCAGGGAAGCTGCCTCTCTTCCCATCTATGGTGCTTAGTCATGGATGAACTCTTGGGCAAACTCGCAGATGAAGGTTTCGAGGCACAAGCATACGCGGACGACGGAGTTGTCCTAGTCAGCAAGTAGCCTGCAGAATAATCGAAAGCAGGACTCTCAGTGAATCCGACAAAAACAGAAATGATCCTGTACATCAAACGGAAGAAAAAAGACGGGTTCAGGCCAACTACCATGTTTGGCAAAGAGCTGGAGCTAGTCCAGCAAGTCAAATACCTGGGGGTTGTCTTGGACTCCAAACTTTCATGGAAGCCGCACGTAGATAGGATCATACAAAAGTCGGTAGCAATCCTATGATAACTGAGGAGAATTGTATGAAGTAACTGGGATCCAATATACTTAGTAGGGTGCAGAAGTTGGCCTGTTTGGTAATAGCGGGCGCAATGAGACCGACTTCAACTGCAGTGTTGGAGGTACTGCAGAGACTACCGCCGCTTCCGGTCTGGATCAAGAAGGAGGCAATGGCAGCTCACTCGAGGATGTGGGACTCGGGAGCCTGGGAAAACGAAGAAGCGATGATAGGTCATATGAAGATCGCGAAGTGGGCGGAGCAGGAGATCCCTATTTCCGCCCTCAGAGTGAGAAGCGCACAAGATAGACTGCGATGGAATTGGAAGTTCACTCTCACTATTCCGAGCAGAGAACAATGGGAAGATAACACAGTGGAGTTTTGCACGGGAAGCCTAATATGTTATACGGACGGTTCGCATCTGACTGACAAACAGGCTTCGGGAGCAGGCATCTATCTGGAAGGAAGAGACGTACGAGAAAGCTATGCTTTGGGTAGGCACAAAACAGTTTTCCAAGCTGATGTGTTTGCCATCCTAACCGTAGCTATAAGACAAGAGGTGAAAGAAGGGCCCGAACAGAAAATTTATATCTGTTCGGATATTCAGGCAGTACTCAGAGCCATCTGTCATCCTAAACGAAGCTCAGCACTTGTACAAGAATGCGGAGATGCTCTCGAGAAACTAGCCAAAACGAAGGAAGTTCAGCTGGTATGGGTTCCGGGTCACAGAGGGGTACGTGGAAACGAGGTGGCAGACAAACTTGCCAGAACCGGTTCCGCAACGCTGTTCTGTGGGCCGGAGCTCGTACTGGGAATCGCAAGAGGCCAAACCTTTTCAGCCCTTAACAAATGGGCGGAAGAAGAGCTGAACAAACTTTGGAGGGATAACAGCGGCTGCAGGCAGTCGAAAGACTTCGTGGCCGGCTTCAGCAAGTCAAGGACGGCATGGCTTCTAGGCAGAAATCACCAAGCACTACGCCTCCTCATAGGAATACTAACAGGGCTTAACAAGTTAGGCAGGCACCTATCACTAATAGGTATAGAGGACAACCCCACTTGCCGCAAATGCGAAGAGGACGAAAAAACTTCGTCTCACTTCCTCGGCGTACGGGAGGCTGAGATTTGAAATCTTTGGAGTTAAAAAACTCCAACAAGAGGAACTCATTAACCTGAAATGGACGGACATACTGACCTTCATCAGGAGGTCACGAAGGTTCGAAAAGGAAGCCTAGAAGGAAAGATGTAGATTTGTGGAAAACCGGGGATGGCAAAAAGGGTCCATGTGGACCTACTTGCCTGGATGCGAAAGCGGCCTCCCGCCAAATTACTACTACTATTACTACTAACCGAATTTTACCGCAGCGATCCAGAATTCACCAATTGAATAATCATTTGACTAACCTACTAACAATATTATTTATCCAAAATAATCACTGAATTCCAATTTCATATCCCAATAAACACTCTGGCCTAACAACTTCATTTAGTTGCATTTTGTTGCAAAATTTTACTATAATGGCATGATTATAGTAAAATATAGTAAAGCATATTTCACATTTTATTGATTTGCAAATTCTGATTTGCATTGATTTAAAAAAAATAGATTAGGTAGAATAAGAAAAGGAAGTTTTTGCATTTTACAAATCGATATATGGAGATTAACAGATTTACAAACTATTTCAACCCACCTGTAGAGACAGAGATCTACATGTTCATTGGTGTTTCGATTGAGCTAATAGCAAACCGAAAAAGGTAAAACAAACAAGAACCACAAATACGGGTATAGGTATCACAAGCTCTGGGGCCTACTGGAATAATTCCGGCTACGGCCGAAAATATCCTTCTATAATAACAATAATACTCCCTCATAAACACTCATAGAGTGTACCCAAAGGCAAAATATCTGATAGAAAACAACTACTTCCCCCTACGGTCATTGAATTACATTACCACGAGTCAGTGTAACAAGTAACGAAATTGCTTATACATTCATTTTTAGTCAAATACATTTAAAATTTGTCAGATCTAACTCACACACGTTTTACATTCAACAAAGAGTATTTTGTTAAAACAAAAATATTTGTTTTAGTAAAACACCCCTTATTGACAGAAAACAACCACTTCCCAGGCTAATACCACGACGGACGTTGAATGCAATGTGACAGATATCAGTACAGCGTTCTCCCTATAATCCGGGAGACAGCCGCAAATGCTTTCTGTATCAAATGACAGAATCCTGACCGACATTATCAAGGACTTGACCACTTACATACTAGTTTTAATGTATTGCCTCTCTTCGGTGCAAGGTCCGACAACTTTTATAGTCGTCGACGTCCTTGGTCACGCCACGCAATTCATTGGTACTTGAAATAATTATCTGAGGTGGATGCGGCGTCTCGTAAGAAGACAGTCGCAGCGCCACCTCTAGAAAACTTCGAAAAGCAGTCCAAAGCAACAAAATTGAATTGTTGCATTAACAAAATATGGAATTTGTTTCTAATATGCAAGTGATTCAGTGAACAAAATAACTGGTTTTATGTGACAAAAGATATATTAATGGAAATGAAGATTTTTCTTTTTGTTCCAACTAAAAGTTTTGTTGGACGAAATGAAATTTTATTCATTTCTACTAAAACTTCAATCAAAATATTTTGTTGATTTGATATAATTTGACCAAAAATTAATTGTTGGTAAAACAAATCTCTTTTTGCTGTGCATATGTCGGTTTAAATTCAGACGTGTCGATTGCCTTCTCAAAATGCTTAATGAAAAAATTTACAGTTCATGTATATGAATGGTTTTGAGCGGTGAGTCCTTTATGAGCTTATTCGAAATCTTGCTTGTGTTGGGTCTCTTTTCAACTCACAGTAGCTTGAAAAGGATCGAGAAGTTTCATATCGAATTCGAAGATCATACCACATTTCATCCTGATAATTTGCATTTAGTCAAAAATAAATTTAAAAAAACTGATAGATGATTACAATAATGATAAAGCAATCAATTAAAAAATGAGACACCGATCGTTACAGATAAGCAAGAAAAAACACTTGTGAACTTGAGTATACTTTTGAAATCCAATATTTATTATCTTGTAAAACATCTCAATCCTTTAAGACGATAGACGTTCGAAATGTGAGTAATAAAACTTTTTATCTCAACAAGTAAAATATTTGGAAAATCCAGATAAACTTCAAGACGCTGTAAGTGGTTTTGCTGATATCAGAGATAATGAAATTAAACCTGCTGTCTGTTGTACTTCAACAAGCGGGACACAAAAGTTATAGGTGTTGTATGTTAGCTTTAGCTATATCTACAAATTTTACCATCTCGAAACTTTCAAATAATTGCAAAGCACTCATTTGCCAGTAATTTCATCAAAAGGCTGATTTTTCTAGTAGCAAACTGTGGATTAAGTTAAGGCAAATAAAAAATTTAAACCCTCTGGTTTAGACCACAATAAAACTCATCAAAAGTTATGTGGTAAGATAACTTCCTTCTTGACAAGAATGATAAATGACTCGGTACTCTCATATGAAATATTAACCTCCGGCCAACATGGTTTTTGGTTAGGATACTCTGCTGAAAGTGCATCTATGAACTAGTTGAAGTAACTCAAAAGTTAGATACAGAGGAACTGTTGTCTGGCATCTTTATTGATTTGTCTCGTGATTTCAATTCGCTCGAACCTGAATTTTTATCGTCAGGATTAAGAGGACCTGTAAACGAATGGATAAATATGAAGGCGAAGGAATGTTCATTCACGTCTCAAAATTGGACTAATTAATCAGTTGTAACAGGTGGAAGAAACCATATCTGATCAAATGCTAATGACAAATGTACTCATGTCATTACCATCTGAATTCAAGCATTTAATTTCTGCTTTGATGTATGTTCCTTCACCGAATCAAACAGTGAACGATATGATTTCAAGACTTATGACCGAGGAGGAGAGAATGAAGAATGAACAATTGAGAGAAACTCCAGATGAATCGTGTGCATTAACATCAAAACAAGTTAGTTTCAAGAAATTGAGTTCATTTTCAATTTAGGTTAAAGCACATCATTATTCAACATCGTAGGAATAGAATTTGAAATGACATGATGGATGAAATGACTGAAATGTCAACACCAATAGCTTCCAATTGGGATTCATCACCAATTTTAACAAATTTTTGGGTTGATTTTATATTTGAGTACCACAAAGGAAGATATCGATTGCTCGAGATGTTATATTCAAACAAGAAAAAAGATATCATCCGCCAATCTTTGAAAAACAAGGTATTGAAGAGATTTTTCATCAATCCCAAAATGAGCTGCTAACTTCCAATCCTGGTGAAGCAGAAGATCAACTTCTGAATGAAATCAAAAAACCTACCGAAGCCAAATTTGAAATTGAACTAGAACCATATCAACTTCGTGGCCGGGGCAAGATAAAAATACCTTCAAGATATGAAAACGAAGAAACATGATAAGAAATCGATTTACCAGAAAACACGAATGTTATCGATACAAAATGGGTCTTCAAAGTAAAGAAAAACGAGAAAGGAGAGCCATTGCAGTACAAAGTTGCTCGAGGATTCCAACAAAAAGAAAATTTCGATTTTTCTGAACATACAGAGTCTTTCTTCTAGACGAACAAATACCAGGACACGCATGCGAATCATACGTTGCACAGTGGATAAATCAGAGTCCTTCCACCCATGAGAATTATGTCACGAGATATCCGCATGAAATGGATAATTCTGAGAGAAAATCAATGACAGTAAAAAGTAATTAGAAAAAAAATTAAGTCATCAAGCGCAAAGGATCAGATTATACAAATAAAGACAGAACATATGGATGAAATTTGCCAGATTGTGAAAAGAAACTGCGACAATGTTGCTTCTAGTTCGGGATATGGATAAAATATGAATATACCAATATTCGACGGTAGTCCAGATGAATGGCCGCTATTCTATATGATCAATACAAAAGGAGCTCCAGAATTTATAATATTTTCATTACACTCAAAAATGTCTTCGTGGCATAGTTGAAAAAGCTGTGAATTTACTTCTGATATCATCATCTAATATTTCGAAAATCAGATACACTCGAAATCACATTCGGGCGGAAGATTTGAAACATATTAACCTTTATTCAAATATTATTGGAAACTTAGTTATAACCATGGAACTGTTCGATAATATTGACCACATACCTAACCCTCAATTATATAATGAAGTTATCGTGAAACTCCCGCCATTTTGCGACTACAATGGGCAATTTCTTATCTATGAAGGATTTTCCTGTGCAGCTTCGACATGCAACATGCACTAATGTGAATACCCTAGATAAATAAAAGACAAGGAACCTGATCATTTCGGTACTTGATGACTTTTCGGGTTGTTAGGCCGACGCTGATTACGAGTTTGACTCGACGTTTCGCCAACACGAGTGGTTGACATTCTCAATAGAATTTTTGTATTTGACAGCTAAGTATTCGAAACCAGCACATAATATTTTCAAATGTAGGAGAAAGCCGAAATGTGGGAAAAGAGATTGTGAGAAATATTATTACAAAATTCTACACAACCCTGAACGACCTATGAACAGCCATATCAAACTAGGGCACTAGGACCATTGATGGTTTCAAACTATACCGAAAATAATCAATTGAAGTAATTCACCACGTTCAACAGAGCAAAAATCACATTGTTCGACCGTATCTCTCCCGTGAATATCAAAAATAATGAATGTGAATAATGGAAATATTGACTTTCGCAGTATTCGATGAAGCGACCACAACCACTGTGATAGATGCAATAATCGCAGAAGAACTCCAGCTTCGTGGAACAGTAGAGGCTTTCTCTTACCAGTGGCTGAACAAAGTTATTCGAAGTGATGATAATTCGGAAAAAGTATCATTAGATATCTCTGGAACCGAAAAATCTTCGAAAATGTTCAGAATAATAGGAGCAAGAACAGTAATTGACTTATGTTTACCTTTACAAAACATCGATGTACACTATTTATCTAAATTATATGCATATTTGAACCAAGCAGCCGTATCTTCATTCGTAGATGCCCAACCAATGTGCTTTGACACTAGCAAAAAACTTTTATCACGGTACTTCTTGAAATACACGTTTGTTTCCAAAACATTACCAGGCTCGGTTATACACGGAGACAGCAGTCAAGAAAACAATCAGACAGATCCAGATCCAGGTGGTGCTGTAGGTTTTCCGGGTTTTTCTACAGCTGAAAAGTGAATACGCCACCAAAAATCAATAAGTCGCCCCGGAGCGCCACGGCAAATAATAATAATAGCCGTCTTCTACCCGCACAGGCTATGCCTTTAGGTACACTCAACGAAGGAAGTATTATTATTATTATTATTATTATAAGATAATTGCCCTTTGTGGAGTTGTAAGCGCAGCGGTTTTTCTTGCATGATGAATGCATACCATTCGTCCGACTTTCCAAGATAAGTATATGGAAGACGTTCTGGATTATGCTGAGGTAGTGGAAGAAACAATCATGTCATTGAAATACACCGTAGAGGTGGGTTTGTAAATTGTAACTGGATTCCTAACGCGAAACATGTATTGAAATCAATTTGGATTAATTCAGTCAACACCACGTAGAACGAGTCTTAGGACTATGGTGGAACCCAAAAACAGACAATTTCACATTTTTTCTCAATTTTCATTAAGTTGATCTAGACGTGATGAACTGTACCAAAATTCCTACCAAGAGATAAGTTTTGAAGTAAGCAATAATGCATTTTTCGACCCATTAGGAATATTATCACCAATGACGGTAAACTTCAAGATTTTTCTGCAGCAAATCTGGCATTCAAGAATTGGATGAGATGATACGATAACACCTGAAATTGAGACAAAATTGTTTTACCTGGTGGAAAAGTTGAAAATTATCGAAACAATCAGTATTTCTTAATATTACGGACCTAACTTATTCCAGGGTTCTTTCGTGGGATTTCATGACTTTTATGACAGCAGCGAACAAGATTTTTCTGCAGTCGTATATTTACGCTTCGATATGAAGAATGTTCATGTATCTTTTGTCAGTGCCAAGACACGAGTGGCGGGCGCCATTGAAGCAAGCCCATGACTATACCTCGACTAGAACATATTAGTAAACTCTATCCAGAAAAGCCTAGAGGTACGAATATCTGCAACATAGCTATGGACATACTCAATAATTGTCCTTCACTGGACCAGATTTGAAGTAAAACGATACAAGACATATTTTGTCTCTCACAGAGTTGGTGAAATACCCAAGTTAGAACAAAACGTTGCAGATGAGAGTACCACAGAAACATGGAAGAGTTCTAAAAAATGGTTGGATGGGCCAACGTTCCTGACGCTTTCAAACGAAAAGTGGCCAACTGAAGCAGAAGTAGAGATCAAAGAGGAGGAGATAGAGATCAGAAAAGGAAGATTGTTATTGACACTGACAATAGTCGATGACTATCTACCTGATTTTAAAAGATTTTTGAAACATAGTAATAAAATGATTCGTTCAACGTCTTGGATGATAATATTCATAAAGAAGGGCGTCTATAGATTTAGAAAAAGAAGAACTAGTAGAAGCAGAGAACACCTGGATGAGACACGTTTATAGTCAATGTTTTCCAGAAGAAATTTCAGACTTGAAAAGAGATGGAGTAGTTGACAGAAGAATAAGATTTCATACCTTACATCCGATACTCGATGAAAAAGAAATTCTTAGAATCAAAAGCCGACTGCACAATTCAGAAGACTTGACTTTTTTCCAGAAACACCTTATTATATCAGATCCAAGTAGCACTTTCCCAAAATTATTGATTGGAGATTGCCATATAAGACTTTGCCACCAAGAACAAGAATCGACAATCAACGAAATCAGATAAAGATTCTACGACTAAAAAATGCTGTTCGTAAATGTAAGAATTATTGTTTATATTGTAAGAAAATGAGAGGAAAGCCATTCGTTCCAGAGATGAGGCGGCTAACAGATTATAGACTGACGAGTTTTATGCGACCATTTACTGAAACTGGGATGTATTATTTTGGGCTTGTAAGAAGAAGACATGAAAAACGGTATATAGTGCTGTTTAATTCCATGAGTTTGTGGGAGTTATGAACTTGGAAATTGCCAAATCATTGAATACGGACTTTGCCGTGATGGCTACCCGAAAATTTATTGGTTGTCCTCAAGAGATTCACTCTGATAATGGCACAAATCTCCATGCAGCAGATATATTGAAGAACGCATTGACTGAGCTCAACAAATACAAACTTTCAGTAATACAGGGTGGGTCACGGTCGATGGTGCCTTAGACATTTACGGAGAACGGGACATAGGATCATTCTGAAAATTTGGTTACTCAAGTAGTTTCTCTTGGTCTATCGATCTAAAATATTTTCAGCAATGCAGCGTTGCCGCTTATACCAGAAAGTAGCAGCATCTGTGTTATTTCAAATGGGACACCCTGTATATTACCGCATTTTGAACTTGTCATTCCTTTCTGATTATTTTTGCCCCATACTCTCCTATACCTATCTCTAACGGTCGAACAAAAGGAAGTTGTAAATCAGGGTACGTTTCATTGAATTTTCTACACGTTCTTAATTGCCATAATAATAATAGTTTCAGAAAATTGCTCTTATCTCGATATTCTGGCTATTTAGGTATAAGAACATGATATATCAATTCGAAGGGAATTCATTCATCTTTCAGGATATTTCATAATATACAGGATGTTCCATTTGAAAAAATGCCCTTTTCACCACTTCAGTATGTTCACTTTCAACCCTTTCTGTATCTAGCAGTAAGATCACGAATTTTGAACAACCCTGTATAACGCAGAACATACTTCTCTATTCAGAATCAATATACATGATCTTGATGAACTAAACACAAAATTGCAACTTCCTAAGAATCCAAATACCCCCGAAATAAACATTTAATTCGAGCTATGTTTTGGATAAAAAATATGGAAAATAATCAATATCTCAAAAACCGTTAGAGATAAGTATAGAAGAGTATGAGGCAAAAATAATCAGAAAGAAATGACAAATTCAAAAATGCTAATATACAGGGTGTCCCATTTGAACTAACAAAGATGCTGCTACTTTCTGGTATAAGCACCAACGATGCATTGCATCGATAGACCAAGAGCAACTACTTGAGTAACCAAATTTTCAGAATGATCATATGTCCCGTTCTTCGTAAACGTACCATCGACCGTTTCCCACCCTGTATACCAGCAGCCAGTCCACATATGAGAAGGCGCTGGGAACGTCTAATCAAATGTTTATAATTTGTACTGAAAGTTATTCTCGAAAAGAGATTTTCGAAACATTAATTTTTGGGGCTGTAAATATAGTTAATAGCAGAACTTTGACCCATGTTTCTGCTGACCCAGACGAACCAGAGAGCCTGAAACCATTTTTTTTTTCTGCGTTCATCAGATGAAGCAGCCCCACTACCAGGGAATTTTCACAACAACCAAATCCATTGGAGAAATCAGTGGAAGTTATCTCGAGCCTTAGCAAACATATTCTGGAGAAAAATTGAATAAAGTAGGACAGTGGCATAAAATAGCTGAAAATGTTGATGTCGAAGATGTAGTCATTGTTATAGACTCCGATCAAGTAACACGACCTAGATGAGTAATACTAAAATAGAACTGAAGGTAACATATTTTCATACTGTTATCCCTCAAATCATGACATTGCCATGTCGCAATTTTTCAAGGATACAATAGGTACGTCAGCTAGACATAGATATCTGTCGGGTGTATTCATCGCAACGTAAAACCAAAAATACTGTCTTGGATGAAATATATAGCAATAAGAAGGCAATTGAAAAGTTCATTGCAGCTTATTGGGAACATGTAAAAACGATATTATTTCCATCGCCGAACGGAGATTCTTCGTTGTCGTTATTTGGAATATTGATTGAATGTCAAATATGACAGAACAACAACAAAACATTTCTGTTTTTTTCGTCTTAGGCTTACAGGAGTGTTTTTTCGTGAATAAAGGCCAAATTCTGAGTTAATTTGTGTTAAACTATCGTTAGATTTTATTATGAAGCAATGGTGAAGCATTGTGAAATGTGTAAAAGACCATTTGAAGCTGGAAATCAAAATATGTCATTTCATAGGTAAGCTACCAGTGTCGTAACTATCGAGAAAGGGAAACCGAATTGAAAAAGAGTTAAATGAATGAACTATGAAAAATTGCCTTCAATTGTACGTTTTAGGATGTACACTGAATGAATAATAGTGGATCACATATGTACGTTCTCTGTATGTTCGGTCGAGCAGAAGACAAGCACTCTCTATAGTAGCCTGAAGAGGATATTCCGATACTGTTATATTGTTTGTTTCGGTTTTGGTCCGCCATTATTGTATTTTTTGTTAACTCGTGTACTGTGATTATTTTTACAACTTGTTTACATATCTTCAATGAAGCGTCGAAGTACGTGAAGCCACAGGTAACAGAGAACGACATCAAATCAGTATGGAATTTTTTAAATATAGACACGTGAAATTGAATATGAAAAGTCACTAACAACCGGTACTCAACAAGTACTATAGGATGCTTGTTATGCCTTTCTGCAGTACACATACTTCTGATCTGAACAGTCAAGAGTGTCATCTACTAGAAAGGAGACTGAAGCTTTCATATCCCAATGATAGAGAACGGCGTGAGGGAGGAGATTGGAAAATTTTATCTGCTGTACTATATTTCGAGTTTGTAGTTGAAATATTTTTTTCAAGGACTTAGCACCCAGAGAAGTTGTTCGTGACTCACTGCGAACAAATTTTTCAATGTTCAGTTTAGACTCTAGCTGAATTATTGTCTTCGGGTCCAATACCAAGAGAAAAAAATACCTTTGACTTATACGATTTACGAAGTCTCAAAGGTTGCGTACCTAATCATTTATTTTCTTTATTAGCTGTCCGCCAGCTGAGACTCCTAATTGAACATTGAAAAACCTGCCCTAAGTTATGTACAGTTAGAGAGGTGTGTTCTTCAGGATATCGAACAATAATAATACTAGGTTGCCAATTCAGACAAAAATCTGTTAATATAAAAACGGTGAGGTCATCACACTCCAAAAACTATGAAATACTAAAGAAAGTAATAAATATATCTTTATTTTACAATTTTTTTTTCAACATTTTAACAAAACATCTGTAAAAATAGGTTTGCTACTTTGGAGTACTGTCACTATCGGTTTTATTCAAATTTGGTTCTGACTCACTCCTCTTCATGGCTTCCTCAATATTTTCACACTTGCCATCATCCTCTATGAACTCGCTTTTTATATTCGGAAAACTTCGTGTTACTTCATCATTAACAGATTCAATCCTTATGTCGTCTCCTTCAATTTTCAATAACTCTTCATTGAGACTAGCATTTTTTAAATCAACATTGCTATTGGCGAAAATAGCTGCAGGACCTAAAATGTAAAAAAAATGGTAATTTTTCTAATAGTGAAACGAAAATCACTCTAGTGAGGAAAACACTGCTGAAGAACAATCGTAATTTTTTTGCAAAATATTGACTCTATTTGTGAGTCCAAAGAAATCGTACATGCAAAAACCAAAAGTCTGGTTCCCTCGAAAAGGAAAATCTTGTAATGTGCAGAGAACATTGTGAGAACGTGATAGTCAAGAGAAAGCGGGTAGGGATAAGTGACTCTGGGAACACCTTCCTTGGAATCCTTGGCAACGAGATACCCAACTATGCTATAGCCGTCTTAATTCTCCGTGCCGTGGTTACAAAATAGAAAACACCGCACGGTTATCAATTTGACGTCCGACTCATTTATTCGTTAATGTCAATTTCTCGGCTTAAAAACTAAGAAGATTACATAAAATAATGGATTTGTAGAGAAAAGAAAGCCGATTAATGTGGTTGTTTCGTTATCTTCATCACAAACTGGAATCGCAATTTATTCAATTTCTCAGAAACGACAGTATAAGTTCGATTTTTAAAAGTTTTTTTTTAACTGAATGTGCCAAACTCAGGTAAATTATTTCAGATGAATATATGGTAGGTAGCTTTCCACAACAACCATGAGGTACTTCCGAACCTTGACAGAATACTTCCAAGTTGTAACCTCCTACTAATTTCAAATCAAAAGGTAGAATCAATTTTAACTCATTGAATTTCAACTTGAACCTGCACTTATTGAATATTAGAATTTGCGAAGTTATTCTCAGTTCATTCTCAATATTAGAAAATAAATCATCTGATTGCGAACCTAAGAGAGAAATAAAATTTATTCAGTATGATGAACTTTTCAGTTATCAATTTTTACTTTTTCGGCATATTCTTTAACTAATTGATCGTAACGTAACTGTGGATGATATCTGATTTTTTAAACTCCTTTACTGAATTATAATGAACACGTGTGGCCAGTGGCTAGGAGGCTAGGGTACCTAGCAGGTGGAGGCTTCGGCACGCAAGAATCTTTTTTCTGAAGTACATGATTCCAATTCAGACATCTGATGCTAGCTTGAAGTGCGCACCGACCACCCAGGGTGGAGCTGTAGGTTTTCCGGTTTTTCCTATAGCTGAAAAGTGAATACACCACCGAAAACATCAGTAAGTCGCTCCAGTGCGCAATAGCAAATACTAATAGTAGCCGTCCTCTACTCGCACAGGCTATGCTTTTGGGAGTGTTTATGAGAGTATTATTATTATTATTATCCAAACATTTATGACCTCTGTCATCGGGGTTAGTTCAAGGTGGTCGGTGGATCAGCGGTCTAATGCACAGGCCGTTCGAAACTCCAGCATAGCGATAGTCGGTTCGAATCCGATGTAGGTACGAGAATTTTTCTAAACTACTTCATATCGGATTCGATAGGCGGCCGCATGCCTTGTTGAAAAGCAAGTGTATTGTGAGTTGTCTAGATGCCAATCTCGTCTGGTGCTAGCTTGGAGTGCACACCGTCCACCCGAGGTGGTGCTGTAGGTTTTCCGGGTTTTCCTACAGCTGAAAAGTCGCCCCGGAGCGCCACGGCAAATAATAATAATAGCCGTCCTCTACCCGCACAGGCTATGCCTTTGGGTACACTCAATGAGTGTTTATTATTATTATTATATCTGACGAGATCAGTGTCATGAAAATAAATCGCACATAAAACAGACCTTTGAGAAGGGGCTCCAGTTTTTACGAGAAAATGCAGAAATCCATTTCTTTCGCAATTCCTCGTCTTTCGGGAAAGAAAATACTGAGATATGTATTTTTTGAGAATCGTAATTTGACATCCTGTCACAGAACAACGACTAGACATATTGGCATAAAGTAAAAATTCCCTTCAGAAGCAAAAAATGGAATAAGTAGATAACTTCAGAATCATATTTGCGTTAGCGCTATTTTTGATGGGCTTTGAACACACTTTCATAAATAAACTGAACACTAGATTTTATTCATTCATCAATTGAAATACAAATAATTCACCCTAAAATATCTACCTTACTTACGTTAACAGTCACCATCCGACAATGCGATGACTAATTTCGTCGCATGGTCGGGCGCTATCACCGTGTTTTCAAATTTCTTTACCTTGGCTCTGAAAATTAAGAGGACTGTGGCTATGCCGTTCGTTAACTGAAGAACGCTGGAAAAGGGATGCTGAATTATATTATCAAGATGCGCAGTGCCAATGTCAGATTTGAGAGAACGGTATTGTGATATTTTAAATAGGACAGCTGGTATCATCGTGCTTGTCGAACCATTGCCGATCCTCCAAACCCGTGAAAATCGACTGTCGTCCGCTAGTGTAAACGGATTGTCCACTTAGATTCAAAAACAAGAGACCCTATAAAATAACATTACGCAAGTGTCTGCCTCCAATCAATCCTAAATGAAGTAAAAATGGCGTCTTAGGCACTGTTCAGTATTTTTTTTTATTTATCATTTTCCTATAGGTTATTTTCCCTTCAATTTTCTATTTTGTGTCATCGTTTGTTTTTGCCATCTGTGTCGAGTGTTAACATGATAGTTATGTTTGCTCTTGGATTTTTAACCTTTCCTATGTATATTAAAAAGGTATGTCTTGTTTTATTTCTCCCTATGTCTTCTGTGTTACTTCTCATATAAGTGTCTTTTATGTCGGCGTCTATTTTTGTTAGTACATGTGAGGTATCAGTTTTCTTGGATTTCAGCCCTTCACCACGAATATGTTTATGTTTGCTACACCCTATGTTTGTATATTTTCAGTTGTCACCTAACGAAGTATAATACTAATACTTCATAGGATAAATCCAAGGGGAGAAGTATGTCAACAACCTCACCTAGTTACAACAAACAGGTCTATAATCTACTACCAGTGATCGATCACGTTAGCTTTTTGTTCAAGAATTCATTTGTCGTAGTAACATTCATTACTTACTTAAAATTCTTCGGTTTTCGTTTGAATACATTAAAGTTGTCTTCCAATCTTATACAGGCGGGCAAATTATTTGGAAATTAAATTTCCTTGAACATCTGCCATTTTTCGTACAGAGTACTGTCTTGTTTGGGAGGTCTAATAAGTTTTGAAAATCGAGTTTGGTAGTATTGGTGATCAAAATTGATTATGATGATTATTATTTTTTGCCTATAAGTAGAATGCATTTGTAGATGTATACAGCCTGTTCCAAATTAAGTCGGCACTATTGCCAACTTCGTTATTATGCATGCTACGAATTCGGTTAAATGGGCAAACTAGTGGCATTTTTCATGGCCATCTCGATGCTGGAGACAAAAAAACAATTTAAAGTAGCGTTCGAAAATATTTTATAAAATGAAATCTTTTTAAATTGAACACCCTATATTTTTTAGATATTTCGATTCATCATCACATTCTTAACAAAAAAGCCTTCATTGCTTTTCTTGCTCAAGTAAAAAAATTACAGTTTATTATTCATTAGGAACCATTTTTAATAAGACAGATTTGATGAAACGCTAAGAGATATGGAGTAAATGTTCAAAAACACCGCCTTCTTGTGGAACACATATTCGAGCCCTTCTCTTGACACTTAATAATAATTTTTCAATTCATTTACATTATACTGTTTGAATTTGTATACCTCGTTTTTTTAGAAATCCCCAAAAATAAAAATCAAGGGGTTTTATATCCGATGAACGAGGTGGCCACTTAACAGGACTATTCTAATCCATCTAGTTTCAAAACAGCGTCGTAAAATTCTTTTAACGCCACTAAAATTATGTGCTAGTGCTCCATCCTGCTGAAAATAGATCATCTGACGAGCCTCCAGATCCAAATCATCGAAAAACTCTCCCAACACTCTTGTTAATAAATACATTCCATAAGTAGATAAGTCTCTCACAGAATTATTTGGATTAGCCTCAAAATATGCTAAAAAGTTAATTTATGTATCCTCAGATATCATAAAACGTTTTCAGTTATCCTCTTAGCACAAACACTTTTTATTGTCCCCGAATCTTCCATTGAGCAAAGTAAAATATCGCCGATCAGGTAATTCACGATCGGAAAACAAATTGCTGTTGTGCTGGATTGTCCTTTTACTAATTTTCTGGTATGATTCCAACCAACATATCACATTTTTCTTGATGGGAAAACGGCATTTAAAAAGTATTCTAAAGTGAAGTGACAATAATTTTTAATATTGGAGAATATCTGACAGTCATGTCAAAAAAGTTTCAAAACAACATAATTGCACATATTAATCCTATGTAAAACATTTTTTCCAACCACACTATTACGACGCTTTTCAGTACTTTTTTTACTGAACAAAGAAAACTTCAAAGTTGTCAAGTCAAATGCACATATACTTTGATTAAGAAAATTAATACGGCTAATGGAATACTATGGAATAAGATACGTGATAATCAAAGATATCAACATCAAGTGTTAGTAGTGAATTGATGTATACGGATTCAAATCCTAGCTAAATGTTTTTTTTTGTAATTTTCTTATTTTGCTGTTGGAATCAATAATCAAATCAAATGGAAGTAACGCATATTGTTGACTCAAGTGTCCAAAAATGTATCTATCAATTATAACACTTGATTATATTCAACTACATGAAGGTAATATTAATCCTATTGTTACCTTCCAAATTTAAATGATTTTTTCCAAATATCTCTCTCAGTTTCTACCACTGGCAAATTTGAGGGGGGCCATGGGGGCCATGCCCCCCCATAGAATTTTGAATAAGTAGTTGATATTGGTTCAACAACTAGTATGGATATGCAACTAAACCTTGACTGATTTTCAAAAAGAAGAAAACACGTTACACAAAAAAAATTATTCTTATTCGTATTTTTCGTTTTGATTTTTTCTTCAAATACTCATACATTCCACATCAACACGTTTTTGAATTTCGTAGGAGTCATTTCATCATCTAATATAACCATGAAAGAGAAATATTTTCTATGCAGTGCGAATATGTGAAAAGAACACAGACGGCCAAATCAAAGGGCGGCAAAACAGGTTACGGTACAGGAAAAATAATTATTTTCGGGGACTGGGCTTCAATAAAATGCATATTACTATTAGTCGTAAGCCGTGAGCGGTAAGAATTAAAAACAAAGGAAATAAGTAGTTGTTTTTTATCGGAAACCGCTCAAACAAAGAATCATTTTATTTCACTTGGTTTTGAAGGAAAAGGGTCATTTCACATCAGGTCTTCAAACATATCAGTCGTCGAAAAAAATTCAGTGTTTCAATCAAAATCAACGTTAAGATTCACAAAATGAGTCTTATTTCATTTTCCTATATATATGTGAAAGAGAAATGTATTTAGTTTCAGAATGCATCTGTTATTTTCGTTAAATTATTTTTTTTCCTTCATATTGAATGAAACAAACTGAATTTGACATCCTTTTTTTCCCACCTTCACGATACCCCACTGACAAACTCAACTACCAATTTGAAGGCATTTGATCTTGAACAAAAAAAATTTTGCCTGCGAAGCTTTTCTATTTTCTGTCATTTCCGCGCCACGAATAACCCCTCCCCCCATTGTACAAAGCTGTATACGCACCTGTTTAATTACAAATTTCTATTAACTCATGCCCCCTCCCTGAAAATCTCCCTAGATCCGCCAGTGGTTTCTACTTCAGCAAGAAAACTCATTTGGGTTTTTTGTTGAGAATCTGATCATGAATCGAAATAAATAATAAAATAAGGGGTTTAAAAAAATATCACTTTATGAAATATTTCGAGAGTGCGATCTTCATCTTTTTTTCTGTGATTATCATCGAGATGGCTGTAAAAAATATGCCAATAGTTTGCCTATTAAATCGAATTCGTAGCTGCAATAATAACAGAGTTGGCAATAGTGCCGACTTAATATTTGGAACATACTGTAGAGAGTATAGCGTGAGAATTCCACGTGCTTTGAATTAATTACGACATTTATCTTATTTCTTTTCCAACGGTAGATAACAGAAAAAAACTGAAAAAAACTGAAAAATCTGGAGTACGCTCTAGTTTTTAGAGTGTAACAGTGTTTATATGGAACAACGTGGGAGAAATAATTGTTCTAAAACATATTTCGAAAATGAAAAAGTCCTTTGAACCAGAAAAAAGTGATTCGACATTTTAAAATAATTCTTAAGAATGCAATCACAACTTTTCGAATCTAACCAGAAAGGAAAATTTGCACTATCCAAGTAAAAGTTGAAAACTCAACCATTAAGAATCCTTAGAAATTCATAAGCATAAAGATTGCAGATGTAAACTGCTGAATTCTGCAAAATTTGTTTGTTTTTACGAATCACCCAGGTTTTCGGAAAAAACACCCTCAACAGAAGTGCTTGTGCGAGCAAGGGAGATCCTAGGCATACAGCTTACGTAAAAGTGGATTCCGAACCACTTAAGCTTAGTGGCAGGCGGTGGGAATCGAACCCGTGCCGCCTGCATGGGTGGGAAGCAAACGCTCTAACCACGACCACTTCGCTCATCAATTACATTTCGTATATTCGCCGGTTTTCAACTCAAATAATAATAATAATAATACTCCCTCATAAACACTCGTTGAGTATACCCAAAGGCATAGCCTTTGCGGGTAGAGGACAGCTATTATTCTTATTCGCCGTGGCGCTCCGGGGCGACTTACTGATTTTTGGTGGCGTATTCACTTTTCAGCTGTAGGAAAACCTACAGCACCACCTTGGGTGGTCAGTGTGCACTCCAAGCTAGCACTAGACGAGATTGGCATCTAGACAACTCACAATACACTTGCTTTTCAACAAGGCATGCGGTCGCCTATCGATCCGATATAAGGTAGTTGAGAAAAAATCTCTTGTACCTACATCGGACTCGAACCGACTATCGCTATGCTGGAGTTTCGAACGGCCACCATGTTACACGTAAACAGAGTGGAGGTACAAAAGTGTAATGAGCTAAATAATTAGTTTGTTATGGGTCAATGAAAATATACCACAAATTATTAATTGCCCTCTTGGATAGATTTGAGGGTATTTATTAAGAATATTTAATCATCACTAAGTTTGAAATAGTTGTTTGATAATGTGCATATAGGAAGTAACAGTGGTAATGTTAGTGCCACAAAAATATAAGTTCTACAAAAACATAAAAAAAAATCTCATATTTTAAAAATGTACCCATTTGTTTAGTATTTTTTTCATTTCATTATGTACAATTAAGATTGCTACCTGAACCTTCTTTTTTGAATAACCCATTTATCATGCCTAGTTCAATAACCAAAAAAAATTCCTACAAAATTAATTCAAGCAGGACTCTAAAAAACTACCCCAAATATATAAATACTTCTTACCTAGATCACCTGGTGGGCATGTTGTAATATCCTTTTTGTCTCCGACTTTTGAATCAATAGGGGGAAATCCGTTATTCAATAAATTCGATTGAACTGAAGGCTGATCTACTACTGGATGCAAAGGGCTGGTCGCAATATCTATTCTACTCCGAGTGGTTGGGAGCGGGCTATTGCATCTATTGCTACTGGGCGAATTCAAAGTCGCTTTTTCTAGCTTATGCTGTCTTATCAGACTGCATGCTTTCGAGAGTATCACGAGGCTGATCAAAACTTTGAACGTAGCTAGGAATAAATATGCCACTATAAAAACCATAACAGACGCAATATCTTCCACCTTAACCGAATGTACAAAGACTCGTATGATAACCACCCCAAGTGGAAGTGGAATAAATCCCATACGACGAGCAACTAAATCTGAGTGATCTGAAAAAGCATGTTTTTGTCTTGTTTGTGCTACGTCGTAGGCTAAACTTGTGGTATAGTCTCGGTAAACATCCAAGTTCAGTTCGTTGAATCTCGTAATGAAAGCGTGTTTGATCCAATCGACAAACATTTCTGCTAATAGTATGCTGAAGCAGTCTGGTAGCATCACCCAGAAGTGTTCGGTTTTCCAACTATATTCTCGCATCGTTTGAAGTATTACAATGAATAGTAAGACTGATAAATGAAACCTCTCCCGAACGTCGCTGCAAGAAACTTGAAATAGGTTGTTTTTGTCGAATTTCTTGAATACGCTTCCTTTCAACTCGACAAACTGTAAAAAAAATAGCGCTTAGTTCAATAAATGAATCAGTTTTAAACTTTTAAATAAAATTGTGATATTCAGTTAAACCAAGACACGGTGCAAGTTGGATCATTTATGCAACGCAGTAAATGGCTTGAGCCATCTACTCCAATAGAAATCGGCACAGTAGTCCTTCTGAAAGAAGAGTACAACCCACCTATGAAATGGTCTCGTGGTCGAATCACTCAACTGCACTCTGGTGCTGATGGTGTCACTCCCAACAAACATATAATCTCTGGCCACCATCCGGGCCAATAATGGACATGCCGGCTAAGTACTGGCCACGGCGAGATGTTATCGGCAAATTATCAAAATGATGCTGGCCAATTTGTAATCTTGCATCGGTTAATATGCCAGTATTGGCCCAAAACTAGTTAAATGGAATTACTTTTGCCAGCGCCATTCTAGTAATGGCTGATTACTTCCAGCTCGAAACATGTTGGGAATTCAGCCAGTAATGGCCCATAATCCGCTTCGACAGTTCTTGTGAAATAATTTTCAAACGTTTGAAATGACATGGACAAGCACCACAAGTTAAAGAAAGATAAAACATTGAATTCGTATACTTCAAAACTCAGGCCAATGCCGTCGTCGACAAGTTTTTGACATTTGACACATCAATTTCATATTTGTCCAATATTTTTTGTCAATTCAATTGAATTTTATATTGTATCTTTGTATCTCATGCAAACTGACGTAGAAAGTTGAAATGTTTCATGAAAATAAGGTTCAAAGTGACTTTCGTATTTTTCAAAATGAGACCTTTGAAAAATTGGGAAGGAAAATATATATTAGAAAAAACAATGCTTGCTGGTGCGTAGTATGATTTGAAAGGGATCTCAAAAATATTCTATTATTTTATGAATGTATTGCTGAAAATATGTTCCCCTCTAACTGGGAAACTATACTTCAAAATGGAAAAAATAGGCATATGCTAAAACTACACTTAAAACTTAATGGAAAATTATAGTGATAACTAAGGTTTCATTTCACTTGACTGGTTTATTTCTTTTCAGTATGTCTTCGAAAAAACCCATTGACAAGGAATGCCACAGAAGCTGAAGTTGCTGGCGTAATTAAAGTCTGGCTAAGACAGACAAGGTGGGAGAAATAAAAAAGAACCAAGGCGGCAGAAGAAGAAAAAGATAATACTCCCACATAAACTATTTTGAAAAAGTGTTTGCGAGAATTCAATTTTTTTTTTTTAATTTTTTGCCAAAGAATTATTTTTATGTTATGTTATATTTATCTCATTAAATTATATATTTTAATCTAAAATTACCTCTTAATGACATTTTTTCGAACCACATTTCTATGAATTGAAAGTTTGTTTTATTACTAATTAGGTCATAAAAATTAGTGTACATTTCAGAAAACTTTACTTCTATCATCCATGTTTTGGTTGGTTTCAGGGTTCTGCCTTGGTCTTCTTTGGTTAAAATCTTCAAACGTTTTAACTGCAACAGTCATCTTCAGTGATACTACGTCAAGAAGAGTATTCCGACCATGCCACTGAAGATATCTGTTGCAGTTGAAACGTTTGGAGATTTAAACTAAAGAAGGCCAGGTCAAATCCCAGAAACCAACCAAACTATTGACGGTAGTCATGAAAGCCTACACTCCTATTCATAAAACTCATAGTAGACCAGTACTAACCCTCTGAGTAGGTAACATTGAATTTGTTCACAAGGCCATCAATGGTTCTCACAGTTTTGCCTTCATAGGTCCGTCATGCAAAAGGCACCGCAATATTAGCATACAGGATTTGACCCTTATCATCCATTACATAAAACTCAGTGGGCCAGTACTAACCCTCTGAGTAGGTTACATTCAATATGTTTACAAGGCCTTCAATGGTTGCCACAGTTTTGCCTTCATGGACCCGTCATTCAAAAGGCACTGTAATACTGGCATAAAAGCATTGGCCCTAATGATGGACGGTGTCTCCTATTTTCACTCGCCCTCCACTGGCTACAGGAATCTTGCCGTTTTGGCCTAATCTGGCCAACATATTCTGGGTCAGAATCATGCCGACTGAAATTGTTTGCTGGGAGAGTTGTTACCGTTAAGAACTCTTCAGGTAACACTTTGAAGAGACCAGTGTGCGAAGTTTGCCCATTGCCGATGTACTAAACCTTTCTCACTTAACTATATGTTTGTGTCGTATATTTAAATTTTAAGTATTTTCAAAATTTTCAGAATCTTTTTTCTCAATCTCTCTCAAAACAATTGAATAAACATTTGATGTAAATAAAAAATATTCATTTTTGGTGGTTTTGTTTGAGCGTTAATGAAACGAAGAATATAACAGACGATGCGTTGAATTTTTGAAAGGGAGGAGAAGCGAGATAATAAGTTGAGAATGACATTTTCTTCAACTAGTGTAATGAGAACCACTTTTCTTTGCTCCTCACAAATATTGGGGGGATCGGTTTGTTCAGTGTGAATTTTAGGCCATAAATGTTCCGGGAGTTTGAGCCAAGGGGGTCCCGACCACCATAAGGAGTTGATGGTTGAAGGAGTTCCGAGGGGAGCAATCCTCTGGAACCAGGATCTGCAGGATTTTCATGTGTCGTTACATGAGACCATAAGGATGGAGGAACCTTTTCTTGAATCTGAGTGATTCTATTTGCAACAAACGTTGTCCATCTATGGGGGGAACTTCGAAGCCATGCAAGAACTACCGTGGAGTCGGTATAAGCCTTCACAGAGTCGATTTCAAATAACCCATCTAGAGTTTTCAGAACAAATTCCAGTAACTGAGAAAGGAGCAGTGCTGCGCATAGTTCAATGCGGGGTATGGAAATCACCTTGAGAGGAGCTACCCGCGATTTGGCAATGAGGAGTTGTGTGCTATATGTATTTTCAGAAAAAGTTCTTAGGTAAACAACAGCACAATACGCCTTTTGGGAACCATCACAGAAACCTATGACTTCTTGGAATATGGAGTTTTGTGGGATTATGTTACGTGCGATTTGAATGGTCGACAGTTCTGGTAGGCCAATTTTGAACTGGTCCCATAGTGAAATGATAGATGCAGGGGGGGAACTGTCCCAGTCCACACCTGAAGCCCACAATGCTTGCAAGATTATTTTCAAAAACAATGTTATTGGAGTTAAAAAACCTAAGGGGTCGTATACTATAGCCAAGTTTGAGAGTATTGTTCTTTTAGAGCAAGGTTTATCGAGTGTTTCAATTCGGTATGAAAAAGAATCCAAGGTAGAATTGCACTGCAAACCTAAGATTTTCAATATTGAGTCTTTTTCGAGATCCAAGTGGAGAGTGTCAAATTTCAACATTTCGGGTGCTGAGTGAGAAATCAGCTGGGATGAGTTACTGGCCCACTTACGGAGTTCAAAACCAGAATTATTCAATATGCTGATTAGATCAGCTTGAAGAATGAGTGCTTCGGAAATAGATGAACAGCCGGTAACAATATCGTCGACAAAAACATCTTTTCTCAAAACTTCACAGGCTTTGGGATATTGAGATTCATACTGATTGGCGGTTTCATGTATTGTGCGAATTGCAAGAAATGGCGAGCTACAAACGCCAAAGATAACAGAATTGAGGCGATAATCTTGAATATTTTAATTGGGAGAAAATCTCCAGAGAATCCTTTGATAATCCCTATTAGAGTTTTTCATTAAAATCTGTAAAAACATATGCTTGAGATCTGCTCTAAAACAGACAGCGTGGGTACGAAATCGTAACAGGAGGGAACAAATATCGGGTTGAAGCTTGGGCCCAGTCAGGAGTGTGTCGTTCAGTGATAAATTATTGGAACAACGAGATGAAGCATCGAACACCACACGCAGCTTTGTAGTAGCGCTGTCCGGTTTCAAAACGCAGTGGTGTGGTATATAATAATGAGAAGGGGCAGGTGTGATATCACGGATGAGTTCCATGTGCTTTAGAGCAAGGTATTCACGCATGAACTCACAGTATTGAGAATACATTTCGGGGTCTTTGAGTAGCCTGCGTTCGAGAGAGAAAAAACGTTTGAGAGCTGTGTCTCTAGAGTTGGGGAAAGTTGGTTCTTCATTTTTGAATGGGAGAGCGACACAAAAGCGGCCAGTATCATCACGAAAAACTGAAGATTGATAAATATCCTCTGCCTTCACTTCTTCTTTAGAGAGCTTAGTTGAGACTGGAACCTGTTCGAGTTCCCAGAATAATTTGAGAGAGTTTTCTAATGACGAATTCACCGAGGTATAATATGAGCACAAGGGAGTGGGAGAAGATATATTGAGTTTTCCCATAATAACCCACCCGAAAATAGTATCAAGAGCTACAGGTTTATCAATATTTTCTATATGAGAGGATCCTTTCAGAATATGAGCAAAAACATCAGCACCGAGTATCATGTCGAAAGGTTGTGATATATTGAAAGATGGGTCAGCCAATTCGAGTTTTGAGAAAATTAGTAATTCATTTTTCGGAATTGTTACTGAAGAGATATTTGAACAGATTTGAGGCATCACTACAAAATCAAGAGTAAATGAGGGTTCCGATTTGTTGCTCTGTTTGATAGTGCACGAGACCCCCTGGGAGGCATGACGAGCTAAGCCAAGTCTGGTGCAACATTTACTCGAAATAAAGTGACTTTGACTTGCACTATCCAACAGCACGCGCGCCCTTTGATGTTGACCTCGACCATCAATTACATCCACAATGGCAGTGAACAAAAGAATGGTAAGAGGCTGAGCCTCGGACACGCTTACTGCTAGAGCTTGAGATGTACTGACGTTTGAGCCGTCTGAGAGGTTGTTTGAGTTAGAAGTAGAATAATTAGAGGTTGATTTCGTTTGAGTGGTTGTACGAAGAGTTTGAGGTACATCTTTATTGAGTAAATGAAGAAGAGTATGATGTTTTCTAGGAGTTGAACAAAGACTTCAAAATCCTTTGGATGTGCAATTCGAAGAGGAATGTTTGGACCCCAAACAGTTCGAACACCATTTATTAGTTTTTATCAAATTATATCGTTCTTCTGGCATTTTAGCAATGAACTGAGGACAATTATAAATTAAGTGGTCTTGATGACACACCTGACAGTTCACTTTTTTGTTGGAGTTCACAAAGAAAGACGAGACGGACCGTTGTTTTTGAGAAGTAGCGAATTTACTAGAATTGAGGGCCATTTTAGGCTTATAAACTTCAAATGATTTTACTGTAGTCTTTGAAGAGTTGACTGAGTCAACGGCAGAGCATACATTACTCAAGAAAGATTCGAGTGTTTTATAATAGTGATTCAATAGTAAAGAAGAATTTTCTAGTTCAAATTTTGTAGCGGTGGTTGAGTCTATACGATCAAACAACATATTGAAAAGAATGAAGTCCCAATGTTTGGTTGGAAAACTTAAATTTTCCAATACCGCAATATTTTCGTTAAAAGTATCAATGAGTAATCGTAAAGATTGAGAATCTTCCGGGTTATTTACCTTTTTGGTGTTAACTATAGCGTGCCAATGGGACGTCGCAATAATTCGAGTATTTTTATACCTTTTCACTAGAGCGATATAGGCCACAATATAATTTTGTCCTGTCAGGGGTGTACATTTTACTAAAGCCAGAGGAGCGCCTTTGAGGCAATTAATGAGGTATGTGAATTTTTCAACATTATTATACTGTCGTTCGTATGAACAACAGAGTCGAACATGTCGATGAACGTTTGCCATGACTTTGCATCACCATCAAACTTGGGTAATTCCATTTTAGAGAGTCTTAAATTGGAATGGTGGTTTATTTGCGCAGGTGTAACAATTCCTTTTTCGAACAATTTCATGTATACCGCTTGTATATGATAAATGTCGTTTTCAAAATCAGTTATAACCTTATTATGCGGCTCGAGATCAGCATTATCTTGAGATGAGACCAAAGTGACCAACGCGAGATTGACTTTTTCGAAATTATTACGAATTATATCGATATGTCTAAAACGACACTTGAAATTATCATGAACGTCGGGATCAGTCAAGGCACTGTCCGCAACTTTTCGAAGTTCTGCCATTTTGATCACCTCTATGCCTCGTTGAGCGATATAATTTTGTATTTTTGTTGTCATATTGCGTGTTTCAATATTGAGAGAAATTGAGAAAATTATATTCGAGAAGAAAACAAAACGCACTATGCGATATACACCAAATTATTCGAAATGAAACGTAAAGAGTGTACAACCAAAATTTCTGAAATCAGCTGTTCGTTGGTTTTGAGTTCAAGTGTTCAAAATCGTTGCAAATGCCTGTTCCACGAACCCACTCCAAGAGTTGCGCGAAAACGATGCGCGTACGGTTCTAATCGCAAAATGCGATAGTAGCAACTAATTTATATTTTTGAATGCGGAATGCGAATAAAAACTGTTTTTTGTTAGAGAAAAAATGGAATTCACTTGTTCATCAAACTAATCCGGCTCGAAGGACCAAAATATGTTCGAGATTTGAGCAATGGACTGTATAATAATTGAGGTTTTATATAATCGTTCGATGCAAGAAATATGAATTCCACTTACCATTTGATTCCGGGCACTAACTTATGCGTATACTGCGAATCGAGAGTTCATTCAGTACTGCCTTTTTCCAAAGTATTTCTTCTTTTTTGCGACTTGGCCCGCGCACAATGGCGTTACCATCTCTTGCATATAAGGGTACGCGAGCAAGTTTATTTACTAATATTGGATTAGTTTGATGACAAAATGTTATCGCGGACGTATCATCCTCTATTGCCAAAATAATTTTACACAGTAAATTGCGTAAATAGATTATAAAATCGGATAGGTAAAATACAATAAAATGAAATATTCAAAATAAAAGCTATATTTGAAAGAATTATAGTGAATTCGTATTTTAAATACTGACGATGTCAACAAAAGCACGTGAACGCCAAACTAGAACAGAGACGCATTAAGCTTGTTAACCCAGTGAAATGAATTTGAAAATGTAACATCATCCAAAACCAACCATGAACTTTACACCAAAATAAATATTTGAAATAAATAATCAATAATGTAATTAAAAACACAAAAACAAATCACCACTGCGCCCTCAAACAAAACGCAGCTTCAAAAATTGTTAAGCCGTAGACACAATGGAAGTTTTATGTAATAAGTTTTAAGTTTTGGGATTTTCGATATAAATTTTACAAATAAAACAAGATGCTAAACAGAATTGAAAAATGAAGCTTGAATTTTAGCAATAAGATTGTTTATGAGGCGTGATCAGAATAATAATGACAATGATAGTTTCGCCTTGAAAAAATATTCATAATTTGAAAATTAAAACTAAAAACATAAAACTTCCATTGTGTTTCAGCTTTTACGCAGCCAGGCTGAATACATCTCTGCAAAAACATTTCATTTGATGTCGTGTCAGGATGATGTTCTATCGACCAATAATAGCTTTACGACAATTGGCGATCACGAGGTGGACATGCTGCAAGCATGCATTGATCACTGTTTACATGGAGCGTATTTGAAATATGAATACACTATGGTACAGAAAATTGTCTGTAGGTGGATCAAGTATATATGCTTGAACACAGACTGGCCTTTGTGATGGACGAGTTGCTTACGGAAAATGTATTACCCTTGGCCCTTTTGACATTTGGGACACCATAGCAGGTAAACATTTAGCTCAACTAAGGCCATATAGCAACATTCTCATTTAGTTGGAGGAAAAACCCAAAATTATTATTTTTTGTTCCCTTTGAGAAAGAATGTGAGACTTGTGCCAGCTAAAGAAAACGAGGGTCTTACTTTTCAACGTAGATTATTAATTCCAAATACCGCAAACTGCTCTGGCATTGCTGTGTTGTGGTGGCTACCAGTTACGGTTCTCTCTATCTTTGGTTAAGTATGTGCCATATCACATCACCCATTATTTTTCTGGCTCTACTAATCTTTCATGATGTTGGCCGCATTGAAGGTCTTACTGGTGTTCCATTACGCGAGAGTGCCTATGTGAGCTCCAGCGACCAAACGTGCCGTTATTCCACTTCTCTTGCGAGCGCTTCATTACTTTTGTAGTTTTTTTCAGTGGTCCGTCGTACACATCCCACCTTTTTTACTCACCAGCAATGTCATCTACGCCCTCTGCTATATGTCGTTAAGTCGTTGAAATTTAACCATTCTTTGGGTCCGTTTCTTGTTATGCACATCTGTTTATCCGGACGATGAATCAATTTATTTCGCAATAACCCTCCTTTTGGTTGTTCTTAGGCCTTCATCGTGAGACATGTGACTGGAAAGAGCTCATACCGTCTTCTCCGGTTTCTCTGAGGTTTTATTAACGTGTTTGGCAAATTTAACTTTTGTGTACAACCATATCCTTAGGTATTTTATCGCCCCGTTAAACGTTGATCAATTTCTTTGAATATCAAAGTGGATTAGGAGTACCTTTTGTGAAGCAAATATAAGCTGAATTTTGTCCACCCAGTGTTCCTGAGCCTTTCCTAATTTTTTGCAATTACTACAATGCAACATCAGCAAAACAGAGTACTGACCCTTATGTAGTGCCGCTATTCTTCACATCCTTTGTAGTTTCCTCACATACTGTTATAATTTTCCTATCTTATATCATGATTTTTACAAGATGATTGTTAGTGCCTCTTCTAGTCAGCTCTTCCAAAGTCAGCTGCCAAAATAGTTAACCTTGCTTACACCGGGTGTATGTGTGAGTGAGAGAGAGAGAGAGAGTTGGCATCGGAAAATCCATTTATTTATATATATTATTTTGCAATTTATTATACATCAAGCTTATAATCTGGGAACTTACATAAGGAAAATATAAATACTTTCGAAAACTAGTTGATGAATTTAATGGCTTTTGACCAGATAAACTTGGCCTTGGCCTTGGCAATGGTCTTAAGATAAAATACTATTTTGAACTGCACTGTTTGGAACTTTTGGTGCAGTGATACATACACTGGAGTTTTATCCCATCACCCAGATCACTACTTTTAACACCTCAACCGTGTATCAGTCAGTGAGATTCGAGAAGAACAACGAAATAAGCTAAGGTGGCACAAGAAGGAACAAAGGAAGTTTGGGCGTGCAAGAAAATTCTGAAAGTGCTTCAAAAGCAAGTTGTGTCTTCAAAGATCCAATACCGTCGTGATTCAGATGCCATATCGAACAATTCTTGATAGACCGTCGCCATGGTCCCCATATCGAAGATAATTCAGAGGTGTTGCAACAGGCAATGGATAAAATGACGAAGAGAAGACTATTGCGCTTATAGTGGCCTTGAGGGGACATTCTTCAGGAATGTTACAGACCACCCTGGAAGACCAGCAGCGCAAGTATGATTTCTGCTCAAGAACTGATGTATCAAGTACAGTTGATACTACGAGTGCAGAAATCAGGTGAAAGTTCGCATGAGTCTGACGCAGGCGTTCAGACATTGATGCAGCTTGTCTAACCAGAGGCATTAGAGGAATTCCAGAATCATTTGACGGACTGATAAATATCGAAATATAAATAACTCTGGAAGTGGTCCACTTCAAGACATATGAAGTGAACGAAGCCTTAGTTCGTTCATTAGAAGTGGAAGTCGACATCTTGTGCCGAGAGTAAGAGTAGGTTCTATTGAAGAATTGCTCAAACAAGTAAAATAAAGTGACAGTATGAAGCAAAATACTGGAAGAATAACTATTGAGTAAAAACTTTTCAGATGTAGCAGGCACTTCACGAGACATTACACGGTGGGGTGCCACCACGTTCTTATTTACGTGGGAAAGATTTATTCAAAAACTCTTTGAATAAATAACAAGAAAACTAGGCCATTTCAAGATCAAATATCGTCCAGGACGACTACATTGTAATCTCTTTGATTGATAATTTATTTTAAGGAAATTCATGTTATGGTTCTTACCGGTTTTAACGAATTAACTAGAATTCAGTGAATATTATACAAATGTTTTCTTTATTCAGTAATTCTATACAGGGTAATTCCAATTCGACCCCCACTATTGAGATCGCCTAAACTACAGGAGATACGCCGAAGCTTAAATGGGGACAAATTTGCGTTTTTTGTGCTTAACAAAATACTGTTTTGAAACTTGGAAAAATTCCGAGTATTTCCGGAAATATCCGGAAAAACTGAAAATGCTCTTCTGAAACCACAGATATTTAAAAAACCAACTCCATCTAAGATGGTCATGACTCCATCGAAAAATTTTGTTTAATAAACACTAGTTGTGAGAACTCATCAAACATCATAAGTTTGCACAATTGCTTCAGTCGAAATGTCCTCATTCTCAAATGAAGAAAAACGAGATATGTTGAAACTTTAATATAAATTTGATAGGAATAATACGAAAACAGCACAAATTTATTTTGAATAATATCCGGAAAGACAACAGCCGGATAGAACAGTATTCGGAATTATGGACAAACACTGGGCTGAGTACCAAGCTGGAAGAGACGGTTGCTGCGTTCAGATCCCATATTTTTTAGATACCTCATCTGCTACGGCAATTTATAAAAACACTCCTAAATTCATTTTTAATACCTACAAAAATCAATTATTCGGGATTTTGAAGGCAATTTCAGGGCACTCAAGATGAAGATTGTTAACAAAACTTTGTATAAACTCCAGCAGATCCTGAGTAACCCCAAAGATCAAATAGAAGAGGAAAACTATTTGTATGACGATGTAACGATTGTGGAAAACAGTGTAATGGTCAAATTAGAAGGACCATAAAAGCATGATTAAAAGAGATTATCGTTCATATGAGATATATGAGACCAAAGAAATTGAATATTGCCCAGCATATTTCCGAAAACAATCACCAATTTGATTACACATGTTATGTAACGATTCCCCGTATTGTGTAGATAACGAAGACAGCATCCCAGAGTGCATTTACATTGAAGATCATCGGGCTGAACACATAGAATCCGCTGAATTCTGCATTTTTATCCGAGATAACATCAACTTATAAATATATGCTTTTTCCATTTTTTATTCAGTTATAATTGTACCATTGGCTTTGACATTGCTAATAAAAATACGTTGTAACTCATAATTTTTGGCTTTCGAGTTTTTTTAAAGTAATTTTTGTTTTTTAAAAATTAAGTTCGGAGGCTCCCAAACTTAATTGGCGCAGTCGGTAGGATAGCACCGGCCCTTGGCGATCTAATATCGACGCTTATCCAGTGCTATTTCGTGAACCGGAAGATTTCGAACAAAATCGTCGGAGTTATTTCCAACTATTTATAAGAACTATTGAACTTTAATTGAACTATTGCAAAATAAGTGAATTGAACAATACACATTATTGGATTATCAGTGCCATTATTGGATTATCAGTGCCAAATTATTGGATTATCAGTGCCAAATTATTGGATTACCAGTGCCAATCAAGGATATACCAATCCATTTGAACCAATGAAGATCATATTTATTTTAATGTAAGTGATTGCTCAATTCCTAATTTTCCTATTATCATTATTTCCTTGTTTCTTCGCAATTTTATGTCTGATATTGACCAACTCACCACTCTCATTTCAAACATAAATCTTGAAAACAACGCAAGTGAAAATAGTCTAGAGGAGGAAACCAACGAAATGACGACCGCATTTCAAACTAGCTACCTGGATGCTATTCCAAAATTCGAAGGCGAACCTGCAGAACTTGACGATTTCATCGAAGCTTGTGACCTCATAGTCAATCAGTTCTCTAAACCATTGGAACCACTTGCATTCATCAATAAATTTTTGGTAACCTGTATCAAGAACAAGCTTACAGGGAGAGCCAAAACTATTACAGGTGCGAGAGAAGTCAAGTCATGGAACGAACTTCGGAACTTACTCCAAAGAACCTTCGCTGATCAACGCGACGAAAATTCATTACTCAGAGATCTCATGCTCCTGAGACAAGAAATGAACGAATCACCCCAACAATATGGATCTAGATGTCAAAACGTAAGAAGCTTACTTCTTTCAAACCTCGCATGCAACGAACCCAATGCACCAGTGAGAGCAGTAAAAACCACTTTATACGATAACCTCACATTGAAAGCTTTCCTCACCGGACTGAAGGAACCACTTGGATCAATAATTCGTTCAAGAGGACCCGCAAATATTGAAACAGCACTTGCACAAGTTTTATGTGAAGAAAATATTTCATATGCCAGGAACAGAACGAACAATCTGATTCAGCAACAGAGAAGAGAACCTAGAACATCTCCACCAAATTTCAACAACTTTCAATCAAGAAATCAAGCAGTTAGACCCATGCAAGCACCCCCTCAAAACCGCCAAAATTTTGTACCCAGACCAATAAGACCATTCGTACCTGCGAATCAGCCAACGTTTCAGAGACCACCTTCAAGGCAACCTAATTGGAATTTTACCTAACCTCAAGGCAACCAACAATTTCGACCACCACAAAGGAATGTTTTTCAATCTAATCCATATCGTCCACTCTCTAGACGAACCTCAATGGACACATCTTCGGGAAATTTTTCTAAAAATACGCAACCGAAACCTAAACCCAATTTCATAGCAGAAGAACTATTCTGGCAAGAAGATGGAGACCAATCAGCGGAATATCACGATTATCAATACGATCAATATTATCCAACCGATCAGATCGAAGAAAACTACTATCCAGGATATTCAACTGAAACAACACAACCCCAAAATGAATATGAAAACGAATCGCATGAAGATCAAAATTTTCAGAGTATCCAATCGAACAATCAGACAACGGAGTAATTATCAATGCAACAACGTTTTCCAAAATTCCATATATTATTATACCAGAAACCAAAACAAAATTCATGATCGATACCGGATCCACAAAAACACTCATTAGCCCAGGCGTTGCAAGTACGTTTTACCCACAACACATTCAGGAAGATCCTTTTCAAATACAGTCTGCCCACAACACATCTACGCACAAATATAGTATAACTATACCACTACCAAAAATTTTCAAAAGGCAGGACATCTACCAAAAATTTTATATATTCGATTTCAACCCCAAATATGATGGACTCATTGGAATCGATTTACTTCGAAATATTGGAGCAGCTGTTGACCTGAACAAGAACGCCCTAGTCACGAAGGAAGCGATCATCCCACTCAACTTCGATAAAGATCAAGCTAAACCAAGACGATCTACGCAATCAAAAAAATCAATATTCCATCTTCAGTTATGGCCAAGAACAGAACACATTGTGGAAATACCTGTCAATAAAAACTTAAATGAAGGAGTGATACCTTTCAGAAAATTTCAAGATTTGGAAATGCCAGCAGCGTACGTGTTAGTCAAAAATCAAAAGGCTTTCACGACATTGATCAACCCAACTGATCAAAAACTCTCTTTCGATCTATTCGAACCCATCGAAATTGAGCCAATAGAAGCATTTGAAATCAATACTTTTGACGAACCAGGAGTACAGATAAATGAAAACCACTATGAGAATCTTCGAAACAAAAACTTGAAGAACATACGATTGGAACACATGAATCCTGAAGAAAAATTAGCGATCCAACAACTCTGCCGTGACTATAAGGATATATTTCACTGCGAACAAATTCCTCTCACTTTCAATAACCAAATCAAACACCATATAAAATTGACAGACGATACCCCGATATTCACCAAATCTTACAGATACCCTCAAATACATCAGCAAGAGGTCCGATCCCAAATTCAGTCTATGTTACAACAAGGAATCATACGACCATCTACGTCACCATGGAGCTCACCTATATGGGTAGTGCCCAAGAAAATGGACGCATCTGGAAAAAAGAAATGGAGACTAGTGATCGATTACAGGAAGCTCAATCAGAAAACGGTGGACGACAAATATCCACTTCCCAATATCACGGAAATACTGGACAAACTTGGGAGAAGCCAATATTTCACGACCCTTGATCTTGCTTCAGGCTTTCATCAAGTACAAATGGAAGAACGTGACATTGAGAAGACGGCTTTCAGCACTGAAAATGGTCACTATGAATACCAACGCATGCCATTCGGGTTGAAAAATGCCCCTGCTACTTTTCAACGCGTTATGGACAACATCTTACGAGGCATACAGAATGAGAAGTGTTTAGTATATCTAGACGATATTGTAGTTTTTTCGACGTCTTTACAAGAACACATAGAACGTCTGAGAGAAGTATTCGAACGATTAAGGCAATCGAACTTCAAAATCCAACTAGATAAAAGTGAATTTCTAAGAAAAGAGGTCGCCTACCTCGGGCATATCATCACGCCAGAAGGGGTCAAGCCAAACCCAGAGAAAGTGAAAGCTGTTCAACACTTTCCTATACCTAAGACACAAAATGAAATAAAGGGATTCCTAGGCTTACTTGGCTACTATCGAAGGTTTATAAAAGACTTCGCTAAACTCACCAAGCCATTGACCAGATGTCTAAAGAAAAACGCCAAGGTCATTCATTCATTGGAATTCATTGAAAGCTTCGAAAATTGTAAGAAAATTTTATTGAATGATACAATATTACAGTTTCCAGATTTTTCAAGGCCATTTATATTGACTACAGATGCCAGTAACGTTGCCCTTGGAGCCGTATTATCACAAGGTGAAGTTGGAAAAGACAAACCAGTCGCCTACGCATCAAGGACACTAAACGATACTGAGCAGAAATATTCAACGATTGAGAAAGAATTACTAGCTATCATTTGGGCCACAAAGACATTCCGCCCTTATTTATATGGAAGAAAATTTACCATCTACACTGACCACCGCCCACTCCAGTGGCTTTTCTCTTTAAAAGAACCTAATATGAAACTAGCCAGATGGAGACTACGCCTCGAAGAGTATGACTATGTTGTAGTATATAAAAAAGGGAAATACAATACAAATGCCGATGCCCTCTCCAGAATACAAATCAATCCCATGGACATCGATGTCAGATCGACACAGGTTGAGATGGATCCCGAACTAGATCAACTACTTGACGATTTAGTAAGTATGGAGGAAGATCACCATAGCCAATTGAACACTCCAGAACTAATGGATCTTGATAATCAAGAAAGAAACCATCAATTACCCAATTCACCACCTGAACTTTCAGAACAAATGGATCTCACAATTCCAATACTACCGGAACACACACCCGAAAATACGGAAATCACTATGAACTCCAGACAAGAATCAGACCCGCCAGACAGCATATCGATTATTCAAGATGCGATCGACAAAAAAGAAAAGCAGTTCATTATCACCACTGTTTTCAACAACCCTGTGCAGCCCAAAATCATTCGACGAGGAAAACAAGTCATCATCCATGCCCAAATATCGCAAGATAACAACGAAGATGAAATCAAATCTTTTTTGATTCAATATTGTGAACCTCGGAAAAAATATTTCTGTTTCTTCGATAAGGAAAAAATGTACAAAGATTTCTGTAAGACGTTCTGTACAACATTCAATAAAGACCACCCGATTTTGATAAGGTGCGTGAATAGAACCATCACCATAGACGACCCTGCAGAGCAAAAAGAATTAATAAAAAACTACCACGAAGGAAAAACTAACCATCGCGGTATAAATGAAACATACAAAAACATTAATAGAAAGTACTTTTGGCCTAACATGAAAAAATCAATTGAAAATTTCATTAATTCTTGTTTGGTATGCAAGAAAACTAAATATGAAAGACATCGACCAACGATACCTCTCCGAATCACAGAGACCGCAACGAAACCCTTCGAGAAATTGAATGCCGATCTATTCACAATCGAAGGTCAAACATTTTTCACCATAGTGGACGAATTCTCTAAATTTGGTCAAGCGTATCCTGTCCAAAGCAAGAACGCTATAGAAATAGCAGATAAATTGTTAGAATATTTCCGTAACTTTGGAGTACCGGAATCTATAACGTTCGACTCCGGGACAGAGTTCGAAAACGAGACCGTTTCATCACCCTTAAAACTACACAAGGTCAATGTACACTTCACTACACCTCAACATCCTCAATCTAATGGATTGATTGAAAGACTACATGGAACTTTAACGGAGCATTACAGAATCGTAAAAGAACATTCTACAGACACACCGACAAGACTCATGGCATATGCCGTTATCGGATACAACAACTCTATACATTCAGCAACAGGATATACCCCTTTGGAACTTTTGTATGGACATACCGCTTCAAGGAACCCATATGATATATTCTACGATCAACAATACTACGGACAATATGTGGAAGATCATCGGAAAAAAATATCTTTAACCTATGAGAAAGTCAAAGATAAACTACAAAACGAAAAGACCAGGACCATAACGAATTGAAACCAGAAACAAACAAACCAAAACGTTTTTAAAGTTGGAAATCAAGTATCTGAGAAGAACCCAGAAAGTGAAAGAAACAAATCGAAAAACCGCTATTTAGGACCAAGCAAAATTATCCAAATTAATGAAGACAACACCTGTATCATAGCGAATTCCGAAAATCAAACACGAAGAGTACATTTCGACAATCTAAGACACCCTATTGTTCCAGTTTCACCTGCTGCACCTGCTGCACCCTCGGATCTGCCGAACGAAGTGGAGTAATAACAACGAAATTTACAGAAAACCCAGGACTGCTACCCCAAAAGCTTGGTACAGCCCGCAATATCGTCAACTACTGGACTTTCATCAGGATATTCGACATTCAAAGTATCTATCAAGAATATGTACGAATCCAAAACATAACCAATCATATGAAAATCACATACCAGTTTGGAAAAAATGGGGCCAACCACCATAGAGAGCAAAATTATATCACTATAATGAACAACCTTTCCAATGAAATTCAAAGAAAACTAAAACAGATATTCCCAACAACAACAATACACCCCAAAAATCGTGGATTGATCAATATTATGGGAAATGTTGTTAAAGCAATAACAGGAAACTTGGATGCAGAAGATGGTCAAAAATTCGAAGAAGCTATCCAAAAACTTCAAGCACAACAAACGAAACAAAGGATGCTATCAGAGGAACAAATTTCACTGACTACAAAGGCGATCGAAAAATTCAATTCAACAATACGTTCGATCGCGACAAACCAATTAAATATTCAAACAAAATTTCTGCAAATTGAAACAGCCATTAGAAAACAGTTCCTTCAAAATACTGATACATATGAACTACTGAACTCAAATACTGTGTTCACGCAAATGATAGCAGCCACAGATGCCATCATAAGGATACTGGAAGACTTAGAAACAGCAATGACCTTTGCCAAAATAGGAGTGCTTCATCCATCCATCATAGAAGCCGACGACCTATTGGAAGAGTTAATGTTCATCTCTCACCACTTAGATGATGCCATCCTCCCATATGAACCGAGCAGAGATAAAATAGTCATCTTTGAGAAGATAACAGAAATAAAGGCCTACCAAAAAAATGCTAAAATAGTATTTATCTTAGAAGTACCAATTACAGAACAATATCGTTACAATTACTATCACCTTTACTCCCTTCCCATCGAAACACAACATAACCTTTTCCAAATTATAGTACCCAAAACTAAATTCCTGTTTCTCAATGAGCATCACTACTTATTTTCGAATGAACCATGCCATGAAGTCATTCCCGGAGAAGCGCTTTGCACCCTACCAGAATGGAACCCAATGGAATTCGAGACGCCATGTGAAGTACAACTCATCCGTTTCACCAAAGACTATGGAAGCTGCCATCCGGAACACCTCAAACTCCAGGACCAGAAAATTCAGAAGATAAATACCAATCAATGGATTGCAATATTCCCCAACGAAACCACTGCATTATCAATTTGTGGTAACGATGAAGAGATGTCATCCCTGAAGGGCACCTATGTCATAGAAGTTCCCGAATATTGCAAAATGAAATTCGACACTACCATATTACAGACGTACAAGAACCCGAATGCTGTTACCAAAATCATAAAAGTGCCACACCTAGACAAAGACATAGAAGAAAACGTCAAAAGAAACCTTCAAGAAATGCCACCAATTCATCTAGAATCACTGGATCTTGACGACCTAGAAACCATCCGAGACAGACTGGATAACGTGAAGGAAAAACTTCAAGAAGACGATCCTTTCATTTCTTCACAAACCAACATATGGACCGTTTTGCTATACATCGCCATAGCCTGTATTGCAGCCTACTTCTTAACAATATATATAAACAAGTACAAGGGGACGAACGGTTCCCTAAGTTCCACTAGTGTATTGGAACCATCAACTCATCCCATACCAATAGAAGACCTGAGGATTGGAAATCAGGACCGATAAATCAATCCCGATTTCCAAACAATGGGGGGAGGTGTTATGTAACGATTCCCCGTATTGTGTAGATAACGAAGACAGCATCCCAGAGTGCATTTACATTGAAGATCATCGGGCTGAACACATAGAATCCGCTGAATTCTGCATTTTTATCCGAGATAACATCAACTTATAAATATATGCTTTTTCCATTTTTTATTGTTATAATTGTACCATTGGCTTTGACATTGCTAATAAAAATACGTTGTAACTCATGATTTTTGATTTTCGAGTTTTTTGAAAGTAATTTTTGTTTTTTAAAAATTAAGTTCGGAGGCTCCCAAACTTAATTCACAAGTTTGAAATTAATCAGACAAGTATATGACCAAAGACTACTAGATGAATTCGACAGTCTGGAAATGACTGGACCATTTTCTGTAACAGGTGATTGCAACAAATACATCCTTGTGGCCACGGACTAGTGCAACAAATCAATAGAAGCATGTACAATAGTAAGATCGTTGAGGAAGTTATTCAAAAAAATTGTGAGTTGCTAGACGAGAACAACTGCATTTCATCCCAGTCAAATGGCACGGTTAAAATAATGAATTGAAGTTTGAAATGACATATTTTCAAGGTCTCTATTCAACCAAGTTTAGCCCGGATAACATTATCTTTAGGAGCATCCTTCGATTGCCCTGTGAGTTCGTGCTCAGATCACCAATAAATCACCAAAGTGATAAAAGTGGAATTGTTATACTTACATTATTGGACATCATTATAGTCATCAGCACTTTGTTCCTGGAATTGATGGCAACATTTATTGTTGTTGCTTGGAAAAGAACTAGAAGGCTATGCAAAACTGAACAATATTAAGAAAAATATCATTTATATTAATATGACTCATGTGACATTATACCCATATCTCTCAATACTGCCTACCTAACACGTTGATTTCTGGATGAAACCTTAACACATTACAAAAACAAATGAACTAGGTTTTAACAGTTATGGTGGTTAAAAATTTTCAAAAAAAGCAAATGAATGCACAAAGCAGGTAATTAGGACAAGATTAATTTTTACTCCAAAGTCGAGAGGGTTGCTGGAGTGTCATCTTTTTGACATTTGAAAGAATTCAGAATATTTCTCGTGAAATGTTGAATTGTCCATAATATTAAATGATGGTTGTTTATAAAGACAGCGCGAAAATATTAAGATATTTGAAATAATTAAATTTATTATTCATATACAGGGCTATTCAAATTCAAGTATATCATGGGGATCTCCGTAACAGTAAAAGATAGAAGGGTGGTTAAATGGAGGCAAAGTTGCGTATTTCAGAGGTCATTTACGTGAAAGAAACAAATCTGATCTAGCTTCTTTAGTTCTAGAGTTATACAGGAAAAATCGAAAAATTCGAATTTCTTCTTTTGCCTATAACTTATTATTTTGAAAAGATTTCTTAAAAATGTTGGCACTTCGCCGAAGCAAGTTTTTGTTGACTATCAAATTATGTCAATAAAAATTACTAGGCCAGGCCAACCTCAACTTTTTATTTTCAAATACGGATCTGAATTTTTTATTGCATTTATTACATAATTTCGAACAATTTCTAATAAAATTTCAATTTTTTTTTCAATTCCTCAGCTCTAACTGAAAACATCAACTTGTCATTAATTACCTTTTCATTGTATATATATTATTAGAGCTGTTATAGATTTAAAAAAATTTGATATTTTAATAATAGTTCATTACTTCTAAATACTCTGTAGTTCAGATGAAAATACTACGCCAATATGAAACACATGTCTTGGCATTTGAAAAAATACAGGTCCGTATTTGAAATAAAAAGTTGAGGGTGGCCCATTTGTACGATATTTTGTATATCATTTTCAATCGCATTTTTGGATAGTCTACAAAAAGTTGACAAGGCTAAGTGCTAAGAGTTTTAGAATATCTTCACAAAATAAAAAGTTATAGGCAAAAGAAGAATTTCGAAAATTTCGATTTTTCCTCTATAATTCCAGAACCAAAGAAGCTAAATAAGATTTATTTGTTTCATGTAATTGAATTGTGAAATACGCAACTTTGCCATTCAACCAACCTTCTATCTTTCACCATTACCGAGTTCCCCATGCATAGACTCGAATTTGAATACCCCTCTATTGTATGTATATATTGAAGAGAATAGCAGAATGATTACAAAAAAAGCAGCCTTTCATTCACTGATTGATTCGACCATCTCAGCACAGCATTGTAATAGGATGGACTGAGTAGGACTTTTAGTAGAAATTAATGACCGTGCTTGGGATCGCACGTTAAAAGGTAAGACCCTCGTCATTCCCAGCACGCACAAATCTCTTCTGAAGACTTCTAAGGGTTGCTCGTAGAGGTGCAGCCAGTTGACAATTAGAAAAAAATTTACAAAAATTTTTTTTAGTTGCATCTCTATTTCAACTGCAACATAGATGGGTAGTCACATAGGAGATCGCTGACTCTGCATTATTCCCTCTCTAAGCCAAAAAGAAATTCCCTATGACACCTTGAAGCTCCTGCAATGGAGAACATGACTAGGAAGATGAGGCTCTTACCTTCTGCCAAGTGATCCCAAGCATCATGATGTTATAGAATCCCAGCTAACATAATGTATGATGGCCTCAGGTATTATAAAAGGCAATGCATCTAAAGTTATTGGATTGGCTAACAGAATAAAAGTTTTTTTGTTGCTGAATTTTCTTTTTCTAACCAATTTTTTTTAACATTGTTCTGACTACTTCGAACAAAATAAAAATGTGTGCTGAATGAATCCCAAAGCAAATTAATGATATTCCATATCCGTTTGTTTTTGTTTGAAATTTCAGACTTATATCTTTTCTGTCATTAAACCGGATAATTACATGAAACTGTTTAACTCTATTTTGTAATAAAAAGGATACTGACATAGACAATAGCAAAAATTAGATGAGGTAGTGTTCCTAAATGCTCCCTTTTTCTTCCTCTTGGTTCTGTGGCCGTCCAAAATAATGAATCGATGGCATCTTGACCAAAAGATGAAAATAGCCTGTCACCTATTTCTAACATATTATAAAACATATATAACTTAATAACAGACTGGCTCTTTATCAGATGATATAACATATTAGTGTCCACATAAAACATGATTACACTACAAACTACAATAATTACAGCCTTCAATAGATCACATATTTCAGCAGGGGTCAAAATGCGTTTATTTTTTTTATCTCCTAGACTGAAAAAAAAAAATGTTAATAAACTGATATTCAGTATTTTTTGCTAACCTACTCAAAACATTTTGAAAATGGTCTGGTAGCTAGAGCCCACAAAGCTAGAATCACCCGCATAGGTAAAAATGTGTAAACATATAAAAATGAATCGGCACATTGCATAAGACCATACCACATAAATCGTTCAACTTCTCTGGGAATTCTCAAAAATGAATAAATTTTTTCTCGTCTGGCAGAAAATCGTTCTTCGGCATTGTCCAATTGATAATCTCTTGTTAACTCGATATTCAGGAATGACCATAGGCTTGGTGTTTTGTCTAAAATAAGTGAGTCAGCAATGACACAAAATAAAATCAAGTGATTTAACCTTTTTTGGTAGATTCTCTTTCACAATAGAGATCGGGTTTTACGTTCCTCAACAAATCCTCTATTTTACTATCAGAACTGAAGAGAACTTTAGCTGCTGGCCTGAATCTAATTTTTTTTTCATTGTAAACCTTGGAATCTTCTTTTGAGGACATGATTGAATCAATTTCGAATATTTGGACTACCAACTAATATACACATATTGACGAACATTGTCTATGGTTCAATTACTTCAATAAGATATGAGATATAAGATATCAATACAAGATATGAGCCACAACAAATTTTGTTTACATCCCATGAATTGGTGATTATTTTTCTTTTTGTTGTTTTGACTTTTGAGTTTTGACTTGAGTACTGGAGTATTGACACTTGACACTTTTGACGTATGACATTAGGTCGAAGCACGAGTTGCCAACACAAAAAATTCGTCAGAAAACTTTGCCTTTCCAACACAGAACTCATAATTATATAACTCACGTCGTAAGATATATAATTATGAGTTCTATGCATTCCAACTTCAATTATTTTATGATGCTTGCGTAGAGACAGGGCCGGCTCTACAGATTTGTCTGCTAGTAATGCTAGTGTGCAAATCCCAGAGTAGTGCCCCTATTGAAGTTTATTGAATTTACAAACTGAAAGCTAATGCAATAAAATATAAAATTAGACAATTGGATTAAAAGGACAATTTCAATATTCCCTGAACTTTGTCCAATATACCACCCCACTCAAACCCCTACATCAAATTATCTATGTGTGAAAAAAACGACGATTATAAATTAAAATAATCTCGTGCCGCTGGGCGTCCTGGGCGACTTTCAAAAGGCGAATTGTTAAATCATACATTGTTTGCCGCCACCGGCATCCTGTAAAGTGAGCAAAAATATTAGGCCAATTAGGGACTGCATCAAACGCATTATGGAATCGTGCGCGTGCCGACAAAGGGTTTCACGAAAGATAACCAACTGATGAAAGATATTATATTCCGTACTTTGTTTTTACGCTCCTGTCCCGACCCCCTTTCGGCGGCATGTTTTGATGTTTCGAATGGAACTATTCAATTTTTCAATGAATATTTTAATTTGAAAGTCGGAATTTTTCTATCGATTTCCCTTACGTTTGGCGCCCCTTTCTGGCCTGATGGTGTGCTGTGCAGGGCTAGGTAGTTGACCAATTACCCATTCTGGCCAGTGAACGTTGTTTCGGGACCCCTTTTTGCCAGTACTTCCACTAATTGATTGATTGAACGTGAGTGGGCCCCTATCAGGCCCTCCACTGCGGCCAATGGCCTATTGTGGCTCGTGTTCTGGTTAGGCTTTGTTACTAACTCCATACGCCACCTTAGGAGCAGCATGTTTATTCGTAGTCCCGTCAAACATGAAACGTGGGAGAGTCATTCTTCAATGAACCAGATCTAGTTTCTAAAGAAAAAAGATCTGCCTTATTGGAGAATCGAACCCACGACCCACAGGTCGTGAATCGAGCGCTTGGCCACTGCGCTAACTCCGTCGCCCAGGGCTTCCACTAATTCGTTTCCATCTAGGACAGTGTAACCTAGTAAGCAGGCTAGGGTTACGCTGTTTAAGGTGTCTTGCAGTTCCGTACTGCTTTAGATCAACAGCAGTTGAGTTCAAGGCATTGTAACTAGCTGAAAGTATTTTGTTTTCCCCTTCATTTCTGCCACTTCACCCAAAGTATTCCGGGAATAAGTTCATCAGTGAAGAGTATGCACATGATTACAGGATTAATTTTATAGTGTCACTGAAAAGAATTATATGAATAGGAATATTTCATCCTCACAACTGGGAGAGGCTCAGGTAATACTTTTATACAAAAACACCAAGAAAGCTTCAACGTTTATTAGGAGATACATAAAATTCGTTCATAATATAAAAACAAATGCTTGTAACAATTTCAAATGTGAATTAAAAAATCTATTGCCAATTCTACGTTTCATGAATCTGAAAGCATCAATAGGAAAGGCAAAAACTTAGTGTATTGTGGCATAAATTAATTAGAAGTAATACTTTATATAATAAATATGTAGTATATATAGTTAAATGACAATACAAATAATAATTTATTTATTGCATTCCAAAGAAAACGTTTGAAACATACTAGTTTTGGAAAAGTGTTCTAGTAAATTCTATATAATCCAATGCCCCTGCAATTGGTCGTTCGGTTTTTGGCTCTAAATAAGGCTTCATTCTGACAACACAATAATCGGCCATCTCTTTCGTCAAATTCTGTAAAAAAAGAACACTCTTTTAAAATCTTAATTATCAAGCAAAGTATAGTGTGAAATATTATCCATCAATATTAGCAGACAATTTCTCTCAATTCCAAATAATATCCAAAATATAATTGATCAAAGGGGTCAAAGAAGAACTACTAACAGTATCAACTAGAATAAAAAACAAAAATGCTCTGGGACCGACAAAATTCCCATTTCTATGGTTATTCCTAAATACACAGTCACCATTAAAGTCTGCATTATATGGGATTTTTTTTTAATTATTCAGTAATTGCAAATTTAGAGTTCATGAGCAATTTGTGCTTTGACAATAATGCAAAACGACGTTTATGATTATTTCTATTGATACCTGTTATATTTTACATTTTTTTCCAAAAAATTACACAATGTTGGGTTATTTTTCGAATTTTTCGAAAAATATCATGTTAAAAAGTTGTCTATTTTTCGGTTTCCTACCCACCTTCCAAATGAAACAATTTGAATAACTTTCACTTTTTTCGAATTTTTCAATCTTACAATTTTTCAGATAATTAAAATTTGGAAAATCTGAAAATACCAGTTGGACAAGAAGGTGGAATCTAAGTAGAGAAAATTCGGGAGGAACATATAACACTTCTCAAATAATCTCAAACCATCATTATCGACTGAGGTAATACCTTTTTGTTGCACTCCCATCCCCCTACAGAGCTATATGGAAATACCTGTGGCTAATACCACAATTTCAAACAGATACTTGTGCAATGTTCCTCTTTGCAAAGAACACTATTTTAATTGCTCACTCTAACCAACCAACAGAATGTAGTTTTGATTTGAATGGGATGCCCTCTACTAGTTTTGAAGTTGTCTTTAAAGTACTTACAGCATAAAGTTCTTCTTTTGTGACATAAGGACGATCTCCTGCTGTTATCGCTCTGAAAGCCTTTTCAATTTCTTCAGAACTTTGGACATTTTCGGTTTCTTTGCTTATCATGAAGGCCATATATTCTTGTAACGAAACATATCCATCCCGATTAGGATCAACTATGTCTGGAAAAAATATTCATTACAAATTTCAGTTCAGCATGTAGCTCTTCAAACAACACAAAGAGGACATTCACAAAACAAATATCTTACCTAATATTGCATCAAACTCTGGATCAGGTTGCCCTTCTTCAACCATGGGCAAATCATAACCAAGGGCCCTAAGACAACTTTTAAACTCTTGATGATTCAGTTTTCCGGATTTTTCTTTGTCAAAGTGCTTGAACATCATTGAGAATTCCTTGAGGGCATCTTCGCTTACACCTACAAACAAAACATTTGTATTTGAATTATATGAATCATTTATGACTATAATAATTTGCCACATATATATATCAATCGGTGAAAAATTGTTGGATTTCAGGAAGCCATTTTGTGTTTCTTAAATTATTCATAAAAGTGCAAGCTTCTTGTAGTTCTTGAAGTAAGTATGTAATTTTCCGGATATTAATTTGGAAAAAAAAATCAGAACTAAAACAATCTGTCCGTCCTTAACAGACAGTCGATCAAGAATCTACATTCCAACAGTAATGAGCTATAATTTGAAGAAGTAATATGGACGGACAGAATTCAAAGTGAGTTTGATTATCAAATTTCAAAGGTGAATTCTGAATGGCTTATTCCTAGACCAGACACCAAGCTACCCAAAAAAAATACCAAGAAAAATATAATCAAGACCCTGAGAATTTTGGACAATTATTTTTAATAAACTGTTTAAACTTACCAGATTGATTTCTAGCCTGTATCTGTTGTTCCAAGTTGTGTTGCATTCTCATTCCCAGTTGATCTAGTTGATCCCACTGCTGGGCTAGACCAACAGTAGAATGCTCAGTATATCTATTATCCAAAATTAAATGTTCTTCTAAAATTGCACCCAAATCTTCGATTTTTTTTAGATCTGACCGACGAGCTCTCACCTCAGCTGCTTTACGTTTTGTTGCTTCTAACTGTTGTTCTAGTGAACCAGAACCTTCCATCATTGAAGTACTGAAAAAACAAAATCATTCGAAGTCGGCCCAACAATGGTTATTACTTGTGTTATTCAAACAATGAGACAAATGGTCAGTTTTTTTAATTTAGTTTGTTTTTATTCAACGTACAAGCGAATTGTACATTTACAAAAACAGAGACAAAATATGCATGTGGACTGAAATCATAGAAAAAGCGATGGTTCAGGTGAATTGAACAGTGCGAATTTGTTGTTGTGATTGTTTGCTGATTTCATTATTATATTCAGGGACCTAATTTGACCATAATTCGTTATTAATTTGTCAAGTATAATCAATCAGTAGCCTCGTTATTTTGCGAGAAAGTTATTTTTTGACACCAGCTTTGGTAATTTAATATTACATCACATAGAATAGAACAGTTATTTAGATCAAACTGGTAAAAATGAGAAAAAATTTATAGTGATAACATTGGAAAGATCGTTCACAAAGAGATTGAATACAAGTGGTCCCATGTGAGATCCCTGGGGTACTCCTGAAGGAACTACAAGTGGATCTGATAATGAACTACCATATTTAACATTTTGGACTACAGCACCGAGATATATGATTTGATCCATTCTGAAAAAGATATTAAACTGTAATTGACCCTATTGAAGGCTGTGGAAAAGTCTGTGTATATGAAGCCCACTTAAAGGTAGATCTTCGTCTACAAAAGCAATGTTGTTCACTTATTATAATATATTTAGGTCCCATGACAGTTTTTCAGAAATCAAACAATCCAACATGTTTGGTAACTGAATGAAAATACCTTTGAAGTTATTAATATTATCCAATGATCCATTCTTGTGGATGAGTTTTGTGAAACTATGTTTCCAGTTGTTGAAAAATGTACCTTTCTTGAAAGATAAGTTGAAAGAAGTTAATGGGCCAGTTGATAGTTTCCATGGTAGGTAGAGTACTAAATCCATGACTTTTTCAATGTCTACAGTGTAAGTGCAAATATCTACATGTTATAAAAGGTATAAGGTGGAATTTGATAAACTATTCTATCATCATAAACAGCTAAAAAAAATCTGAAAAGATATTACCTATTTGCTAAAAATGTTCGCTAGAGTTATTGTTGTAGGCCATGAGATATGGGAGATTGTATAACATCATTAATGCAGAAATATAATTCATAAGTATCTCTGCGTTTTTCATATGTGAATTATTCAATTCAATTTATTTCTATCCCTTGGAATTTTTTTAATACACAAATTGAGCTTTATTAAATACTTAGACAAAAGGCTATTAAAAAATAATGAAAAATCGATTTTGAAAATAAATTTAATATTCAACTATCCACTACAACCTAAGGCTGTCTGAACAATGTCCAAATCACTAGGAGAGACAAATAGTACTCATTACTGCTGCTACCATGAAATCGGTGAGCAGTCTCTTCAAGTTGGACTGATTTTATACTGTTCGTAGTAATTGCAAAGTATTTCATGTACAAGCTTTGCCAAAAATCTAATAGATATAATTCTGCAGTTGTAAATCAAATATGTCAATTTTTCAACTAAATGTGATATAAATGTTATCATTGTTTCGTCACTTATTATTTATTGTTTTATATTCATTAATTACTTTTTGAATTAAGACACATATGATATCTTCACTTCGTGTTACTTTCTCACACTTTGTCAATAGAAATAATAATTTTTCGGCAATAGAGCAGTTTTGATTTGACTACTATTTTCTATTGCATTCTTGCCAACGAAATTCATATTGTTATGATGTAACAGAAGATGGGAACAAAATATTAAAAATCACTATAGTATCAATTTATGTTGAATGTTTTAATAATTCAATGGGACTATATGCAACAAAAACTTGTGATTCAATCCAAAGTTGTTAAGGTTAAGTTGATATAAATCATTGATGAATTATTAAACAGTTACGTATTATTACAATGTACAATCTGTTAATACAAGCAATAGCACACGTGTAATTACCCATCCCATCCTAATATATGGTAACTGAAAATAATTTCATAAGTCAGCGTTAGAATCGGTATTATGAAAATTATAACTTGATACTAAGGTTTAACACATTTATGTTGAATAATACAAAATAACAATAGGATATGAGACAACTCGTACTGGATGGACTAAGTTATCAGGGACATGTTTGGGGGACCTCGAAAAACCCACATAAGAAGCTGTAAAGATCATACTCCTGGCGCCCGATTCTCAAATGTCTATTATCCTTTGTCGCATGCGACAAAATATTTCCATCTCTTTTCAATGCACATTCAAGAAATGCGATGGACATATTTTGTCGCATGCGACAAAGGATAGACGTTTGAGAATTGGGCCCCTGATCGACCAATGTATTGAGTCATCCCAAAAACATCAAAGTAAAAAATCTGACTGGGCCTCCGGTCAAGACGATGGAAGTCGGAGACTGACTAATGCATAATTTCGCACCAGAATACTATCCGGACCAAAACCTTGGTCTAAGGAAGTTGAGCGATAAGTACAAAGATCCCTGATCTTAAATGCAGCATATATCCACAGGCAAACAAGGCATGACGATTCTCGTACTGAATCTCAGATACCACCAAGGCTTAGAAAATATATTAGGGTTGTCTTATGCTCCGGAAGATACAGAGTCTGTTGTGACGAATGAGACATTCAGAATTTATTGGAACTACTCAAATACAAGCCAATAAGCGTGGGGTAGTCGGTTCTTTTTGTCCACCAAAGTAGGACGATTTCATCATGGAGAAAATCGTCCGAGAAGAGGAGGAGAAACCACAATATCAAGATTTATTCTTTGAACTCCGCATGCTCTCTTTGGACTCTCTGCTCTCAAACCTTAGAGGTCCTACAGTTCTCTATAATTTATCGCTCTACTGAAGAAATCATATATAAAAATCACATAAAAAATTATATATAATTTCATACCCTAAGAAAAACAGTCCAAAAACGTTAATTTAATGAGCTTACTCACCGAGTTTCTGTCAACCATTGATGGAAAGTATTTGCATGCTTGGCAAATTCCTTTCTCAACTTGTCATTCTCTTCTTGCCGTTGTGCTTCTTTGTTCAGTTCAACATCTCTCTCAGCAATGATTTTCTGAAGATTTCGCCAGGTTTCCTCTAAAGCTTCCATATTGAACCAAGTGTAAGGATTAGGTCCAACATTGAAAAGCTTAATTTGTTGATCTAAAGCTGCTAACGCGTCGAAATCGGCTTGTGCGCTGGAGAGGGATGCTTGGAATTGTGCATGGGCATCTTTAAGAGCACGGATTTCTTCAATAGAATTACAACGAACGGGGTCAGTCAGATCTTCTTCGGCATTTTCGAACCAGGAATTGAAGGCTGAAGCTCGTTTTGCAAACATTAGGAAAAGCTCTTCAATTTCCTTAAATTGGACTTGCATCCTCAAAAGACGTTGCTTCCTTGCATCAGAATCGTTCAATAATTTTTGCCACCTATTCGGAAATCAAAAATTTTAATGATGTTCTTCAAATATATATAAATAAAACAAACCTAGCAATAACGCTTGCATGTCTTTGAAGGATTGCTTGAGTTTGATCATGATTTGAGACAATGAGTCGATCTTTCAAATCAGTAATGTTTTGAATGCCCTCGTGTTCAAATGCAGTGAGACCTAGAAGATAAATTTCATTTAATTTCTAACAGTGATTATTCATCAAGCGGATAATGAACATATGTTGAAAATGATGGCGTCTTGATTACGCACAATGAAAATGAATGAAAATAACGCTTTGAGCTCCTGAGGATTCAAAAACTACATATGGGCTCCAGAATCGGAATTTTATCGAACAACAAAAGACAATACATATTGACAGATTTAGCAACTCTCAATGTTCATGTTATGTACTACGTTTTGGATCACATTCGTGTTGCAGTACCACTGTAGTTTTTTAACTAGTTCAATGTACCACCTCTACTAACATTGTAGATTTCTGACATATACAAGCGATGCCTAAGATTTGAATAATATGGCAACATTTCCAGATTATTTCACTGTCAACCTTAAAATTTATTTTAATTTTGTCGACTAAAAATACATTTTTTTAGTGTCAAACAACTTAAACAAAACAAGAAAATTGACAAGTCTTCACAAACTATGAAAACATTGAAAATATTTTGAAAATCTGTCTACGAGGATTGGATGGTTAGAGAAACTGTTAATTACAGTACATTCTCTTTGCCTGGTGAGGTGTCCTCAGAGCTATACAACAGCATTCAGCATTCAGAAATAAATATTTGAAAGTTTATCTATTTTTTTAATTTTTAGCGTTAGAATTTTTTCAATTATTTGTCTAAACAGGTGTGCCAAGTGCCCAGATTCTCGGCGCGTACACCGCCTCACTAGATACATACATGCAGGTCACGATACGAAAATTATTCAACCATTCGATGTTTTTCACAATTTTCACGGATTTTTCCGAAAAGAAAGGGAAGTCCGAGCCTTACATTTTTTTTGGCAGAGATTAGAGGGGGTACATTTTTTGACTTTATTGTATGGTCATCAAAACTGAAATAACACGTGAAATTTCAACTCCTTATAAGTGGAAGTGGTTCTAATTCAGCTTTCAAGATTTGTCAAAAATAACTAATACTGTAAGTTAAAAGCTGTTTCCGTCGACCTCGCATTAACATATTATCTGTTTAATGTTTTTCAATGCAAACGAAATAATTAAAAGAAGGGTGTAACTACTGTTCATTTCATTGATTAAATATCTCGTATTCAAAAAAGTCTTCTATTCCAACAATAGTGGAGTCGACAGAAAAATATTGTAATCAACAAATATTAAAATGCAATTAATGATCTCGATTATTAATCGCCTTCATTAATACACTAGCTGATTAAATAACTATTAATTTTGTTTAATAATAATAAACACCAATTCCTACCCTCTTTCTCTTGATTCTAACCATGTTCATTGTAAATTATAGTATTTTTTTATATGAATCAGAAAATTATGATAATTTATTAAAAAATATTTTTTAATTTACTACATTTTTAAAACTGTCTAAAATTGAAAAAATAATTTCTCCGCGCTCTATACAGATTCCTATCCCCATATAGATTGTTCTGAAATTTGCTTTAAATTTTCCACTCAATTGAGGTTTTTAGTTTCATTTATTTGGAACTCTCCGGTATACCTTTCGGACTTTGTTTGAAATTCATACTTATATGTTGTTTAAACTTGGTAATTGAAATAGTATTTTATTACAAACACTGTCCAAAACATTTATTTACTCCTACTTCTTGCTTTATTGACATTAAAATTTTTGCCATGTAACATTGTGGTACAATTTGGCAATCAATATGGTACCAATACTAATTTTGAGGTTAGGTTAATGCAGTTTAATAAATCGAGTGCATTATTTGCAACTATCTCTTCTTAACATATAACCCAATGATGTTACATTGTCAATTAAGTCGGTGGCTCAGTGGCTAAGGTCTCTAGCAGTGGAACTTCTAGCTCGCATCAGACAGACGTTCGAGGCTCGGGTACGGAATTTTTTTTCTCAAGAACACGGGTCTCTTTATGTGGCCACATGCCTTGTTGTGAATCAAGTGTGATGTGAGTTGCCTAGATGCCAATCCCGACGTCTGGTGCTAGCTTGAAGTGCGCACCGACCAAACGGGGTGGTGCTGTAAGTTTTACGGGTTTTCCTACAGCTGAAAAGTGAATACACCACCGACAACATCAGTAAGTCGCCCCGGAGCGCCATAGCAAATAATAATAATAGCCTTCCTCTACCCACACAGGCTATGCCTTTGGGTATACTCTACGAGTGTTTATGAGGGAGTTTAAAATAGATTTCAAAATTTATACCGAACAGACAAACAAATAAGCAGACAGACGTACAAAACAGCGAGTCAATAAAAACAACATTACAAAAACCCTGAATCTCTCATTTCTATCTCAAAAGTTACTTGGTTCAGATTTGCACATCAATCAATCAACTTTATTTCCAAAGAAATATTATAGTACGCGAGCCCTCGTACAAAATCGGAAGTGATATCGAGCAGGTTGTAACTTTGTATACTGTTTAAGTGTGACAAGATGTTGCAGAGCGAAAACCTTGAAAGTGGTGAGTTTTCCTTTGTTGCGTCGGACTGCTGAAGATCCTTGTTAATTTTGTCGGACGATGGTGCCATTGAAAATCTCATTTAATTTTTGTATTTTCCTAGAAAAATCAGACAAAAATGTTCGGTACTTCTAGTTTGTCCCCCACTCTAAACGTGTCGATATCACTACTTAGGTTGGCGACAGGCAACAATCTGATTTTTCTAAATAACTTAACGCCTTAGACTAACACAACTAAACATCGCCCTAGGTACTTTTTTCAAGCAGTAAAAAGGATTTAGCAGTTGGGGATTGTCCCTGTAAAATGATACCACTGGAACTTAAGAATGTTATTTAGGATATTACCATTTAGTGAAGATAATTATATATTTAGTTAGTCATGCAAGATTATTCATAATCCTCGAGAGTAACTATCTTGATTTATTATAAAAATATTATGAATGGGGTTATAAAGTCGATCCGTCGAAAATTAATTGACGGATCTTTCTGGTATATTCACTGTAATTGTGCCACTGTTATAAAATAGATTTCATTCAGGACTCACCAGCATCAAATGTCTCTTGTTTAGTCAATAAGGTTTGCACTGAAGACAGGTCCCTTCCAAACTCCTCACTCTTAACATGAGTCTCCTTATCAGCAATCCAGCTCTCTACAACATCAGCCTTCCACATGAACTGCAAATAGGCCGAGTTATCCACAAGTTTTGCCTTTCGCCTACCAGCCAAGGCGGCCAAATGATCCAATTTTGTTTGAAGTTGCTGACAACGCTGGTTGATACTATCAGAATGGTGATTACCATCCGATACAAGTTTCAGTCCTTCATCGCTTATATTTTTGCATCGATCTCTATGAGCCTGGAAGTCAGTTTCGAAGGCATCATGTTTCTTTAAAAGTCCTTGAACAGCCGCCATTGTGTCCCCATAGTCTTCAACTACTAGAAGCTGCTGTTTCTCACTTATCCAAGCCTCTTCCTCTTCAACTTTGGTAAGGAACTGTTGGTAGGTTAGAGATTCATCCAATTTTTGGCCTCTTGTTGCTGCCAACTGTTTTAGTTCGGCCCAAGCTTGGTTCAAAGCTTTCAAACGCTGTTCAATTTCGGGTACGCCAAGGTTCGAGACGTCCATAAGTTTTTCCCCTGCCTCCTGAACAGCCTGAATTGCTGGTTCGTGAGATCCAAGTTCTGCTTCCAGACGTTTATGTTTTTTCTTGAGATTTTGTACACCTGTTAGATCACGTCCATAATCATCGGATCCAACAAGAAGCTTTTTCTCCCTGAAAAACAAAACATTTTTAAAAAAAATCGAAGAAAAATATTTTTTATTACTTAATCCAGGATTCCTCATCGGCTATATCTCTGAAGAACTGATGCAAAGTATTGGCTTCGTTCAATCTTGCCTGTCTGTGAGCAGCAAGATTCTTGATTCGTTCGTATCGTTCATTGATTGATTGTCGCTTTTCTTGTATAGATGCTGTATCAAATTGTCCACTTTCAATCAAGGAATCTGCTTGACTATTCATATCTAAGAAAAAAAGACACAAGATCATTTATTTGTTTTATAAAAATTCTGATGAATATTACCTTTGATTCTGTCCTCGTGGTGCTGAATATCTGCTTCAACTAGCTGGTGTTTTTTCATCAAATTCTGTACAGAAGCTAAATCTTTCCCTGCGTCTTCACTTGTAAGTAAACTTTCAACTTCTCCAAGCCAAAAATCTAGATCTTTTACAGCAGCAATATATGTGCGTTGTTTGTTAGCCTCTTTCAGTTTTAAAGATTTCTCAGTTGTCTTTTGTGTGAGAAATTCCCACTGGTCAGCTATGGATTCCAATCGTTTCTGTACAGCTTCCTCAGAACCAGCGCACTGACGCTTGTCTATGAGGTTAGCACCATTAGCCAGGACAGCTTGTATACGATCAGCATTGGCTGCTAACTCAGCTTCAAAAGCCTGATGTTTTTGATGCTTGGACTGAATATTTGCAGGGTCTTTATAGCTTTCTTCTGTTGCCAGTTGCAATTTTTCTGCAATCCAGTTTTCTATTTCATCTGCATCCCTCGAGAACTGTTGAAGTGTTTGGCTCTCACCAAGCTTGGATCTCTTTTCGATAAGAGCATCTTTGAGATGTCGCCATCTGTCTAAAACTTGATTTCGTTTATCATCAATAGGTTTGGAAGCATAATGTTCGCGTCCAATGAGTTGATCAGCTAGTGTTTGAAGAGTAGCAATCTTTTCTTCGTGTGCATTGATAGCTTTGTCAAAGTCCTCATGCTTTTTGATTAGTGCTTCAACGTTATCCCCATTGGAATCCACTTCGTCAGAAGCTAGGAAAGCTTCTCTGTCAGACATCCAATTTTCAGCCTGTTCGCAGTCACGGTAGAAAAGGTTGAGTTCCAGGTTTTGGTCTAATTGTAAGCGTCTATCGATCCAGGCTCGTTCTAAGTCCTCTCTAGCATTATTAAGCTGTTCCAATTTTTCTTGAATTTCAGGGCTTGCATAATGATTTGAGTTTAGTAATTGCTGCCCAAACTGTTCTAATGCATGGAAAGTGCCTGCTCGAGCATCAATTTCTGTACGATGTTCCTAATTAAAAAATAGAATCAAAAATTGAAAAGCAGGAATTGTAAAATAAAGAATCAAGAGAAAAAAGTTATGAAAATTTTCAGCTGAAAAGATGTTCCATGTTAGAAATAGCAGCTAGTTATAATGATGAAAAGTTAAATGTCATTTTCCATTCGATTCGATTTTTTAATGGTTAAGGAATTTTCTGGAAATAATGATCTTTTTTGTACTTTATGAATGAATAACTATTATGTTTTGCTTCTATATTTGTAGATGAAAGTCTTAGAAGTTTGAGATACTTCAACCGTTACACAAAAATTAGATTGTTAAACATGGAAAATTAATAATATAGTTAGTAAATTATGACGTTAGCACTCTAGGCGCAAGTAACTACCTGGGGCACACGTACGCCATACATTGCATCTATTTCAGCCTTGTAGTTCTAAAAACCGATTAAATAACATGAATCAGTATATAAACTTTTGGAGAATTCATTTTCAAACAGTTGAGAGGGTGCATAATTTCCATCAGTTTTAATAATTTCACATCAAATAAACACTAACCTGGTGTCGCTCAATAAGAGCTTCAGCTCCAGTAACATCATTGGCTAGTTCTTCAGAGCTGACTAATCCCAACATGGAATTTATCCAAGCAAGCAAATCACGGTGATCATTGAGGAATCTTTGCAAGTCATAGGAATCCAGGAGTTTTTCTTTGCGACTATTTGCTTTAGCAGTAAGTTGTGTCCACATTTCATTGATTTCTTGTTGTTTCAAAAGTGTTTGTTCAGCCGTGTCAGGATGAGAGGTCACTAGACGGTTGGCAATCTCATCCAATTGTTTAATCTGAAATATTCAGTGCCATTCAAGTCATCAGATAGACAGCATTGTATACAATCATACTAACCTTATCACCCAATGCTGCTAAATCTCTTTCTAAACCCTCATGTTTCCTTTGCAAAGCCTGTACACTCCTCAAATCTTTACCAAGGTCATCATTATTCAAAGCCTCGTCTTTTTCATTAATCCAATCCTTAGTTTCATCCACATCTCTGTGAAACCTTTGAACTTCATGAGCAGATCCTAATTGGCTAGCCCTTTCACTGGTCAACTGTTGTAAACTTGTCCATTTATTATTCAAGTCCTGCATTTGTGTTTGGATCTTCAATGCAGCTTCGGTCTGACCAAGGGATACAAGCTGCATTGCGATTTCATTCATTTCTGCCAATCGTACCTCGTTAGCTTTTAGATCAGTTTGGAAATCGTCAAACTTCTTTTGCATAACTTCAACTTGCTCTAAATCTTCACCAACATCTTGCACTTGTGCATGCATTTCTTTGTCCTTAATCCACCCTGCCAATTCAGCTGCTTCGCGCACAAGAACATATGCCTTGACAGTTTCATCAAGTTTGTTTCTTCTTTCATTGGCCAGCGCAAGAAGGCGGTCATACTGTTGATTAATTTGATTTTGTCTCGCAGAAATCGAATTATTATCAATCAAGTTTTGCTGAGATGCTGTTAGTCCTGCTTCGACTTTTTTGACATAAGCTGCTGGGACAAATCCTTGGCGATCATGAATTTCCACTTTCCACCAATCCTTCAATAATAGCAATAATTAGATTCATTTAATCAGTTAACTTGTTTGCATAACGCTTTGCAAAAGTTTATTTTTACACAAATAGTAATTTCAATTTACTGTTACAAATAAAATTAATATTGGATTAAACTCCAAGTATTTTGAAGAATATGATGATATAGCGCCTGAACTGTTGAAGAATCATATTTGCTTTTAAGCTGCACCCATAGATTATTCAATTTCCCAACAAGGAGTATATCCTGGAGTACTGGATATCAGTTACCTACTCTTATATTGAAATCAGGCAGCATAAAAACTCTACCTGCTCTAGTGGGGTCCCCCCAGATACCAGAATCATATAAGAACAGTAAAAAGTGGTCAGTTGTTGTATTCCCAACCTTATTAATCTGCTTAGTTGCCTAATTGAGAATATAACCCTGGACGATTTCCCCATAAAACAATCAAAGTGGCAAGTTCAAGACAATTTTGCATCAACATAATTCTGGGGAACTTGGCACATTCTTTATTAAACCAAAATGGGTGTTTTGAAACAGAACTTTGAATTTTTTGCTCGTTAAATGAAAAAGTTTTGACTGCGAACCAAGCTTCAACTTTTATAGTTCTGTGTTTACAGATTCGCACGATTTTGTTATGACCTATAGAGTTTGTTTCGTCAACAGAGCACATAATGAAATATCAGGTAATGAAAAGGATGCAGAACTTGCCAGACAGAAACCACCTACCAAAATGTACAGTGACCAGTCCTGCAAACTGTATCAATTATTAGTACTGGATACAGAATAAGAGTGAGTATAAAAAAATCTACAGGGGGGACGCAATAAAGCCTTCTTGGTTGCAGAGCCTCCAGAGTCACATTTTACACTGCATAAGAAAAATACAACAGACAAATCCTTTGTACGTGTTTAGTTCCGTAGCTCTAAAACCAGTCACCTGGTATATGTTCTATACAAATTAAAGAAAATAAAGGAAAGGCTTACATTTTTATGGTCGATGGTACATTGAGTTCGTTATTTCTAATTACATTAAGTTATTTACCTTGTTATTGGAGTTCAACAAATGTAATAGATCTCCCTTTTTCATGGAAACTTCTCTTGCAGATTTTTCAGTGTAATCGTACAAAGCTTGAACAGTTTCTCTACCTGTTACATCAACAACAGGAGGTTCTTGTTGCTGAAAAAAAGGAACAAAAACGATTATCATCACTTTCTATAATAAAATTGAAAAAATATATTAGATGTTACAAAATTATAGATATTTTATAGATAAAGTGTGAATTACTGAATTGGAGTAAAACAAAGGATTATTGTAATTGGTTTAATGAAGGGCATATATTATTATTTAATTAAACAGTAAAAATGTATATTTGAAATGTGTTATTTTTACTTACCCGACAACTGCGTGCTTGCTCCTTCAATGCTTCGATTGTATTGCCAAAAGCAGTCAAGTCGCTCATGAGTGCCTCATGTTTTTTCAACAAAGCCTCAGATGAATCTTCATCTTTACCATAATCTGGGTTGCTAACAATTGGTTCTTTTTCCTTCATCCAAGATTCGGCTTCATTTGCATCAGCATAATATTGGTGTGCTTGAAGAGAGTCTTCCAAATCTTGCTTACGCTTCAAAAGTAGTTTGTGTTAAAAAAAATCATCAGAGGAACTGAAACAATTTACCTGATTAGATTTCTCTTTGAGTGATTCCCAATGATCATTGAGCGAGGTTACTCTATTTCTTATCTCTTCACTAGCAAAGTGTTCATCTTCCATCATTTGTTTTCCTGCATCAATGACGTTTCCAATACGGCCATCATGGTTATTGATTTCAGCCAAAACTGCTTGATGTTTCTTTATCAGATTTTGAACTCCTATTAAATCTCGACCTAAAAGATATTATTAATTATTTTAATGTTCGTGATTGTGAACTTTACCTAATTTATTATGATTTCAACTATAATACCAATCTAATAATTATATTAATTGCAATTTTTGACTAGTCTGATAAGGTTTTATGTTTGTTATCGACCAAAGTTTTATCCATTTAACTTCCGTTCACCTACAGTGGCTGTGAAAAAAAGAGATTGAAAAACTGAATTCATAATGCGTCCCAGCGGGAATTTGCACCCGGACCACTGAAATCAGTTTTTTAATTTTCATTTTTCATGTATGAAATTCCGCCAACAGATTTCTTTTCAATACATACAATATCTATAATTCTCTTGGTGCTTGAATAAACTGAATGATTGAAATACCTCGATTTGTACTAGCTGCAATAGGTTCCTTCTCTCTAATCCAAGCCTCTTCATCTTCGATATCTCTAAAAAGTTGTTGAACTTGTAATGAGTCAAGCAATCTTTGTTTACGTACTGCCATTGGTGTTTGCAAGGCAGTGTATCGATCAGTGAGAACTTTCTGTTTGTGAGCTATATTATCAGCATCAAAATGACCTCGCTCAACAAACTGGTTAGCCGCTGAAGTAATAGTTTCAATTCTATCTTGATGGGAAGCAACATCTGCTTCGAGCAGAGCATGTTTCTTCTGTAAATTCTGTACAGAAGTTAGATCTTTTCCATAATCTTCGGACATTAGCTGTCCTTCAATCTCCGATAGCCAAAGCTCAATATCTTCGATAGTTCTGTTGAATTGTTGCTGCTGACTAGCTTCCTGTAATTTGGAGTTCTTTTTGTCTGTGGCTTGCACCAAGGTTTCCCAAAGATTAACAATATCTTCCATACGAGATTGGATTCGTGCTGAAAAAAAAATTAAATGAAGAACTGATCAAATTTCGTATCTCTGAAAACTTACGTGAAGCATAATGCTTAGCTTCAATCAGTTCTTGGCCTGTGGAAGTGATATCTTCCATTCTTGACTTGTTAGCATTAAGTTCCTGTTCGAAATTTTGATGCTTCTGTACTTTTCCTCCCAAGTTTGTTGGATCTAAGTAACTTTCATCAGTAGCAAACTTTAATTTTTCATTAATCCAGCCTTTAGTTTCGTCACAATCACGCTCAAATTGTTGAAGTTTGTAAGCATCTTCCAAGGTTTCTTTACGAATACTTGATTTTTCTTTCAAAGCCTTACGGCGTTCTAGAAGCTGTAAGATAAAAAATTTGCAGATAATTCTTGAATAATAGAAATGAGTTTCACAATTCATTAGAATTTTTTTTCAACTGATTTAAGTTATAATACGAAGTGTGAAAAAATTACCATAGCCCTCCTTTGTGCAACATCATCGGCAGCATAATGTTCACCATCAATTAATTTTGTGGCAAATAAATCCAAAGCCTTGATTTTCTCCTCCTGAGCTGCTAGAGATTTTTCAAAATCTTCGTGTTTCTTGATGAGAGACTCCACTGAATCCAGAGAGTCACCCAAATCTTCGTTAGCTAAAAATGCTTCTTGTTTGGCCATCCAAGTATCAGCTTGCTCGGTATCACGATAGAATAGTTGCAAATCCATACACTGTTCATATAAGATGCGCCTCTCATCCCATAATGCTGAAACAATATTATTTCAAGTTAGCAAAGCTATATTTTTTTCATCAACACTATAGATTGATTTTTAAACTCCACAGCCTTAGCTACCGTTGATGCACAGCCGTTGCTATGAAACTCAATAAGTAACTTTTTATAAACTCCTCAGTTGATGCGGGTGACAAACAGTATACCGGGTGACCACGAGGTGAGGTACGCCCCCAATTTTTCTATAGTTTTGAAGATACAGGTTTCAAATTTGGCACGTCGATATATTACTCAAATACGCATATTTTGACTCCATAACCGAAAATTCACCACTTCCGGTTTAACCGGAAGTGACCCCAAACTTTTTTTTTCTAATGACACCCTGTACAATTTTTTTCATTATCAGGAAGAACACGTAATTTGTGATAACACTGTTCTCCAAAATTGAAAATCGGTTGAAAAATGGCGGACATACAGTTGATTGTTCAATCGAACAAAGTTGGTCGTGAACATCAAACTCAAATCATCACAACTGACGAACGGCGTCAGCATTTACGAGAGGAAGGTTCGAGGTAAGATACAGCTGAAAATTGAGCTTCCCATGTAATTGCAGCAACCATATTACCCATCAATTATCAAACATTTCCCCAAAACGGATTAGTACCCATAAAGAAAGGCTCACAACTGCCATTTCTCAAATAGCAACATACTCTTTTCACATTGTTATGTTGAAAGATGATGAATTATCAGATTACTCGAATGAAAAGATTTGAAGAATTCCGAAAGGAATCGAAGATACGGGATGTTTCATTATGAGTGTTCTCAAAATTGACTATTCTTAAACATAGGCGGCTTGAACCTACGAAAGCTAAACAAAAATTCATATTTAAAAAAAAATAGTGAAAATTTGCGGTACATTCTGAATAATGGAACATTGTGAGTTGTCGAAAAACATTCTACGGCGATGGAGCGAACTTTTTTCTCATTACTCGTATGCTAATCGTAATTGATGGTGGATTCATACAGCAGTTTTAAGATCGTTGTTGGAATAAATATTCCATTAACGAACATTCTTATGACTTCTTACTAGTGACTAAAAACTCATGAATTGGAACTGCTGTATAAATCCACCATAAGAATATACCTGCAGAGTAAAAAAAATGTATTAGATATTTATTCCAATTTCTAACATTTGATACAACTAATTTCTGAACGAAAAAAAAGGTATGAAGTAAATTGTTTATTGGTTCTGGTCACTTACTACACTAACAGAAATCAAAGTAATGAAAAAATGATTTACAAGTACTGTTCAAAATGTTCTCCATTATGTTCTCTGCACAAAATTGCACGTCTCACTATTGCTTCCATAACTCCATTTAACTGAGCTTGAGTAATACTTGCAATTGCTTCTCTAAGGCGATGTTCCAAATCCTCCCTTGATGTAGAACTAGAAGAGTAAACCTTGTTCTTCAGGTAACCCCATATGAAAAAATCCAGTGGCGTGAGGTCCGGTGACCTCGGAGGCCATCTTGTAGGACCATTCGTGCCAATCCATCGATTTGGGAATGTTTCATCTAGGTAACTGGTTACTATTCGGGAATTATGGGGAGGTGCACCATCCTGCTGGAAATACATATTTTGGTAGACGTCAAGAGGTAAATTCTCCATGAATCCTTCTATTTCGTTTCGTAGAAATCCCAAATAGCGTTGCCCATTCAACATACCATCAAATATTATGGGCCCAATGATTCGAGTTCCTATCAGACCTATCCACACGTTGAATCCAAAGCGTTCCTGAAAATTCCCTTGTCTTATGAGCCTGGGGTTTTCAGTTGCCCAGTATCTGGTGTTGTTTCTATTGAACATACCAAGATTCGTAAATCTTGATTCGTCGGAAAATATAATGTTTCTCGTCATATTCGGGTTCCTTATGTGGTTCTCAAGTAGCCAATTGCAATATTGGACCCTTCTTTGATGATCATTTTCGTAAAGGCGCTGATGTATCTGATATTTATACGGCTTAAACCCTTTTTTTTAGAATTTTTCGAGCTGATTCTCGTCCAACTGGTAATTCATGTTCGATTTGTCGAAGTGATATGGTGGGATCTACATAAACAACAGCCAAAACATTAGTTTCCGTCTCTTCATCAATAATAAAACTATCCTGATCATGTACATTGTCATCTGGTTCTATCCTGAATTGCCTTTCCAAACGTGCGAAATAGTTTCTACTTGGTTGGCGTTGTCTGAAAGGGAGTCGTTCACTGTAAAGAATGCAAGCCGCAGTTGCATTTTTTCTACACTCGCCATAAATTAGCAGTAAATCTACTTTTTCATTTCTAGTAAATTTTCGCTCCATCGGAAAGTTTTTCAACAAGTTACAATTCTCTTGTATTGAATGAGTAGAACAAATTGTCACTTTGTTGACAAAATATGCTTTTTTGTTTAGCTTTCTTATGTTCAAAGCCGCCTTCGTTGAAGAACATTCAATTTTGGGAACACTTATATTGTATTTCTGGTTCCTTTCGGAATTCTTCAAATCTTTTCATTCGAGTAATCTGATAATTCATCATCTTTCAACATAACAATGTGAAAAGAGTATGTTGCTATTTGAGAAATGGCAGTTGTGAGCCTTTCTTTATGGGTACTAATCCGTTTTGAGGAAATGTTTGATAATTGATGGGAAATATGGTTGCTGCAATTACATGGGAAGCTCGATTTTCAGCTGTATCTTACCTCGAACCTTCCTCTCGTAAATGCTGACGCCGTTCGTCAGTTGTGATGATTTGAGTTTGATGTTCACGGCCAACTTTGTTCGATTGAACAATCAACTGTATCTCCGCCATTTTTCAACCGATTTTCAATTTTGGAGAACAGTGTTATCACAAATTGCGTGTTCTTCCTGATAATGAAAAAAATTGTACAGGGTGTCATTTGAAAAAAAAAGTTTGGGGTCACTTCCGGTTAAACCGGAAGTGGTGAATTTTCGGTTATGGAGTCAAAATATGCGTATTTGAGTAATATATCGACGTGCCAAATTTGAAACCTGTATCTTCAAAACTATAGAAAAATTGGGGGGCGTACCTCACCTCGTGGTCACCCGGTATATAAGCGTTACTGCAGCAGCGGTAGCGACACCCGTTACGACGTTTATAAATTCAACTCAATAATCACAACGGTAAAAAAACAAGTTTCAATGCAAAGATCATACCAATACTAATAAAAATACTCACAAATAAGCGACTTCTTATCAGAATCCAACATAGATAACTTTTCTTTCACTTCATCGCTAGCATAATGACCATTTTCTAGTAATTGCTTCCCAGCTTCTGTAGTTGCAATAAAGCTATCTTCTCTAGCATCAATTTCTCCACGATGTTCTTGATGTCTCTCTAGAAGTGCCTCAGCACCTGCTACATCTTTCGCTAATTCATCAGCAGAAATTATAGCTTTCATATCATTGATCCAAGAAACTAAATCTCTGAAATCGGCTAGGAAACGATGCAAAGCATAAGATTCTTCCAATTTTTCACGTCTCTCCTAAAAATACCATTTAAGAATACAATACAACTCACATTTACCGTTTACTAACTTTAGCTTTAGCTGTCAAACTATGCCAATAATCTTCAATTTCTCCTCTCTTTGACTGAATAATATTGGCATGATCTCCGTGGATAGCGCAAAGTCTATCAGCTTCCTTTCCTAGAGTGGATACTTTATCTTCCAAAGCTGCAAGATCTCTCTCAACTCCTTCATGTTTTCGTTGCAGTGCTTGAACACTTGCCAAATCTCTTCCATAGTCATCTGAAGAGAGAACAACATCTTTTTCAGCAATCCAAGCTACAGTTTCATCCGCATCTCTGTTGAATCTTTGGATTTCATGAGCTCCATAGAGCTTATCTTGTCTCATCAGGGTCATTTGTTTCAAACGCTGCCATGCAGTGTTCAATTCATCTTTCCTATTGACTATTTGATCTCTTTCTGGATGACCATCTTGCAAAAGCTTGTCAGCTAGTTCATTCACCTCACTCACACGGTACTCCTGAGAGGCCATGTCTTTTTGGAACTCATCAAATTTGCGCTGGAGTACTTCTACATGTTCCAAGTCATGACCAAATTCTTCAGTAGAAAGAAATGCACTCTTTTCATTAATCCAAAACATAACTTCATCACAGTGACGAATGAACTGAACTAACACCAAAGCTTGTTGCAGTTTCATGCCCTTTTCGGCAAGTTTCGACAGTAATTGCTCCCATAATCTATGAAGCTCCTCTGAAACACAAGAATATAAACAATGTTCCTTCACAGCTCTTGATATTTTGACATACCTAATCTCCTTCTGATGGTTTCGCTTTCGTAATGATTCTGGTTAATCATTTCTCGCCCAGTATTATCAAGAACAACAATAGCATTGCTATGAGCTGCCACTTCCGCTTCAAAAGCTTGATGTTTTTGTATTTTCGCTTGTAGATTGGTAGGGTCTTTATAACTTTCATCTGAAGCTGCCTGTAGTTTCTCCAAAATCCAAGATTCCAATTCGTCTGCATCACGTTTAAAATACTGGAATCTTCTCGAGTCTTCCAACTTCTCACGTTTAGCCCTAGCATCAGCTTTGAAATTATCATACCGGGAAAGAACTTCTTGACGACGCTCTTGAATATCCTCAGCGGTTTCGAGGATTTTGACCTCCTTGGGAGGTGGTATTTGATCCATTTTCTATGCTTCAAATACTCCCTGAAATTGACAAAAAATAAACATTTATTCAAAGGAATTCATGGAAAGTTTTAAGAAGAGATATCAGTTTAGTGAAATATGAGGACTGATTCCACAAAAGTTGAAGACATTATTTCCTGAATTTTAACAAAAATCCATTCCACTTTCAGCTAAGGGCTTCACCAGAGATTAATCCAATTCCATCTAGGAAGTTCAACAACTTTCTACTTATTTCATCTTTTATATTTTCTACAAATACGGAGAAAAATTGTCTCCAATAATGCTACAATGTAGTATAATCCAATAATTCTACAATCTAGGATAATAGGCAAATATCAACAAAGAACTACTTTCTGGCTGATATCTGAATAATATCTGACAGATATTTTTGCCATGTTCCTCAAGGAAGACATTAATGCAAGGGCTTCTGTAATCAAAAAGTAGAAATTGCCATAGTCTGGGCAGTGAACGAGTTCAGCCCATACAAGGCAGCAGGACCTGATGGAATTTTTCCAGCAATGCTACTACAGAATGGCCTGGAATACCTCGCCACAATACTGGAGAGGATTTTTCGGGACATTCAAGCGCTGGGGTACATCCCAAAGGTCTGGAAGTTAAGAAAAGTAGTCTTCATCCCTCAAGCGGAAAAGAAAACTACATAGTAGCAAAGTCCTTCAGACCCATCAGCCTCACACCGTTTCCGCCTAAAACGATAGAAAAGGTAGTGGACAGATTCCTGATGGAGGGGCCCCTGAACGTGAGCCTCTTCCACAGAAATCAACACGCATACAAGGGAGATCGACAGAATCGGCCCTCCACACTGTAGTGCGAAGAATCGAAAGGACTTTAGGGTTTAAAGAGGTAACGTTAGGAGTGTTTTTTGATGTGGAGGGTGCTTTCGACAAGGCGAAAACGACGACTATACAGGCAGCACTAATGGCCCGAGGAAAACCTCACTCGATGATTAGCTGGGTTGTATCGTCACTAACGAAGAGGTGCTTGGTCATGGACGAACTCCTGAGTAAACTCACAGACGAAGATTTCGAGGCACAGGCATATGCGGATGATGGAGTTGTCCTAGTCAGCGGACGATTCATTGGAGTCGTCGCGACCGTATGCAGGCCGCATGCAGGATAATCGAAAGGGGGTGCGGTAAAACAGGGCTCTCAGTAAATCCGACAAAAACAGAGATGATCCTGTTCACCAAACGCAGGAAAAAGATGGGTTCAGACCACCCACCATGTTTGGCCAAGAGCTGCAATTGGCTCAGCGGGTCAAATACCTGGAGGTGGTTTTGGACTCCTAACTTTCATGGATGCCGCACGTCGATAGGGTTACCACCTCTTCCAGTCTGGATCAAAAAGGAGGCAATGGAAGCCCATTTGAGGATGCGAGACTCGGAGGTCTGGGTAAACGAAGGAGAGATGATATGGCATGCGAAAATCGCAGTGGGCGGAGCAGGAGATTCTTATTTCCGCTCTCAGAGTGAAAAGCACACAAGACTGCGATGGAATAGGAAGTTTGTTCTTACTATTCCGAGCAGAGAGCAATGGGAAAGAAATAAAGTGGTTTCGACCAGGAAGCCATTTATATTACACGGACGGTTCACGTCTGACCGACAAACAGGCTACGGGCGCAGGCTTCTTCCTGGAAGAAAGGGGTATACGAGAAGATACACAACAGTTTTCCAAGCTGAAGTGTTCGCCATTCTAACCGTAGCTATGAGCTATGAGAATTTATATCTGTTCGGATAGCCAGGCAGCACTCAGAGCCATCTGACATCCTAAGCCAAGTCCAGTCCTGGTACAGGAATGCGGAGACGCTTCCGAGAAATTAGCTGGAACAAAGGAAGACGAGTTGGTGTGGGTTCCTGGTCACAGGGGGTACCGGGAAACGAGGTGGCTGACGAACTTGCCAGAACCGGTTCCGCGGCCCCGTTCTGTGGGCCGGAGCCAGTACTAGGCATCGCAAGGAGTTAAATCTCTTCTGACCCAGATGATTGGGAGGAAAGAGAACTAAACGAACTCTGGAGGAACACCGCCGGCTGCAGACAGTCAAAAGACTTTGTGGCCGGCTCCAGCAATTCAAGAATGGCGTGGCTCTTAGGCAGAGATCGCCAAACACTACGCCTCCTAGTAGGAATACTAACAGGCCATAACAAACTAGGTAGACACCTATCACTAATGGATATTAAAAACAGCTCCACTTGCCATATGTGTGAAGAAGGCGAAGTAACTTCGTCTCACTTCCTTGGCGAGTGTGAGGCGTACGGGAGGCTAAGATTCGAAATCTTCGTAGTTGAAAAGCAAGAAGAACTCATCGAATTGAAGTCACAAAGATTCGGAAGGGAAGACTAGAAGAGAGCGGGGAAAGCAGAAAGGATCCATCGGGGCCTACTTGCCTGGCTGCGGCAGCGGCCTCCCCATGATTACTACTACTACTGGACGGGTAACCTTACTACAGACCAATTCTTAATGGTTCTTGTAATACGATAGTGGTCAGTCGATATTGGAGCCATCAGTTTCCTGACCAAGTCAATCACAAACTGAGTACATTAGGTTTGTTTTGGTTTTTGGTTTTGAGAAATATTGCTTCTAGGACGTTAGGATCCTACTCAAAAGAAATGATTTATCATACTGTTACGATATTTCTGAACAATATTCCGAGCACACTAAACTGTGGGTAGATTTTTCGGGGTCCTTTCATTTTCCAGAATGATCAGTATTGAGAAACATTGAAAAATCGAAAGATGCTCCAAAAAGAGGAATTGTTTTCAGCGAACGGCCGGTTTACTTGTTATGCAAATGAGTTACGTTTTATGGTTGGCATTCAATAGAGGCGGAGCTAGGGTTTTTTTTTCAATCTCTTAACAATACGCAATTCATCAGTTCCTTTGAGGTTTGGTTTTTGTAAACAAAGTCGATTCGATCAAAGGCCACTTTCCGGTCCAGAAGCCTTCTGTGGACTCTCCAAAGCCCACTTTAAAGAAGAGTTTCGACGCTGGGAATGCGATGAAATGAATTCTTACTGGAATAAAGTGCCAGGACAAGGACAAGTTAAAAGGCTAGTGAGGCTATCGCCAAAGAAAGCTAAACAGCTTCTCGAGTTGGTCAAAGATACTTGAAATTGGTAATGGGACTACTCACTGGGCACTACCCTCTGGGGTATCACCTCAAAAAGATGGGCAAGTTAGCGAGTGATAGTTGCCGCTACTGCGAGAACTTTGCGGAAACTGCAGAACATCTGCTTTGCGAATGCCCAGCCCTCTTCTACAAGAGGCTCAAATTTCTGGAAGAGACATTCTTAACGCCCTCCGACAGCCGAAACTTAGCTCCCGGGAAAATGATAAACTCCGCACGAAGTCTCAGAATCCCAGGTCTTATAGATGAAGGGTCACGGACAAAAGACCTTGCAGGTCGAGGTGATTGTGAGGCTGCACAGCCTGCACGACCCCCCTACAATCTACATGTTTAAGAATATTTCTAATTGTTGGGACTCGTTCAGAAGCTCAATAGTCGTAAAAATTCTTACTTCTATCTCAAGTAAATATTAAATGGTCTAGTCATAGAATCCTAAATTTCATTTATTTGATTTTCTTTACCCCATCAAAATAAAAATAAAACAATCAAACCACTGAAGTTTCCTTTTTGAGTTAGAAATTAGTCAAGTCAAAATACATGATGTTATCAGAAATATCGAGAATACTGCATTTTGTGTTGGAAAATTTGAGTATGTGGAATGCTTTGGGAAATTAACCCTAAACCAGAAGCTAACATATATAATATTAAGTACAACATGTAACATATTAGGTAAATTGTTATATTTAAGTGAATCCCCATACAAAATTTCACAAGCGGTATCAGGGTATCATGTTTATCAATTATAGAGTAATCTGTACAGAATATCTCTCGGGAAACCACAAGGTATCGAGAGATTGTGATTGTGTCTACATTCAATGAATTGAGATATTCTATCTAGAACACTATTATTATCCTAACTAGGATCCAGGTGACCAGCCGACTAGGATCCAGAGGTAGGAACAGACTAAATTAGTATACTATCTGTAAGTACATGCCGCGGCGGTAGCCAGGTCAATAGTATAAAAGTGACATTATGATTTGAAAACTATAATAAATGAATACCTGTCTGGCAATATAGGCATTAAACAGATATTAGATTAGCAACACCTAGGTCCACCCAATAATTTAAGAACCCAACTCAAAATTATTTGCTCTTTTGGATTTTTCCATTTTGAAGTTTTTGAACTCGCAGGTGATTTCAAAGTACATTAATACAAGGTGATATGAGACTTTATTTGGTTATGGGGCATTGTCACGCATAATCTCACATTTCACAGTTGCAAGAACCAAATCAAGTAGACAGTAGGAATTCAGTTCTTACACTGTTAAAATGTTGAAAGTTGAAAAGTCTAAAAAAAATTTGGTAAGTTTTAGTCATTAATCGAGGAAAAATCTAAAATTTCGAAATTATTTTTATGCCTATATCTTCTCATTTTGCGAATGGTTTTCAAAACTTTGGCAGTTTCCCAAAGTAACTTTTTATAGACTATCCAAATATGTCAATAAAAATAATACACAAAGTATCTTCCAAATTGGGCCACCCTCACCTTTTTATTATCAAATATCTGACATCCAACTTTAAAAATTACTCATGCTAAGTTCTGTACATCAATGAATTCTGAATTTGTCACTTGATATTTATTAATTCAACAGATAAGCCAAATTGAAATAAATGTTCTATTACAATGTTTGTAGTTGTGCACATGTCAGTAACGTCACTAAATAAAATAGGAATATCCTAATATACAGAATATTATAGAACACTGACCTCCACAGAGAGCAGATGTATTCAATATCAGTGGAAAAGTTGATAGATTAAAAAAGTATTCACAATGTCATAGTTAATATCTCAAGGAAAATTATAATATATATGTTTATTTACTATATTTAGAACAGAGTTCTTGAGTGTAATTACTATTCACAAAATCAATTTGTTTAATTTCCTTGACTGTAAATGTTTACATAAGGTTAGAACAGATTTAAGAAATCACTCCTTGCAAAATTTGTGTTAAATTTCTTCGCTTCCAAGTGTCTACGTAAGGTTAGTTTTTTTTCTAGTTAGAAAAGACTAACAAAATTTCTCCTTGTAAATGATTATTCTTCGCCACATCCCATTATACACTAATCATACTACCCGAAATTATTTAATTGGCGGTTTTCGATTATACCATTGACCATAACAATAACGAAAATGAACTCTTTATATTGTTAAAATGTATTCAAATATTTATTACAATTCAGTACGTGGGTAAAGTGATTACATTTTAAAACTCTTTATATTGCTACCATGATTATTTTTCGACAATTCTTGCAACCAATCGAAACCATCAATTCAAAGCATTCATGCACGTTCAGGCCAATCACAGCATTATCATAGTGGAAATTTTGTAGCTTAAAAATTGCCGCGGGAATTTTTTGTGGTATTTTGTTCTTATTGTGTGACAACTGATACTTTTGATTTGACGTCTGTCATCAGTTTGCATGAAAAAAAATTATTCGAAAACGGTTTAGTTCAATGAAATTTTAAGAAAATCACTCGAGCCCTTCGGTCACTCGTATCTATTGCCTGGCAACAAGTTTTCGAAAAATCTGTCAAATTATTTTCACTTTATTCTCACTCTCTGGTGATATTACAACTGAACATTTTTTGCTCAAGTAGAAAACCAAGAAATCAATAAATTTGAGGTCATTTGATTGAACACAACCAATCAAAACAACATTATACTGATTATTTCATTGAAATTCAATTCAATGAAATTTCATGACTGAAGTCAAATGACATGTGATATGAGCGGCTATTCAGGTAAACACGGCTATTCATGTAAACAAAGTGTCAAACGTTGACAACTCAGTTGCTCAAAATTTGATGTCTCGTTTCGGGTTGTCTTCTATGAAAGAAATCAATGCATATATAAGCAAATCCATTCCAGAAAATACCGTGAAGAGTAAAGAGTATATTTGAATGATTTTATACTGTTCATGAAATAATCTTCCTGAATATCACTCCACCATGACAAATAGAGAGTATTATTTTCTTTAATTCATCTCGAGTAACTTGTATTTTGAGACAATTCAATTCGACCATATGAACATTAATAAAGCTGTCGGGAGTTATTCAGATTATTAATGTTCATATGGTCTCATTAAATTGTCAAAATACAAGGTACTCTCGATAGAATTATGAAGAAAATAATAGTCGGCTATTTGTCATGGTCTTGGAATATTACCTACGACTATTTCACTCATCTTAGAATTCTCAGATAATCTGACCAATCGCAAACCAAAGACAACTCGTATTATCGCGATAACGCCAGCTGTCTTTCAATTTTGATTGGAGGATCAGTTTCGGTATTTTCAACGAAGTAACTATGGCAACACAAAGTTTGGCAGTTCTATCAATATTAATTTTTTTTTTTCTGTTAAAGAATTTATAAATGGTTTTTAATTGGAACAGAAATTAACAGAAAAGTAATCAATATTAATTGTACCTAATTGTGTCAAAACGAGTCGCTTCGGTGCAAATTCAAATGAAATTATAAAACGAAACATTATAATATTGACGATTTTAATAATTTGTTTATGACTGTTATACATTGTTCGTATTTATATTAATGACGAAACTTTATTCGTGAAATAGTCTAATAAAATTCAACTCGTGATTGAATTTATCTCATAAGTCTGTCTTTTATTTCTGAACTGATCTGAATTGTTTTGAGAAAACACCACTCGTCCTGCGGACTCGTCGTGATTTCACGAGGCAATTCAGTTCCGTTCAGAAATAAATCGACAGACTTATCGCCAAAATTCAATCACTCGTGGTATTACTCCTGACAATTTCCCCAATCATATTATATAAACCAATGAAATGCCATAATTTTCTCATTTCGAACCAATGAGAACTTTTTGAGAACACTTCCTCCAGCCCGTGGTATTTTCAAAACGGTGTTTCGCTTCTAGCTTGTGTATACATTTCCATTGTTACGACAATCACGGTCAATATAGAAACGTCAGTTTGACGGTTCAACTCTTCAACTGACTTTGATTACACAAGATGAACTGTTCTTGCAATACGCATGTTATATGCGATATTATGGCACTATGGCCTTCTCATAAGTATCAGGTTATTTGCGATGACAATTCTCTTGGAAAAGCTTATCTTTGTTAACAGCGTTCGCAGACTTCCACGACGGAAACTGCCAGTGCTGATTCACACCGTGTAAACTTCTAAAAGGCAGAAGACCATTTCAAATCATCAGTTAATAAAAGTTCATTCTCACATCAATTACTATTTCTTTTGTAACGGTGGTACGTACCACCTCGTATAATTTTTTAAAAAGTCATCTACATAAGTTTCGCGATAACAAATTGGCGCAGTCGCTGCAGGATTCCACGAGCGTTACTAGAACACGGCAAATCCTCACTAGTGGCGGTGGATACCAATCCTTTAAGGAGCTGTGGAAGGAACACCTGGTGAAGCCCCTGGCAGACATCGACGAAAACAAGACGAACTCAATGCTTCTACACATAGAGTAAGAAACCAATCATATTGAATTGTCTCGCATTTTTCATTCTTGTTTATTTTTATCCGTTCGGATACCCAATAATTATTCACAATATTCTCTCAATTTTCCGATATTCAATCGATACAAGTGAACGAATATTATTTTTGATAATTGCACTGATCAATTATCCCGATAATCGCACTGACCGATTATAATAAAATAGTGCTATAAATTTCCAATGTGTGAAACAAAATGTCGAACGAACCAGAAACTCATGAACAAGATCAAACTCAACCTCTAGAACCATACAAACTAAGTGAAATATTCTCTCTCCATAGTACCTGAGTACGATGGAAATCCAATTATCTTCACAACGTTTTTACAAGCGTGTGATACTGCTCACACGATGGCCGTACAAGATCAAAAAACTTTAGTTGTTTTGCATATAAAAAATAAACTGCGCGCAAAAGCAGCTGAATTAGTGAACTCTCGAAACCCATCAACATGGGACGAAATTAAATATCTTTTGGAAACCCATTTCGGTGATTCTAGAGATCTCACAGCATTAATTCAAGATTTACAAAGAATACGCCAACTACCAAGTGAGTCGGCATTATTGTTTCTCGTTTGCAATCACACAATGCAAAAACGTACGCATCAATCAACAAACAACTCATGACTAGAGAACAAAAAACCGCACAATCACATCTTGTCGAGACCATGACCCTAAACACCCTTCTGACTGGACTTGACCCAAAAATAAGACAGATAGTTAGGGCAGGAAATCCTCCAAATATGCTTTGGGCGATTATTAGAATTAGACGCGAACTCCAATTATCGTATTTTGCCAAGCACCAATTCGGAAACCAACCCCAAATCAACCCTTGAAAAATTGCTCTTTCTGTGGTCGCATGGGACATTCTATAAACGAATGTCGCACCAGACAAAATTCAAGCCAAAATATCCAGAACTTCTCCAGATCAACCTTTCAAAGACCTTCAGTTTAGAACACAAATTATCAAAGACCCTTTCAACAACCTGGTCCTATTCAAAGACCACCACAACCCCAAAATCAATATCATCAAAATCAACAAAACAGACCTTCGATTATTAAACCAAACTTTCGAATATCAAGCAGACTGTTATACTGATAATGGTCAAAACAAATTCGAAAAAATGAATTCTGAAATTCAAAACCCTTACGATGTTATCTCCCAGAACTTCGACACCCAAAATTTTCAGTCAGACCCAATACAGGGCGATCCTCCATACAATTTCCAACAGGAATCCCCAGACCTAACTATAGCCCATCTGCAAACCCAAATTCAGACAATGAATTTAGACAACTTCGATCCGACACTGAACTTGCCAGAACAACAGTTCATCTAAGACCTCTTTTACCAGTGAATTCAAATTTTTTTTATTATATCAATGATATCACCAACACTTTCAAAATTCTGATAGATACAGGTGCAGGACTATCCCTTTTAAACCCAAAACTTGCGAAAATTATCGAACACGTTTCCCAGAAAACATTGCAATTCAAGGCATTACCGACCAGAAAATAATAATCACAGAGTCAACACTGATCCCCTTCATACCTGACGATCCCCACAAGATATACGTTCACAACCTTGACATCGAATTCGACGGACTTTTAGGCTCCGATTTCTTAGAACACTGTAATTGTATAGTAGATCTCAAGAATAAACAGCTTATTACCAATTTCAAAACTGTTCCTCTTTTTGAAGTGACAAAATAAATGATAAAGGTGAATTTTTTACATCAATAATCAATGTGAACGCGATCCCAAAAATAGTAAATTTTTCTAAACTATCACTTGAACCTTTACAAAAATTTTCAATCAATAACCTCAATGAAGAACTCCAGAATCCAAACGAAAAGACAGACCGACACCAGACCATACAACAACAATTACGCCTCAAACACTTAAACAAAGAAGAAACCGAAATGATTTCAAACCTTTGTTTATAGTTCTCAGATATTTTCTATTTAGAAGGTGACAATTTTACATTCACTAACGGAATCAAACATTCAATCGACATAAACAACAGTTAACCAGTTTTCACCAAATCATATCGTTACCCCCAAATCCACAAGGAAGAAGTGAAACATCAAATATCCAATATGCTCGATGAAGGTATCTTCGGTATCTCCTTTGTCATCTCCCGTAAGGGTGCTGCCCAAAAAGATAGATCCCTCAGGGAAGCAAAAATGGCGTGTAGTCATGGACTACCGTAAACTCAATGAACTCACAATAGGCGACAAATACCCTCTCCCTAATATCTTCGATCTTTTGGACCAATTAGGAAAGTGCCAATATTTCACCACACTTGACCTGGCATCTGGGTTCCACCAGATCGAAATCGACTCAAAAGACATTCAGAAAACAGCTTTTTCTGTCGAAAATGGCCATTACGAATTCGTTCTTATGCCATTCGGTTTGAAAAATGCCCCGTCCACCTTCTAACGCATCATGGACAACATCCTAATGGGCATTCAGAACGAAAGATGTCTCGTCTATATAGACGACATCATCGTCTATTCTCCGACAATTCATGAACACATTTCCAGATTATCCGAAGTGTTCAAACGTCTTCGCTAAGCCAATCTCAAAATCCAGCCTGATAAGTGTGAATTTCTCCGAAAGGAAGTCGCTTATCTAGGACATCTTATAACCCAACATGGTGTAAAACCAAATCCCATCAAAATCGAATGTATCAAAAACTTTCCAGAACCCAAAAATCCCAAGGACATTAAATCTTTTCTAAGACTTTCTGGATATTACAGAAGGTTCATCCCAAACTTTGCCAAAACTTCAAAACCACTAACTAGACTCGTACAAAAAGATATCACCTTCGATTTCAGTCAAGAATGCAGAGATGCCTTTGAAAATCTCAAGCAAGCACTCATCACCTTTCCAATTCTGATATACCCAAATTTTGACGAACCCTTTCTTCTCACCACGGATGCAAGTGCATTCGCCATTGGCGCTGTCCTTTCTCAGGGACCTGTCGGAAAAGATCTTCCCATTGGTTACGCCTCTCGAACCTTGTGCTCTGCTGAAACTCGCTACTCGACGATTGAAAGAGATACTTGCAATCGTTTGGGCAGTGAAACACTTCCGTCCCTACCTCTTTGGACGAAGGTTCAAATTAGTAACTGGCCATCGACCTCTGACATGGCTTTTCTTCATCAAAGATCCTGGAAGTAGGCTTGCTCGCTGGCGTTTAAAGCTTGAAGAGTACGACTACGAAATCGTGTATAAGCCCGGAAAAGTTAACAAAAACGCGGACGCACTTTCACGAATCAAGATCAATCACTTTGTGCACAATTTCAATCCAAAATCCTTCATTTGGAAAAAGAAAATTTAAATGAAAACCCTCACACAGACAATCAGACACACGAACCAGATGTAGAACGAATTGCCGATGAATTCGGAACATTCGTCAATCTTTATAAAACAAAATCGACTACTCAAAAATCGAATTTGTCAATACTCGATTATTGGACAAATCAAATAAAAATATCATTACATTCTTTCTTTTGGCAATCGAAGACCTTTTTGAAGAACAGGCAGACTTCACTGACGACAAAATCAATATTTCAAGTAGCAAATCAGTGAAAGACAGAAAATACTATATTATCGCGATACCTTACAATCCTGATGCAGTCAACCAACATTTGTTTTACGTTCTTTATAAAAATCAGAATAAACTCGACCTCTCAAAGACATACTTTGTTGAAAACAATTTAGAACTCCCTATTCTCGAAATACCCTGTTTCATTTACAATGATAAAGACATCAAATTGAAAATTTGTCAAAACATAATAAGAACACCTATTCCAGATGAAATTCCCGTAATTCTTGATCATTACCACTCAGGAAAAGCGAATCTTCATCGTGGCATAAAAATGAAACAATAAGACGAATTAAAGAAAAATTCAATTGGCAAGGCTTAACCAAAGATGTATATAGAATACTATATCAAAAATTGTGAAATTTGTCAAAAAGTAAAAGTATGCAGGAAAAATTTTAACAGTCCCCTAGTAATCACAAAAACACCAAAAAACACTTTCGAAAGAATTAACATTGACACATGTGAAATTCCCACAAAAAATTACGCCCTTACCATCAGGGACGAACTGACAAAATTTACCCAGGCCTACCCACTAGAAGACAAGACAGCAAAATCCGTTGTCAATACGCTTCTGCTATACTTCCAACACTACGGAACTCCACTCCGAATCCACTGTGATTCAGGCCGAGAATTCGAGAACCATATGCTTAAAGACCTTTGTACCCTATACAACATAAAACTGACCTACTCTAGTGTAAACCATCCTCAGTCCAATGGATCAATAGAAAGATTCCATGCTACATTGATGGAAATGATTAAGGGACAACAGACAGAAAACCCCAACGAACACCCATTTAACATACTACCCTATACAGTCATCTGCTACATCAACACCAAGAATAAAACCCACGGTTTCAAACCATACGAACTCGTATTTGGACACACCTCTAGTAGACCACCAGAGACATTATACAATCAAAAAGACCTCATATCCAAATACATGCGAGACCTCAACAACAGAGTATCTCACTACTAAGAAATTGCACGCGAAAGAACTCAGGCTCAAAAAGAAAAATCGAAAACTTGATTTGACAAACACGTTTCAGACAAAATACCAGAGTACAAAGTAGGTGACAAAGTTTATGTAAAAGAATCGCAAATTAAAGATAAATTGCAAAATAAATTTAATGGCCCATTTGAAATTTTGGAAATATTTAAAAATTCCGCCGTTTTAGTAAATTGGAAAAGACAAAAAACCAAAGTAAATTTTGATATGCTAAAACCGTATTTTGAAGACGATTAATTTAATTACAGGTTCATCCTGCTGATATCGGCAGTCAGTTGCCAGTACAAGCTTGAACCAATCAATAATACAATCGACATCTTTTATCATGAAGAATCCTCAGTCAAAATTTCAAACGATAAATGGACACAATAGATTTACAAAGACTTAGAACCAATCAGACAAGCTCTGGATAAAAACGACAAAATTCTTCAAAGCATGCTGGATCTCCTGGAAACAAACAATGCTAGAATGGAAGCCTTTAGAGCTCAACTCAAAACCCACACAAGCCTCATCTCCCAAATTTCCTAATCACTCGATTTAAAATACCGAGAAGTATTTTCTTAGAGTTATTATCAAAAAATCAAATTTTTGTACCCAAAATCAAGCGCAAGCGCCTCGAAATCGAAAACTTGGATTTTTCATTAGGGCCCCAAGCCTAATAACATACTAAAAACTCGCTACTACCCCACCTTCTGCATTCAAAAAAATCAGGAATAACTCATGTAAAAAGTTCTTTAGAAACTTCAACGGTCCTATATAAGATGCAAAATTAAAACCCTACTGAAAACAATAAAATGGGCTATTATAGGCAGTATAAAAAAATCCATCAAAACAATTAATAAAAAGCGAAATCAGATTATTATCAAAACTTAAAAAAAGTGACAATTATAATAATAATAATAATAACAATAGCAAATGTAGAAACCTGTCGGAAAAAACAAAGTAAAAAAAAAGACCCAGAAAATATAACAGCTGATTAACTGGATCACTGAATAAAAAACTCAATATCAATAATTCAATGTTTTTCAATCCAGTTACTGAAGAAGATATGAGAATGATATTGAAGAAACTCAAAAATAAAAAAATATATATCAAAAGGGTGAATATTTTTGTAATTGAGAGTTGCATGACCCATATAAAAAAAAACATTGTCAGACATAGTGAATCAATTTGTCATTGAGAGCTACTTTCCTAGAGATTTAAAGTTTGGCAAAGTTATTCCTAATCACAAAAAAAACTAAACCAAAAAACTTCAGACAAGTTTCTATTCCGTCCTTGTCAAAAATACTTGACATATAAACAACTTACCTATAGAATAATATTCTCAGACCCAATCAGTTGGGTTTCAGGCAAGGTAAGTCAACCTGCAATGCATATGAATAACGCCATCGAAAATAGAGGAAACATGAGATATAAAGGTATGTACAGACCGAAAAATAATGTTTTTTCGGTCTGTACATACCTTAAAACGAACAAAGTTCGAGAGTGTATATAGGAGAGTTCAATTCTAGGAAACAAATATTTCGTAAAACCGCAAGTGAAGAGAGAGGCATTTTTCGGTTTTACGACATATATATTTCCTAGAAACATATAAGTCTTCACAGCTGTAACATCCGCTTTTTATTGTGTGAATCACCAGATAGTTAAGGAAAAAGTTTATTTCTACGGTATTAGAGGAGTTTGTCTAGGAATAATCACCTCATATTTAGAATAAACATTTCAAGTAGTAGACTCTGGTTCGAACAGCAGTGAAAAATGTCTGCGAGGAGTACCTCAAGGGTCAATATTAGGCCCACTATTATTCCTTATCTAAATGAATCCCAATCGGTCAATTTCAAATCACCAGAAAACAATAATTAATCTTACGTTTGAACACAACACACACAAAAGAAATGGAAAGTAATACCGTCAGATTTCTGGGGGTAAAATAGATTCAAATCTAACGTTGATCGAACATATAAAAAATAATGTCGGTAGCAAGTTGAGCAGGTCTGTATTTGCCATTAGAAGACTTGGTTTTAGCACGAACAGACTTTGACGTCGATTTTGTGTTGTAAAAGGTTCATTTTGTGAAAAAAATCATGGACTTCTCTTGGGGTCCAGATGAGAATTTTTTCAATTCTTACATTTGTAAAATTGATTCAACAGTCAATTTTGTGATGTTTAAGTATGGTTATTTTCATGAAAAAATAATCAACTTCCATTGGGATCCCTGGGTGGATTTTTCAACAATTAAATTCTGAATGTTGATTTCTGACTGAAGGCTATGTTATAGCCTCAACAGATTTTGGCAGTTGAAAAAGTTTAATTTCGTGAAAACATTATCCTGGGATTGAGGGTCGGATTTTGCAAATTTGTCAAATTGATGTAAGAAAAGAAATCTTATTTTTTAAAACTTTCTGTAGAGAACAAATAAACATATGTCAAAAGGATTATGGTGTAGCGGCAGCCGCGGTAGAAAGGATTAACATTGCAAAATAAATTAAAATGCAGACATTTTGTAACATATTCACAGCCTTAAACAATGGTGTAGCAGCCAAGGCAGAAATGCATTAACATTGCAAAAAATAATTAAAATCCATAAATTTTTGTGCCATTTGAACATTATTTTCATTCACCAGCTTCATATTGAAGTGGACACAACAGTTGTGAGAACTTTTTCTGGAACTTGTATAACTTCAGTATTTATCTTAGGAATTCCCAAAAAAGCTGAAAGGATTTTTTGGATTTGATTGGGGTGAACCTGCCTTTGCTAATTATTGGCAAGAATCATAAAACTGGTACATAGGTGAGCATTGCAAAGTAGTTCTTGTAGAAAACTTTGCCAAGTTAAACAAATATAACTCCATAGATGTGGTTGTTTTCATTCTTATTGATTGTTTATGTAATGAAGTAATGAAATATTTTTATATTCGAATTTATTTTCATTCTGTAAGTACTCAGTTGTTTGCTGCAAAAACATTAAGAATCTCTTTTATTAAGAACTAACACATTTTATATTTTTATATGACTTTGTGATATTTAACATAATGGGGACTATCCCTTGTAAATAAAAAAAATTATAGGGAGGTACCATTACTTGTTGGTTTATAATAGGTATATTCAGCCTCAATTTATTGATTTTTTCAGTACTTCTTAGTTTTTTGTATAGAATAAATTTTTTGTATTAGTTACTGTATGCTAACAATATATTTATTACCTGCATACAAGTTCACAAATCACAAGTGAAAAACAACCTTAGCCCCCTAGCATTTGAATATAATACATAAAATAAAAGTTTTCTGCCAATTATTCACTTAAATATCTTATCTTATCCAACTCAGTCAACAATAAAGACTTATCAGTTATGTCCAAATGGATTTTTAGTATCAACAGATTTATAATCTAAATCTATTTTGAATTTATTTACAGATAGGAGTGCCTTCAGCAAAATTTTGATTGCTTACTCATCCAAGTATAATTTTCTCAAATAATTTCAATTACACAATTAAACACAAACAATTACCACTAATTTCTCAACTGGAGGTCAGAATGTTTTATCTTTGATTGTGCTAAGAATTATTGGTATTGATATAATACTGCCACACACTCCAATTCCTCAATTATCTAATTTTGAGTGATAACTGGAATTTTCTAGCACACATTCCTACCACGAAAAAAACAGTAGAAACAATCGAAATTCTTCCCTCTTATCACAAGCAGACTTGACCTGTTTCATATTTTTATTTATTGAAAACATCACTTTATATGAAAAAACTCATCCTTCTTTTAAGACCACATAAACAAACCCAAGCAAAATGTTAGTGAGTTTTATTCATGTTGGTAACTGGGAAAAAATTGTGAATAAATAATTTCCTATTCATGTTGAAGTTAAATGGCTCAAAATGTTGGCTGTGCAAATATGCAAAGACCAACGTTACCAACCTGACATGAATAAATTCACTAAACATTTTGCATAAAAATGTTGTTTTTGATTTACCTATTTAAAGGAAGGTTGAATTTCTGGCTAAACAATGGCGGTTTTAATAAACAAATAGGGTAGAACGGGTGAATTAGAGTGCGTACAATGTGTGAGTAAGGAAGAAAGAATTTTTGGTGTTTTTTCTGCGGTAGGAATGTGTACTAGAAAATTCCGGTTATCACATAAAAATAGATCCATATCTTCAAAATTACTTGAGACCGCCAAAATTGCATTTTTTGTTTGAGAGACCAAATTACATTGGTAAAAAGTTTTTTTTTAATAGCATGTAACTATTAGTTAACGGAATTTTACCGTATTCGGATAGTTCAACCCAGGCTAGCAGAAAATTCAACACAGAAACAATGTAGTGATTCACAGACTTATTTAGATTTTGCAATAGATACATACTGCGTGAGACTTTATGGTTGTTGAGAAATATTAAATTACAAAGATAGTTTGGAGTCAAGTTGTACCTACACCTAGAAATGGAATACTTTCAGTGCTTTGAATTGTTTATGTAAAGAAAAGTGAATAAGTTATTGTTTAAATAATTTTCAATTTATTACAAAACCTTTCAACTATGCCAATCGAATAATAGAAATGACAATATAAGCTAGTTAAAACAATTTTTATTACAGTTATTTTCACTACCACAAAGCACCCTACTGTGTAAACGTCAGAACGAAACTACTTATGTATTATTGATCATTAAATATTTCTACTGGCAAAACCTGACTTGTATTTCATAATCCAATTAAAATAAAACAATCGATAATTGATAAATGTACAGAGTACATTACATCATTACCACAAATAGGATTACTTGTTACTTGTCAATCTCCTCTAATTCAACAATTTAATTAAACAGGGTCAAGTGGATGAACGGGCGTGGTTCCATCAAAAACTCGCTTTCTCATCAATCCGAATTTTTTTCTTCAAACCGATAATCAGTTTAGAGCTCAAAATAAAACAGAACCTATAATTGTAACTTATAACTGAGATAAATCTATCGACGAACACCAATATCTACCAATTGAATATCTGCATAATATTTTTTTTGACACAGCCCGAACTTGATTATTTTCTATTATGGAACTTATTTTGAAACACTGAAACCCACCTTTTACACAAAAACACTAGTTAATTAAACTTATTTTCTTGATAATATTGATTTATTCCAGAACCACAAAATGATTCCCAACTTGTCACAAATCAAATAGTCAACGCCTTTAACAGCAACAGCACGACAGCTTAACAGCAACAAACTCTGAGACTGTGCTGAGACACGATGACAGACGACAGTAAAGACCATAGAATGATCTGATCAGGATCAGATATCAGGTTTATGATAATATTTCGGGATCGCCACGGAGTGGGCGACATCTACATTTTGAAATGTGTACGTCAAACTCCGGGAAGCGGGAAGACAAACTTTCTGCCTTAAGATCTCGTGTTAATAAATTGTTGATTATTTCTTTGTCGTTCTATATTTGGTTCGATGTTTTTGATTTAGTGCAGAAAGCATAGCTTTGATATGACTAGTGATCCAAAAAATGTTGTTTAGTGCTGCAGTGCAGAAATTATTTATCTGCAAATGTGTCCATGCACTCTTCTCCCAGAAACTGAAAGTGTCTGAAATTAGCTAAAGCATTGGAGGAGTGAAATATATGTGCGTTTGCAGCCAACACTTTATTTTGGTAGTTTCACACCTACTCAGATATATTTTTTTATAAAATTGGCGTAAATCTATTCTAGACACAAAAAAGCAAAACATTCAAACGATTGATGAAAGTGGTCATTTCATCTCAAAAACTTTCAAGGTTAGACGCTGTTGATGGTGCAGATGTTATAGGATCTGGAGACGTTTTATCAGTTCCAGATTGTTTTTTATTAGATATAGCTATTTTGTTTTCAGTCCCGGAACAGATATACAGCAGTGTGGCAGTAAAAATGAACAACTTCCTAATAAAGTAGATGGATTCAAAGACAAATCTGTTTGAAGACCATTTCGTTAATAAGATCTCAGTGCTAATCTTCAGACAATATTATAATGTGTTTTACTGGTGTTGTCAGAAAGATTGTGAAAACTCTAGAAATATGCAGTGAAAATATTTTTAATTTAGAAGATGTTCCAGATAATCTCCAAATAGGGATAGTTATTGAAATTGTTGTTACCGTTGCATTTGTCTTTAGTCCTTATTGACTAAATTTATTTGTACATTTTTGTGATGAATAAATTGATTCTGATTCTAATTCAACCGGCTGCACCCTTAGATGTCTTCGTAAAACTTGTGCAACCTAGGAGAGACATCCCTCACCCTCTTGAACGTGTGATGCCATGTATGAGAGGGGTGAACCCCGCTATAATAAGGTTCGAACCCGCATACACCTATATGGATGATTGAGAAGCGATCGCTTAACCTGCACACCACCATGACACCGTGACAGTACTGATATGCAACCATACTTTTCTCTGACACAGTCTTTAGTGATTCTAGTAATATTGAGGGCTTTTTGCTTCATTTTTCGAAAGTGTTCACTCTGCATTAGATAATATTTTTGTCGACTGTTCAGGATAGTATAAGAACACAATTATAGCCTCTATCCAGTTAACAAAGAAAAGATTTTGTCCAAAAGTAAAAAGTTGAAGAATGACAGCAAGAAACGATGATGTGTCTTTTCTTCTGAAAGAACACGCAATGGTTTTTGAAAAAGACTCTATAATTTTCAACTTGTGTCACAGTTTCAAAATTTATTGAACGTTGGAAGAATTTATCCTGTGTTTAAGAATGATGTGAATACCCAAATGTAGAACTATCAACATCAGTTACAAACCGACTTGCTATTACACAATATATACCAGCTAGAATATAATTCAATGTACTAGTTTTCCAAACTAAATCACACAATTTGTTTAACTCTTACCCTTATCTATGTAATGTGTAACACCTAGAACATTTGTAAATACTGTGACATGCATATAAGCAAACTTCACTTTTAGGTAGCCAAGAATTGCCTATAAAACTCATTCATATTAATTCATATTTTGTTAAGTGAAACTTTCTGCACATTACTGTAACTATATATCCGCATAAATTGTCCATTAAATGGTTCCACTGTTGAACAATAAAGCTATTATATTATTATTTGATACTTTATAATAAAAACCTAGACTGTTATGCTGGATTTATGCTGAAGTTTTAAGTCGCAAGTCGTAAGAATATTCGTCATTGACGAATTATTTTCACATTATATTGTGGTTATTTGTGGTAATAAATTAAATAAAAATGATTTCCAAAAAAATAGTTCGTTATTTATTTTTATTCAAAAATAAACAAGATGAATGGATGTACTGTGGTGTTACAATAGTAAATTTCACAAGTAGCACTTTTACAGCATTTAAATACAAATAGATATGGGCTTCTTAGATAACAAAGTGTACATATATATATAGGTGTTGATGTGTGGTGAAGTGGATACTTCAATTTATTATTACTATAACTAGATCGAGATGTTGAAGAATTTCACAAGTTATGTATTTCTCACATTCACAAATTAAACACTCTAATAACAAGTTCAAATTCTCTTTTTCAACTTCTTCGTTGGATTTGAAATTCATATCGATGTTTTTTTCCGAAATAGCAGAAGTCCACTGCTTTTTCAGCAGTATAAAACTGTCTCAAAATTATTTTCTTCAATTATTCAATTATTCAATTATTGGTTCTTCATGACTGCAACAACAGCACTGCAACTACATGTTTACAGATTCCTGATTGGCCTCCTTTGCAACTGCATTCACAGTTCCACTTCGTCACTGGAGTATCTGGGGATCCAGATTCAATTTTAATTTCATGAGAAAAATTTCAAGGCAGAACTTAAACTCGTCGCTCATCGATATTCTCTACCTCACATAAATATAGATAAAACATGATTGGCATCCTCTTCAATCACAAGCATACTTATTCCGGTTAAATATTGAAAGCTTCCAGCCAAATGGATCTTCAAAGGAAACAAAGTTGAGATCAAAATTAAAAAGTTCAAGTATTCAAAAAAAAATATCAATAAAACATCTAAACCAACAATTCAAGTGACAGTGACGTTTGTTTTATTTTCCCGGAGTTTTGGAGCGCCACCCGGTGCTATTGGCGACCGCGAATACGTGACTGAATTATATTTCTATGAAATGAACAGATTTGTCACAAAACATATGTGGGTGTTCTGTGACACGTGATGTTTTGATATTTTAAAACGGACAATGGAGAACGGAGTACGGACCACGAAAAACGGAAGTGAAGTGGAACTGGAGGAATAAAAAAAACAACCACGCAAGAGATGGTTTGGTTTAAAAAATTTAAGGTAAAAAGTGCGAACTATGTTTTTGCGATATGTCGCGCAAAACATTCTTGGGTAATCCCGAAAGGATTTGATACAGGAATTAAAGTCTATAATTGTGTTACAAAAAACAAAGAACCTTTAATAGTGAGGAATAAACAGCTAGTTACATGGTATACATGTGGTCCCACCGTTTATGATTCCTCCCATATAGGACATGCTAGTTGTTACACCAAAGTAGACATTATTCAAAAAATATTGAAAAATTATTTCAAATGTAATCTTGTAACAGTAATGAACATAACTGATATTGATGATAAGATCATCAAAAAAGCCGCATATACCAAAAGCTCATACATGGATATTACAGAAAAATATGAAAAAGAATTTTGGGAAGATTTGAAAAATCTTGATATTGAAAAACCCAATATTGTCTTGAAAGTAACAGAAAACATTAGTTTGATTATAGACTTCATAAAGAAACTTAAAGAAAGTGGACAAGCTTATAAAGCAAGTGATAATTCTGTATACTTCAATGTAAGAAAACTCCAACAGTATGGGAAGTTGCAAACCATTTCTGTTGCAACCACAGACAAGAGTGATGTGAAACAGTCACCACTGGATTGTGATGTGAAACAGTCACCACTGGATTTTGCTCTGTGGAAGAGTAAAAAAGATGGGGAACCTTTTTGGAGCAGTCCTTGGGGTAAAGGAAGGCCAGGATGGCATATTGAGTGTTCTGCACTTGCATCACATTTTCTTGGTAATTAAAACTTTTGTACCCTGTTAAGAGTTAGTCCTTCAAGTTGCCTGTATTTTAGAGGAACCTTGGTATATGTATACAGGCTGAGTCAATAGTCTCATTCGTGGGTAAAGATATGTTTATTGAGCTCTGCATTTAGGTTTGAAAAAATGGTTTAACTTGCATTGTTTTAAGTTATGCCCACCTGAATCTTCAAAATTGACTATTTTAAAAATCACTCAAAATGGGTTTTTGGACGCTAATCTACCTAATTTCACAATTATTTGCACCAAAAATACGTTTCACTCCTTGTAACCATAAAACATAGCCTCCTTGTTCAGTGTAACCTTTGTTCATAAGGTTAGTCACTTGGAATCTGAGCTGCTGACTATTCAAGTTCAAATATGAACAAATAACTTCCTCTTCATTTTTATGTTCAGTTTTTTAATTTCTGCTATTTGTGATTATATTAATATGAAAGAAATTTCACAAATGTTTCAATTTGGTCATAAACAGATTAGCACTTCTTGATTTTTTAAAATGAAGGAATAAATAGCAAGGGAAGCAAGCAGTTTTTATTAGAGGTAGTGGATTTTCTAAAGAGCTATGACGTTGAATATATCTCACACCCACTGCCGACACGTAAATTTGTCCTCTGCGACGGTATGAGTCATAGCCCTTAAGAAAATCCACTACCTCTAACATTATCAATTAGGTTAGATAGCCGATTGCAGTGTTTAGGGATTGATTTCATTCAACTTGGATATCAACATAGCATCTGAAAAAGTGTACACAAAAAGAAGGAGCCATTTTGTGTGACTTTTAATTGAAAAGTTCGTGTTTGAACATAGTCGATTTTGAAGATTCATGAGGGCATAACCCAAAAAGTAATTGAGACCCAGAAGACAAAACTGCGTTAGTTAAAGACTTTTTTTAACTTTAGGCAGAGCCTGATAAACTTACCCTTACCCATTTGTCTAAGGTGAACCACAAGGGAATTTTTCAAATACAAAAGTTTCAGGATTTTATAAGGTATTTAGAAGTAAAGGTATTAATCTTATGAACTAAAATCACAGCATAAACCATTCCAATTTTAATCTGCTTCAGATTCATTGAGAATCATATACAGGGCTATTCAAATTCGATTTTTTTTAAATGTTGCCACTTTGCCATAGCAACTTTCTGTAGGCTATCCAAATATCTGAATAAAAATTATATACAGGGTATCGTATAAATTGGGCCACTCTCAACTTTTAATTTTCAAATACGGACCTGTATTTTTTATTGCATTTTTTTGAATGGCAAGAGTCATGTTTCATATTGAAGTAACATTTTCATCTGAATTACAAAGTGTTTTGGAAATATTGAACTATTACCAGTAAAATTTCAACATTTTTTTTTTAAATTCCAGCTCTAATTTAAAAAAAATATCATAGAATAAGGTATAGAGTGCCTAGGATTTGGAAGAAAATCAACTTTATTCGACGAAGAATGTCTTCTTCAAGAATTCATCCACATTTCAGTTCACGCAACCCATGATCAATGTGCGAAAATGTGAAAATTTATTCTTCCTAGTACGTGTATGTGCGTAAAATCATTACAAAAAAAAATATTTGAATGACAATATTCATACTCCAGACACCAATTTGGAAATATTTCATTGTTACTCACGTTTTGAACTACCTATATATTTCAGCAAATTCATGGGCATTCTGTTGCTATATACAACAATTATGATTAAACCATAGTATGCTCTGGAAAATAAATATTTAGTTCACCTCACTTGCCAATATTTTGACAGTTTCTTGGAAATTATCGTTGGTATTTGATGAAAAATCTGTTAGTACTGAAAATGGGTTTTCCCACAGAGCAGAAAAGAGATATGGTTAACGTTATCTACAGAAATAATAGGAGCATTCATCTTTCCGCTGAAAATTATTTAGATCTGTACCCAGAAAGACATCAGCCGCATCCCACATATTTCAGACTTTTGGATAGAAACCTTCGCGAATATGGATCTTTCAGAAAACCAAGGAGAAAATATGGGAACAAAACTCCTATTGAGTTACAGGAAAACATACTTCAAGCGGTAAGTAGGTAATACTGAAAAAATGTTAATTAGGCTCATCTCCATATTTCAGATCAATACAAATCAATCAAAATCAACAGTTCAAATTGCTGAGGAATTGAATTTGCCGCAAACTACAGTATGGCGTACTTTGAGAAAAAACAGATTCAAATGCTATAAAGTTAAAATTGTTCATAAATTGTATCCAGAAGACGCCGAAAGACGGCAAAATTTTTGTAATTGGATGTTGCAAAAATTGGGCGATGACAGAAACTTTTTGAATAGTATTATTTGGTCGGATGAAATTCATTTCACAAATTGTGGTGTTTTCAATAGAAACAACGAGCATGTTTGGTCACAAATCAATGAAAACAATTTTAGAGAAGCGAGACTAGGTCCCTACATCTTTGCAGGGACGCTCAATGGCAAACGTTATCTAGACTTCCTCAGACAAACTTTCTGTGACTATCTCAATGATATTCCCATTGCTAATTTAAATCGGTTGTGGTTTCAACACGATGGAGCTCGCCCACATTGCACAAGAGATGTTAATCAATTTTTACAAGAAACATTTCAAGACAGATGGATAGCAAATAATGGGCCTATAAGATGGCCTGCAAGATCCCCTGATCTCAGTGTACGACTTTTTTATGGGGTACTCTAAAAAATAGAATATATCAAAACGAAATTGAAAATATAGAAGATCTAAGAATTAAAATCATGAACGCTTTCGCATCACTACGGCGAAGAGATATTTTCAGAGCAAATAATAACATAAAAAAACGACTCCGTAAATGTCTGGAACGAGAAGGTCGTCAATTTGAACATTTATTTCGATTATGAATACTTATAATGGCTGTTATTCCAATTCTTGATAATAATTAAACAAGTTCTTGTGTGATTAGTTATAAAATATGAAAAGCTATATGATCAAATACAATGTTGTGTTTGTGATAGATTATGTTTGTGAGTTCTCAGCAGAATACATACAACAGATCTTCATACCTACTGAGGTCAATCAACATGGGAATGAATAATTATTCTACTAGTGCTACATTATGGCAAAGAAAAATGTCTCTTGGAATTGTTGATTTCATTTTATTGTTATTCCGAAAAAGTAGTGAGACTAGATAATCTGGAAATTCTGAAATTGATTCAATTGTCTGATTCACCTCTCATTTTCTGATATGATTCAATTACAGTTGTTATGGAATAAAAAAATTATAGAATATCACTGATATTAGTTCAATATTTCCAAAACACTCTGTAATTCCGATGAAAATTCTACGTCAATATGAATCATGACTCTTGGCATTCAAAAAAATGCAATAAAAAATACAGGTCCGTATTTGAAAATTAAAAGTTGAGAGTGGCCCAATTTATATGATACCCTGTATATAATTTTTATTCAAATATTTGGATAGCCTACAGAAAGTTGCTATGGCAAAGTGGCAACATTTAAAAAATATCTTTGTAAAATTAAAAGATATAGGCAAGAGAAGAATTTCGAAATTTTCGATTTTTCCTGTATAACTCCAGAACTAAAGAAGCTAGGTCAGATTTTTTATATCCATATAATTGACCTCTGAAATATGCTACTTTGCCCCCATTTAACCAACCCTCTATCTCTTACCGTTATCGAAATCCCCATGCATAGACTCGAATTTGAATAGCCCTGTATAATGAATTGTTCATATAATGAAAATAAATCTCCCTGAAATGGTGGAACCTATTAAAGTTTGAGCTTACATAGATATAACAATTATCACTATGTGCAAGCCAAAATTTCCTTGTTGGTTCAATGACTTGAAACACAAAAAAATAGAAGCTCATAAAATTTAGGGATATAGTTAAAGCTGAGAAGATTATTTATTTTTTTCGGAACTTAAGAAACTGTAAAATAATGAGTGAAAAACTTTATGATAATTATATAAAAAAAAAGCACAAAAGAACGTAACTAGGAATATAAAACAATTCTGGAATTTTGCCAACTATTGCGCTACGGCAAATAATAATAATAGCCGTCCTCTACCCGCACAGGCTATGCCTTTGGGTACACTCAACGAGTGTTTATGAGGGAGTATTATTATTATTATTTTATTATTATTGATAATTCATGGCTTGCCAGATACTATGTACTTCAAAAACAATAATTATGTATAGCAGGAAATGAGATCGATAATGGCTTGACACGACGGTACCAATCAGTCTATGAACAGACATTAATAATGTTAATTTATTAGAATTCAACTAAGAGAAAACTGTCGATATGAATTAATGTCTTTTCAGTATGGAAACCATATTGAACAAATAAATTAAATTACATCAGCTAGATTTTCCATTTTTCCGAAAATCTCGTTCCAGTTCCATCAAGATAGGGATGGAATAATTGAAATACATTTTTTATTTACTTTTGTATACGTAGTTGGGAAAAGTTGATTTTTGAGAGAGATGTCAAGATTCTTTTGAAATAAAAAAGTTAGACAAAAATTTTTGAGAAATACTTTAATTTTGAGTTAAGACATTGGTTCTTCGACGGATATTGATATTTTCTGATCCATGAAATGGAAAATACATCTACGGAACCAGATAGGAGAAACGCCGGCATAAATAAAAGTTTGTCAGTCGACTTTATCTGGCCCGAAAACTTTGGAAAATCGAATAGAAACAATATGGCTGAGAAGGCGGAAACATCCAAGTCCTTGGTGTCTCTAAACAGGCAAGATGAAAAGTCTGTAATAGAAAGTTCCAAAGGGAAGGTCTGTGAAGATACCGATTCAGTGACGAGTTCGAAACGGACTCGGCCTGGAAACAAAAAAAAAACTAAACAACAGTTGGAAAGACAACAAGAACATCTACAACAGAAGCAGCGAGAAGTTGAAAATCAAATGCGTTTGATCCAGATGGAGCATAACCTACATGAAGCAGAAATAGAAGTGTCCTTTGAATCCAACGAATTCCGATCCAGTGGTTTATCAGAGACTTCTGTAAGATTCCATAAAGTGCAAAAATGGATTCAAGAGAATATTGAATCGCAATCTATAGTAAAAGGTGAAGTATGTAACGCCGATTCCCAGAAAAGTGAAATATCACACGAAACATTCAAATCCGCCAGCAAAACTTCATTTGCAAGTGTCAAAGCAAAACACAATTCAAATACTGAATCTTTAGATTGTCACGTGAAATCTCAACCGGAATTAGTTGAATTGCCAAATAAACTGGTTTCCAATGAGATAAAACTGTTGTGCCAAATCATCTCAGAAACCATAAAATCAGTGAATCCAGTGACACAAGAAAAAATTCTTTCCAGACAAACCCTTGAAAAAGACTTCCCCATATTCGACGGCAATCCAGAAGACTGGTCTCTGTTTTACCAACAATTCAAGAGAATTTCTACAATGTGTCAATACAGCGAGGAAGAAATCATGGTCAAGTTGCAAAAGTCTATGAGAGGTGAAGCAAAATCCTCTGTTTCTGCCATGATGATGACAAGTAAAAACCTCGATATAAACATGAAAACTTTGAAGATGCCATTCGGTCGACCAGAACTTATATTAGACATTATTATAGCCAAGATAAATGCAATGCCCCATATGAAAGAGTTCCATATCGACAAACTGATATCCTTTTCAAACGAAGTGTGTAATCTTGTTGCAACAATGAAGTCACTCGATAATTATGGACATTACTACAACCCTCAACTTCTGAAAGAATTTGTGAACAAATTACCGGATAGTTTGAAACTCAAGTGGAGTGAAACGGTCTTGCACAACCAAGGGAAAGTAAATATGGAGGAGTTTTCTGTTTGGATCAGTGACATAGCTGATGCAGCCTCTTATGTGACAACACCCTTCAGAAAAAGCCAAGAACAGACGTGGTTCTGAATGCGAGTCGATCGAAAAACTCGTTGAAAGGAGTTGAAACTGAACGTATTTGTACTTATTGTGACAAGAAATCCCACTCTGTAAATTCCTGTGACAAATTGAAAGCCGACAACATTGATACCAGATGGTCCACGATTACAAGTAAAAAATTGTGCTTTTCATGTTTGAAAAAGGGACATTCTAAATTCAGGTGCAAATCTCGAAAGGAATGTGATGTAAATGGATGCAAGTTTCGACATAATCCTCTTCTCCATAAGACGATAAATGCTTCAAATATTGAGAATAATCCAGAGATTCAAAAACCCCATACTTCAGTTCAAAACGTATGTACCGTTCAACAGGAAGAAATCAGTGTCTTCTTACGAGTCATTCCTGTCAACTTTCATGGACCCAACGGTAAAATTCGAGTATTAGCACTTTGTGATGAGGCTTCACAGTTACTCTGGTAGGAGATGAAATCGCCTTGCAGTTGGGATTAGCCGGACCATCAGAAAATCTTTGTATTCAATGGACAAACGATATCGTATCGAGGCAAGAGGATTCCAAACGAATAAATCTCGAAATTTCAGCTGCTAGAAAAAACTCCACACTGTTCAAAACTTATCGTTACCTTTTCAAACGATCGACATGACTCAATGGAAAAAACACAAACATTTGCGAAATCTACCTATAGACAGTATTTTCAAAGAAAATCCATCCATACTTATAGGTCAAGACAACATAAACCTAATAGTACCTGTAGAAACGTATTCAAGTCAAAATCCTCGCGATATGCTACCAGTTGCAACAAAATGCAAGTTAGAATGGTCTCTCCATGGTCCCTGCTTTCTCGAAGATAAAAATCCCAACAAAATCAGCATGTTCCATATTTGTGATTATTCGAAAAATGAGGCAATATTTCACGACTTATTCTTTTGGGGTGATGCCAACTACAAGGAGAATCAGCAAAGAGGAACGGGATGCAATTGATATAATGCAAAGAACAGCCAAGAGGTTAAATGGTCAGAACAAATATGAAATTGGTCTGCTCTGGAGAGATGAAGATGTCCATCTTCCAGAAAGTAAGAGTGCAGCACTGCATTGAGAGGAAATGTCGAAGAGACAAAAGCTTACGCCGAAAAGATCAGTTCCTATCTGCAAAAGGGATACTTGAGGATATTATCACTATCAGAAGCTAACCTTGAAACACCTCGTACTTGGTATTTACCGCACTTTGCTACTACGAATCCGAACAAGCCCGGAAAGTTGAGGCTAGTCTTTGACGCTGCAGCCAAGATGAATGGAGTTAGTTTGAATGATAACCTGTTGCCTGGACCAGCCCCCGGACTCCGATGATTAGAAATGTTTTATAGAATCGAAATGTGACGTCATATTCGAAATATCGGTACTATGCTTCTCATTTCTAACGTTCGAATATGACGTCACATTCTCGACACATTTCGATGCTATGAAACATATCTAATCATCAGAGTCCCAGTGCTGACCTACTTCAACCCTTGTTCGCAGTTTTATGCAGATTCAGGCAAAGAAAGATAGCATTTTGTGGAGACTTACGTGAAATGTTCCATCAAGTACAAATTAGAAAAGAAGATCAATGCTCCCAGAGGCTGTTGTGGAGAGACATCGACCCAAGCAAAGAACCATATGTTTATGAAATGGAAGTGATGACATTTGGAGCCACTTGCTCACCTACATGCGCCCAATATATAAAGAATCTTAACGCCCAAGACAATGCTGATTCCGAAGATGTGCTGATGTCAATAACTAAACGTTTTTACGTAGATGATTACTGCGATTCTAAAAATACTGAAGAAGAGGCCTTAGAGATGATAAAGAACGTCAGAAAAGTTATGCAAATGGGAGATTTTGAAGTCGTTAATGGCATGTATTCTGGCAAGCTTAACGTAGATGGCGCAATTGTTAGTGGAGGTCAGATTGGAGTAGTTGATAAGTGCATAATGGACATGAAAAGTTTATTCCTATCATAATCGAGTAATCTGAAAGAATAAGATTTATAGCCAGTAACTAAATTTCACCAAATATAGACAAGTTAACCTACAAACTGACGTTTATGCACCGATTCCATCCACTCATTTTCTTATCAACTGTTCTTTACGGCTGGAAGTTTTTGCTTTTCCTTTTTTCAATTCATAAATGAGGCTTTTTACACTTATAGGGCCGTATTTCTCCATAAAAGCAACTAATTAAAGTGTTATTGTATATTATTATTTGTTATTACTGTCACTCATGACATCCACTCACACTAGCGCTCTCTGGCGGGAGCGATATCGTCCATGCCTGCCATTGGATGACAAATTCTCAAATGATAAGAGAACAAATTCGTGAAGATTTGTCACCAATGAAGAATTTCGAATCCGATTCATCAACACAAAGAATATTGGGTGTACTTTGGGACTCTCAGACAGATGAATTTAAATTCCAACTGAAGCTGAATGAAACTAATATCACGAACCTAACAAAAAGAAAAATCCTCAGATTTGTTATGACGGTGTTTGATCCTCTTGGACTTCTGACATGTTTCACAATCCGATCCCGAATCCTTTTGCAAGATATATGGGGAATAGGAATTGGATGGGATGATATTTTGCCTTCGAACTTACATCTACGGAACCAGATAGGAGAAACGACGGCATAAATAAAAGTTTGTCAGTCGACTTTATCTGGCCCGAAAACTTTGGAAAATCGAATAGAAACAATATGGCTGAGAAGGCGGAAACATCCAAGTCCTTGGTGTCTCTAAACAGGCAAGATGAAAAGTCTGTAATAGAAAGTTCCAAAGGGAAGGTCTGTGAAGATACCGATTCAGTGACGAGTTCGAAACGGACTCGTCCTGGAAACAAAAGAAAAACTAAACAACAGTTGGAAAGACAACAAGAACATCTACAACAGAAGCAGCGAGAAGTTGAAAATCAAATGCGTTTGATCCAGATGGAGCATAACCTACATGAAGCAGAAATAGAAGTGTCCTTTGAATCCAACGAATTCCGATCCAGTGGTTTATCAGAGACTTCTGTAAGATTCCATAAAGTGCAAAAATGGATTCAAGAGAATATTGAATCGCAATCTATAGTAAAAGGTGAAGTATGTAACGCCGATTCCCAGAAAAGTGAAATATCACACGAAACATTCAAATCCGCCAGCAAAACTTCATTTGCAAGTGTCAAAGCAAAACACAATTCAAATACTGAATCTTTAGATTGTCACGTGAAATCTCAACCGGAATTAGTTGAATTGCCAAATAAACTGGTTTCCAATGAGATAAAACTGTTGTGCCAAATCATCTCAGAAACCATAAAATCAGTGAATCCAGTGACACAAGAAAAAATTCTTTCCAGACAAACCCTTGAAAAAGACTTCCCCATATTCGACGGCAATCCAGAAGACTGGTCTCTGTTTTACCAACAATTCAAGAGAATTTCTACAATGTGTCAATACAGCGAGGAAGAAATCATGGTCAAGTTGCAAAAGTCTATGAGAGGTGAAGCAAAATCCTCTGTTTCTGCCATGATGATGACAAGTAAAAACCTCGATATAATCATGAAAACTTTGAAGATGCCATTCGGTCGACCAGAACTTATATTAGACATTATTATAGCCAAGATAAATGCAATGCCCCATATGAAAGAGTTCCATATCGACAAACTGATATCCTTTTCAAACGAAGTGTGTAATCTTGTTGCAACAATGAAGTCACTCGATAATTATGGATATTACTACAACCCTCAACTTCTGAAAGAATTTGTGAACAAATTACCGGATAGTTTGAAACTCAAGTGGAGTGAAACGGTCTTGCACAACCAAGGGAAAGTAAATATAGAGGAGTTTTCTGTTTGGATCAGTGACATAGCTGATGCAGCCTCTTATGTGACAACACCCTTCAGAAAAAGCCAAGAACAGACGTGGTTCTGAATGCGAGTCGATCGAAAAACTCGTTGAAAGGAGTTGAAACTGAACGTATTTGTACTTATTGTGACAAGAAATCCCACTCTGTAAATTCCTGTGACAAATTGAAAGCCGACAACATTGATACCAGATGGTCCACGATTACAAGTAAAAAATTGTGCTTTTCATGTTTGAAAAAGGGACATTCTAAATTCAGGTGCAAATCTCGAAAGGAATGTGATGTAAATGGATGCAAGTTTCGACATAATCCTCTTCTCCATAAGACGATAAATGCTTCAAATATTGAGAATAATCCAGAGATTCAAAAACCCCATACTTCAGTTCAAAACGTATGTACCGTTCAACAGGAAGAAATCAGTGTCTTCTTACGAGTCATTCCTGTCAACTTTCATGGACCCAACGGTAAAATTCGAGTATTAGCACTTTGTGATGAGGCTTCACAGTTACTCTGGTAGGAGATGAAATCGCCTTGCAGTTGGGATTAGCCGGACCATCAGAAAATCTTTGTATTCAATGGACAAACGATATCGTATCGAGGCAAGAGGATTCCAAACGAATAAATCTCGAAATTTCAGCTGCTAGAAAAAACTCCACACTGTTCAAAACTTATCGTTACCTTTTCAAACGATCGACATGACTCAATGGAAAAAACACAAACATTTGCGAAATCTACCTATAGACAGTATTTTCAAAGAAAATCCATCCATACTTATAGGTCAAGACAACATAAACCTAATAGTACCTGTAGAAACGTATTCAAGTCAAAATCCTCGCGATATGCTACCAGTTGCAACAAAATGCAAGTTAGAATGGTCTCTCCATGGTCCCTGCTTTCTCGAAGATAAAAATCCCAACAAAATCAGCATGTTCCATATTTGTGATTATTCGAAAAATGAGGCAATATTTCACGACTTATTCTTTTGGGGTGATGCCAACTACAAGGAGAATCAGCAAAGAGGAACGGGATGCAATTGATATAATGCAAAGAACAGCCAAGAGGTTAAATGGTCAGAACAAATATGAAATTGGTCTGCTCTGGAGAGATGAAGATGTCCATCTTCCAGAAAGTAAGAGTGCAGCACTGCATTGAGAGGAAATGTCGAAGAGACAAAAGCTTACGCCGAAAAGATCAGTTCCTATCTGCAAAAGGGATACTTGAGGATATTATCACTATCAGAAGCTAACCTTGAAACACCTCGTACTTGGTATTTACCGCACTTTGCTACTACGAATCCGAACAAGCCCGGAAAGTTGAGGCTAGTCTTTGACGCTGCAGCCAAGATGAATGGAGTTAGTTTGAATGATAACCTGTTGCCTGGACCAGCCCCCGGACTCCGATGATTAGAAATGTTTTATAGAATCGAAATGTGACGTCATATTCGAAATATCGGTACTATGCTTCTCATTTCTAACGTTCGAATATGATGTCACATTCTCGACACATTTCGATGCTATGAAACATATCTAATCATCAGAGTCCCAGTGCTGACCTACTTCAACCCTTGTTCGCAGTTTTATGCAGATTCAGGCAAAGAAAGATAGCATTTTGTGGAGACTTACGTGAAATGTTCCATCAAGTACAAATTAGAAAAGAAGATCAATGCTCCCAGAGGCTGTTGTGGAGAGACATCGACCCAAGCAAAGAACCATATGTTTATGAAATGGAAGTGATGACATTTGGAGCCACTTGCTCACCTACATGCGCCCAATATATAAAGAATCTTAACGCCCAAGACAATGCTGATTCCGAAGATGTGCTGATGTCAATAACTAAACGTTTTTACGTAGATGATTACTGCGATTCTAAAAATACTGAAGAAGAGGCCTTAGAGATGATAAAGAACGTCAGAAAAGTTATGCAAATGGGAGATTTTGAAGTCGTTAATGGCATGTATTCTGGCAAGCTTAACGTAGATGGCGCAATTGTTAGTGGAGGTCAGATTGGAGTAGTTGATAAGTGCATAATGGACATGAAAAGTTTATTCCTATCATAATCGAGTAATCTGAAAGAATAAGATTTATAGCCAGTAACTAAATTTCACCAAATATAGACAAGTTAACCTACAAACTGACGTTTATGCACCGATTCCATCCACTCATTTTCTTATCAACTGTTCTTTACGGCTGGAAGTTTTTGCTTTTCCTTTTTTCAATTCATAAATGAGGCTTTTTACACTTATAGGGCCGTATTTCTCCATAAAAGCAACTAATTAAAGTGTTATTGTATATTATTATTTGTTATTACTGTCACTCATGACATCCACTCACACTAGCGCTCTCTGGCGGGAGCGATATCGTCCATGCCTGCCATTGGATGACAAATTCTCAAATGATAAGAGAACAAATTCGTGAAGATTTGTCACCAATGAAGAATTTCGAATCCGATTCATCAACACAAAGAATATTGGGTGTACTTTGGGACTCTCAGACAGATGAATTTAAATTCCAACTGAAGCTGAATGAAACTAATATCACGAACCTAACAAAAAGAAAAATCCTCAGATTTGTTATGACGGTGTTTGATCCTCTTGGACTTCTGACATGTTTCACAATCCGATCCCGAATCCTTTTGCAAGATATATGGGGAATAGGAATTGGATGGGATGATATTTTGCCTTCGAACTTACATGAAATTTGGAAGAAATGGATTTTCGATCTGAAACATATTGCTGATGTTAGAGTCCCAAGATGCTATTCACAGAAAATTCCTTATGCCATAAGAATGGAACTTCACATCTTCTGTGATGCTGGCGAAAAAGCATTCTGTTCAGCAGCTTATTTGCGAGTTGTAACCGACGAAGAAATAGAGGTTTCTCTAGTAACTGCGAAAGTAGCCCCCATGAAGCCATTATCGATTCCCCGATTCGAACTACAGGACGCAGTAATGGGTTCCCGTATAGCTGTCACTTTGAAAGATGAACTTGAACTGCAGTTGACAGCAATATTCTAGTGGTCGGATTCAAAATGTGTTCTGAAATGGATACGAGGGGATGGCAAAAAGTATATGCAATTCGTAGCCCACCGGGTTGGAGAAATACAGGGGAGGTCGGATGTGGCACAATGGCGGTGGGTTCCTAGCAAAGAAAATATTGCTGACAGAGCTACAAGGACGAGTTATGGAGATAAATACCTCATTCCTCCAAACTGGTTTACAGGGCCAGACTTTTTGAAAATGACAGAAAATGAATGGCCGAAAGAGAAGACGAATTTGAAATGAAACCAGAATTGGTTGGAAAAGTATCCCAAAAGGAGTATGAAGATGTTATAAATTTGAAGAGGTTTTCCAAATGGCACAGACTTATTCGAACAACAGCATAGGTTCTACGAATCCTTAAAATTGTGAGAAGAAAAGTAGAAAAAATACAAGAACAATTGAGTGTTGAAGATATTGAAGAGGCTGAAAAATACTGGATAAGAACATCACAGCTCCAGAGCTTCAAGGAAGACATGACAACGTTACAACAAGGAAACGGGCTATTGGTTCTTGGAAGCCGCCTCAAGTTCGCCACAGCTATGGAAAAAAGCGCAAGAAAACCATTTATTCTTCACCCAAAACATCCATTCACCAGATTACTTCTACAAGATTATCATCAAAAATTTGAACATCATGGTAATGAAACAATTTTGAATGAGATTCGCCAGAAATAATGGGTGATAGATGGTAGAGCAGCCGTAAAAGCGATCAAATATTCTTGTCAGAAGTGCAAAAATAATAATGCACATCCGAATTCTCCAACAATGGGACAATTGCCGCCAGCAAGGGTAACACGAGGTGTTCGTCCATTTAGCAGAACAGGGATGGACTACTTTGGCCCCATATTAGTGACTGTTGGTAGACATCAGGAAAAGAGATGGGGTGTAATATTCACATGTCTTGCTGTGCGAACCATACATCTGGAAATAGACAATTCTTTCACCACCGGATCAGCGATTATGGCCATAAGAAGAATGATTGCAAGACGTGGACAACCACAGAAAATATACTCTGATAATGGGACCAAATTAAGAGGAGCAGCTGAAGAACTTCGTCGTGCTTTACAAGAACTGGATAAACACGCAAAAATTGATTCTATGACAACAAAAGGAATTGAATTCAGCTGCATTCCTCCAGCAGCTCCACAGATGGTCAGATCAACGAAAACAGCTTTGGGAACTGTTATTCATGGTCATAGCATTCGGGATGAGACACTACTCACTTTATTTGCAGAGCTTGAGAGACTGCGTCAAATGCCGCCAACTGCGTGAAAATCGGTTCATTTATTCAAAAGTTATTGCGGTTTGAAAATTCAAAAAATTGTATAAACTTCTATCAGACTAGAGTATTTCAAAATGGCGATTTTTTTTTCATATTATAATAATGGCCGCGAGTTTGCGTCACATCGACATCGTTAGATTATTGCATGGGAGCTTTTTTCTAGGTTTACTCAACACCCCCTAAGAAAATCTGAAGCGCTCGATACATTTTTTTTTCATTTTCAACCCTTACCTACGACCACCCCCATCATGCAAACGATCAGATTAACATAAGTACATTATTAAAAATACGTAAGACATTGATGATATCAATATCTGACACGCTCGAGTATGTCCACGCAACAGTTTTTTTTTTTCAAATTTGTAAATCTATAGCCGCTTCCCCCACCGATGAAAAGGTATACATTACATAACATTTTTTTCTTCTTATCATCTAAGCTTTGCTACCCAATAGGTCTCTATGACGCTCGAGTAAATCCACGTTTAGCATCGTAGGCTCCCCTACTATTAATATATTGCTGAAACATAATCGGTCCAAATACAGAACTTTGAAGTACGTCACAATCAACATCTTTGGTCTGCGAGTGTGATGTCATTCCCATAAACTGTTTTCTTTCAGGGATACTTATATGATTTGACCCAAGCGAGGCTATTTCTTTTTTTTAAATTGTTATTCATCTTGTAGAATATTTGGGTGAAGTGATTTACATCAAGTGATACCGTTTTTATAATAGTTAAATATGACATAGGTATTCCGGCTTCGGGGCTAAAGGTCTCGGGTTCGAGCCGCAGTGGGAGCTGGAATTTTTTCAATTTAATTTCACCGATTAAATTGTTAAAATCTCGTGACTTGACTGGAGTAAGTCCTGCATGATTCACTGTTGCGTTCAAATTAACAGTGCTGCTCCTAAGGTGGCGTATGGAGTTAGTAACACAGCCTTAATCTTAGTAATTGATGCCTGTCGAATATTTCGTAATTCTTAAATGTTGAATTTGAAAAAATATTGTTACGAGATTGATAAAAGCCTCCTAGCTGGCGCCTCATCGATAATCAGTTCCAAGAAGTGTTTATTTGGATGGATCGTTTTCTGTACTGCATGTCTAGATAACGGAGCTGCCGCGTCATCGCTCAATTCCTGGAAATGTGTAGAAGTTCTCCGTTTTGAGTATTCTCGAAATCATCGCGAATAATCCAGTCTACACGATGAGTACCTATATAAACGCGAGACATTTGACTGAGAGAAGAGTTTTGTTGAAGAGAATTATTTAAGAAGATTAGAAAGTGATAATAAGCAGAAGTGTTTGGAATATTTAGCTAGTTGTATTGTTGTATAGATCTAAGTGTTTTATTAGTCAGTGAAGTGTTGTATGTTTGTTTATAGTGAAGTTAGAAAATAAACAGTTTAGTAGTAGTGTGCTCGGCCTATTATTTAGCAAAAACGTAACAGTGGTGTCCGAAGCGGGATATTAGTGAAAAACAGAAACAACCTATTTATAAACTATTTATGGTGAATACGAGGAGTACATCGTACGATACGATGGAGGACATTGTGAAATTTATCCATAATCAGTTTGCGGATTTGGAAAGAAGGTGCCAGGAGGAAAAACAAGAAGAGGAAAAGCGGCGCCAGGAGGAAAAGAAAGAACGAGAAGATGAAAAACGAGAAGAGGAAATGCGACGGTTAGATGAAAAACAAGAAAGAGAAAAAGCACTCCAGAAAATTCTCGAAAAACATAGAAAAGAGCGAGAAAATGAAAAACAAGAAGAGGAAATGAGACGGTTGGATGAAAAGAAAGAACGAGAAGAGGCACTCCAGAAAATTCTCGAACAACAAAAGAATGAATTGGAACGAATAGAAAAACAAAGGAAAACAGACTTCCAGAAGGTTCTAGAACATCAAGACATCTTCCAACATGTATTACAGAAAACCGAAGTACAAATGTAGAAACTGAAAGAAGACCTAAAGGAAGACGTCAAGAAAATCGACGATGAGGTTAATAAGAAATTTGATACAGTGCGAGAGGAGATGAAAGGACAGGGTGGCCACATCAGGAATTTCCGTAAAACCACCGACTTTTGATGGACAGTCCTCTTGGTCCATGTATCGCCGACAATTTGAAGCTGCAGCAGTAGCAAATGGATGGGGCGAAGAAGAAAAAGCTACTGCCCTTATAGTAGCTTTGAGAGGGCCAGCTTTGGATATGTTACACACGATACCTATCGAACAGCAAAATAAATATAAAGACCTGATAACTGCATTAGAGTTGCGGTATGGCGATCAACATCGAGAACAACTGTATCGGGCTCAAATGAAAACGCGCACTCAGAAATCAGGTGAGAGTCTGCAGGAATTTGAATCGGATGTGAGACACCTAATTCAACTGGCTTACCCAGAAGCACCGGGAGATTTCAAGGTGCAATTATTTATAGATGGACTGAGAGACACCGAAGTCCAAAGAACTGGAGGCGGCCTTCAACACCTCGAGGCCGAAAGTACGAGCAGTAGCAATAGAAGAACCCGAATAACATTCAGGCGCAATTACTAGTTTATTCGAGAAGGTTCTGGATGAGATCAAATCTTTGAAGAGCGGAATGAGCACTCAGAAGAACAGGGCGTGCTATAGATGTGGAAAATTGGGCCATCTAATAAAGGACTGCTGAGTAAGAATGCCACCACGTTCGCAATCACCTATGAGGACAAGGTGCGGCAGGAAAACTAAACTTAGCCAGCATATCGGGGCGCATGCTGGCTAGCAATAATGGAGCCCCCCCGGGTCATCCCTATCAACAGGCTAAGAAGAACAACCGATAGCCTTGCTATTTTAGGAAAATAGACGAAATAGACGTGGTATGTACCATAGACACCGGTGCTTCTGTTTCGTTGGTACGCAGTAACATTCTTCGGCCAGAAAGCGTGAAACCTATCTCTTCAAACCTTGTGCTTCGAACAGTCACTGGAGAAAATGCACCTATTCGAGGAGAAGCTGAGATTACACTGATTCTTGGGCGACTCATCATCACAAATACAGTGTACGTCGAGGATATAGAAGATGAATTTATACTTGGGATGGATTTGATCAGTGACTACGGGTTTTTGTTTGACAATGAAGAGAGGATCAAGAAGTTTGGAGGAGAAGAATTTGTCCTCACAACTCCAACAGAGAGGACGATGTCTGTGAAACTGCGATTAGCGAAAACCGTGAAAATTCCTGGATTTTCTGAAATAGTAGTTTATGCTACATTAGATGGAGACCCTGGGTGCTGCGTTGGAATAGTACAGCCATGTGTTGAATCACCTAGCGATTTGGTTCTTGCACGAGCCCTAGTAAAGACAAAACATGCTATTCCTGTGAGAGTTGCCAACGTGTATCCCGAAGAAATAACAACTAAAGAAGGCGATATCATTGGAATATGTGAACCTATTTCATGGGTAGCGAACTATGATTTAAGTGACCACGAGGAAAGAAAGGAAGTCTCAAAGAGTGTTATGACAGTTCTTGAAAAATTATTTGAACACTTGTCGACAGAAGAATTGAGAGCTGCTAAAAATTTCATCAGAAGTGAAAGCGACATCTTTGATTCAACAACAACAGGAAGAACTAATCTGATCAAACACAGGATCGATACTGGCCAAGCCCATCCGATTCGGCAACCACCAAGAAGAGTTCCATTTGCCAAACAGCAAGAGGTGGAAGAGCTTGTTGACAAGATGATGAAAGATGGTGTGATTGAAGAATCATCGAGCCCTTGGTCTGCACCTGTTGTGTTAGTTTCTAAGAAGGATGGATCCACGAGATTCTGTGTGGATTATAGGAAATTGAATGATGTAACGAAGAAGGATAGCTACCCTTTACCAAGGATTGACTACACATTAACAACTTTAACAGGTTCACGTTGGTTCTCAACCCTAGATCTGAAGAGCGGGTATTGGCAAGTGGGCATACATGAAGAAGATAAGGAGAAGACAGCATTTTCGACTGGAAGCGGACTTTATCAGTTCACTGTCATGCATGCCTTTTGGATTATGCAATGCTCCAGCAACATTTGAAAGGCTTATGGAGCTGGTCCTGCGAAGACTCACTTGGAAGACTTGTCTAGTATACCTCGACGACGTTTTAGTCATGGGAAAGACATTTGAAGAACATCTACAAAACTTGCGAGAAGTACTCCAACGATTCAGGAATGCTAAACTTAAACTGAATCCTCAGAAATGCTCATTGTTCCAGAAGGAAGTGGATTTTCTGGGCCACACAGTGTCATCAGACGGCATCCGAACAAACGAAAGGAAGATACAGACGATCCGAGACTGGCCGAGACCTAAAGACAAACATGAAGTGAGGAGCTTCCTAGGGCTCTGCACCTACTACCGTCGGTTTGTAGAAGGATTTGCTGATATTGCGGCACCCCTACATAAGTTGACAAATTCGTCTGGTTCAACGAAAGTGAACGGGCATTTGGAAAGCTGAAAGTTGCTCTATGTTCCATTCCGATTTTGAGTTTTCCACGTCAAAGAGGCCTTTTCGTTTTGGACACAGATGCCAGTAACAATGGGATTGGAGCCGTACTATCACAAGAGCAAGATGGCCAAGAAAAAGTAATTGAGTTTTACAGCAAGGCACTTACCAAATCAGAAAGAAATTATTGCGTAAAAAGGAAGGAACTATTGGCAATAATCAAGGCCACTTCCACAAATATCTATATGGAAGAGAGTTCCTCATTAGAAACGTTGCAGAATTTCTACGATGGAAGGAAAGCGGAGCGAAAAGACCCACCTGGAAGGAAATCTCCTTACGATCACCAGCCTGCAAGACATTGAGGGCACAATGGGATTCACTGATTGTTGAGAATGGTCTATTGAAGAGAACTTGGGAATCAGCCGACGGCAGAAAAGTGATTTCTCAATTGGTTGTGCCTAGGTCGAGGATAAGTGATGTCTTGGAGGAGATCCATGGCAGCAAATCAGGTGGACATTTTGGAGTGAATAAGACCATGGATAAAATACGGCAGAGATTTTACTGGGTCCAATGTCGTGAAGATGTAGAGAGATGGTGCCGAAGATGTCTGAAGTGTGAAGCAAGCAAAGGTCCGAAGACAAGATCGAGAGGAGAGATGAAACAATACAATGTAGGTGCTCCCTTCGAACGAATCGCCATCGATGTAGCAGGACCGTTTCCGATGACGAATGATGGCAACAAATACATCCTCGTTGCCATGGATTACTTTAGCAAATGGGTTGAAGCTTATGCCTTGCCTAATCAAGAAGCAGAAGTGTATGAATATTTAGCTAGTTGTATTGTTGTATAGATCTAAGTGTTTTATTAATCAGTGAAGTGTTGTATGTTTGTTTATAGTGAAGTTAGAAAATAAACAGTTTAGTAGTGTGCTCGGCCTATTATTTAGCAAAAACGTAACAATACCATTTATGAGGGAATTTTGGTAAATGTCAAGAAGACAGTTCAATGGTAAAAGATAAAAATACAGACTTCACGAAAAAATTACGTTATATTCATTGTAATTCGAGACTGTTCAGTACCGAACTGAACATTTGGTGACCCCGACGTGATCCGCGGTATGGAGAAGGATACACCAAACGAGAGCTCGCCGGAAGAAATAGAGCTTTATCCGCGGATTTTGTGTGACCAGACAATTTTGGAAAGGGAAACAGCGTTTCCAGGCCTGATGAAAGCAAATTAGGTACCTGCTGATGAACCTGAACATCTTCCAGTGAAGGGCAATAATCTCTTTACAAAGACAAATAATCCCTTAGAGAGAAGTGCAAATCCATTGAGACGACTGGAGGACATTCATCGTCGCGACACAGCTCCAAAGAGTTACAAAGAAGAAAATGTGTCTTAGAAAATGATAAGAAAAGACAAGCCCTTGAAATGGAACGGAGAAGAGTTCAGTTTGAGCTTGAATCTAAACAGCTAGAAATTGATAACTCTCTTCGAATCCTTAACATGGAGGAATATCTACAGAATGCTGAATTAGAAACACAGCATTCTAGAAACTGACTGGAGACATTCAGAAAATGTTACAACTGATCGAATTCCAAAAGAAAAGGTTATCAGTTCAGTAACAGAGTGGTTCCGGAATATTCCAGAAATTGCTAAATCCGAGGAAAACTATGCAGACAATCATAACGACGAAAGCTCGAACACGAATGAAATCAAAATTTTTTATATCCGTCAACCGGTTGCACTCCTATGTGCAACCATCAGAAGTCAGAGACTTGTGCGAGCTAGGGGAAGACGTGTAGCCCTTACCTTTTAATACGTGCCATGCACGAGACCGATGGCAATGCTGAAATTCGAACTCATGCTCCTACGGATGTTTTGGCTTATGGAGCGAGCACTTTACCCGCATGCCACCGCGGTAAAATGTTGTGTGATACCTTGAGGGCTGTTCTTGTTTCCGTCAAAACCTTAGAACAGTACTCCAAATCCAAAAGTCTTGTTATGAGACAAGTGTTGGAAAGAGATTTTCCTTATTTCGATGGAAACACCCAAGAATGGCCATTGTTTCACAAACATTTCAAAAATATATGTACGTTATGTGATTACACACAGGAAGAAATAATTCTGAAATTGTAAAATCAACCGTTTCAGGCATGATGCTAACTTCGAACGTACATTGGATTATGAAAACTCTGGAAACTCGTTTTGGTAGGCCAGAATTTATTATTGAAACAATAATTTCAAAGGTCAAGAGTTTGACATTCATAAAAGATTGCAACTTGGATAATCATCCATTTGTCGAAGGAGATGAACAATATGGTTTCAACTATGAAGATTTTGGAATCCACTGGACATCTGGAAAATCCTCAGTTGATGAAAGAATTGCTGACCAAACTCCCAGATGTGCTGAAACTGAGTTGGGGAGAAATTGTAGTAAAAAACAAAAGCACCAGGTGATATATACAATCAAAAGCAGACGTTAGATCTGTGAAAACTCCTACTTATATATCTCTATTTTCGGAGGAGTTACTAATACGTTTTGTAAGGAAGTGAATTGCATTGGAGGTCAATCTTCCTGGCTTGAAACCGAGCTGATATACAGTGTATCCATAAAATAAATTCCGCTCCCTCCCTGTTGCCTTTTGAACGTATTGGAGATTTCGGATGAAATTTGTTTTCGGTGAAATGGCAGTTCATTAGCTACTTTTTGCCAAAACCAAAAAAGTCTATCTTTCAAAATGGTGGCCCGACGCCAATTTGTAAGAAGCGAATTTTAGATTCGTCCTTCATGTGCCAGGAAGCCAATGGCGAACATTTCGAACATTTGCTTTGATTTTCTTTCTCAATTACTCAGATATTTATTTAAAATAAACATTGTTCATCATTCTGGATGATTTTCTTAATTTTGCCGAAATTCATTAAAACAATCACCTGCCTTGTCACTTGAATTTAATTCAAAGATTTTTAGGAAAAAAACTTTGATTTGATGATACCAAAAAAGTTTTGATGATTTTACTAGATCTCATTAATAGCCTTCGAAAAGATCCTCATATGGCAAAGCTTTAAAACATTATGTACCGTTATTTTGTTTTTGATGAATATTTTTGTTTGAAACTTTGTGGGCGCATAGAGAATTGTAAGACGTTTCGAATGAGTTGTCACTCGACCTCCCCATGCTATTTAAAAAAAGTCTTTGAAATGGGCGTCGAGCCACCGCCATTTTGCAGGATAGTCCATTTTTTTTGTTGTCAAAAAGTAGCTTATGAACAACCATTAAAAAAAAAATTAAAATGAAATTCCAACCCGTTCAAAAGTTAGCAGGGGGAGGTTACTTTATGGACAGACTGTACATCTTATTTTTATGTTATGGTGAGTTCCATGATTCTAATAGACTCCAAGATTGGTATAACATATCAATATATTTCAACCGTTCAAGACCAGAAATCTTCAACTGCAATTGAACTATATGGGCCGTTTCTTTTATCATGTGGTAACATAGCTATATTCTAAACCGTAATAGATACAAAGACGATTAAATAGGAAAAATGTAACTATTGTGGTGACCAGTACATTGGTCAGAGAAAATCTACGGGGACTGTCGCCCTTCGAATAGAATGGTTATTTCAGAAAATATAAAAAAATTAAAGATGAAAATTTTATTTTATTCAAAATGTACTTGAACTACGTAATAGAATTGAAAACATCTCATCTAATCACAGGAGATTAATTTGCTTGATCTATCGAGAGAACACTTATGTATAGGTCCGGAAAAGCACGTAAAGTTTAAATGCACTTAATCCAATCATATTCAAGGAAAGCCTGAATTTGGCAGTAATTGTTTTTTTGTTTGAAGTATTTTCTCTTTCAATGTGATAAAAAATACTCTCTTCAGACATTGGGCTTCAACTTACTACTATTTCATTCTCTCTCCCATAAACTGACTTTCTAGGAATATCGCTGGGTTCATCAACAACAATCTTATCACGACCATCGCCCCCTCAGAAAGAATAAGCCATCCGCTTACTTATATGAGGTTAAGAAGAGAAATGAAGGTTTCATAAATTGTATAAAAAATTGATATATTCAAAATATCATCATCCCTTACTAATAAAGCAGGGTGCTTGGTCAACGGTAGGACATCAGACATTAATTTTTCAACTCGCGAATGGTTGAAGGTAAATCAAATTTGCGATCGCCAATCGATTCAGAATGATGAAATTAGTTTACACTGTGAATTTTAAGTTGATGTGCGATAAAAAAACTATCTCGAGAAAAATCCCAAGGGGTTGACCCCTAAAAATCATGAAAAATACAAAATCATCAGATCCACTTGAAATGAGCACAATATACGCAAAAATTAATGCTGAATACAAAAATATATGATTTCCAAATGCTCAGATACAAGGTTTATCATAAAAAAGGAATAAATCGTCAAAAATTCCATCTCAACTCTACATGAACTTTTCAACTCGAGAATGGTTGAAGGTAGATCAAATCTGCGAACACCAATCGATTCAGAATGATGAAATTAGTATACTCTGTGAATTTGAAGTTGATATGCGAATAAAAACTTCCTCGAAAAAAGTCCCAAGGGGTAGACCCCTAAAAATCATTTTAAAACGTTTCGGGTCAACACGGACACCATCAACTATTTTTTTCAAATACGGACCTGTCTATTTCATCACAAATATTGATAAAGCGATGAAATAATTTTTATATCGAAGCGTTAGATTCTGTGGAATTCATAAACAAACTAACGACAGGACCGTAATTAAAAATTGTTGTCACTGATGATGCTGGTTATTTTATATGAAACGTTATAAAAATGTCGAGTGTGATATACCACTGAATTGTGATTTTATCGCTCTATCAATATTTGTGTTGAAATAGACAGGTCCGTATTTGAAAAAAATAGTTGATGATGGCGGTGTTGGCACGAAACGTTTGATTAAAAATTTATCGTTACGTAGTTCTAGTACATTTTGAGTACAATAAAACATTCCTTTTTAATTTTTTTATATTTTCTGAAATAACAATTCTATTCGTAAAAAACCGAAAACAGCATTTTCAGTTTTCCCTGTATAAGTTGGGAAAGGCGAGAATCCCCGTAAATTTTCTATGACCAATTTACTGCTCACCACAATAGTTACCTTTTTTCCCATTTAATCGTCTTTGTAACTATTACGGTTTAGAATATAGCAATGTTACCACATGATAAAAGAAACGGCCTGTATAGTATAAAGAGAGGAGGCAAATACGTTTCACATATATTTATGAAAAGTAGTGAAAAATAATTACTATCTCCAGTGGGCGACATCAACATGAATATCTTAGACAATACTGATTATAATATCGAATATTTAAACATCCTGAACTCATTCGGATATATATCAGCAATAAATGACTATACCAGAATACAAGGAAACTCCAAAACATGTATCGATCACATATTTATAAAAAGCAAACTGGAACATTGCACTATTGTCCCAGTTATCATACACTCATCTATCACGGATCACTTCCCAATTATATTACAGATGAAACCTCCACACCCTGAACAACAAAAAACATGTATTGATAATAAATATAAATACTTTCTTAACAAAAATAAATTACGTCAACAACTAGAATCGGAATCATGGGACGATATTTTTAACAAGGAAGATGTTGATAAAATGGCTACCAAATTCACTAACAACCTGAAAGAAAAAATTAAGGAAAGCACGAATAAAGTGCTAATTAAACGAACAGAAATAAAAAGGAAGGAATAGATTACAAGTGGACAAAAAATGCGCACCGATCCAACCAATGGAGCTCTACAAACCCAATATAAGAAATTTAGAAACAAGCTTAATGAAACAATCGAAAATGCCAAAATTAATTTTTTCAAAAACCAGATTAACAAATTGAAAAACACCCCCAACAAGCTTTGGCAGGTTATAAAAACTATTGACAAACCTGATTCGAAAAATAGTATAATCCAAATTGAAAGAGAGGACAAAATTCTGCTTACAAACCAACAAGAAACGGCATAATGCTTCGTTGATCGTTACACAAAAATTGGTAAAAAAATAGCCACCGCAATAGGAAGGAAAAAAGGTGCTAGAAGCTACAAAGAAAACAGTTTAGTTAACTCGTTCTATCTAGAAGAAACCAACGAAAGAGAAATACGACAAATAATACTCGAGCTAAAAACTGGCAAATCTCCTGGAATTGATGGAATAAAATCAGAAATATTAATAGAATTTGTCGATTATCTAACAGCACCCATTACCTTCATGATGAACAAAGCAATTCAGTCAGGTATATTCCCAGATATTTTTAAGCATTCCATTATAAAACGGGAAATAAGATGAAAGTTATAAACTACAGACCCATATCACTCATTAGTCATATAGCAAAGATATTCGAAAAGTTGTTTCAGATAACCAGTATGGTTTCCGAGAAGCCAAATCGACCCAAGATGCAATGATAAAGCTCACCAAAGATATTTATGACGCTATGGACAAAGGTGAAGCAACGTTATGCATTTTTGTAGATTTGGCCAAAGCTTTCGACAAACGTTCACTTGTCGACAATTATATTTCCTGAATCTAGCTATCTATCTTCATAAAAACAAACAATCAATGGTTACCATTGAACATACTTACGACACAAGATTCAAACAAAAAACATCGAAAATACCCAAAGTGGGAACAACAAAAAACCAAAAGTTTCTGACTTATCTGAATCCTATAGTATATGCTGAAATACCCAATGAGATAAAACATACCAGTAATCTACACATATTCAAGAGGAAAATTAAAGGTTGGCTTCGAACATTACCTGCAGAAAGGGTTAATCAAATTATTGAGAGAAGGATGTACTGAAAAATTACCACGAAGAAATATGTTGAAAAAAAAAAAAAACTTATCTATTTTCAGTATTGAAAAATAGCAAAAAAAAAATTGTATAAAAAAAAATAATGAATTATAAATAATTTTAATGCATTCAGCTTGAAACCCATTGAATATCCAATATGAAACTCCAATTTGAGAATAATCGTGGTACAATATTGACTGTACATTATTGCGATGCTCAGGCGTTATTATTTCACATTTAATAGCTTTATATTACTATATTTTCACAATCGTAACTACATTCTTACATTTTTACAATTCTGAATTCTTTGATTAATGTTTCATTAACTATTTAATTTAATATATTGTTAGTAACTTTGCAAAGTTTCACTTATGTAACTAGTCAACTTGCTCATGCACAAGGTTTTACCTTTTATGGGCAACAACTCTATTTATTTGCTGAAATTGTATTCTACTCATAGTTTTACATTGTTGTTTATATTTATTGATGGCAAATAAGTTTATTATTATTATTATTCCCTCATGTCCAATGCTCATGAATTATTTAAACTTAAATGAAAAATGGAAGCATTAATTAATATTAAATTTTGTGTTCCAGGAAAAAACATTGATATTCACGCTGGTGGAATTGATTTGAGATTTCCCCATCACGAAAATGAAGAAGCACAGTCTTGTGCTCTTCATGGCACCTCCCAGTGGGTGAACTACTGGTTACACATGGGCCACCTGCAAGTTAGCTATTCACAAAAAATGTCCAAATCTTTGGGAAATACCATATCAATACGGGACATGTTGAAAAATTCTTCAGCTGGTGCATTCAGAATGGCCTGTGCCATGTCACCTTATCAAAGACATATGGAGTATAGTGATGAGCTATTGATAACAGCTGAAAATATTTACAACACATACAAAAACTTTTTTGCCTCTTGTGATGCATACAGCAAAGGTTATTTGAAAGGCACAGTAAACAGTGATATATTAAATGAACTGTTGTGTGAATCTGCAGCTAAAGTTCATAATGCATTGTGTGATAACTTTGATACTCCTTCTGTTATCAAAATATTAAATGAACTGATTTCAGTTACAAATTCTATGCTTTACACATCAGCATCATCAGATGCTTCAAGTGGTCTTACTTCTGTTCATGCGGTAAAGAGTTACGCACACGATGTATTGCAAATATTTGGATTGAATTTTGGAATGGAGAAAACTACCGTATCGGATAATTTTACAGAAATGGTGGAAATCCTGAATAACTTCAGACAAGATGTAAGAACAGTCGGTTTAAGCGAAAAAAATTTTGAAATTTTGAAACTTTGTGATAATGTAAGAGATAGTATTAAGAAATATGGTGTTGTAATAAAAGATCACGGAAAAGTATCGTCATGGAGCACTTAGAAATGAACCATATGCAGTTTTTTTATAAACCGTTTCACTTGATCGCTTGTTTCATCAGATTTTTTTCATCTCGAGGCATTGAAATAATTGTGTAATCAGTTTTATAATGAGACCAACATTTACTACTCAGATTCACATACCCCTGATCTGAAAGTGATAGAGATTATCTATTCACTGCCATAAAATCACGCACAACTGGACCAAGTAGTGAATCGAGGGAGCTCATTATTATGAGAAAAAAGAAAGAATTGGGAAAATGCACTAGGAACAAATGAAAAATGCCTGAAAAACATATGGAAAACTTCACGGTTTTCTATGACAAACTATTTGCTACCAACTCAAACCCAAAGAAGAGAAAACCTATTTCAGCCAGTAATCTGTATGGTTTTGTCTTCAATGTGAATAAGGTAAGTGGTAAGGATAACACGAATTGTATAGCGCTATTTTTAAAATTATTTGTAGCACAAGAATCTACTAACATTACCAATCATATGTGCATGAATATCACTGTCTCAAGTGTATTGAAATCCACAGTTCAGTAGAAATAAACAATGGTCATCGAGCGATAGGCACGTGATAGACAATAACTGCTGCTGCCGCCTTGGGCTTCTACCTAATTTCAACAAACCAAGTATTCAGTTAAGTTTTTTATTATTCAACGGTATCATGTTTTGAAATTGTGCAGGTTTTTGTATTGAAGCTTTTTTATTTGTTCTACTACCGTGGCTGACAGTGATGCATAGTGTAACGATTTCGAGACCGACCCCGAGACCGGCCCTGATCTAATTAATTATGCACCCTCGTTCAACTACAACATCATATCTGCTGGCCTATCGCCGAAAACAAGCTGGAAGAAAATCGATCAATTCGATACTGTTCGAAGAGCCATCTAGATGAAATGTTCTATACTCCAGAATAATCGAGAGAGCCTTGCGACTATATAACCGCTGGGGAACAGTCAGAGTAGAGAGTTAGTTACAGTTCCAGAGTTCGATGATAGATAGCCACAGTAGAAATAAATTGAAATAGTTATTGAAGTAAATGTTTTAGTGAATAATTGTTGTAAATAGTGTTTTAAATAAATTAGGAAAATTAGTTAGTGCAGTTTTACTACAATGGTTGTCAGAAGTCGGATGTTTAAAATAAATAAGTGTTAAAGTGTTCTCCGTTTAAAAACTGATACGTTTATCGCGCCTAATAGACAGTTAGTGACCCGTTGGACATTTGAGTGTTTGCAAAGTGGACAGTTTTGCGCGTCGCGGGACAATAAAATAAAAACTTTTTGTGTGAAATAAATAATAGACTGATATCTTGGTGAAAAAGACACTGAACAACAAAATGGAAGAAACGAGGGTGCCGAGTTCTGAAATACGGAAGTTTTACGTGAAGCCGCCCCAGTTCGACGGAGAAATTCCTTGGGAAAATTACCACCGACAGTTTGAAGCAGCGGCCAAAGCAAATGGTTGGAATGCAGGGGAAAAAGCTGTTGCACTAATACTGGCATTACGTGGTGAAGCAGCGAATATCTTACAAACTCTCACCGAGCGAGAACTAGAGGACTATAATAAGCTGGTGAAACATCTGGAATTACGGTATGGCCAGATGTCCATCTACATTTGAAAAATCGAAACCAGAAGGAGGGCGAATCCTTACAGGAATTCGAAGCTGATATTGCACGCTTAGTTCGCCTGGCATACCCAGCCACAGCGAATATCGTAATGGAGCGATTAGCAAAAGCCAGAACAACATCCGAATGGCTGAGGAAGACCGACAGGAGCCTACTATTATGGAAGCTGTGATGCGAAAAGTACTGAAGGAAGTTGTGCCTGAGAGAAGACTGATACGATGCCGAAATTGTGGAGAACTTGGGCACGTGCGTAGCAAATGTCCAACATTGAAAAAATCGACATCAACGATGAAGGTCAAGAAGGAGCAATCGTCAGCCCGTATCCAACAAGCCCCAGTTAACAATGCATATGTCGCTGTACTTCAAAGACAAGACAAAGGTGTTTTTGTAGACGGTCTCATTAACAACGAGCCTCGCACCATGCTCCTTGATACGGGTGCGACTAGGACAATCCTTGGACCTACTTTTGCCAAAACACCGGCAAGAATCGAATCGTCGAATTGAAAGCTACGCACAGCAACAGGAGATCCGGCAACTGTGTATGATGAACTTCCAATTGAACTGACTTTGGGCAGCACTACAGTGAAACACCGGGCTCTAGTAGCGGATATCGAGGACGAGGTAATAATTGGAATGGACATCATGAATTCTAGAGGATTCGAGCTGAATTTTAAAGACGGCGTCCTTCGTGTGAACGGAGAAGAGCTGGTACTTCATGGGAGAAATGAAGAAATGGTTCGAGTTCTGCTGGCTGAAGACGTAAGCGTACCGGAGAGGGCTGAAACCATTTTGGAGGCTCGCCTGGATGGAGGTGCGAGCAGTGGAAACGTGGTGATGTTCGAGCCCAAGCTACATGATGAGAAAATTGGACGAGGAATTGCATTAGGAAAAACCTTGTTGCGTGCTGATAAATTTGTGCCAGTAAGGGTAATGAATGTCAATTATTACCCGGTGACCTTGAAGAAGGGAACAATTTTGGGGCACTGCTCGTCAATTTCCTTTATGATTAGGAGTGTACGCGGCACTGTTAGCCAAGCCAGTAACATGCCAGCAGAATTGGAGAAGTTGGTTGCTATTTCGTCCAAGGACATGGGGCCAGCACAAAAGACCAAACTGAGGGAACTAGTCAGGAAGTATCAGGAAATCTTCGATACCGGAGTAGGCAAAGGCGGTAGAACAAAGGTGGTTCAGCACAAGATAGATACTGGAAATGCCCGACCAATCAGGCAATCAGTCAGAAGACTTCCTCTCGCCAAAAAGGAGGAGGTTGACAAAATAGTCTGCGACATGGAGAAAGACGGAGCCATCCGACAGTCCCTGGTCCTCTCCAGTCGTGTTGGTGAAGAAGAAAGATGGAACAACAAGGTTTTGCGTAGACTACCGTCAACTAAACAACGTGACGAAAAAGGACAGCTACCCTCTCCCAAGGATAGACGACACGCTGGCTGGATCTACGATTTTCTCGACCTTAGATTTGAAGAGCGGATACTGGCAGGTAGAACTGGCCCAGGAAGATCGAGAAAAGACAGCTTTTACCATCGGCTCCGGATTATGGCAGTTTACAGTTATGCCATTCGGCCTCTGCAATGCTCCAGCCACGTTCGAAAGATTGATGGAGACGGTTTTGAAAGGACTATCATGGAAGACGTGTCTGGTGTATCCCAACGACATTATTGTGGTTGGCAGATCGTTCGAGGACCATGTAAAAAACTTGGAAGATGTATTTCAGCGACTGAGAAGCTCCGGACTGAAACTGAGCCCTAAGAAATGTCATCTGTTTCAAAAAGAAGTACGTTATCTCGGCCACGTTGTCTCTGGGAAAGGAGTGGCAGAAGATGAGCAGAAGATCAAAGCTGTTAAGGAATGGCCCGTTCCGAAAGACATTCACCAGCTTCGAAGTTTTCTTGGCTTGTGCACTTACTATCGCCGATACGTGCTGGGATTTGCTAACATCGCGAAACCACTGACCAGGCTCACGGAAGGACAAACAAAGTTCCAGTGGTCAGATGAATGCCAAGATTCATTCAGGAAGTTGAAAGGAGCTTTGATCAACGCACCAATCCTGAGCTGCCCCCTTCCAGACGGAAAATTCATTTTGGACACGGACGCCAGTAACGTGGGACTTGGAGCTGTCCTGTCTCAGATCCAAGAAGGACAAGAGAAGGTCATCGGTTACTTCAGCAAGACCCTCAGTAAACCGGAGCGGAATTACTGTGTCACCAGGCGGGAACTGTTGGCTGTTGTCAAGGGAGTTGAGCACTTCTACAAGTACGTGTATGGACGAACATTTCTACTGAGAACTGACCATGCAGCTCTCAAATGGCTCCCACAGTTTAAGAATCCCGAGGGTCAAGTGGCACGCTGGATTGAGAGGCTCCAGGAATTCGACTTTGAGATCGAACATCGGGCGGGGACCAGCCATAAGAATGCGGATGCCCTATCACGAAGACCATGTCCAGACGACTGTTCGCACTGCCGACGAACAGAGGAAAAGGAGTCGACACTCTGCAGAACCACGGCGGTCGATGATAACTGGAATGACCACAAGATCCAGAAATACCAAGAGAAAGATCCAGATCTTGGTTTAGTCATCGGCTGGAAGAAGAGTGAGCGAAGACCGTCGTGGCAGGAAATAGCCAGTTGTTCTCCAGTCGTTAAAACTTACTGGGCCCAATGGAACTCTTTCACCTTGGACAATGGAGTCTTGAAACGTGTGTTGGAGTCGGAGGATGGCGGGGAAGAAAGACGTCAGGTAGTAGTTCCCAGGAGCAGAAGACAAGAAGTGCTCCGAGAAATCCATGATGGGGTCACCGGAGGACATCTGGGAGTGACGAAGACCCTCCAGAAAGTTAGGCAACGGTTCTACTGGGCCAATTGTCAAGCTGACGTCAAGGACTGGTGCAGAAAATGTGCTGTATGCGCTGCCAGTAATGGGCCTCGAACAAGACCTAAGGCCCCGATGCGCCAGTACAATGTGGGCAGCCCATTCGAAAGGATCGCCATTGACATCGCTGGCCCGTTCCCACAATCTGAACACGGGAACAAGTACATCCTTGTGGCGATGGATTACTTCAGCAAGTGGGCCGAAGCCTATGCCCTGCCCAACCAAGAAGCCATCACCGTTGCCGACGTCTTGGTGAAGGAGTGGATTTGACGATTCGGTGTCCCGTTAGAGCTGCATTCGGATCAAGGCAGGAATTTCGAGTCAAACCTGTTCCAGGAGATGTGTCAGATGCTGAACATCCGGAAAACGAGGACCACAGCTGTCCGATGGAATGGTGGAGCGGATGAATAAGACGATAAACCGCCACCTGTCCAAGGTAGTCTCTGACCACCAGAAGGATTGGGACCAGTACCTCCATCTGTTCCTGATGGCGTATCGTTCCGCAGTTCATGAGTCAACCGGCCAAACCCCTGCTAGTGTTATTATGGGCTGAGAGATGCGACTTCCATGTGACCTGAAGTTTGGGACGGCACCAGGACAAGACACTGCGGGAGATGACTACGTCAGCAAACTGCGACAGAGAATGGACGACATCCATGAACGGGTCCGTTTGAACATCCAGAGTGCCAGCGACAGAATGAAGGAGACCTACGACATCAAGGCGGATGCTGGTGGATATCAGACATGTGACCTTGTCTGGCTATACAACCCTAAACGCCGCCGTGGACTATCACCGAAACTTCGGAACTCGTTGTCCCCTTACGCCGGAAACCACGATAAAGTCCGCACAGTCAGATCACCGGAGGACGAAATGACGTTTCAGAGGTTCATGTCCCTGTACTCGAACGGACAGAAAGTTGAATATGGGGTAACCCGAGAGGAGTCACGAGATCTTTTCAAGGTGCCTGCTGATTACGCGTTAGCTCACTGTGTGGCAGAAGATCTCCAAATGTCCAGAGGCATTGCAGTAGTTTTCTCCAAGAAGTTCGGTCGAATCCAGGAACTGAGAGAACAGAACCCGGAAGTTGGAGGGGTGTTACAGCTGAGGAAAGGCCAGAGAAACATCTACATCTGGTTACCAAGAAGCGTTCTCGAGATAAGCCGTCTTATGAAGATGTTTGGAAGAGCCTTACGAGATTGAGAGACACGATGCTGGACCAGAATATTGTAGACCTGGCAATCCCAAAATTGGCCTGTGGGATTGATGGGCTGGACTGGAGAGTTATGAGAAGCATGTTGGAGACAATATTCAGATCCAGTGGCATCAACATTCTGGTGTGCTGCAACCATCTTCCTCGACCCAACTTGAAGACTGTGGAGTGCTACTTCCATCGAACGTCCAGGTGCAGATATGGAGAATCTTGCAGATATCTTCACACTCCAAGAATGACGTTTCGGGGCGAAACGTCTTTAAGAAGGGGGCAATGTAACGATTTCGAGACCGACCCCGAGACCGGCCCTGATCTAATTAATTATGCACCCTCGTTCAACTACAACATCATATCTGCTGGCCTATCGCCGAGAACAAGCTGGAAGAAAATCGATCAATTCGATACTGTTCGAAGAGCCATCTAGATGAAATGTTCTATACTCCAGAATAATCGAGAGAGCCTTGCGACTATATAACCGCTGGGGAACAGTCAGAGTAGAGAGTTAGTTACAGTTCCAGAGTTCGTTGATAGATAGCCACAGTAGAAATAAATTGAAATAGTTATTGAAGTAAATGTAAATAAATTAGGAAAATTAGTGCAGTTTTACTACAATAGTAATACATGAATATAATCTTGGATTCCTCTAAAATATGAATTATTTTGAATAGTTATAAAAGTGAATTAGCACAACACCCGGCATTAGGAATTGATGACATTGAATTGAGTGTTGCAAATAAATTAGGTGTGTGTGTGGTACTGTTTATAATGTCTCGAGGGAAGGGATGATGGAATATAACAACAACACTTTTTTTAACAATATTAAAATGAGCATCGTCTAATATTCCGCAAAAAATTACTATATGTGAAGAGTAAATCACAAATTTATTGAAATTAAAGCTACTTTTGTTTTCATTTGAACGTTATTTTGTGAAAGTGTTTTATGACACAAAGGGTGTTATTAGGTATTTTATACCTCCATAATCATCAATTTTGTTTTTGAAGGGTTAATTTTTCAACCATTTCCAAAGTAGGTACCTTTACAGGAGTATTTACATTTGAGTTCATATGACATTGAGTTTTTTAAATTCAACCACACAATATACAGTATGGCCATTTCAGTGTACAACATATATGGGAATTATTTTTATTAATTGCACATCCATAATGCAAATATTGCCGATAGTTGCATCTAGATAGGTGCATGTTTGATAATCATATCAGGTGCACTTGGAGTAGTTGCAAGTCAAACAGCATACAGGGTAGGTCAGGGTAGATTTAGGGTGAATATAAAAAAGTTAAAAATATTGGAAAATTATTAATGTTAGAAAAAACATTTCTTAGAAGGCCATGTTTTAGCATTCAGGGATAACTTTCAATTGAAACAACTTTTCCTCATAACATTTTGCTGAATTTTCTGAAATAAGAGTTCTTCATTCACCCTTGTATAATGTTTATATTTTTTGACCTACCCTGTATGCTGTTTAACTTGCAACCATTCTTAGTGCACCTGATATGATATGATCACTGGCATGGAGGCAAATTAAAGAAAAAATATGAAGGGGCAAAAAGTCGAGTCAGATGAAGATATATAGAAAAAAATTATTTCAAAAAATTGCTTGGAATTTTGTTTTATATATATTTTACACGAAGTTTCAATTGATGATGCGAGAAAATTTCGCAATTTTTTATATTTTCCGATTTCGACAAAAACATCAATTTTTTTCTGATAAATAGCAAAACTATGCTGAATGAAAAACAAAAAAAAAATTGTGTGGACCCTGGCTGTTAGATTGGTTCGTATTTAACAGTTATATCAGAACTTCACAATTTTCATGATATGGCACTTTTAACATGGCAACAATGTCGTTAAGAGTTTGATTTTTGGTCCAAATACAAAATTGGAAATATCTATCTGAAATAATTAGAAGTTGCAATGTTTTCTAATTTTTTGATTGATTGCTGCTTTTTTGTCTTAACTTTTGAAAATCATCAAAACATTTAATCAATAAAAGATAATTTTCTAGGTTTGTTACCAAACGCTGGTGCAAAATAAAAAAACTGGTTTTCACTGACTCTAGTGCTGTTGCAATGAAACTAGGAAAAAAAAACGGAAAAAATACCCCCGGAAAAAAACGAAAAGAAAAAACAGAATGCGATAATAATGGCCAGTATACAAAAAGTAATGAAATTTCAACTATGTGTTATGTTAAAGAAACTAGACCATATTTGATTCATTTTACAATACCAATAAAAGTTTTAACCTATCCTGTTCATCGTCGACGACCAAAAAAGAGGATTTTTTATATTTTTATGACTCGATTGTTCCCGAACGAACTAACCTGGTGACAGATTCGCCTTTTTGCAAGGCTGGAAAATCTGTTGTTCCACCCTTCTGTATGGTAAAATGAATCAAATATGGTCTAGTTTCTTTAACATGACAGTTGAAATTTCATTACTTTTTGTGTACTGGCCATTGTTATCGCATATAGGGGTATTTTTTCCGTTTTTTTTTTTTGGTTTTTTTTCCCCGTTTTTTTTCCCGTTTACCTGTTGCAATGGTCCATATCTTACTTCATTAAATTTTTTTCAACTTTTTAAATTTCAAGATTCACAATAGACCAATTCTCAAGAACATAATTTATTTGGCGGGATAAAATTTTAAAAGTTATAAAATAATTTTTTTAATTTTGCACTAGCCTTGGTAACAAACGTAATAATTTTATTTAAATGAATAAATGAAAAAAGTTTATAATAAAGTAATTAAAATCCAAAAACAGCTTTTTTTTAATAAACAAAAAATTATTTAATAAAAATGTAATTCTCAATTACCAAAATTGAATTGTGTCAACTTTTTCAAATAAATTTTATCGCTATCTTGAAAAACATCCCCACTTTTTTCCCATTTGTAATGAATTTTTCAATATTGCCGCCATACTGTTGGTCATGTGACACGTCAAAATCGATCTTGATACTTGTTGAAATAGAAATATCTTCAAGAGTACGGCACAAATTTGCATTGGCTGGGGCGAGGGAAATTCCCACCTCCGTCCCCTGCAGGTAAAAAATAAAACAGCTGTATCATGCAAGTTCAACACCACAATAAGAAAATAGGTGATGTTGTTTATAATAAATAATAAATACATTAAATAAAATATCTGTGTATGTTATAATGTATAGTTGTATACTTAAAATGAATAACCCGCTTTATCATAAAAAACGTTTACATATAAAAAAAAATTACGTTTTTCGGCCTCATTTACAATCAATGAAAATTGAATTACTTTGTAGGTTCAGTTCTTGGTATAAAATACATCGCATCCAAAAATGCTCTAGTGATTTCTACAACAATGGATCTATCAGTCAACTGCTGAGCAACACCATAAAGTGCCATCTGAAAAAAAATAAAAAAATATTAGATACTAAAAATACTGCACGGTGCTGAATGCAGCATGATGAATATAGTAAAATATGTTTCCAAACTATAAGTATTTGTTGTACAAATTCAAATAATGAAACTGTTTCAAACTCTACGTTTTACTTGAAGAACTCCGTGAAATATTATTTCTGTTAAAACATATTTTGCTTTCTATAATGTCCTATATAATGGAAATTTTCAGTAGGAAATAACTGATAGGTTTGGTTAATACTTCAACGATTGTTGAGTGAGTCACATCTATTAGATATTTTGCTTTCTATAATGTCCTATATAATGGAAATTTTCAGTAGGAAATAACTGATAGGTTTGGTTAATACTTCAACGATTGTTTAGTGAGTCACATCTATTAGATCCTTTTGCAAATGTTCTACAAGAACAATCTAGTAAATCACAAATCTTTAAGCAATTTGAAGTATAACATATAAATAAACAGTTACAACTCCATAAATTGAGAAGAATTCTGTAATAAATATGTAGACACAAAAAATAATCTTCATTCATTGATAAAACTAACTAATAATCCTCAATGATTTTTCACCTTATCAATTGTGATTGTTTCCCTCTTCTAGTCTTATACTATATTCCCTTCATCTTCCATCTTCCCTAACATGTTGAATGATCATTTTTGTACGATTGATGAAAAACTCCGTGATAACTTTGGACCAGCATTAGATTCGCTTAATATAAATATTACATTTCGTCCCCCTTATCACGTAGGGGCGTTTCAGATTTCTGAATATTCTTTTCAGGAGAGATAAATAACGAAAATGGTGACAAGTTAATCATAAAACCGGGCATGGCTCAATTTAGAACTTTTCTGGTAGTTACGCCCCCATACGTGATTTGTACTTCATAATATGACATAGATCTTTAAGACAAAACGAATAATCTCTATGATTAAAAATAAAAAAACATCTGAGATTGACAACTTTTCGATACATATAATAGAAAATCTATCTGACCAAGCACTGGCAAATTGTTTGTACCATTAATGAATCAATCATTTACAACAGAAAAATATCCTGAGGAACTTACAACATCCATTATAATTCCATAGCACAAAGTAAGTTTTATTCTCATTGGTTCGAATACAGATACATGAAATAAAATATAGTTCAATTTATTATTACACTTCGTGGAGGATGGATGGAAGGAGGTGATACTTTTTGGATTTCAAACCAATAAGAATACAAATTACGCTATTTTCGATCTTTTGTTCAATGTATTTACTGAAACAGTAGCAATGCTGTGTCAGCAGTGTTCTGTGATTTTTCAAAAGCTTTTGATTGGGTATATATCTATTTCATCCGACCTTACTTGCATTATTATTATTTTACATTTTACAAACGCCTAACACATTGTGCAATGTATTTTTTTATGCGGAATTTCATCATTTAATTTATTTATTGAAAGAATAGCTTCCAGACAGAACAAGTTCTGGTATGAGGAAGTTGTACATATGTTCAAAAAAAAATTAAAAAAAAATAAAAAATTAAATAAAAAATAATAATAAATTAACAATTGCAATTAAAAATAAAAATCATAAATCATAATCACTGATGAACAATTAACAACAATAATAATTGTAAAGTCATAATAACATTAAAAAAAAAATAAATCATAGATCAGTCAACAAAGATCAAATCTTAACAGCAATTTCAATAATACAGTTTTATCTACTCCATAAGGAAATAATGTGCTTTTTCACAGAGATTTTGAATTTTGAGAAATGTCTGCAACTTTTTATATTATTGGGTAATTTATTGAATTCAGCTAGGGCAGTGTGGGTAAATCTTTTTTGACCAACTGAAGAGGTAGCAGAATCGAGATGGAACAGGTTATATTGTCTAGTGTAATGATTATGAATTTCAGAGTTTCTTATCAAGATGAAATTTGATTTTAATATTTTATTTATAATTTTGAATGAAATGTTTAGGGTATTTATTTTATACAATTCATCTAAAGAAAATGTATTTGTAATTTCATGAAGTTTATCAGTTGGTAAATCATATGAAAGACGATACAGCACTTTCAAAGATTTTCTATATAATGTAGATATTTTATTGATATTAATAATTTTTTTATCAAGTTTAGGGCATCTTCTCAAAGCACCAATGATTGGAGATACTTTTTTCGTTAAGATCTCAACATGTTTGTCCCACTTCAGTTTATCGTCAATCCAAATACCAAGATACTTTTTTTGATCAGTTTGTTTCAATATTTCGTTTTTGATATTGAGACTAAGGGAAATATTCTGTTTGCTTTTTTGCTGGAATATTATATACTCAGTTTTATTAGTATTTATAGATAGAAGGTAGAATAAAGCCATTTTTCAAAATTTTTTAAGTCTTCGTTAATAATGTCTTCTAGAATTTGATAGTTTTTGTTTTCATATAAAAGTACTGTGTCGTCTGCGTATATAGTATAACTACCAGCTAACCCAATTTCAGATATATTTTGAATGTATAATAGATACAATATGGGCCCCAAAACAGATCCTTGTGGAACGCCCTTATTTATTGGTAGACTTTATGAATAAGATGTATATCTTCAAACAATACTAATACATTATGTTACAAATGTTATAAACGTCCATTTAGTAACCAGTGTCTAGATAAGTTTATAAACGCGTTACATACCGTACTTTTTTTACGAACTCATATTAAAATAACATTGAATTTTTTGATTTCTCTTAGGTTATCAAGACATCAATTGACTGACTACGACCTACTCTGTCAAGTATAATTATTTCTTGATTTTGTTATTTTTTTTTTTCATTCAATTTTTTTGAATTGATTAATTAGATAATTAGCACCACAGTATATTATTGACGTTCAGAGTCGAAGAGATTTAAAATTTTATCCAGAAAAGCTATTGCTCTATTTTTTTTCTTATTGATTTTATTATCATTGATCGCCAACACTTTGTGAGATTACCTGGCCCTCAACAGGATCCGAGGGTGTCTTCATAAGTTCAGCCAGAGCACTTCTTACATCCTCTAAAAACTTGTCTGCTACACCTGGTTGAGTATGCATATGGGTGACACATAAGTGAATACTGAAAAAAAAGACATATGGATGTGAAGATCTTCAGTTATTGTGGAAGAAGTTATGATTTTTGTAGTTTGACAAACGAAATTTGTAATGTATTAGTTAAGTTGTTTATCACCCGCATTCTAATGAATAATGACAGGAATGAAATCCAGAAATAGTTCAGTTTCACAATGACATCATCCTAACACGTTCGTTAGCAACTTTAGGCTAGTCGCTAGATAATTATCAATTGGTCCTATTTTCTTATCTTCCCTATGTTCTGTTCAGTTTGAGACCATATCTATATTCAAGAGAACATATCTGATTCATATTCCATACCAAACGAAATACTTTGAAACGTTCTTAACTCATCTTCTGGTTGTTTTCCGGGTTTTGCCGTCGTCGTCTTTGTTTTAAATCTCTGACGTATCAACTGACATTGAGTTTCAGTTGATACGCCCAGAAGAGAACTATGACCACGCCACTGAAGATGACTGCCGCAGTTAAAACGTTCGGAGATTTAAACGACCATGGCAAAACCCGGAAAACAACCAAAACATTGACGCCATTTGTGAACGCCGTCATTCCTACAAGTTCTTAACTTACTTTTATCAAAACCCAGTCTAAAATTAACGCCTTGATCAGAAATTAAACTCAACAATTCACACAAAATAACTTCCAAAGTAACAATTTTAAGACAGTTTCTATTTATTTACTTTTTAAAAATGCTTTAATATGTTGAATAAATCGACATCGGATTTAAAGTAACCTCAAGATAAACTAAAAGTTCTGAAAGACCATTTATTCTTGAACAAAGAATTTAATACACTCTATATCAAAATAAAACTGATATTTGCTCTTAATGTCCTATTGATCCTATACTGGTTTTATGTTACTCTTAACATTGGCTATTTTAAAACTAATTTGCTATTATTAAGAATTAAATAGCTAGTAGGTTTCAAAATAATCCGTTCTGGGAAAAATAGTTTTAATGCAGTTTTATGGAGTACCCTTTATTCTTTAAAACCCATTAGGACAACTATTTTATCCCAAGACTATACAGTCAATATAATACGACATTGAATCCAAAAACATAAAATAAATAAATACAATTTAAAGCATGTTTGTTTTAAAAAGAAACGTAAACGGACTCCTGCGAGAGTCATTGGATTCAAAGTGGTAAATAAAATGCTGTTTCAAATCTTGTGAGATTTAAAATATTTAATAAAAGAACAAATAGTTTTAATCTAGATCACGCCATGTTTTACTGCAATAAAGACTCCGCCATTTTGGACATTTTCAATAGAAAACGAAAATATTATTATTGTTCAAATAATTGCGTCATGGATCTTCCTAAAAATCTGAAGAACGGTGTGTTGAAATATGCCATCTAATTGAATTGGATGAAAAATAAAATTTGATATTTTTTTAAATTTAAATTAGTGGCGCTCGAGTTATGTTCACCAGAATAGTTTGCTTTCGAATATTATTTTATGATATGCTTAGACTCTGCCGGCCATTATGTAGTTGTCGACTGTTAGTAAAAAAAACTTTAATTATTTTTAGGTTGATTTAGTCCGACGTAAATACATGTAAATAAGAACTCTTTGAGAATACAGAATTAAAACTTAATGGTTTTAATAGTTTCAAAATTTAGTCTTGAAGGCCTTTTTAGGATGGGCCGTTTTTGGCTAGACGCTGCTTTATGATAGTCTCAGGGCTGTCTTGAAGATCACTTGATTTTATTCGAAATATTATTGTGTAGTTTTAAAGCGATCTTGAAGATCGGAATAAGAGTGTTAATGTTACTTCGGATATTATAATGCTGACAATTGTTTTGGCACAGTGCGATCATCTAAGAGATTTATGAACTGATTTACATCCAAAACACCCTTTCCATAAATTCTGCATGGAGTCTCCACCGTCTCCATTGAAAAATTTCTGTCCATAATACTTTCGTGTACTAAAACAATCGCGTACAGGTTTATGTTATTCTCTTGAGGAAGTTATATTCTTTATAGTTTAACGGTGCAGAGAGGAGCTTTAAATACTCATACATTAAATCTGAAGGAGTTCTGAAAAGGGGTTTTCTCAAAGTGATATTCAATTTCTGATATATGCATTGAAGCTCAAATTCTAAACAAGACATTTGTATTTTTCATGCTCAAGTAATAATAATACTACCTCATAAACACTCATAGAGTGTTTCCAAAGGCATAGCCTGTGCGAGTAGAGGACGGCTATTATTATTATTTGCCGTGGTGCTGCGGGGCGTCTCACTGATTAGTGGTGTATTCACTTTTCAGCTGTAGGAAAACCCGGGTAGTCGATGCGCATTCCAAGCTAGCACCACAAGTATTGAATATCATAAAAACAAACATACATGGGTTCCCATCCCTTACATTTTCGTTTTTATTCGTTAGGGGCAGTCGAGAATTTCATTTAAAATAATGCTCAACTTACCCTGTTTCTAATTATATTTTTCATCAAAACCCAGCTTAAAATGAACGCCTTATAAGTAGTGCAAAACATTAACATTCAGAATGTTTTTCTGAGAGCAATATTAATTTTTAAAAATGGACACTTTTCCACTGCATCTCGAAAACAAGTCATAGGATCGAGTTGTGCCCATGGATAATATTGTTCAAAAGGTCAAACTCTACAACATACCGAAAATTCAGAAAAATTAACCAGTGTCAATTTTTCCATAAGGCCGCTGCCTGGTCCTTTGAGAAAATATAATTATGTTTGCCTCAGTGTCATACAGTGCGGCTTCTAATAGTCCCCCCCCTGTTAACTTTTAAACGGTTTGATGTACAAACATAAAAAAAAACGTTTGGAGGGTTTCACCGATACTACTTTTCGAAATAAAACACATTGTGATTGCTCGATAGATGGCGCGGGGGGGCACATCAACTAAAAAAATTTAAATGGCATGGAGGTCATGTGTCACATAGTTGGAAAGATAATTCAATTCTCTTTTCAACCATCTAAAAATGATGAAAGAAGGGTATGCTACTTTTATTAGAAATTAGTGTTTTCGCATATTAGATGAAATACTTTCTAATGTAGGTAGTATGAAGGTAGCTGAGTGGTTAGAGCCAATGTTTTTCAATCATTCTGGTTTTACCGGTCGCGGATTCAATCCCAGCGATTTCAATTAGACTTCTGAGGGCTGTGGTTCGAAGGGGGACGACAGCTGGTTAACGAAAAACATTTATTTTAAAACAATTTTACTCACCCAGAAGGAAATTGCAAAATATTCAAATTCCATCCTTTTTCATTCAGTGCTGTTGATAACCTATATATTTCAATATCTTTTGAACCCAATGACACAACACTAGTGACTGGTTGTCCAAAAATGAAAATTCCTTTCATACGTCTCAAACTGTAAACAAAAATAATTATAGTGGGAAGTAACTTGATGGTTATGATTGAAAAATGGTTAATTATTTAATTGATATTGATATATTCAGTAGCGATTTTATCTGTTTTTTTTTATTTTATTGATCAAATGGAATTGTAATGTTTTTTTCATTTTGTTTTTTTGAAATGATTACGGTAATAATGATGATCAAGATTCAGTACCCTTTCTCAATGTATTTCGTTGTATGAATAATGTCTCTGGTAGCTTTGATATAGCCCTCTCTACCGAAATTCAGTAGGGCTGCCCAACAAACTGCAATGCTTCCTCCTGGTCTAGATCCTCCAACACTTGGTGAACCATATATGCCTCCAGGCCAATCAGTTGTGATTGTATATTGATGATGGCGAAATTTTTTATCTCTATACAATATCACAGAAGAACCTAAGCAAAAATAGATAGATAAATGAAATTAATAATAAAAACACATCTTATAAACAGCAAAGAAAATATAGATTATTGCAAATACGAATTAGAGGTTGGTACATTCCTAAATTAAATGAAAACTGAAGCTGTGAATTCAGCATTGTTTATACATTCATATTGAAAAATATTTGTACCTTTAGGTGTGAATCCATATTTATGTGTATCAGCAGATATACTGGTAACTCCTGGTAACCTAAAATCACACAACGGAATGGGATAACCAGCATCTTCCATGAAACAAGTCAAAAACCCTCCTAAACAAGAATCAACATGAACAGGTATGTTGTATTTCAGTCCTAGATCGGATATAGCTGTTATATCATCCATGGTACCATATGGGAAATTAGGGGCAGAACCAACCAGCTGAAGAAGTAAATTCGAAATACTTTCAAAAATATTACTTACAGAAGAAGCAATGGAATATTTTTGAAAAATAGTTGAATATGAAATCAACATCAAATAGTATCAAATGCGTTGTGTGTACATATTATTCATTTGAGTTTGCTCAAATGTAGGTGAACTAAATTCCATGTAGGTCAAAAACAAGTATTTGTATCAAAACTTGATTTAGTTTACTTTTCAGAAAAATATAAACTATGTTACATAAATTTGACGCCCAACGTGGGGCCCCAATTTATGTAAAGTAGTTAGCTACCTAGGCAAGTCAGTAGAAATGTTGCGAGTTCCTTGGACTATTTAGCCAGTTCCTGATTTTTTATGTGGTAGCGACATTAGTCATACATTGACATACATCTTCATTTGTAAAAACTGTAGTGTATCAGTAAAACTTTTTAATTTTTTTTATATCAGAGAAATGTCACATCTATTGTTCACATTGTCATTGGACAATATTGTTTATGAATTTATTGTTTTCTTGCTAACCTGTTTACAGAGAGAAGTTTTTAAACTAAAAAATTGGCGTCTAGCCAATCAAATTTTCGATTTTATTTTTCAAAAAACACTCTTTCCTCCCACATAAAAACTCAAGAACTGACAAAATAGTCCAGAGAACTCACACTATTCTCCTCTGACTAGACTAAGTAAAAAAAATTGCGCTAACTACGTTCCAATGCAAAAATATTAAATACTTTCTGAGAAATACAGTCCTTCTTAAGAGGCCCCCCAAACTGATTTTCATTCAATATCTGGGAATCTTTTGAGATAATATACTAAATAAAGTTCAATATAAATTAGGGTTATCATTTCCTAAAATGAGTCAGAAACAATTCTATCGAAAGGTATGTGATACCTGAAGGGGAAAGGGTGGGCAATATTTCACTTATTTTTTTTGTCAGAGTTTTTCGCCATTTCGATAAAAAATTGTTATTATTGGTTGAAATGGCATAAATAAGGTTCTCTTCATAAATTGTAGTGGAACCAACCGAGCTATTATTCCCCTTCAAATAAAAATACTAGGTGACTGATAAATTTCACTTCACCCTGCTTTTCTTAATAACAACAGCTCTCAAGAATAATAATAACTTAGGGAACTTCATTTTCAATCCAAAACGCGAAGGTGATAGATTAAAAATAGTGTGGTACCTATTTATAAATTACATTGTGGAGAATGTCTGGCCAAATTGGAAGAAATTTTGAAATAAGTTTCCGTGAACACGTCTGTTTAGACAAAAAATCTACAATGTATCAATCGCACGTGAAAAGGTAAGACCTCGTTAATCCTTAGCTCGCACAATTTTCGACTTCTGAGGGCTGTTGTTCGTAGGGGGATGACAGCCAGTTAACGGAAAAAAAAATTTAAACAATTTTTGAAAAAAATTACAAGAATCGGAGCACAAAATAAGTAAAGATATCCTCTAAAGCGTACAAGGTCATCAGCAAGCAGTGAAGCATACTGAAGATTGTTATTACGCAAAAATACCGGGAATCATTTTCTTACATCATATGTGGTAAAAAAGTTACCCATATGCTGCGAACTCAAGTGGACACACAGTATTTACAAAAAAATAAGCGTGTTGGGATAAAACTCCAGTATATATTCAGCAAACCACGAAATATGATCAAGAACAATATAGATTACATATACTGAATAAATTAAAAAAATTTAGATAATAAAATGATGTCAGAGTGAAAATATCCGAATCATATTTAATTATATTTATGTGAGTATATATTTTTTAGTTATAATTCTATATTTTCAGATTTGCATATATTCACATTTATTTATATATATATATATATATATACGTTTATACTTTTATATTTTTGTATTTTTATACTTTCATATTTTTATATTCATAGTTTTATATTTACATATTTATTATATTTTTTAGGTAGGTACCTATATACTTTCTCATCTATATATTCCTAGAGTTTTTTATTCACATATTTTAATATTTCTCAGATATTTAGATACGTTAGATAAAATTGAGTTTGAGAATGAGAATTTATTACTATACCTACTTTGAGTAAAATCCGGTGCAAACATTAATGTGACATATTTTATGTTTTACATGCTCAGGCATTCATCCACAGTCTTTTGACTTTATGATGTCCTATGCAACATTCTTGAAATGTTAAAAAAGTTTCACTTACAGCTACATCTCTTTACTAGTTAAGTTTATCCAACGGATTAACCGAACAGCCTTTATTAATTTTGTAATTGTAATTGTAAATTATACTCGTTGAATAAACTTATTATTATTATTATATTCATCTCATAATGACTAACAAGTATAAAACACGTGTGTACGGTTGGTATACATTCTCAGGGTTATATTAATTATTTTGTCTTTTACAATACAGCGTGTACCAAGAATAACGCAACAAATGGAAAAAAGTGCAGTCTTGATAAAAGTTGGTGCTTATCAATGATCAAAATCATGGTTCTTCTGTGAAAAAACATCAATTTTAATCATAAAGTGATTAGGTACGAGTAGAAAACCATTATAATAATCAACCTTGTATAAATTCGAATTAGCAGTATAATATTCTATTAACACATACCATCACTGTATTAGAATTAATTGCTCTTCTAAATGCTCTAATATCAACTTGGTAAGTCTGGGAATCAACTGGTATAGACCTGACTCGCAGTCCGAAGAATTGTGCAGCTTTATCGAAAGCTGAGTGTACTGTAGTAGGAACAACTATTTCCGGTTTTTTAATGCCTTTACTTTCTCTGCCATAATCTCGGAATGCTTTACACGCCATTAGAATAGATTCTGTTCCACCACTAGTCACCTGAAAAAAAGTCAAGATTTTAATAATTTGACAATTAAATCTTGTTTTAAGCCAGCATGAGTAAGGTCCCAATGAAACTGACAGTTGGATAGGAAATAGGGGAAACTGAAGCTCTATACAGTTTTTGAATTGAGTGAAACAATATTCATTAGTGGATAGTACCCGCCCAATCATAAAATATCAAGTTTTTTCATCTTCTGGTTCCCATGAAATTGAAATGGAAAATCCTGTAATGTTCTAGGAACATCGTAAGAATCAAGGGAAAATATGTAAGAAATGCTGTATGGTTCTGTTTTGGCAACACACCCCTGGGCAACAAGTTCCAAAGCTTTGCCATTCATTGAAAGAACAAGCCACGGGAAAGAGATGTTCTGGGAAGTTTCCAAAGAAGTTAATCTTAATGAAACTACTAACAGACCGGACCACTGATAATCTGAAAGCTTTAATGCAAACCCATACATGGGAACAGTATCTAATGTCGGATCAATGCGTTATAGATCATAAACAATTGGCGGGAAGCAAATTGATAAGAATTTAAAAGCTTTAGTACGTGTTTAGGAACTCCACTCCATACATGCGAACAGACAAATATATTAAAGGAATTATTGACTTACCGATCCACAAACATATTCATCGCCGTGAAATAAATTAGCAGTAATCTGTATAATTTCTGCTTCCATTTTGCAGAGTCCAGGAAATAGATCGGGATGTAAGGGATTAGTGTATGCTGTTTTTCCATAAACATTACTTATCAGATCAATTAAATCTTGATTGAAGTAGTAAACAGCACCTGAAACTAGCCCACCCTTCCAGTCAAAGTCACCTGCAAATATAATTGGTCATGTGGAGGGCTTATCCGATCATTTTTCTTTTTTATGTTTTTTATGGTTCCCCTTGATAGCCAATACCTTAGTAAACGTTTAAATGCAGCATGTAAGTAAATAAAGAGTAAGATGCGATGCGGTATTATATTATATGAAGTAAATGATTTAAATCAATCAAAAAGCAAAATGTCACTTTGGCTGCGGTGCCTCCGGAGCAGCAATTCGGACAGACCATGGGAAGTCGAAATTATTAGTTTGAAACTCTCCGGCACACTTATCGAACTTTCGGCATAATCATTCCCAGCCGCGACTGCGGTTGATTTACGGACACTTTCAAGTAAGTTTCACTCGAGGCAAATAGTGTGTAGGGAGAAGAAAAGTAGTCGAGTTGAATACTTGACTCTTCATCGCGATTATTAGTTATATTTTATACTGGTCGACTGGCAACACCATCTGTCAACCAAACGTATTGGGAACGCTATATATCGATATTTTTTTTTTACTAGCGTACGGAAAAGTCCACTTTTCCGCACTCACTTAAGTTCTGAATGTGTCAGTTTTCCGCACTAGTGCATTTTGCGTGAAACCAGTCCTTTTGAATAAACCCCCTTCTTCGTTGGGTAGAAAGTAAGATATTTCTGTGCGCACTCTGTATATCGTCTGAGCTGAATGTTTGTACGTTTGGGGGAATTTGTGGTTGTGAGTTGTTGTGGGCAATTTTGTTAGAATGTTGTATAAAGATGTATTTTCGGATAGAAAGGGTTGTTTTACGGGCATTCTGCATAGGAGATAAGCTTGCTCCTGATTAGTTTGGGATGCCATCAGCATGTGAAACCTCAAGGATTTTTTGACAAGCATCACAGTAATTGACATCGAGCGTTGACATCGCCTGCTTAATATGTAACACTTGCTAGTTCAAATTTGCAATGTTTGTTTTATTTTATTCTCCATATATTCCTCTGAGAACTCTGTTTCACTAGTTCTGATAACTCCCTGACCGAGGACTATAAATTTTAGAATGTTTAAAATTAAATTATGTTTTTTCAAGCCAATTTCTGTATTTCTTCAGATCTAGTGAATAACTTGCTGATTTGTAATCTTTCAACTTTATTCTGATTCTGTACCTTTCAATTTTGTTCAAACTGAGGATTTCATTATTTAATTCAGGAGATGATGCGGGTATTATATCACCTGCTTCAACGGCATTTATTCTCCCTTGAAAATCCTACAATTATTTTCAACGTAGATACAATAATTGGAACAGACCCGCATCTGTGCGACAGTATTTATCAACTGTTTGTTTTGGGGCGTTTTCTTCATTTGTGTTTTTGTGTAATAATTCGGAAATAAATTTCCTATTCACATGATCCGCAATACTTACCTATTATCGGAGATGATAAGTATGGTTTAATTGCCCTGAGAATACTTCCGACTCATATGGAATTCCCTACAGATCTATGGGGAGTGGTTGTTTAGGTAATAAATAATACCAGCGCGCCCTCTGGATGTATTAAAGCTTCTAAGAAAGGACCTGACTGAAACATCTTTGAAGAAAAAAAATAATGATAGAAAATGCATGGGGTCTTCTTCAAGAACATCGAATACCTTGGCTCATCCAAAAACTTGAGCTTTGCCCTTTATCTTCCTCATGTCAAGTGGGCTGAAGTCGGAGAGGGATGACGATGAAGACATACTTCAACTCACTGGTCAACCGTAGTCGTGTGATGAGCAATTCATGACACTAGATGCAGAGCGTGTCATGGGCCTCCTGAAATCCATAATGCATTTGATGCTATCAACATGTCTAGCATATGCAGTCTCAGAATATCCACAGACAATAATGCGGCGTTACGAATGTTATATTATTACCATCCCCGGCACTAGTACGATATAGATATTCCGGGGGTTATTGAATCCGTTATGGAGAATGAGAAGTGCCGAATCTATTGGAACTAGATATTCCTTATCATAAGACAAATAAAAGCCAATTGGCTTAATGTAATCCTCCTCTGCCATCAAAGAAGGTTGCCATTATCGTGTTGTAGGTTTCTGCTCCAGGCATCACGAATATCTCCAGAAAAGAAAAAGAAGATTCAATCTTTGAACTACGCATGCTCTACTAAAATTATACCGGTAAGATGGCAGAAATATTAGCCGGACGAATGCAGAAATCCGTCATCCTTGATTCACTTCCGTATTTTCAGAACACATGGTTTCGGAGATAGGGCCTTACTAGAACATTTCTAAGAAAAAAATAATGAATCGACTTTACTCATCATAGAAGCAAGATGATATGGTATGGTGAAAGGGCGGAGTGTCAGCAGAAGGTTAGCTGATTTTCAACTCAACTCAAACAGATATTGAACCATGCAGTAGTTCTCATAGCACTACGAAAATAGGGATAATAAACATAGAGCAATTGGTAATTGTCCGGCGATGATCCGAAAATAGTCATACATTGTCTACTTCGCACGCGAAATTAGCTGATTTGTGGAAACTACGGATTACGAGCGTAAATAAGTAGTATTATTATAGAGCTCATAATATTTATCGAGATATTTGTTGCCTCTTAGATGGGTGGGTGGATTTTCTTGGTTAATAATCTCGTAGTAATGTATGTTATTTGTGTATTTTTTTTTCAAATAAATTTTGGTATCAATCATTCACTTTTGCAAACTGGTGCTCAGTAAATGTTTCTGCCTTGGAATTATTAGAATATATGCTCAAGCAGAAAATACGTTAAAACTATATAATACTATATTCTACTACTATACACTATATTCATAGTAAGATTAAAACTCAGGTTCAAAGCATATCACGTAAAAGCTTAGGAGAGCTTGTAGTTCATTGACTGATATATAATTAAAGATTTTATCTGAGTAGGAATATAAAAAAAAATGTGTGATCTTTGGTACTTTCCCACTTCAATCACTGTGACATCATTTATTCCCCATGTCTTGATAATATGGACTCTTGTATTCACTAAACTCATAATTCTTGTGTAAGACTGATATATTCGAAATTTTAAATCTTTATTAAAATAGGAAGTCCTGATATACAAACATTAGTAATTATGAAAAAATATACATATGGAAAAAGATGGCAAGAAAGAATATGCATATCATCCAAAATCAAAGAAATGAGCTGGCTGAACATGTTTACTTTGGTTACAGTTACACACTCTAAGTTTTTGAAAACAAAACAACCCGAAAATTTGTATAAGAATAGTCACGTTTTTCTTTCTGAATATTAATTTTTTCAGATACTTCTAGCTATACAGCATACTTAATTTTAGGATACTTTTATTAGTTTTTCAGATTTAGGTTTAGCTGAGGATCTTGTCATATTATATATTTTCAATTTTCTTGTTTTTATTTGGAGTTTTATTATGAATTGTGATGTTCATATATTTTGTTTTTGGTGGGTTCATAGATCATTTGGGCTGTGTTATGCATTACTTGACCAAGCAAGATTACCAAATTTCGAAATACTGGTGTCACCTGACGAACAATAGTCTCACTTACTTAGGAAAACTTTTAGCCAAACGCAATCACTTAAATTTAGGAAAGTATAAGGTGTTGAGCTAAACACGAGGCCTCAATACGAAAGTACTGATTTGTTATAAACTGGTAAAGTTTTTTCACTCTCATGAAAAAAAGCATTATGACTCTTGGTAGATGAAGTGAGCCAGGGAAAACACCTTTCTGCATACATCCACCAAAGATTTCTGCTAGTAATAATAGACTAGCAAATGCATCATTTCACCAAGAACCTCTACAATCAAAATCATCATTTTAACATAGTTGGGTAATACTATTATTATAGTAATTTTGATCATTTATCTGGTTTTTGTTTTTCTAGAGACAAAGACCATATGATAAGAATAATCATATTTTGAATTTTAATACCGTTAACACCGCCGTCCTTAGCAAAAACGACGTATCTGCTATCTTGCTCAGAATCCTGTAGATCCGTCCTTTATATGAAGAAAATTCTCAAACTTCTGTACATACAGCTAAATGATTAATTAACTTTGGCTATAAACCGAGAGTATACATCATTTTTGCTTGGTAAAACGCAAAATTTATAGGTTTTCAAACCTTCAGAATCCAATATCTCAATATTCATATTTTTTGTAGATACTGCACTTTTGCTAAGGACACATTCCTCTTGAACAATATAAATAAATTTGTAATTTGTTATGATTCAAAATTAGCATGTTGCATTGAAAGAGTGAAATTGATACTGATACCAACCTAGCCCCAAATTCTCCTCCAATTTATCTATGATATCTTCTTTAGTTATTCCTTTAGTTGGTAGATTGAGAATATAAGTTGAATTATTTGTCCTCTTCTTCACATCATTTTCAAAACCTTCAGAAACAGTTTTCAATTCATCTTCAATAGTTTTTTTCACTGAAGGAATCCGTTTGATTATATTCAACATCGTTTTTTTTCCTCTATTTATCAGACCTGTAATATTTTATTGACTATGAAAAAAATTCATACTTTATCTGACAGCCTTTCTCACTCTCATCTTGAAATACGAAATCATACAGCCATAATGTTAAAAGTACTGTTGAACTTGTTATAGTGACAATCTGCCATGGTTCTTTTCCATTGAAAACATTATTTATACCCAATCTGATGGAACTCAAGGGCTGCTTCACTATATCCATGATTGGATATTCAACAGAAAAATACCAGAACCCACAGCTCAACTTGCCAACAATCAAGTAATATTTTTTTTTCTATATACAAGTGTTCCATCCAAAGTTCATTTTTAAGTACATCGGATAAGAATAAAATATGATTTGTATATATCAAATTTTCTCAACTAGCAAGTACTCAATCAAATAGATAAATTCAGAATATCAAATCTGTACATCAACAATCTGAAGATAAGTATAACGATAACCTTGACGTGCAAAGTACTTGAAACATCAAAAATATAAAAAAAAATGAAAATAGATACGTAACCTCAACACTCAACAGGTACGCGCTCTAGTCGCTCTGTGACAAAGAATAAAGAGGAAAGAGTACACCAACTCTTTGTGATCTGTGACTGAGAAAGTGTCACGCATTTCTTTTCTTTTTTCGAAAACTCATTCCGACTTTTTTCTCATTGTTGATGACTTTTTTTTCATTATAATGACTTTTTTCTCATAATAATGAATTTTTTTTCTCATAATAATGACTCTTTTCTCATAAGACTGACTTTTTTCAACTTGCTCTGTTATGGAATCCAAAACTTTTGGCAACGGAGTAAAATATTTTTTCTATAAATTCCCATTTACATTAAATCTTCTCTTCACCGTTGCTAAACTTATGCACTGCTTGTGGAAACTAGTTAATTGGCATTTTTCCGACATATCACTAAGAAAATACAAAGTAATTTTAATAAGAAAAAAGTATTTTATCTTCTCGCCCTATTAAATTATATATCAATAATTTTTCAACTGCTTTTGAGCAATTATTAATAGAGTATTTGTAAACAAACAACGTGATATAGTGGAAATATTTACGATCCGAATTTCAAGATAGTTCTCTATTTTTATGTTCAGTGTACCAAAAACAAAAATTGATAGAAAATTTACTGTCGAGTTGAGGCTCGTCGGCAATTAGAAGCTGGAGGGGATATAACGACACTGAAAAAGTCATGGCGGTTAACTATCAACTACTGTGGCTGAGGGGTACGTTGATGATTCCGAAAAGAATAAGATATATAGGTACTGCAAATAAAATATACTTTTTCATAGATATAACACCTCAATCAGTTAGTACATCAACAATTAACATATATATGAAACAAACAAAAAACAATGAACTTGCATAATTCAGTCCTACATATATTCAGTTTTTACTGTTGTTCAAACTTTACAGTTAATTTTATTAATAAACAACATAAGTAATTACATCTGAAAATTGTATTACATTTTTTTAGGCAACTCTGTTAAGATTTGTGAATAACGTTCTTTCTCTGTAATTGTATCTAATTAGTATTAATTGTTATAGTCGTAGATGAAGTATAGTATTCAACTTCGGTAATGGTTATAACTCACTCCATGATTTACAGCACTCGCCTGCGGCTCATGCTGCAAATTTCGTCTACGTGAGTTTATGACCTACATTACTGCTCGTTAAATAACATGATTATAATTGGCAAAAAAGAAAATATAAAGAGGAAAAAATCAATCGAATGAAAAAAAGTCATTGTAATGAGAAAAATATGTCAATATGAGTTTTCAAAAAAGAAAGTATGCCTGACAGAAACTAGCTATATAGGGTGTTTTTGTAAAATATTGGATCAATATATAGTCGTAACCAAACATTACCGTAAAAAGTTGTAAAAATTTTGTATGAGTACATTATTTGTTTACGCAAAGGCCGATTCAGATACATATATCAGGCCCCATATGCAGTGTTTTTGAAGCACGGGTGGTTTAAAAGCCAATTTACTCACGTTTCTATCACAAGAACATATTTTATTTGGTTCTGGAATAATTTTGTCAATGCTTGAGTAATGGTGTTTGAGTTTTTCAAATAATCCCGAATTATTTTTCACTGCCTAAGGCCGATTCAGATAAATGAATGCGTGTATCTGCATGAGATAAAAGATACAGTGAAAAAAACATCGGGATTATTTGAAAAACTCAAATAGCATCACTCCAGCATTGACAGAATTATTGAAAAATCAAATAAAATATGTTCTTTTAAAGAAACGTGAGTAAAAGGCATTTGAGCCGCCCGTGCTTCAAAAACTATGCATGGGCACTCATGCATCTGAATCGGTCTTGAATTTTACATACATATATTGTTGTTATTTCCGTCAACCAGCGCACACCCTTAAAAGAACAATCCTCAAAAGTGTTCGAAAGACTTGTCCGAGCTAGGGAAGACGTAGCTCTTACCTTTTAACGTGTGATGCCATGCACGATATATAACAGCTATATAAATGATTTCATTATTTTTCAATATCTCTCCATAACTTCCATCAAAATACAAATGATAAAGATAAACACATTTTTACTTTTTATATCTGTAGATTTTTTAAATCACTAAAATTGAATTTCAGGGTAGGTTCAACTACACATTTCAATCTGCCTCTTGTCAGAGTTTGATCGCTTTTACACTGATATTTTCGAACGGGGTATACGAACACAATCGTATTAGAAAAGAAGTGGAATTTCTAGGTTTTCGTTATGTTTGAAAGTTTAAAATTTGTTAGGTTATTTAATTTGGTTTTGTTGTTTGTAAGTGTCCATTGGGCATTGGGAAAGTTTACCAATGATTGAGAGAAAAATGAATAACATCTGAGGTGTGAAGTTCAATTAATCACAGTGCTTCAGTTTCTGGTTATTAATGATGTGCTCTGTGATAAATGAATCCGATGAAAGAATTGCTGAAAGATTCAAACGAGATTATACAGAACAGTTTCATATTCTTGTTCGCATGCACCTATCCTTTTTATTGGATATTAATACAGATGAGTGAGTAGTGCCTCTTCCCAATTACATATCTAATTTTTGGTTTGGGCCCTAATTGAGAACTTTGAGTTTGAGATCTGATTCTGAATTGTAATCCGGTGAACCCCTTTCATTATGGATAACTTCAGAATGAACCATAGAAACTTCGAAATTTCCACTGTGAATAATGACATGTTTCGAACCTATGTAGGACCATTAGGAGTCTTAACCTTTGGAGGCAGTGGACATGTGCTACATGCCATACACCTGATTGTAATCAAGTGACAAGATATTTCTTGTATTTATCATGGTTCGTATGCAGCCATGCTCAAAATTGTAGTTCCTATCGTAGGCAATGGAATAAAATCCGAAACCAATTATAATACTAAAATACTGAATGGAAATTGAATTTAAATTTTTTTCTGTTTCATAAAATACATGAATACATTTACACAAATCACTGACTATTTTAGATTTGTTTTATAATTGTGAATTTTTTCTGTTTCATAAAATACATAAATACATTTAGGTACACAAATCACTGACTATTTTAGAATTGTTTAATAATTGTGACTATTATTAGTAGTTTTATTTTCTTACTTTACTTCATTTTTATACTCTGCATTGGATTTGATGTTATTTTTTGAGTGAAATTCAATGACAATACACCAAGTTTCCTTATTCGTGTTATTTCTGGAAGATATTCTACTTTTAACTGGAGGAAAATTACACTATAATTTTTATAGTTGAAACTAGGATACAATCTAGATTTATCTAGATTTACAAAACCAGATCAGAATAGTTATATTGAAATATATATATATATATATATATATATATATATATATATATATATATATATATATATATATTGAGTAGTTTATGTATACCTACAGGACTAGAAGTAGTATTGAAAAGGAAGATTTTATAATCATAGGTTTTGTTTTAGACGTGATTGTTTTTCTGAAAAAGGAAAACTAAAAAAATGGAATCTTGCACCCTTTTCCAAGAAAACGAAACTTCGAGGTGTTATGGAAGGAGCACCACTAACGCAAGAAGGAATTTGTCAAGTGTACCAGCTTATAGAATTTCTTAAAAAAGAAGAGAGTAATATGCATACCTACTTGTTGTTTTGAAATGTTATTGGTTATTAATTTTTCAGATATGAAATGTGAGGGTATATTTAGGCGTACTGGATCCTTAGAGAGGCAACAAGATCTCCGAAATTTGTTGAATCAAGGAGTAACTTTGATGTTGGAAGAAGGAACATATAATGTTCATGATTGTGCATCAGTTCTCAAAGGTTTTTTGGCTGAATTACCAGATCCTGTACTAACTGAAGGACATTTTCCTGTATACTTTCAAATTGCAGGTAGTTGATTTTTGATTCTTCTATTCAAATTTCGATATTAATTTTGTTTTTACAGAATCTTGTGGTATTATTCAACAACAAATTCAAGAAGTAAAGCTTCTGGAAGCATTGCAACTTCTCCTCTTACTTCTACCAACAGAAAACAAAGTACTATTGAAGGATATTTTAGAACTATTGCATTCCACAGCATCTTATGAGAGTTTCAATAAAATGTCTCCTGATAACTTGGCTAAACTGTTCACTCCACATTTACTCTGTCCAAGAAAGCTCTCTCCTGAAACCTTGTTGAAAGACTCGCAGGCCCTGTTTGGGATAATTAGTTTTATGATAAAGAAGACACCGGAGTTGTTCAAGATACCTAATAAATTGATTTTAGAATTTAAAGCGAAATATGAAAAAAAACGGACACTTTCACCAACCAAAAGACTGAATGAATCTGTAACAGATGCTGCAAGTACAGTATTCACCTTTGTAGATCATGAAAGAACAGCCAAAGAAAACGAATCAAACCCCACTGAAACAGCTTTAGCTCAGTTATATGCACATATTCAGAGCCTACCAGAATCTTCCAAAAAAAGAAAGTTGGTTAAACAGTTCAACAAAGAAAATGGACATGGTACCCCACTGCAGGTTGTTAAAAGCGGCAATCCCAAGAACAGAAGTTTTGGTGATACAATTAAACGGCGCATTTTTCAAAGAGGTTTATCTGGAAAAAAAGGCTTTGTTCTGCGTACTTCAACAAGTGACGAGATTCTGAATGTAAGCAAGTTGAAATATTTCATGTGGCAAAGATAATAGTACACAACTCAGATGTTTACAATCTATCAGTCAATCATTACAATGTCGGTGTGAATTGTTTCAAATCATTTAACCATTTTCTAGTATTTACATACAGTGTGTCTCGCTTCTCATAGAAACACCTCTGTAACTTCCGTTATTTCTTCCCTACAATCCTAAATTTTGTAGAATGAATAGATACAACAAAAAGGTACAAATTCAAATTGAAAAATTTATATAAAATTTAATTAACAATGAAATTATAGATACAACTTCTCACAATATATAAATATAATATTCCACACTGAAACCATCACTTTACCACTTTACCAGAAGTACTGCTTTCCGGAGGACTGGCCAACTAGCCCACGATCTGTCCCAGTTGCCCAGGACAGACCCTTTTATGTTTGCAGGTTCATATATGCTATGGGTGTTAAGTCGCCATTCTCTAGGCTTCTGTCTCCTCAAAGTCATGCAGGGTGTCATGTTCTTTTTGATTATTGCCTTGATAATATAAATCAGTTAAATTCGAGACTAGGTGGGAAGTTCCTGAGCAGGACTGTATCAATCATGTCCATGCCAGGTGTCTTATTTCTAGGTAGTCTCTTGATTGTTTCTGGAACCTCCTCGAAGTTGGTCATCAATCCAAATGTGTCTCACTTCTCATGGAAACACCACAAGAACTTTCGTAATTTCTAAAGTAGAACTGGGAAATCAATCAATCAAAGTATACTTTATTGTCTGAAGAAAATGATTCTAATTGACAAAGCGTTATAAAGTACAATATGATTATAATGAGAGGGTAGAGTCTCACAGTGTATGAATAAGAAGAAAAAAACTCTTAGAAAAAAATAATTAACCGTAATTAAAAATAATTAAAATCTGATATCCTAATTAGAAATAAGAAGGTAATTATAATTAACTGAATAATTTTGTAAATTCATACACAACACATTGAATATTTGTAAATACTAGGTATAACAGCCACAATCCTATAAAACTGAGAGTAAACAATAGAATGAGTAAATAAAATATAAAAAGTAGAAATGTAAATAAATGTATATAACGTGGATAAAAAACACTTATAATATAACATAAGATTGCTTGTTTAAATAAAAAGGTTGTCAAGTAAAGTAAGTTAAAAACGAGTAAGTAAAATGTCACAGTGTCAAATCACATTGTCAAGTTACATTGTCAAATTAATTTACATAGGAACTATATCATCATAATATTCCTGCAGATCATAATAAGCCTTCTGCAATAGAGCATCTTTTATGATGTTTGATGATGTTTCTATAATTAGCTGGCAGATGGTTATAGATTTTTTTTACTTTCATACATGATGGAGTTCTTTGTCAGGCTAAATTTAGGTAAGGGTAAGGGAACACAGTCTTCATTGCTTGTTTTATGTTTTTTTAATTCAGTAGGTGTTGACCCATATTTTGTGTGGACAAGGCATACAGTTTCCAAGATAAATAAACAAGAGAGTGATAGGATTTGCAGGCTAATAAAAAGTGGTTTACAGTGACAGCCAAACTCAGCTTTACACAGGTATCGAATTGCTCTTTTTTGTATTACAAAAACAGTTCGAAATAACTGATCACTGCATAATCTCCAGAAGGCAATGCCATACCTCACGTGTGACTCAACTAGGGAAAAGTAGACCATCCTAGCCGAGGCTAAATTTAATTCCCTCGAAACAATTTTCATCGCGAAGCAGCTAGGGGTAACTTTTTGCTCAAGGTCGTTACATGCTCATCAAATTTCAACTTGTTGCATTACCAATAGACACCGCAAAAATGTACAGTTCTACATTAAAAATTACGGTAGTTACGTTGGTGTTTCCATAAGAAGTGAGGCAAAGTTGAAATTTGTATAACTCAAAGTTCTTCAGGAATAAAGTGGATTAACTAAATAGTTGTACTAATTACGAGTTCGAAATAGTATTTGACCTATTTTGCCTCTTACTATAATTTTTGCTGGCATACGCTGTATGGACTCTGACAAAACTTGAAATTTTATGACAAAAAAATAGGTAGGTGTTTCTGAGAAGTGACATAGACTGTATATATAATCTAGAATGCGCCTAGGTATTACAACATCTGTTTGTGCTATGAGATTGAATACAGAGAATGCATTTAATTAATTGAATTGGAGTCATAAGCACAATCTTTCATAAATAATTTGACTAAGTCATTGAAGTAACATTGCATAATTTGTACAGGCACTTGAACAAATGACAAATGAGTTTGTAAAGTGGTTCAAACCATTAAACAAATAAACTAAAGGCTAATTTTATAATTTGTGATCAACTGTAATTTTAAGCAGTATTTTTATGTTGATTTTGTAGTTATTTCCGGGATACACTAAAAGATTAATATTTTGGAACTTATTGACAGAGTTAAGTTTTGGTTAATGTTGATTATCAATTTCAAATGAAAAAATGTTAAACAATTAATATCATCAACCATAATTTCCATTCTAGTCTGCCAAAGAAAAGGAAGTGTCTATTCATCGGATCGTTCCATTGAATAGGCGAATATGCTATCCATTGGGATGCTTCACAAATTGAGAAGACGTTCAATCCCAAACAGTGTTCCAATGTAATATTTGAGGGATAATGGGTCATGTACAGATATCTTCTTGCAAAAGGAACATAGTGCTATATATGGTGAACAGGTTTGCTTGCTCAGATTAGAATTGAGTGTACATTCGCCGCCGATAGTCCCAGCTAAAAACAAATGAGTATGCGCAAACATACCATATTCGCCTATTTGACGAAGCACTCTGATGAATAGACAAGGCCTAAAACGAATGCGTTCGTGAAGTGTGTGATTCATCCTGTTCAAACTAATGTATGTATTTCTAAACTAAGTGCTAATTTTAAAGTCCGTAATCAACTGTAATTTTAAGTAGTATTTCTTTCAGGAGTTATGTTGGATTTGTAGTTATTTCCAGGATGCATTGAAAAATATTCGAGTATTTTGGAACTTGTTGACATAGTTAAGTTTTGGTTAAGGTTGATCATGAATTTCACACACACCTACAATTCGAAATACTTAAAATCATCAACCCCCATTTTCATTCTAATTTTCCAAATACAAAAGCAATGGACTCAGAATTCTTTTAATTGAAAATAAGTAATATTTGATGATTGTTTAATGAGGTAAAGGAAATGGCACAGTTCACAAGTATTTCTGGGTTTCTATGAATCTGTTTGTTTCAGTGTCTATACTTTTAAAGCAAGTGTTTTGACATGGTTTTCGTGCTGATCAATTTGTCTTATTTATTTTTGTATATACCACCATAACAGTTAAAACCAATTGCAATATTGTTAACGAGTTGATGTATGTTAGGTCCAGATATAAAACATTAGACATATCATGTTTATACATATGTACTTAGGTGCATCATTACACATGTACTACATATGTGGGAAAAATGCAATGAAACTTATAAAATTTGGTAATGACAGGATTACATGCATAACAAAAATTTTAAAAAGTACTCGGTCTGATGATTAGTAGTCACTAAAACAAGAAATAGCTAGGATTAATAAAACTGTCACAGAATCAATTAATTTATTTAATTGTTCATCAACATGTAGCACCCAATTCAAAAATATATTTTCACGAAGGTGTATGATACATGAATACTCATAACTAAGATTAAACCTAATTTTTGCAAAATAAGAAGCGACGATAATGGTGAGTGTTTTCCATAATTGCATATGTGGAAATCAATTGCAAAAGTCTGAGTGTTTCGAGTTATTCCAGATGGAACATGTAGGCCAATTAAAGATAGATGTGGAAAATCAACGTCATAGTTCAAATTCTTGTGCAGAAATCTAATGTTTGCATAAACTGTACGAATGCCCAGTCTCTCTATTTCTGTTGCAGTGCAAACAATTAAAGGTATATTCAATACAAGAACAGAGTCATTTGTCAAAGGTACATTTTTTTTGTGGATGCGCCACAAGATCACCAGTATCTATATTTTACTCTCTTTACTGTTTCGATTTGACTGACTGAATGTTGTCAGATGTAATTTTATTGAGAGTAATTATTGATAGATTCCAATAGTTCGTCTCAGTTTGCCTATAGGAAATAATAATTTTTTTCAAAGTATGTTCTAGTAGAAAAACTTTGCCATGTGTTGGGAAGAGGTGATTCGGCGGTTGGATTATTTTCTGTTTCGTGTTTGCCGACAAAACTCCTATAATATCGGAAACTTGCGCAGGGTTGGATTATTCATAATCTATTTTAATTTTTTTGGTTTAATATGTTCAAGTTTCGACATATCCAAAGAACTATATACTGTTTTAAAAGAACTAATGAAAAATTCTTCACTACTGCGTAAAATGAATACCAGCATTTTTAAAGAATTAACTGGTACACGGTTGATGTGATCAAAGAAGTTCAATTGCTCATCGAGGCTACCTGTTGAAGAGGAATCTTATTCATCATGTAGTGACGAATTATCTCTTCTGAAAAAACTATTGTTACAGCATTTTTTTGGATTTAGATATAGTTGCTTGATATTATATAAGGAAGAGCAATTTCCATGGTGATTCGTCACTATTGAAATTGAACTCCGCCTTTAATTTTCTTCCAAACTTAAATATATTTATATATTTTATTTTTATTCAAATGACTGTACCGTAGAAAAGGAAGAAAGTAATAAAGACGATCATCTGCGAATAAGAGGTAGTCTGAATGTAAAAGATATTGTTGGATGTCGTAGGGAGCAGTTCAATTATTGTGGAACCCCAAACAGGACATTTATTTCATTTTATGCAAAAGATTATTTTCAATTTTTTTTTTTTCAAGTTACAGTAAACTATTGAATCCTAGAGCATTCAGCTTATTTGTCAGTTTCTCATATAAGTATTATTATTAGTGAATATTATTATATAAAATCATTCTTTTGAGTGAGTGGTAAGAAATATTCAATAGTTATTTGTTACTGTATAAGAGGTAGGTAGATTAGAATTCAAAAATCAGTGCAACAGTTTTTTTAGGAAATTATTACATTTTCATATTGAATAATTCGTCGGGAGTAATTCAATTTCGGAAATCAGACAAAACGAGGAAAGAATTGAAAACTGGTGGTCTTGAGTCGCAACCACCAAAAACCCATTATTTTTGACAGCCACTGTACAACACTTATACAATTTGGAAAAACAAATCGTAGAATCCCAGAAACCCATATAAACTGTGTCATGTTCGAAATCAATACACATGACAGAAATGGATGGAAGAATATACTGAAGGAGATGATGATATCCTTCCAATATTGCAATCTGATTATATTATGCTTATAGTCTCAAGCTGACAGTCATTTAACAGCTTTTCTCCTATTTGAAGTTTTTGAACTTATTTCGAACCTCCATTTCAAAGGTCTGTAAATATTCCTGATCACTCAGTATTTTTCAGAATTATTTTTTGGAACTGCCACGATCATTTTTGGAGTATTCATATTCAAATCCACAAAATCTTTAAGGTATTGTGGATATGTGTGAAACCGGCTAATCTATTAGGTGACAGCAATAAAATGTTGCCATGCGTTTGTTTGTGATTATATACTGTTTGTATATGCATATTTCTCGGCAGAAATTTAAAATAGTGAAATGGTGATATATTCTTATCTAACAAAATGAGGAAAATAAACCCAATAGTTTGATTGAAACCACTTTATTGAATCTTGACAGATGAAATGAATTGCATGCAATGAAATAAGATTCACTTGACCGGACGTTTGTACCGGAAATCAACGTGTTTAGTTCACCAACCCGCTTAAGCCAGTTAGTGAGTATGAAGTCTTTAATTAATATTTCATAATTTTGTCACTGACATAGGGTAAAAACAGTTTACTATTGATTCAGAAATTCTTTGGAATATCTGGTACATCAATACTCTTCTCAATGATCTTTAGATATATAGATATATATGTAGATCTTGTTAGTGGTAACAAACAAAAAATATTTCCTCTTAGAATTTCAGAAGAATTGTTCAGTCATGATTGGCTGAATAATTTTTTCCAGAATATCCATTTCCGTTATTTTGTTATTGCTTGGTAATAGCAAAATAACGGAAATGGCGAATAACGGTGACGTTATTTTTGACGGAAGCGATACAGCATAGGGCTGATTATCTCTCATTGAGTTTGGAAAAATGTTAATCTTGCTAAGTTTGTGTCAGGATGTTTGCTAGGAGTAGGGCAATAGCGTGTTTTCATATTGAATGAATAAATATGTACCTAAGTACATTTTTCTTTAATTTTCAAATGTATAATTTAGGGATAAGAACTTGTGATGCCACCCGTGCAATAAAACTTTGTGTTATTAAGATTAATAAATCGAATTGAGTTAAATTAATTGAAATTTCATTGCTATTGTTTCATTGGAATGACTGAGTTATCTGTCTTCCAATTCATCCATATCATAATACATTAGTTGTGGTTCGTATTATCAGCTTGAGACTCAGGCCTTTTCAAATCAAAATTGATATTTGTATTGTCAATGTAATGCAAATGGAAAACAGTTGTTCTAGTTTTCACAGATGTCCCCGATCCCACATGTACTTTATAAACTTGAGATTAAATATAATAATTTTTATTTTGAAAAACTATGAAAAAATCTGGTAAATGCATCATTTTAAAAAATCTCAATAATAAGTTTTCTGGAGTCCATGTCTTTTTATGATCTATTTTGTCTGCAACTACTGTAACGCTTTATGTTTTTTCATAGCTTTGTACATTTGCATGCTTTGATTCACCTTTCAGAGCCCAACAAATTCTCAATCAATTGCCTCTCGTGCTCGACTGTTCTGTCATCACAACTGTGATTCTAGTAATGATCAAAGTGATGATGCAAATCCTGCAAAAAAACCAAAGGCATCTTGCCCAGGATCTGATCTTATGAATAGTAGTGATATGGACAAAGATAACAAAAGAAGTCAATCGGAGCCTGATTTGAGTATTAACGGAAATAACATAATCCAGAATGTGTATCTAACCAGCACACCAGCATGTCTACCACTGAGAGCATGCCCTGACATAACTTTCACACCAGAAGAGCAAGACCGCAAGTCGATGTCTCCTATCACAAGGTCGACTCAGCGTATGACGAGAGCTATGCAGGTTTGCTTACTTCATTTTTGTTGTTTGTACTGCATGTTGCTGTATTTGTGTTTTTCATTTTTTGACTTTTTCATTTCTGTTTCCTATGTGAATGTTTAAGATTAATGCATATTTTTGCAGACAGTGGTGAACCCAGAAAAAAATCATAAGAAATTGATTTAGAATGACGGGTTTTTGGTTTTGGTAAAGGTTTTTTTAATGTCTTTTTAATTTTTTATCGAAGTATCAACTATCTGTCAAAGATGACATTTCAAAACAACTAAGAATATAAAATCATATAATGTGTGGAAAACCTTTTCCCCTTCTCTCGCTCGGCGAGAAAACCTTGATCTTATCACTTACAACGGGGTAAAATGAATATAATTTTGTGATTTTTCCCATAATCCGTTAATTTCAAGATGCACAATAATAATAATATCTCCGGCTTTAGATATTGGTTATCATCTTACATTTAGGCTGACCACACACTGATAAATTAAAAATGCATTAAAGTAAAATGTTAAAAGCAAAACCTACTTTGAAAGAGAAAACTGTACTTGGTTTCATCGTGTTTTCTACGACTTTTTTTCATAATCGGTTTGTGCAGCACTGTTTTCATAATTTACATTCAAGTGTTATGTATTCGACTGAGGATGATTATATTGCTACAGTGCGTCTTCACTGGCTATATTTGCAAATATGTTATGAAAAATATATATAAACGATTAAAAAAAAACCATTGAAGAAGTTCATCGCCAAATTACGAGAAGATCTTGTGAAAGTTATAAAGGACCACGCACACACGTTATGGGAAAAAGTCTTTCGGTGAAAATGTTGTAGCTGGAGCCATCCTAAGTAAAAGTCTCCATTGGCCCAACTTGATCGTATGACTAGATTCGGCGATGGAGGGCGCCAAATCATGAATTTGGGATTTTTGGAGAAATTCAGCTGAATGAAAAAATATCAATATCTCATTTATATTGAATGTTGTGTGAGACTGGGCAATCCTAATGTTCGCGAGAAATATTTATCCATGATACAAAGAAAAAGTACGCCGTTATTTTTATACAGGGTAGTCAACAATATACTCGGTTTTTCAGTGATGGAATTCGCCTACGAAGTTGTAAGTTGATTGAATTTATCATTAAGGATCAATCAGAATGGTTTGTTGATCGACTAAAATATAATGAAGGTATGAATACAGAGTGTTTGATCCTCAATGATAAACTCAATCAAATCTCAACCTCTTAGGCGAAATCAATCACTGAAGAATTGAGTATATTGTTGACGACTCTGTATATAAATAACGGCGTATTTTTTCCCTGTATTATGGAAAAATATTTCTCGCGAACATTAGGAATGCATAGTCGCACACAATATTGAATATAAATGAGATATTGATATTTTTTCATTCAGCTGAATTTCTCAAAAAATCACAAAATTCATGATTTGGCGCCCTCTAGCGCCGAATCTAGTCATACGATCGAGTTGGGCCAATGGAGACTTTAACTTAGAATGGTTCCAGCTACAACATATCAAAAATTCAGCCATTTTCACCGAAAGACTTTTTCCCATAAGGTGTGTGTGTGGTCCTTTAACGATATTAAGTCCCAACACTATTGACTTACCAGTAGCAATTTCAGAGCATACTTTGTCAATCACGTCACGATGGACGCTTTTGTTGCAGAAAAAGAATGCCTTATTTTCACCAAAATAATAAGTTTTTCCGTATCTTGCCTATTTTGTATATTTCTAAATCCCAATCTCTTCGTAAATCTTGGATGTTTTTCAACAAAACAATTGTCCGTATTTGTGCGTCGGACAAATGTTTTTCATCAGAAGAGATTTCGACAATTCACTGGTATAACCCAAACGTTTTTCTTCAAATCGGTGTGAAATTAGCAAGGAATTCTCATCCACGATCTCTGTGAAATTAGCAACGAATTGTCATCCACGAATTCTTACACATCAAAAATTTCATGTTGGATATGGTTACTGTAGGTACCTCATGGCGAAATCGTTCGCTAGTAGGAAATTCTTGCTAGTTGTGGAAGCGACAAATCAATGTTAAAAGTTGTGATTATTCGTTTGGATAATTAAAGTATATTAACGGTATTTTTATTATAACATCAATATCATATGTTCTGCAGACTTGCATGATATGCCAAATTGTTGATTTAACACTAATTTTATAAGACAGTGATAACGAAATTATTGTCACCCTGTCAGCTTTTTGGTTTGCAGGGACGAAAGTTGTAAAATCGAGGTATCCACCAACATTTCTACTAACAAATTACCATAAAAACTATACCCTTCGTTCATACGTTCAGCAGACTTGCACTACATACTAAATTGTTCGTAATGATTCACTACATCAGAGAAAAGTGATAAAATGATTGTCACCCCTTTAGTTTTTTTTGTTAGTGGGGGCGAAGTTTGACCAATTGCATTTATCCACAAAAATTTTGACAAACTCCGATAAAAACTGTAGTGAGTGTTTTAGCAGAAATATGGTTATACTTAACGTATTCTCGTTGAAAAAGTATTTTTGGGAAAGCTTGGACTTTTACTTGAGTTGTTTTTTAATAACATTAACAAACATGATCAACAACTATCCGTTACCATATAAAATATATAAATGTATACAGTAAGATATAGCATAACTATTTCTAACACCTCCACTTTATGCAATATTACTGAAACCCCTGTAATCCCATCTTTTCCACGTTGTGGTAGAGTTTCTCTCCAGGAAGTGCTTTTGTCAAACAATCTGCCACCATATTTTGTATCCTGACAGATTTTATATCTATTTCACCTTTATCTGTTTTTTTTCAAATAAAATGATGTTTCACATCTATATGTTTGGTTCTTGGTCGATATCCACCATTCTTTCCCAAATCAACCGCCCCTTTATTATCACAATAAATTGAAATCTTCTTTGGGGTGTCTGGAATGATTTTGCGTAGGAGTTCTTTCAGAAAAATTGCTTCTTGTGTCACCATACTCAATGCCATTTATTTGACCTCTGTTGTTGAGAGAGCTACAGTAGATTGCTTTTTCGAGGACCAGCAAATTGCTCCTCCACCCAGAAGGAATACATAACCAGCTGTTGACTTGCGGTCATCCACGTCTCCTGCCCAATCAGAATCACAAAATCCATGCAACTGTTCATTTGATTTGTGAAAATTCAACTTATAGTGGGAAGTTTTCCTCAAATATCTAAATATCCGTTTGACAGCGGTCCAATGACAGCTATTTGGATTCTCGGGTCGAGTACCCTGGGCTGCGTACATCAAGCTACCAATTGCTTCCTGATACGGAACACTTGCCATGTCATTCTTCACTGCCATTTCTTTAGACAAAACTTGATTTGGATCTAAAGGAGTCTGCATACCATGGCATTCTGACATATTGAACCTCGAAAGAATTTCTTCTATATATTTCTCTTCATCTAAACTGATGGATCCATTTTCTTTGTTTCTGATTATCCTCATCCCAAGACAAAAATGTGCATTTCCCAAATCTTTCATCTTGAACCTGCACGATAACGCATTTTTCAGGATTTCTTTGCTTTTTCTATCATTTGAGAATATTAACAAGTCATCTACATATAATGCAATCACCAAAATCATTCCTGCGGTATTTTTGTAATAAATACAGGTATCTTGTTTGGACTGAGTGAATTTCATATTTTTCAGTACTGAATCGAATTCCTGATTCCAAGCTCTACTGGACTGTTTAAGGCCGTACAATGTTTTTCTAAGTTGACACACCGTTCCATCAGGTAATTCCATGAAAATTTCTTCATTCAACTTTGGATGTAAAAATGCTGTGACCACGTCTATCTGATCTATTTCGCAGTTATAATTTGCAGCCAAAGCCTGATGGAACTATATCGCACTACAGAAGAAAATGTTTCCTCATAGTCCAAACCTGGAGTCTGTGAGTGCCCTTTAGCTACGAGTCTTGCTTTGCATTGATCTATTCGGGTATGATTTACAAAATCGGGACCATATATATTTCGATTCTGTTATCGCTGTCTCGTTGATCTTCGTAAAGTTTCCAATGCTTCATCTTCGACTATTTCTGGATCTCTATCTAATGGAACGTCAACTTCTTCATAATGGTCATGAAGATCGTTTTCGAATGGAGGTGATATATTTTCGGCAGTTGCTGACGGTGATGATTTCCCCATTTCAACATTAGTTTCAGTTATCTGTATAATTTCCGACTGATGTTGACAACTGTCATCATATTCCGAAAATATATAACTTGATATATTATTTTCGCAGTTTTTATGCCAAAATTCTTCTTCAAAAAACTCAGCATCTCGTTCTATCACCACCTTTTTTGTTTCAGGATGGATAAAACGATATCCTTTTGCATGCTCACTATATCCAACGAAAATATGTTCTCTTGCTTTTGCATCCATTTTCTTTCTCTTCTGCTTTGATACAAAAACTAAAGCTTTGCATCCAAATACTTTCAAGTGTGCCAAGTTGGGTTTCTTTCCAGTCCAAACTTCAATCGGTGTAGCATTCTGAAGTGCTTTCGTTGGAACGCAATTTTTAAGGTAAGTAGCGGTATTAACAGTTTCCATCAAAGTTCTGTTCAGCCTTTCTGCTACTCCGTTTTTTTGGGGATTATATGGAACTGTAGTCTAATGGTGAATTCCACTGGATCTGAGAATGAGCGATAATTTTTTATTCAAATATTCTGTGCCACTATCGGTTCTGAGACATTTTATCTTGCAACCAGTGAAATTTTCTGCAAATTCTTTATACTCCAGAAACTTCTCAACAACTTCTGTCTTCGAACGAAGAAAATATACTTTCGTGAATCGGTAATCGTCAGTGAATGTCAAGAAAAACATTGCACCTCCAATGGACATTTCCTGTATAGGACCACATACATCAGAGTGGACGAGTTCCAAGAAATATTTTGCACGTGTAGTACTGATTTTATTAAACGGGCTCCTATGCAACTTTCCTTTGATACACTCTTCACATTGTTTGTAGTCTTTATCGGAGAAATCCAGTCCCGTGGATAAATTTCGCTTTAGTATTTTCATATACTCGTAGTTCAGATGGCCAAGACGACGATGCCATAAACTAGCATCATCTATCATTTGTACAGCATTTGCAGACGAAGGAAATTGATCAATAGAGTACATTCCATTTATTTCAGAAGCTGTGCCTACGATTTCACTGGTATCAAGTTTAATTTTGCTCTCGGTGATTCGACATCCATAGTCAACATCAAAAATTAAAGTTTTTCCAGTTTTGACTGTTTGACTGACGGAAATGAGGTTCATATGTAAATCAGGTGCATGAACCACATTATTTATGGTTGCCTTCTTTTGATTTGAAAGTAAAAGTTCAACTTGTCCTTTACCAGTGCATTTCAACTTCGGTCCATTAGCAATACCGATTTCTCTGCCAGTTTCTTCTTGAAAATCTTGTAGCTTTGATATATTTGGAGTAAAATGGGCTGTTGCTCCAGAATTAATAAACCATTCTTCACTGAAACATATTGTCGAGGATGAATCATTACATGTGAGTGCAACTGAACTTATATCCTTCTTGCTGTTCCTCGTCGACTTTTTCGGTTTTTGACATTCATTCGCTTTGTGTGAATACATGTTACAATTATAACATCTAGGACCTCTTCTGAATTTCTGTGGTTTCTTAATTGTATCACTTTTACTATAAAAAACTGATGACTGGAACATTTTCCTGTAGTAGCAGGTTCTTCACAAATTTTGTTGAAGTGATCTGTATTGAGCCTTGGATGCCCAAAATGAGAGGTTTGTACTGTTCAGGAAGTCCTCCTAATATAATACCTCCAACCACATTGTCCTTGAACGGTTCTACAATATTTTCAAGTTGTTCGGCAATATAAAGAATTTTGTCAACGTATTCATGTACAGAGGAACATGAATACAATTTTGTCTTAAAAAGACTCGAATAAAGACCAACTAATCGAAGGATGCCACTGTCTTCATAGGTTTTTCTTAGGTTTTTCCATGCTTTTTTTGCCGTTTTAGCCTTTTTGGTTTCAGCAGCTGCGGAAGGTTTGAGAGACAGATTTATCTGTGCCAATGCTCTTTGATTTAGTTCATCATCAATCGTTTGACCAAGTTTTGGTTCTACGCAACTCCAAAGACCTGCATCAACTAGAAAGTTCTTCATCCAAAACTTCCAATCTCCGTAGTTTGTACCATCTAGGTGCTTAGATTCCGCTAACCCACCAACAGAAGTAGATATTATGGTGGATCTAGTATTACTAGTAGACATTTTAGCTTCCAGATCCTTCCTTAGCGCGTCTAGCTGGACTTGAATTTCTTCTACGGAAGTCATTATCTTCTATTTGATTTTTCACACGGAAACTTGTGAAAGATGTCAAAGTTCACAAATTTTTGACTGTAGTCTTTCTTTCCAAGGAATTCACAGGAAAATACGTCCACAGATTCAGAGGGACTTTATTCAGCCCATAACCTTTTAGCAGAAATATGGTTATACTTAACGTATCTTCGTTGAAAAAGTATTTTTGGAAAAATTGAGACTTTTACTTCAGTTGTTTTTTAATAACATTAACATACATGATCAACAAGTATCCGTTACCATATAAAATATATAAATGTATACAGTAAGATATAGCATAACTATTTCTAACATAGTGTTCTGCAGACTTGCACTATACAGTGCGGCTTTTAATACCCCTCCTGTTAACTTTTGAATGGCTTGACGTACAAGCAAAAAAAAAACGTTTGGAGGGTATCACTGATACTACTTTTTGAAATAAAACACATTGTGATTGCTCGATAGAAGGCGCGGGAGGCACATCAACTAAAAAAATTTAAATGGCATGTGTCATATCGTTGAAAAGAAAATTCAATTTCATTTTCAACTATCAATATTTTTTCGAATTCCGTGACCCACCATGCTTTTTAAAAATTTTACTAAGCAATTAGTGTTTTATTTCAAAACGTAATATCGGTTATACGCCCCAATTTTTTTTTAATTTCGTACATTGAACTCTTTCAAAGTTAACAAGGGGAGGGGCTATCAAAAGCCGCACTGTATACCATATTGTTAGTAATGATGCACAACACAAGAGAAAAGTAATGAAATTATTGTCACCCCCTCTTTTTTTGCAAGCAAAAGTCGAAACGTTGAATTTATCCACGAAAATGTGCAAGATGCAAAAATGAGGCAAACATCTACCAGAAAACAATTACGTCCTTGGCTAATACCACGACGGACATTGATCTACATCTGACATATATTTGTGCAACGTTCTTCCAAGAGGGCTCAATTGTAAGTGCTTATCTTGTAACAGTAGATTATCCTTCATTTGGCTGGGAATGGCCACCTGCAGACATGCATGTTTCGTGGTTTTGTCTCATCAGTGCCAGGGTAGGTCGGACAACATTATAATCGTCCTGTCCCTGCCCAATAGATAGTAATCAACTGTTTAACTAATATTTCTTTACGGATGAAGCTCACAACTAAGTTGGTCGCAGCGCCATCCGCACGGAAAATCAAGACACAAACACTCCTCAGACAACACATACTCCAGGTAGAGTTAACTGCAATATTTCTTTCTGGCACATATTTTTTCGAACTTTGTTTGAAAATTTTAACCAACCGCTGTGGATCGCTGTAAACTTAGTTGTGGATCGCAGCTTCATTGTTGATTATTATCCATTGTGCAGGGGCAGAATGATTATAATGTTGTCCGAACTACCCTGGCACTGATGAGAGGCAAAACCTAAAAACATGCATTTCTGCAGGTGGTCATTCCCAGCCAAAGGAAGGACAATCTACTGTTTAATTACAAGATAAGCACTTGCAATTGGGTCTTCTTGAAAGAACGTTTCACAAATAGCTATCAGATGTAGTTCAATGTCCGTCGTGGTATTAGCCAGGGAAGTAGTTGTTTTCTGACAGATGTTTGCCTCATTTTCTACTCGGTGGAAACGTGTGGAGAGATGGTACTTGGACTTTGTCGGTTTTATTCGTTTCATTATTGTGATACTCTCCAGCACATATTTTTCAAACTGTTCGAAATATTATCCTTCAGTTTCTCTATTCCTTGCAAGTACACTCTTAAGCTGCCTTGGCTTGTCAAGAACAAACAGTCAAATCTACCGAGCCTGGCTGGCTTTTGGAACATCTTTCGTGTTCTGATGTTCGGTATCAAATCATTTATGTATCTCCCTTTCGTGGAATTGTCCCATTCAGTCTGCCACAGTATAAGGCATACCGATTCCACCTGTTATTTGGTCAAGCTTCAGTACCTGAACTCTATCGATACCAGCTCCTATACTAGCAAGGCAGTTCTTTCATTTGTCTTGAGTTGTTTCAAGGCAATTGCCGTTTTCATTTGGAATGTTTCAAATCATAACTAACTGGCCAAAACCAAAAAATGTCAGGTCCCATTCAAACAACCAGCTTCAATCCCATATTTGATAAAGAAAGAGAGGAGGTGATTCTAGTCATCCACGTGTTTACATTGTAATTCTCTGGTCTTGTTATGAAAATAGCTATTATTTTTTCCATGCCTTTTTGATAAGCAACTGTGTTGTTAGTTGCCTAGATGCCAATCCCGACGTCTAATGCATCAGAGAGGTGCTGTGGGTTTTCCAATTTTCTTGTAGATAATTGAATATGTCATCAAAAATCTCTAGGTCGCTCCGGAGGTCCACGGCAAATTATAATAATAGCCCTTCACTTCCCCCCCCCCAGGCCATTGGGTACACTCTACGAGTTCTGTCTTTCGTTTTTTTACTTTGGGCATTGTAAATATTTAGTTTTTTCATTTGTTTTCTGAACTCCAAATTAGATTAGTTTTTTGTAGTTCAAAAGTTTTTCTGTGCATGCATACTTTGTTTTAATGTTTTTTATCGATTATGTGTCACTCAGAAGAAGTTTTCCAAGTTTATGGAAATTCTGTATGGGCCCCAAAACATCCAAGGAATTTGGGCGCATTCAAGTGCTTAAACGCCTCTGGGTCAGCATGACTATCTGAATGTCATGACAAGCATCTCATAAACTTCAGATTCTTTTAAAACTTCAAACCTTTTATAAAAAGCGCTGAGCCTGTCTCCCCTCCGAAAATTGCTCCGGGAACATTTCTGAAAACCCATATTTTTATATCTTGAATTTCACATTTCCAGAAAACAGAAATGAGTGGCTGTAACCAATCAAAAACTATAAGTATAAACCATATGGTATTTATAGAATTTTCATCGGTTCATTGAAAACATATTTCTTCTAGCTTCATCAATCAGACTTACATTGAAGCTTCATCCAGAATTGCTAAAATTGTTATTGAACGTCTTGGACCAAATCATTTTCCTGAAAACATTTGAACTAAAACCTTCTGGGAAATATCTTTCACATCAAAATTTTGCTTCAGATTCTAGCGTCAACAGTGACGTCCCTTGAAGATACGATTCATGTAATATAGGGTGGTATTGAAAATTAAAACCATCAATTTTGCATTCCAGTTATCCATATAACGACTACAACTTTTGTGGCCTTTTTTGATACAGTTGAAATGTAGCTTATTTTCTGTGATGGCCCTCCGTCTTGTTGTAAAGTCATGTTTAATCATTGGACAATCATTATTATTGTCCTTATTTCCATATTTTTTGTATTTAGAATATTTTCATTCTTCTTGAATTGGGAAACATTTTTGTCCAAATAGTTTGTTGTCTGAAACCTAAAACCCCTTTGGTAAACTCATGTGAGACTGCTGAATTTGCCATGAATCTATTTGAAGAAATAATCTTCCAACGAAACTTTTTTAGCTTGATCCTTTGCTTCTTCTCCCCATTACTTGGAAAATATCTCATCAGTGTCTATTATTTCAAGTGATTAAGAAAAAGTAATGATTTATTCACAACGTTAGTTTCTTTAATTGGTGAAGAAAAGCCTTAATTCTGGAAATAATCAATCTCGTTGTCGCACCGAAATGCATCCTTGGTAGATCTGAAAATCTATAATCATTTAGACATTTTCATATGTAAATAACGTACCTGTCACCGCCGGCGCCGATTACACTTCACTCCGAAGACATATCTGAAGTTTAATCCGAATCTCGTCAAACTATATTCACACATTTTGGTAATCTGCTGATATCGCTTGTGAAAGAAACACCAGTCTTCACTGCTACCATGAAATACAGGATAGTCTTTACTGAGGACGTGACGGCTTATTACTGCAATTATTTTATCTAAAATTTTCATTCACCGAGAGATTAATTTCTGTTTGACCCTTCACCTGCTTATAATTCCGCTTTCTCTAATTTCATGTTCTATTCTCATTATTCACATGTTATTTTCAATCTTATATCTTTCTTTTCCAAATCTTCTACCTTTTTGCTCCTGCCCTTCTTGTTTGGTTTGAATAGAGAGTTTTTTGTGTAGATCCGCATGAGCTCGATCATAATTTTTTTCCGTTTCAATAATGAAATCTTGTCGTTTATTAGCAGAGTGCGATTTAATGTTTTAGTCAGGACAAATGGTATGGCGTCCGGCTTCGGGGCTGCAGTCAGAGCTGGGATTTTTTCAATTTAATTTCACCGATTAACTTGTTGAAATCCGTGGCTTGACTGGGGCGAGTCCTGCACGATTCACTTTTGCGTTCATATTAACAATGCTGCTCCTAAGGTGGCGTACCCAGAACACATAGTGGCTTATGATCTTAGCAATAAACATCTAGAGAACTAGGATACTGCTTCCCGTTCAATTCAAACACCAAAATGTTGAAAAAGCCGTTTCGATATTTTTCTTATTATTCAGTGAGTTACAATAGATCTGTAAATCTGACAAAATCAAAATTACAATATGTTTGAAAACGAGTAAATATTTAGGGTCATCTTACTTTGTGTGCCTCATTGAAAAATCCGTACAGCTTTTTACCTCAACATCTTATGGTCCTAGCATTCCAAAATATCACATTCATGATTTGCTGAGGTTAATTAAAATAAATTTTCATAAAATTCTTTACTCTTCATAATGAAACACTTCTCATGTTGAGCTTATTTTCTGGTTTTGTTATATATTTTCTTTGTCAGTCACACTGGTCATGAAGAAACTTGAAAAATCCAAACTCTCAGATTAATAATCATTGTCTAAATTAATCTTATCAATATTTTATAAACTTCACCTCGTTCTTTCTTAATAATCTATTTATTGTCGAGGCTTGTTCAGGAACTCTTTCAAACTCAAATTTAGACAATTTAACAAGCGGTTTAGGATGACATTATTCAATGGAAGTTGTACATTCATAATAATGTTGAAGAATAATTCAATTCTAATTATCTTGATGTTAACGGTCAATTTCTGTTATGATGTCTTGGTACACAATTTCATAATAGTGAAATGTTTTTATAGGAGACCATGATGACACCAAGGAGTCGAAAACCAGTACTGTTGTTATCTGGTACCAATATAAATACATTACACAGGATAGAGCAAGCAAGTTACGTTATGGGGAACCTAACAGAAGAAAAATCTTGTGAAACTGAAACACCTGAACAAAAAATCTTTAAGAAATCAAAAAGTGATGGTGATATTGAACAGGAACCAAACAGTCATGGAATACTGAGACTCAACAGGAGTGATTCCCCTATAAAATTAACAGATACTTTTAAGGAATACTTGAGCAATAGAGAAATTGTAACATTGTCTTCACCTGAAGATTCAAGTTTTTCTAGTCAGACAGACGATTTTAATTCCACAGAATTCAAGGATTGGACTGAAAGTATGTGTAGTGATTCTTTATTATTTTGTTTGAATGGCAATGATCCTGGAGAGATTAGTATAAAACCTGAACAATACAAATGTGACGACAAAGAGAAAGAGTTGGTGCTAAAACCAAAGCAGTTTGATGAAAATGGCAAACCTATTATATTTGAAACATCTTTTTGATGATGAGAATTTTTAGAAATAAATAATGTAGATATATTTATTAATATGTAGAATTTTATTTTAATATACATTTTTTTTAAACTGATTGTTTTAATAAATATAAAATCAATATCAATATGATTATTCTTTATAAATTGCACTAATATCAAATCTAATTGTATCACTAAAAAAAATTAAAAATTAACAGTTTATGGCCTAAAGAATTCCAAGATTTTATTTACTTATCTGTTTTATGCTTATACTGTAGCACTCAATATTTTGTATACACACACTGATGAAATGAAGCACCAACCAAAAAATATTTTGCTAAGTAAGTAGAAAATCTCCCTGCACATGGGTTACATTTTTTTTTAATTTTAATAAAAAAAATATGATTTTCCACAACTATCTAAAAGTGAGCTTGTCACCAGCACAGGATATACATTGTGTCTCCACTTAGTTTTTGAGGGAAATTATCACTACTATAAAAAACTCTGGGCTTGCTACAGATCTATGATATAAAAGTGATTTTGATATATGTGCAATTTTTTTCAACACAACATTTTTATCCTAATCAATTTAAAACATATCATCATGTGTTAGGTCAGACATTAAGTGCAAACCCCGTTCTTTCAAAGCTTTTGAGAGTAATTTTTGTTTTTCTTGCTTCAACTCTTGTTCTTTTCTTTGTGCATCTAAAATATCATCAACAGACACTTGTGTCAAAGGTAGCTCAACTTCTCTGGCAGAATCCTAAAAAAATTTATTTGCAACTTTTGAATTTTACATCAACTACAACTTACAATTTCTCCTAGCAATACAACATTTTCTCCCCTAACGATGAATACTCCTCTAGGGATATCACCATATTCTTTGCCTACATGTATCCGTTCTATAGTTTGATGTAGAACCAAATTTGCAAATTGATCTACACTTCTTAGATATCCTATTAGCGTTCTTCCATCTCTCAACAAAACCATCAACTTTTCTGAAAATGTAGTCATTTCATCAAAACTCCACACATTGTTGAAAAGAAAATAGTGAATAACAATTGTGATAAAATGTATTTACTGTCTAGCTCGTCCAGTAAATGAGCAGTTCCTTCTAACTCCAATTTATTCATTTTTATATGGTACTATTTTCAATAACAATTGTTGACAGACCAACGTACTTCTAAATAGGACACAATAACAACAAACAATAAAAACAGAATTAACGTGGTTAACAAGTTGACAGCTGACAGTAAGTTATTTTCCACTTCTTCCAATTCCCGTCGACATAATCTTTTCTTCTTCCCGTCTGTCTTCCTCCTCATTTTTGAATTGAAGTTGGTGATGATGCTAGCTGCCAAATTTCATCTATGACTACTTTTTCATTTCAGGTTATTATTAGGGCGTTTCTTTTTCTTTATCGAAATCAAAGTGATGTCAACAGAAAATTCTTTATTTAAATATGTACCAGAATTTCATTCCATATCAATAATCACTGAGGATTCAACACATTTTACCAAAATCATTGGAATTTACTGCACATGCTTGAAGGCTGATTCAGATACATGCGTGCCCACCGTGCAAGAGAAGTGCATGCCTGTCGAAGTTCACACCTGTTCGTGTCGGCGAACGTGAAAAACGCTGAGTGAGCACGACCGGAATTAGGATATGTTCTAGTTTAAATAATAAAAATTACAGTGGAATATACGTCGGGATTATTTGAAAAACTCGAATAGCATTACTTCAGCATTGACAAAATTATTACAGAACCAAATAAAACATGCAAGTGAAAGGCTGATTCAGATACACGTAGGTCCATTCTGCATTTTCAACCCTGCATGAAAAATGCAATATGCCTGTCGGCGTTCACACCTGTGCATTTCGGCGTACATGAAAAACGCAGGGTGAGCAAGCACGGAATTAGGACATGTTCTAGTTTTGATAATAAAAGATACAGCGAAAAATACGTCGGGATTATTTGAAAAACGCAAATGGCATTACTCCTTTAGGCCGATTCAGATACTTGCATGCCCATGCAGGGTTCTTGAAGAACGTGCGATTTACACACATATGCATTTTTAACAACAGTACCGACCGTTGATTTTCTGGATCGGCCACTGATGGCGAATGGCGATATCTGGAGTTATAGGACGTATGCTACGGATCGTGAAATTTTCTTTGAAAATTGTGTTTATTAGCCGACCGACCGCTTGATTCGTCAGGTCGATATTGCTTTCAGTTTCATCGGAGAGTACTGAACTGGTGGATTTAATTGAGCTTTGTTGTTTACCGTCTACCGTGATACCGGCCTGTTTTAGCTTAAACCTTGCCCCTTGAATGAGAATATTTCTAAATAAAATAAAGTCTTGAAATACATCGCATAACCGAAAATGCCCGATTAATTGTCCTCTAAAATATCAAAGAAACCAAACGAAGTAACACCTAGGATATGTTCCGTAGACAAAAGTTACCGCTGCTTACCGGACCGGTGACATAAGTTTTGACCGTGGTTTTTGTCTGGTACTTGTGGTTGCAATTTATTTTCGGGACATTTGTCACTGTCGTTTGTCTTTTCAGTCTTTCAGTGTAATTATTGGTTTAAATTGTTAATTGTTTCAATTAGCGATAGCTGGCTTTTACATTTTTGGTGTTATTTATTGTTTCATTATATTAATATCAATATATTGTTTCGAATCATAGATAATGACCAACGTTTTTTTATTTAATGCCTGGAAAAACTCTTAGATCTGTTCAATCACTTCAAATTGAATTCATAAATCATACAAAACAAATCGAAATTTTTTAAACTCAAAAAATTAAAAGTATTCAAACCAGAATAACCAAAGAAAATCGTCGGTTGTTCTGGTGACAGACAATCGACCGCTTTTTCAGGAACCAAGTTCCGTAAACAACCTTTGTTTCAGTTACCAACCTAATAAAGATGATATACGGAACATATCCCTAGTAGAGCTTGTTGCTCCTGAACTGAACTTTACCTGGCTTTATGAATGTATTTTGATTTTTTCGTTCTGTCAGATTACTTACTCGGAGTACTCGCTGCTAGGGGTTGCAATTGGAAAGCGGCTATTGTAAATTATTAGATTAAACGAACTTCTTCAAGTGAAGTTCTATCATAATTATATGGAATATCTCGTCCGAAGAGTTACACATATGTAGTATGTTCGTCTGTCTAACAATTACCACAACTTTCAAAGATAAAGCGTTTCTGAACGCAGCCTCTCTACTGGCATTCCTCTAGTTGGCAACACTGTTTCGTCATTGCTTTCAAAGCCAAGTTCCTGCAGTTTATTAGAGGGTGGGAAACTCAAATCATAAAATGTAATCGATCACTTGATCAGGGTTGGGAACACTCTTCGGACGAGATATTCCATATAATTATGATAGAACTTCACTTGAAGAAGTTCGTTTAATCTAATAATTATATTTCATATCTCGTCCGATGAGTTACACATATGAAGATGTTTAAAGAAGCAGCAACAACACCAAGTCATTGTTTATTGAGACATTTCATATTATTTATAACACGAACAAATAGCAAATATAAAATTGTTACATTAGTAATTCACTGACAACCATTCAATAACATTTCAGCAAAAGAAGTTTCTGAGACAAGGGGTCTGTTATAGAATTTTGCGAAAACCTCCGACTTCGCGGACCATCCTGCCGTTTTTCTAATAGTATCGATGCTTACATCTAATCTAGCGGCTGCTGAAGTAGCCGCATGGCGAGTACTATGAGCGGTGAATATTTCAGTATCCACCCCGCTATTGTCCAAGACTGACTTTACCCATCTACTAATAGTTTGGGATGACACTGACCTATAAGGTGGTTTCAAACTAATGAACAGCCTTGTTGTTCGTTGATTTCTCAATGGTTCTGTTTTCTTCAAATAAAGCAATAAGGTATTTGCCAAACAGATCCTGGTGTCTATTTCAAAAAATGAAGTTTGGAAAAAGGGTTGGAATTTATTTTTTCCCGAAGTCTTTATTCGCCCTGGCACCTTAATCTGTATGCCATTATCATTGCTTTTAATGTTTGATATCTCTATCATGGACAGAGTTTGTACACGGTGTGCTGTTAATAACGCCATCAAAACTACCAATTTGTGGGTTAACTGTTCTAAATTAAGGTCTACTGGCTCTCCCATCATTTTTAATTAATTAAGAACCACTGTTGGGTCCCAAGTAAAGTTGTACTTTGGGGCTGATGGTCTCAATCTGAAAAACCCCTTAAACAGTCTCTTGATTCTGAAATCTTCACCTATTGTTGGGCAGATCAAGAACGCTAAAGCTGAACGAATCGTATTGAGTGTGCCATAGGAGGCTCCCTTTCCGAATTGTTTGGTAAGGAATGTAATGATGTCTTCGATGGATAAGCTTAGACAGTTAATCCCTTTTCCTGACAAAACTGCCACCATCGTTTAATACCAAGGTTATATTGTTTTAATGAGGCGTCGCTTAACGAAGATATGGTGATGTCAATGGATTGAGGTGGAACTCCACTATTTCTTAGACCCTGGCAGATAAGTATCCTGCTACCAGGGAAAGTTTTTTCCACAGGGGGTGCGGCTGCCTGTCAATAGAAATTAATAAATTAATATTGGAATTAAATATGATTTGCTTTTGCAGTAAGGATTTATATACCGGGAACCAAGGTTGTGTGGGCCAGTAAGGCACAACTAACACTCCCTCCGCCTCATCATCGATGAATTTCTTAAGCACTCTAGGCGCTAAACTAAATGGCGGAAATGCATAAATTTTCTTACCATGCCAAGATACAGTAAACGCATCAACACCTGTGGCTTCAGGGTCTCTATGCCAGGACCAAAATTCGCGGCATTTGTTATTATGCCTGCTTGCAAAAAGATCAACTTGAACGCTACCAAAATTGTTAATTATTTCTCTGAACGCATAATAAGCTAGGCTCCATTCCACTTCTACGTCTATACGACGAGACTCTGTATCAGCGTCCTTATTTTCACGTGAGCTAATATATGACGCAAATATAAAAATATATCTGTCTTCACACCACTGCCATATGGCACGGGTTAACTTATTCAGCCTGACATGTTGGACAACCCCCATCCTGTTTATATATGATATGGCAGTGGTATTATCAATCCTGAGCAATACATTTGTATCACGCATTTCACTGGCAAAGCATTTAAGTCCAAAAAATGCTGCAAGGAGCTCCAAATAATTAATATGTTGTTTCTGTTCATTTTTGTTACACTGGCCAAAAACAGTTTTACCCTTGCATATTGCCCCCCATCCAGATAAACAGGCATCCGAATATATTTCCGCAACAAATGTGAGAGTTATGTGAATGCTTAATATGTGTTCTCCACCAGAGAAAATCAGAAGCTAAACTGGAAGGTAGAGACATATGCGCATCATAACACTGTCCAGACTGTTCAAGCGCCAGCATCTTTTCTCTTTCAAACGCCTTAGTATATAGCCACCCATACTTAATGCTTGGACAAGCTGATGTTAATAATCCCAGCAGTTGAGCAAAGTCCCTTATCTTACACTCTGATCGTGAACTTAATAGCAGAAGTTTTTCAAAAATTTTAGTACGTTTGTCTTCCGTCAATGAAAATAGCATTCTTTCAGAATTATACACAAAACCCAAGTATGCGCATATCCTGTTAGGAACTAATTGACTTTTTTCCATATTAATCACAAACCCACTTCTTATGTGACAGATGTTATCTGCACATTTTTTAAACAAGCTTTCTCACTATGACCTAGTAATAAAAAATCATCCAGATAGAGGACAGACAAAAAACCTTTTGATCGTAAATATGCTAGAACAGGTTTCATTAATTTTGAGAAAATAAAGGGTGCTGTGGATAGCCGAAAGGGAAGGCAGTTGTATTGAAACAGTTGATCATCGAAAATGAATCTTAAATATTTCCACATATATTAATGGGCACTAAATGATAAGCATCCTTCAGGTCGATTGTTGCTAAACAACAATTTTTGGTTATTAGATTAGCAACAAGTTTGTGACCTTCCATTTTAAAATGGTCTGTATTAATGAAGTTATTTAGAGATTTTAGATTTAAGACCAGCCTTTGAGAACCATCTTTTTTGGGTACTAAAAAAATAGTAGATATAAACTCGCCTGCTTCATGTGAACAGGTGGACACTGCACCTGATACAATAAGTTTGGTAAGACACTTTTTAATTAGAGCTTTTTCAGTGAGACTCCAGTGTGTTTCTATAGGTGGCGAATGTTGGCTTGGAGGTGAAATAAAAGGAATATTATACCCTTGAATCCAAGAAAATATAACGGGGTCCTTAGTGATGAGTTTCCAGTTATTTGAGAAAAAGGATAAGCGGTAAGCAAAAGGTACCTCGTTTACTGCTTGTACGGCCCTTTCTTCCGGGGTTGGAATGTCTCTCGTGAACGTGATGGATGTGGCTGTCTTGTCAAATTTCGGTCCCTCTGCTGATTTTGTCTGCCTCGATATGAGGAACCTATCATGGCTGGGTGAGACAGACATTTGTAGTTTAAAGATCTATATCTTGGCTGCCCTCCCTTGACATTTTTAACAAATGGTACCTTGGTAGTTTTAAGGTCTGCTGATGTACGTTCCAATGCTTTAGTGGCAGCCATTCTTTCAGAAAGTTTTTGGCCAAATAACCAATCATCGATTGGGGCTTCAATAAGTGTTTCTCTGAAGTTCCTGTTTACATTTACTGATACCAGTTTGCGTCTGTGTTGAGACTCAGTGAAATCATCATCACTTAATAATTCTATCAAGATGATATTTTTATTGTCCTGTGGATTTAGCAGTATTGTTAATGCCTTTGATATAGCTGTCAAGCTTGTCCCTAGTTTATTTTGATTCTCCATCATCTTCCTGTCCCTAGCCTTCAAGGGGTCTGTTAGTGTGGAAAACACTTCCATATTTAATTTGGGAGCAGTGAAATTTATATTTTCTGGCGTGGGGTACTTCTCTATCAACTTTGCAAGATGCTCTGTACTTAAGCCTGACCGCATAACCCTAAGAAGTCTTGCTGCTAGAGCTTCATGCACTCTGTCTCCCACCAAATCTTTAGTAGGAGCATCTCCTAGCAATGATAAAATATTAGGGTCAAGATTCTCATCATTGTCCTCATGGACTTCAATAATGATCTGTTCCACATCCATATCCGGCTTTGTCTCCTCATTTGGAGGGTCTGCAATAGAAAAAGAACTTACCGTAACACATATTTAAACAATATTGTTTGCATATATATAATTTTATATACCAAAAACTTGTTTGGTCTTTATCAGGACCGTGTTCTGTTAGTAATACATAGTAGTTTTGTCAAACACTTATTTGACCTTTCTCGGAACATTGTTCTCGAGAGAATATGGCATAAATTGCCGTCAAACACTTATTTGACCTTTTCCAGAAAACTTGTTCTGGAAGAACGCATGGAAATAATCCAATTACCATTTTCCACCAAGCTTGGGGAGGATTTTGGTGATAAATCATTATACCAAGCTGCATCTTCCGAATCATTTGAATCATCCATACAACCAGCTTCGGAGCCCAGTATCGATTCATTCGGCTTAGAAACGGAAATTTCCCTATCACTGGATTGATTTCCCTTAATGTTTTTCTCTAGTTGCAACATGCGTTTTCTTAACTCCTGGAACTCATCTTCCATGCTTCTTTGGCGCTTGCCTGAAGCTCTCCTACTATCCGCAGGACTCCGAAGTCTTTTATGTTTATTCATGTTGTTCGTCGCAATATTTAATACTTATTTTATGAAATATCTCTCACTTTCGAAAAAACATGTGATTCTTGTTAGCACAAAGAAAGAACAATGACGAAACAGTGTTGCCAACTAGAGGAATGCCAGTAGAGAGGCTGCGTTCAGAAACGCTTTATCTTTGAAAGTTGTGGTAATTGTTAGACAAAGACGAACATACTACATATGAGTAACTCTTCGGACGAGATATGAAATATAATCAGCTGTTTTGTTTTGTTCGGTCTATTTCTGCAGTCACCTCAGTGTAACGTTAAATGATATGGAAAACAAAGAAGACGTGCGATTATGAAGGTCGTAAATAAAGACAGACGAAATTCCAGTGTAAAGCAGTGGTACACTTTTTGTGCAAACGAATATGCTTTTGTTTTATGTTATTGCTTTATTGCTATTTGATATTGATGTTTGTTGTTGGTGTGAGTTGTGAGGTCTGGATGTGGATTATTGCAGTTTGCAATTTATAGTTTTCTGAAAGAAAAAATGGAACAATTGACTGAATTAAGTGATAAATTTTATTATTTGTATAGTTCCTCGCTGTCAAATAAAATTCAGATTAAGATGTAAGTTTATAGCAGCTCAATATTATTTAGTACCAATTTTATCTAAACCAATAGAAATAGCTTCCAATAACAGACTTTCATCATACATGGACAAAAATAATTTATTCTCGTCTTCGCAATTTGAGTTCAGGAAAAAACATCTGCTATAGAAGCAATAACTGAACTTGTTAATGAGATAGTTGAGGCTTTTGAGAGAGGCAAGATAGTATATACTAGGTACCTTCTGTTATCTCTCAAAAGCCTTATGCTGGATTTATGCTGAAGTTTTAAGTCGCAAGTCGTGAGAATATTCGTCAATGATTGGTTAAACAGTTCATTCTAACCAATCATTGACGAATATTCTTACGACTTGCGACATGAAACTGCAGCTCATATCCAGTATTAGACTGTCAATCACAACATTCTCTCAGGGAAACTGGAAATAAATGGCATTAGGGGTAACTCTTTTGACTTCACTGAGGCCTATTCAACATACAGAACTCGGCTTGTAGAAAATAATTATATAAAATCCACAGGTCAAAATATATTAAGAGGGGTTCCCCAAGGCTCAATCATAGGACCACTATTATTCATCCTATAAGTGAATGACTTCTCATACAACGTGAATAATGCAAAGTCCATCATATATGCTGATGACACCACTGTATTTCACACCCACGGTGATCCAAGAAACACGGAAATGATATGTAAAAAAATTATTGAACAGATAGAGCAAAAATCAGTAAGTCGCCCCGGAGCGCCACGGCAAATAAAGATAATAGCCGTCCTCTACCCGCACAGGCTATGCCTTTGGGTACACTCAAAGAGTGTTTTTGAGGGAGTATTATTATTATTATTTATGTATTCGTCTATCTAGAGTTTTTAATCCATGTGTATTTATTTTTAGATATTTTCTTGTATTTAAATGTAAGTACTAATTTTTCACCCCCAATTCTGACGATTCTGAAACATCACGTTATAAAGTATTATTAAATTATTATTATTTATTGCAACCACTTCTCAAAAAACTGCGTCTCTACCCGTTTTCGAAAGAATTTTAAAAGGTCTTTAATTTATGTATTATTTTATTTATTTACGGGATAACCCAGTTAACAATTTACAATTTTTTTTTCATTTAATTTTTATTTGAATAACTAAAAATTGTATCAATCTACAACAAGAATAGATCACGTACTCCTTCTTTAATTTGAAAATAAAAGAATTTTTTCGGTATCTCAACATCTCTTGGTTAAGTGTGTTGAGAAGCAGCGAATGAAATGATAAATAATGCAAATGTACATAGCAATACTTATACTTACTCGACAAAACTGAAATGACAATTCTACATTACTATGAGAGACAACTAAACAACATTCAGAGTTTTCCTACACCACAACACCCTCTCTATTTGGACAAGTCCTTGGCGAGATAAACATGTACGACATTTATCGCGATTCAAGGGTTTTGTAAAGGAATCCGCTATCATCTCCTGTGCTGATACATGATGCAACTTGATTTTTTTTACGTAGAATACGTTTCCGTATAAAATGGTGTCGCACGATAAGCACCATCTTGAGCCAAGTTCTGAGCGCCCTGGTTAGAAGCAGAAAATAATTCGCTTGCCAGACCTCGTAGCCAGAGTGTTTCCTGTATCGCTGCTGACATAGCCATAAACTCAGCCTCAGTTGTTGAGAAGGCTATAGTAGGTTGACGCTTGGTGGCCCACGAGATAGGTGAGTTATTTGTCAGGAAGATGTAGCCGGTGACACTGCGTCGCTCATCTTCGTCACTTGCCCGATCTGAGTGACTAAATTCAATAATATCAGTGAATTCAAGTTTCCAATGGGCTGTTCCTTTGAGGTAGCGCATAATACGCTTCACACCTGTCCAATGTGCCTTTTCTGGATTTTGACTAAAGCGACTTACATAGCTGATCGTAAAATTGACATCTGATCGAGAAATTTGATCAGCGAAAAGAAGGCTTCTTGATAGGGGACAGTTTTCATCTTAAATTCTTCATCTGAATTTTTTGGAGATTATTCTCTAGAAAGCTTTTCATTAGGAGAAATCGAGTATATTGAATCTTTTCAACAAATCTATGTAAATTTGCTGGTCAATCTAAATCTTCCGATTAACTCAATCGCGCGTGATCCGGAATCCTAGGATTTCTCCCTCATGTCCCTCGTCCCTCATGTCCTCCCTCATGTCGACCATCTTGAAGATGTTCATTAACCATTTTTTGGTCATCCTTCATTGATTCATAATTCGAAAATATCCAAATACGTCGACATACACGGCCACTATCATAATTTAATTGTTTCAAATATGATAGTATAATATGCAATAATCGAATTTGGATTGTCTGAGCTTGCAGTTTTTTGAACAGCTTTCAAGCTTAATATTACAAACTCTACTTGCCTGTTTGAGGCCGTACAGTATATACTCTTTTTCAGCATGCATACTTTATTTGACTTTTCGTAGAGTTCAGGTTGATGCATGTAAATTTCCTTCGTAAGATCTCCATGAAGGAAAGCTGTTGCTGCATCCATGTGCTCTACTTCAAGGTCGTATTGAGCAGCTAATACTTGAAGATATCTAATAGAGCTGTATAGGATTACAGGAGAATACGTCTCTTCCTAATCTATACCTTTCTTTTGGCCACAGCCTACAAGTCGTGCTTTATATCGAGTTACTTTTCCAGAAGCATCTTTTTTTGTTTTAAAACCCATTTTAATTTAAAAGGTTTTTGGTACGAAGGGAGACCCACCAATTCCCATGTGCTGTTATCGATCTGGGCTTTATAATCACGATTCATCGCCTTGGCCTTATTTTCTTTGTCTAGGCTTGCCAGCACTTCTTCACCAGAAATTGGATTGCTGAAATTTTCAACAAAACCCGGATAACTCACAATCATCGTGGGTTTGTATTGGTCTCCTCTTCAAAGATGTCGTTCAGGAAGACATGTTTGCCTTGGTCGTCAGAACTATCATTATTTTCTTCGTGAGAAATTTCTTTGAAAGACAGACCTGAATCTGACTCATGGTCCGGCTAAGGAAAGAAGAACGTTGAATTTTGCCCAGAAAGTTCATTCAGAAGTGAATTTCTTTTCTCGTACTCAGAGAAAATCACATCTCTCAAGACTATGACAGTTTTGGGTCTAGGATCGTACATCCTGTAAGTTTTGGAATGAAGACTTTAACCAATCAATATTTTCCTTTTTGAATCAGATATGTGTGCATATATTTTGCAACAAAAAATGCGAACATGTGCTACAATAGGCTCTAACACCGACCTTCCATGCGTCGTAATTTTCCCTCCCTCTGAGTTTTTCGATTTGAGGTAACTGATATGACATGTTTGATCGGGGATCGCAAATTCACTACTGAGGGCCTTGTACTCCTGATAATTTCTATATTTCAAGCACTTGAATCTGGGCCCTTAACTAGTTGAGAAGCAGGAAATCACATTTGATTCATTGTATCATTATACAAATAATGTACAGAGCAATACTTAAAATAATACTCCCTCATGAACAGCCATTTTTGGTGGCGTATTCACTTTTCAGCTGTAGGAAAACCCGGAAAACCTACAGTACCACCCCGGATGGTCGGCGCGAACTTTATGCAAGCACCATACGTCAGGATTGGTATCTAGACAAATTACTTTGCCTATCGACTTCTATGGAATAGAGAAAAATTTTCCCATTCCCAGGATCTGAACCTGGCCCAATGCAAGGGGAATTTTCAAATGCCGGCATCTAACTGCCTCGCTACCGAGCACCCTTTTATACCTGACACTTTTACTTGACAAAACTGAAATGACAATTCTATATTACTATGACAGACAACTGCTCAACTTCATACAGCATGTTTCAAATTACTTCACAACAAAGTGGAGTAACAGTGTGTAAACCCCGGTCTACACACCTGAACTTCGCCCTTTCGAAAATGAAATTGTAAATAATATTGAAAATTCTTGTTCAAAAACAAAAGAAATAAAGAGTATTATTATTATTTAATCTTTTATTATTTCAGTGGAACTTTGGAAGGAAAAAGACAGAAACCACGATATGATCAACTTTTACTCGATCCTATGTTGAAGTTCTCTGGTCGTTGTCAAGATAGTTGTGCTGATCTGATGGTAGTTTGCCAAATTTTTGATGAAAATCGTCCGCTTGCTTTGCCAGTTTCAACTTCTTATAAAGCATTCACTTCAAGATGGAAGTAAGTCTAAAGTAAATGAGTGGGGCATATTATCTATGTGGTTGGGTTGAGTGTGTGTAGGTTATGATATTCCCACTGAGGCTGATAAGGGCCGTTGTGGTTTCTTGATATTGATACCATACTGAAAACTAAGGAGTCAAATAACTGCATCAATATTCTGTTGGTTATCAGAAGTTATCTTGGTTATAAAATATCAGATGAGGGTAGAACTAGAAATGGTAGTTTTGCATCTGTTCAAAATAATATCCAATCAGGTTTTAGAGCTGATTTCAACATTTTCATCAGTTGTTCAAGATCCCACATTAAAAACATTATATGATATCTGTTATAAAATGTTAAAGAGCAGCCACAAAAGTCCTGCTACCATGACTATTAATTAATTTATTTATAATTACATTTTTCATATTAGTCTCTGTCATTTGTGAGTTAATCAATCAAATAAACCAAGCCATCCTATAGTATAGATTGGAAAAATATGGGTGCGACGTTTACCTCGATTGATTCTGTTAGTGAATCATTTCCCTCATCTGTTAATCACAAACTGAAGTTTTCGATTAAATCGCAAAAAATCTGAATACAGTGATGTTCGGCTGTCATCTCTAGAGTTGCTGCAGTCGGTAGCTCAGCGGTAATAATAATGGCTGTGCTCTACTCGCACATGCTATGCCTTTGGGTACACTGTACTACAAGTTTATAATTTTATTATTATTATTTCTTTTTTTCATCCGCCAAAAGATTCCCAGTCAAGCCCTGCCTCCGAAGCTCCGACTCTACCTGAGGGTGCGCTGGATCATTTGCCCCAATAACCACTCCCCACTACGTGGGGTAAGTGACTATTGGCTTCGAGAATCATGTGCCCTGAGCAGGCGAAGTGAACCAAAAACGACGGCCATATTAAGATTTCTGCCATATTACGGCAAGCCGGTAAGATATTTAGGATTGAGAGCAGTATGTCTATCAGTCCACCAAGGACCCCTATTATCAGAACCACCATTTTAACAACATTGGTTGGTTAAAGCCTGCGGAGTTCAAAGAGTAGATCTTGATATTTAGTCCGTTTTATCTCCCTTTTTTTAGGACGATATTCGTTTCACCAGGAGCCGAAAACTCAATGACGAGAATCGTCTTATTCTGTTGGTTGAGGGATACTACATCAGGCTTATTGGCTTGTTTTGCCTAAGGGTGGGTAATGAGTAAGTCCAATAGATTCAGCACTGCTCATTCTTCACAACGGCTCAATATCCCCTGGAGAAGAAGATTTCACCAGTGTCTCGTCTATACCGTACGAGTGTCGCGTCGCCTGTGGATATAGGCTGAACAGGCCGACAGCAAATGCATTTTGCTGCCCCACGACACACTCTGCATCTAATGTCAGAAACCTCTATACCCATCACGCGACTACGGTAGGTGAGGATTTTGAAGAAACAGGCGTAAACAGAACATTTATCGGGACAAAACAAACGAATTACATAAAAACCGTTCCAAAACTTGGACATCTCCACGTCTTCCGGCTATCCCCAGAGGTAACAGAAGCCTCCCTAACAGATTTTCTTAAAGAATCTGCACCTGAAATTTACTTCAGATGCGAGAAACTGAAAAGAAAAGACGATAATTTAACGTCATTCAAAGTATACTTTCCCCTATCGAGTGTGAATGAAGTACATAACCCCGATATTTGGCCACAAGAATGTGCCGTTCAACGGTTTACTTTTTTGAAAAATTTTCCGTAACCTGCCTTGATGGACCAAGTCAACTGAACGACGATGTCGAGGCTGATGATTGTGAAGTGCTCAGTGTCTTAAATATAAATATTCAATGTTTATCAATTAAAATCAGTTCCATGGAACTCTTCATAAATAATTATAATTTCTCATTTCTGATGATTTGTGAACATTGGTGAACATTGGTATAATAACAATGATCTGAACAATTGCGGATTTCATACCGAAAACTCATTTTTCTCGAACAGAACACAGAAATGGAGGCACATCTATCTTTATTAAAAATACCATTCCAAACGAATGTCACCCTATAGAATCTATTAGATCATTAAGTATCGAAATGGTAATAGAATGTTGTGCCATTTCTTACAAAAAAGAATATTGTTTAGTAAATATTTATAGACCTCCCTTTGATGATGCTAATGACGTAGAACTATTCTTTACGCAATTCTCCAAAATTTTGCCCTTGTCACTAAAGAAATTTAGGTTTGTAATTATTGGCAGCGACCTAAATATTGACCAATTTAGTATTAAATTCAGTACAAAAATATTGTTTGATGTGCTGAGCTCGTTTGGGATGACCTCATTAATCACAGAGTTCACGAGAGTTTTCACTTGCTTTTGCTTAGCCTATACCAGCTCTACATCCATAGATTATATAATAACTAACGCACCAAATATGTTTAAAGTGTCAAACTTTGATCCAGGACTTTCAGACCATTATTGTCAAACAGTTTATTTTAAATTACTTCAAGAATCCCAACATATAGACAATATTGTGAGAATACACACTTTCAGGAATTTCAATGACAACGCCATGAATGAATATATATATATATATATATATATATATATATATATATATATATATATATATTATATATATATATTATATATATATATATTATAAAAATATATATATATATATATATATATATATATATATTATATATATATATTATATATATATATATTATATATATATATATATATATATTATATATATATATATATATATATATATATATATATATATATATATATATATATATATATATATATATATATATATATATATATATATATATATATATATGAAACAGGGATATGATCTCGAGGGAAATTGTGAATAACAAGAAGGAACATTTTATTGGACTAAGCCCTCTAGTGAGAATGCAACCGTAGACACGTGTTTCGATCTTAAGGATCTCATCAGTACGGTGAAAGTAAGTGTAAGGATGTGCAACACTTGATTGCAGGTGAAACAACAAACGAACGGAGTCAACAAACAGGAAGCCAACCGCACATTTGTGGCTTCAGTCGGAACACCTCGTGTTTACAAGGCAAGAAACGACGTCGCCACGGAGGCAGCTATAGCTACCTGCGTGACATCCGTTCGTTTGTTGTTTCACCTGCAATCAAGTGTTGCACATCCTTACACTTACTTTCACCGTACTGATGAGATCCTTAAGATCGAAACACGTGTCTACGGTTGCATTCTCACTAGAGGGCTTAGTCCAATAAAATGTTCCTTCTTGTTATTCACAATTTCCCTCGAGATCATATCCCTGTTTCATTTATATTCCTGGACTCGGATGTCACGCAGGTAGCTATAGCTGCCTCCGTGGCGACGTCGTTTCTTGCCTTGTAAACACGAGGTGTTCCGACTGAAGCCACAAATGTGCGGTTGGCTTCCTGTTTGTTGACTCCGTTCGTTTGTTGTTTCACCTGCAATCAAGTGTTGCACATCCTTACGCTTACTTTCACCGTACTGATGAGATCCTTAAGATCGAAACACGTGTCTACGGTTGCATTCTCACTAGAGGGCTTAGTCCAATAAAATGTTCCTTCTTATATATATATATTTGGGATATGCAGCAGGCCAATAAGGGTACTCTTATACACTTGTTCCAAGCTTTCAATAACTTTTAATTATCATCTTCAGGAAAACTACAAATATGTAAAGACAACTATGATAATTACGCCAACGAAAAACGTGGAATAACTTACACTGTTTCGAGGTTACATGGTGTAATATATACAGGGTTATGATAAAGTAATGCACAAAATTCATAAAACGTACAACGATCACATTTGAAAAAAATGCAAAAACACGTCAAACTGTTCTTTTTAGCATCTTTTGACATAAGTTACAAAAATAACATGTCAAAGTTATGACGTCATCAACAAATAATGGGAAGCTAAGTTTTTTATCACATTATGTGATAGAGCTTGTGTTTGTACACAAGGGAAACATAGTTGCAGTAGGGCTCACATAAGAAAAAAAACGAGAAAAGGGATAAAAAACGAAATAAACGTAAGTTTCATAATAACTTTTCAATTAACTAAACAGTCCATTAAACCAAAACTATTTCTTATAGGAATTGTTCAAACTGTGTCCCGTTTACTAACTGACATAGGCCAAGACGATGGTAGACCGCATTTATAGAGTTTTCGATCATCTGCGGAGTTATACGAGTCATTTCATCTCTAATTATTTCTATTAAGTCTTCTAAATTGTCTGGCCGGTTAATGTAGACCCGACTTTTCAAATGTCCCCACAGAAAAAAAGGGGGGTTAAATCAGGTGACCTAGGTGGCCACTCCATTGGTCCACGTCTTCCAATCCACCGTCCTTCAAACTGGTTATCCAGAAACCTTCGAACAGTATGACCATAATGTGGTGGTGCGCCATCTTGTTGGAACCAAATACTGGGATCCAAGTTGTCCCCATTATTTGGATCCGGAAATGCCGCAAGTAGGTCCGGAAGCACTGCCATACGAAGATGTTCCAAATATCGTTCAGCTGTTAAATTCCCGCGAAAGTAATATGGACTAATAAATCTTCCCCGGACGATTCCTACCTAAACATTAATTTTTTGGGGACGCTGGGTGTGTTTTGTCTGCATCCAGTGGGGATTTTCCCGAGCCCAGTAGCGAGAATTGTGTCGATTTACAGAACCACTTAGACAAAACGTTGCCTCATCGGAAAATACTACACTATTAAGAAAATTTGGATTTTCGTCACAATGCCGCATGAAGATTTCACAAAATTCCAAACGTCTGTCCGGATCATCTTCTGAGAGTTGGTGAACAAGATGAACTTTGTATGGGTGTAGTTTTTCTTTTTTTAACATCTTTACTACAAACGACTGACTAACATTTTCTTGTAAGGCAATTTCTGTTGTAGTTGCGTGAGGGTGTTCTTCTACTGACAGCAAAATATCTAACTTCACATCGTCGCTTATTCCTGGTCGTCCAGATTTTGGAGCATCCCTCACGCTTCCCGTTGCATCAAATTTTGCAACAATTCTGCTTACTGTGCTTCTAGCAATTGGAGGTCTTTCAAAATGTGTTGCGTTAAATAAAGCACATGCTTCTTCATGACTTCGAAGACGATCGCCGTAACCTACCATCATTAGAATTTCTATCATTTCTCTTTCGGTTAAACGAGCCATAATAATAAAACTGTGGTGACACTAATTGTACGACTGACACTGACACACCGTTGTTTTAGTAAAACAATTGAAAAAATGTATAAGAGCACATGTTCTTACTAGATAAGTTTAAGTTTGACCTCTTTTTATAATTGGTTTTGTTATTTCGTTTTTTATCCCTTTTCTCGTTGTTTTTCTTATGTGAGCCCTACTGCAACTATTTTTCCCTTGTGTAAAAACACAAGCTCTATCACATAATGTAATAAAACTCTTAGCTTCCCATTAAAAAAATTTGTTGATGACGTCATAACTTTGACAACTTTTACGTGTTATTTTTGTAACTTATGTCAAAAGATGCGGAATAAAAAAACAGTTTGACGTGTTTTTGCATTTTTTTCAAAAGTGATCGTTGTACGTTTTATGAATTTTGTGCATTACTTTATCATAACCCTGTATATATATATATATATTGAGTTGAGAAAGAAAGAAAAAAATTATCCGATCATTTCGGCAATAACTTGAGCGCTTCATGCTCCAAGAGTGATTTCGCTATACGATCTATGTCTTTCGTACCTGTTAATAAGGAAGACGTCATAAAAGTAATCGATTCACTTGAAAATGAAAATTCTATAGGTCTTGATGAAATACCGGTTTCGGTCATAAAACACTGTAAAGATATCATTTCCCCAATCCTAGCTTATATATCATTAATTTATCCATCAGTCAAGGCAAATTTCCTTCTAGTCTGAAAATAGCTTCAGTCATGTTACTGTATAAAAAAAATGATCCCAGCAATGTAGAAAACTATCGACCAATTTCATTATTGAGTATTTTCTCAAAAATAATTGAAAAAGTTGTTGCTCTGAGGGTGAAAACATATCTAAGTTCATATAATTTAATAACATATAATCAGCTTGGTTTCAGAAGTAGTTTCTCAACTGAGACATGCGTGGCTGAGTACACACAACAAATATACGATGAAATGGATCGTGGTCAATATGTAGTACTACTATACTATTCGATTTATCAAAGGCAAAGAGCCTAGATGAGTAACTCGCCGCACACGCATTAAGATTTGTGTGTAAGGGACATCTTCCCCCCAACGGCAGTGTCGTGCGTTGTTAACAGAAATATTGAGGTTCAATAAAATAGAAATAATGGAAACCCAATATGGAATGGAAATCTGAAATTATGATGAAATAATCTCCACAGGATGTTGAGAACAGCCAATCCTCTAATTGACATGTTTTTATCATAATTCATTCATTTTTGTCTTTTCCAATTTGGTTTCCCTTTCTCGATAGTTACGACACTGGTAGCTTCAAATGATTGTTCTGTCAAATATCAAATGCAGCGTTGTCGTACTGACAAGACTATATCGACAACGAAGAATCCCCGTTCGGCGATGGAAATACTGTCGTTTTTACATGCTCCCAACAAGCTGCAATGAACGTTTCAATTGCCTTCTTATTGTCATATATTTCATCCAAGACAGCATTTTTGGTTTTTCGTTGCCATGAGTATACCCGACAGATATCAAAATCTGGCGACGTGCTTATTGTATCTTTAAAAAATTGAGACATGGCAATAATGTCATGATTTGAGGGATAACATTATGAAAAGATGATACCTTCAGTTCTATTTGAGTATTACTCATCTAGGTTGTGTTACTTGATCGGAGCGTTTGACACTGTTGAAAAATCTTTTCTTTCTGAAAAATTGTATCAGCTGAGCATTCGTGGATGTATTAATGACTGGTTCCTCTCATTTCTTGACAATCGAAAAATTATTGTTAAAATTGATGATGTCTTCTCAAACGAGTTTGATATGGAGCTTAGAACTCCTCAAGGCAGTTTTCTTGTCCCGTTAATATTTTTATTATTTATCAATGACCTTCCCAGTTACCTGACTGACGCTAAAATCCCCATGTATGCAGATGATACATGCACAATTATATCAGACAGTAATGAAACTGCTCTTTCTGGAAAAATTGCCAACACATTGAATCAATTTCAAGATTAGTGCTTTCGAAACAGATTGATGATGAACATAAAAAAAAAAGTGCTTGCATTGAATATTACTCCACTTTCAGTACACCATCAAACTGTTATATTTATTTATTTATTCATGATAGTACACTACAGAATGACATAAAATTCCAAATGGTACATAGGTAAATCGGTAAAAATTTAGACACTAAATAACATATAATGTCAATTGAAATAAAATGTTCATTATAATCATTTTGGAGTCTTGATGTAAATGCAGTGCTACCATAGTTTGTTCTATGATTTTGCGAGTAGAAAAACTGCCTGTTTCTGGTGTTCCGGGTATTAGCATGTATGGACAATTTTGCTAGAATTTCCGAGCAGTTGATAGCATTATTTAAAATTTTGTGAAGGAAAGAAACCAAGGCAAGTTTGCGTCAATCATCTAGAGTTTGAAGGTTTACTAGAGATAGCCTCGTATGAGAATCAAATCTGTGAAACAGCATTTTCATTTTATAAATAATAAACTTTGTGAATCTACCCTGAATTCCTTCCAACCTTTCCTTATGACAAAGATAGAATGGAGACCAAATAATACTATTGTATTCGAGAATACTACGAACCAATGACAAATATAACGTTTTTATGGTATCTGTGGAACTTATGTTTTGGGTTTGTCTCTTTATGAATCCAAGTATTCGCAAAGCTTTATTACAGATACTGTTTATGTGGTTAGTAAAACTGAGATCTTTGTCAAACACTACCCCTAGATCGCAAATATTCTCAACTGATTATCGATTAAATAATCACATATGATGGGATTCTGTATTTTATAGAAACGCATCACTTTACATTTTTCCACATTTATATCTAATAGATTGAATTCACAATAATTGCAAAAATTTACCAAGTCTGTTTGAACAAGTTGGCAATCATTTGAGGAATTAACTTCACTGTAAAATGTGAGATCATCAGCATACAGTAAAACTTTAGTGTTTTGAAATGAGAATAAGAGAAAAAGTATTGGACCTATATGAGAACATTGGGGAACACCAGAGGTCACTTTTATTTCTTTTGATAAACTGTTAGCAATTTTAACGTATTGTGTTCTGTTACTCAAATATGATCCAATAATAGCCAGGTAGTTGCCAACCACACCAAGTCCCTCCAATTTAGATATCAAAAGCTCATGATTGACAGAATCAAAAGCTTTGGCAAGATCAGTGTATATGACATCCACCTGAAACCCCTTCTCGAGTTTATTGCACAACTCATTCTGAAAAACGCCTAAATTCGTAGCTATTGATCGTCCTTTATAAAAACCATGTTGTTGGTTAGAAATAATATGCTTATAAGTCTCAAAAAGTTCATCAGTAAGTATTGATTCATAAATTTTAGGAATGCTTGAAATCTTAGAAATACCTCTATAATTCTTAATATCACTTTTACCACCTGATTTGAAAATAGGGGAAAGAAATGATTTTTTCCAAGCACTTTGGAAATTTTCCTGGTTGAATGACTTTTGAAAGAGAATTTTCAATGGCAGAGAAAGAGAGTTGCAACAGCTGCTCAACAAAATAGGTGGAATACCATCAGGACCAGCACTTTTGTTTTTATCTAGACTCATTAGTTTAATTTGAATTTCGTTTTCTGAAAAAGTATGGTTGGAAAGTAATATTGCGTGTTCGCCAGCATAAGTGTTTTTCATATTTGGTACCAATTCTTTAAATCAAGACTGAAAGTGTCCAGCAAAAGCGTTTGCAATGTCCTGCGAGGTTTCCAAGCATTTGCCATTAATTTCCATTATTTTTGGAAAACCAAATTCTTTCTTCAAGGAATTTACGTAAGACCAAAAATATTTAATATTTGCAGTCATCATATGTTCTGTATTTGATAAATACAGTGGATAGCACATATCAATATGGTACTTTGTTTCTTTTCATAACCTTGAAAATTCTAGGTAATCTTCATTGGAGCCAGTGTTATTGAATTTCTTGTGGATTTTGTTTTTCAGTTTTATTAACTTGATCAAATGACTGCTATACCATTTAGGATATTTAGATAGAGATTTGAATTTCTGCGGGACAAACTGTTTAAAACCTTCTGATAATAATTCTAAAAAAACTGTAACAGCTTCATCAATGCAATCAATCATGGATAAAAAAGACCAGTCAATATTATGAAAAAAGTTGTTCAATCCAGCGTAATCAGCTTTATAGAAGAGATATACGTTTTCCTTTACACTTTGAGTAGTTAAAGATACACTTATGTAGTCTAAATCGAAGTCTAAAGTATGATGATGTGAATCTGATGGGTGATTACTAAGCAGATTATAAGAGGTGTGTTTAACATTGATTGGTACATCATCTGAGAAAACTAAGTCTAGAATTTTTCCATTGTTGCTGTTAACATCGTTGTATTGCTGGAAATTCATGAAAGAAAATTCATCAAGGACAACTTCTACTCGCTGGTCAGGATAATAGTTGGGTACTAAAACATTTTCCTCATATGTCCATGATATTTGTGGTAGATTAAAATCACCGACAATAACAAAATTTTTACCAATATAATTATGTTTGACACTCTGTACGTTTTCTATGAACCTCTGCTAAATTTCAGCACTTGAGTCAGGTTTGATATATACAGCACACATAATGAAAGTTTTTTGTGGAAATCTGATTTCTACCTATAGATCCTCAAAAGCTAGACAAGCTGGCGACAAGTTGCGAAAAGCTTGAAATGAACACACATCAAAACTCCACCTCCGCGAGTACAATTCAATAGTTCATAGTTTCTGTCTTGCCTGAGTATTACTTATTTCAGTATCAAAGAAATCATTGTTCAGCCAAGATTCGGTAATGATAATGATGTCATAATTGGATACACGAAGAGCTCTACTGAAGTCATCTAATTTGGTTCTCAGTCCACATATGTTTTGATAATAACAGAAAATCTTACCATTTTTACTGGCTTCACCATTTTTGTCATCAAGATCCGATATGAAGTTTCAAGTTCTTTTGGCTTCACTTGAGGAAAATCTATTTCATTTTGCTTTATTTCAGTGTTTCTTTCGAGTATTTCATGGTGATTATCATCAGCTTCAGAACATTTTCCAATCGTTATACTATTTTCTGTAATCCCATGTAGGTTTTCTACAAAAAATCACCGCTTCTTTGTTGGTTGAGGAAGTCTCTGTGTATTTCTTTGAACAATGTTATTGAAAAATCTAAATCGGTAGAGTTTCTGGGAACCTGTTTCGACAGTAACCTCTCACGGGAAGAGCAAATTAATGCTGTATGCAAGAAAATTAATCAATGCTTTTACTTATTGACAGTCCTGAAATCCATGCTAGATAGGGATACTCTATTGAACGTATATTATTCATATGCATATTCTGCAATTGCTTACAGTATTATTGTCTGGGGACAAGAACGCGAAATACAAAGAGTGTTTATATTGCAAAAAAGAATAATTCGACTCATATTTGATCTACCTTTTCAAACTTCCTGTCGCAACATATTCAGAGACAAGAAAATTCTAACGGTGACTTCTATCTATCTTTTGAAGTTACTGAGCAATAATTATCGAATCCGACATAAATTAACAAAAAATAGTGCTATACATAAGCATGACACGAGAAACAAAAATGACTTAAAACACAATTACTATAAGAAATCACTGCTTATCGCAGGAGCTTATTTTAATAGACTTCCCAGCCACTTAAAAAACAGTCCTACATACGAAGTCTTTAAAGGTAGGTTAGCAAATAATTGTTTCTATGATTTGGGGGAGGTTGATGATTTTCTCTCCAATAATTGATTGAAATGTCATTTTTTCAACTAATTTATTATATACTTACAATGTCTATCTCGCATTTCTTGAATAGTTTTAGATGTTATATTAGTTTTTTTTTTCATGTTTTTATGTTCTACTAGTTTACACCCATACTGACTCGTCCAATCTATTGTACTATAGTGAAAAGGATTTAATAAAACAATACAATACAATACAATCTTGGCAGGCCATTATGAATCCCTCGGTTTCGACTTCAGCCCACTTGACCTGAGAAATGCAAAGGTCGGGTTTCTGGACAAGCCAAGGTTTTCAACGTTCTTGAAGAAGACCCCATGTATTGGCTTATCCTCATGTAGCTGTAGGAGACTCTCATTATCCGTACCTTTGACGTGGGCTTTTTGCTGAACGGGTTTCAACTCGGTGACAGTTTGGGTTCTTCCGTTAAGTGTCGAATACGAAGAGTTCATCAAGGTTGTTACCTTGACAAAAAAGTGCTCCAATCCCTGTTTTTCATGATCTCATACTAAGCATAGAAGGAAATCGTCCTCTTTTGAGTTGAACCGTGGCACATTTGTCGATCCCAAACCCGATTCCGATAGCATGCGTGTACTCTTGCACCACCCTTAAGGACCGATGAAGATACTTTTCTCCGGAGGCATATAGTTTGAGGTCATCCATGTAAAACAGATGGGTGACCGTATGCCTCCGGTTGCTGGGGGTGCCGCAGTTATAACCGCGGGTTTTCCGTAGTGCAACGGACAATGGCAATAGTGATATGCAGAACAGAAGAGGGCTAAGGAAGTCTCATTGAAACACGTTCCTTCTAAAGATGACCTGCTCTGTTTGAACTCTGATTTGACCAGATCCTCCAGAGTGGCATCAGCTGTTCAATGCATCTCACTATTTTTTCCGGCACCACAAGGCATCTGAGTAAATGTATATATAATAATAATATTCCCTCATAAACACTCATAGAGTGTATCCAGAGGCATAGCCTGTGTGTGTAGAGGACGGCTTTTATTATTATTTGCTGTGGCGCTTCGGGGTGACTTACTGACTTTTGGTGGTGTATTCACTTTTCGGCTGTAGGAAGACCCGCAAAACCTACAGCACCACATCGGGTGGTCCGTGCGCACTCCAAGCTAGCACTAGACCTTGCGATAATCGATCCAGACCCTACTGCACGGAGTCATGCCTGAAACATCTGTAGATGAGCAGGTTCTCCTTGCAGCTAGCGACCCCCTTCTTTAAGCCTCTTTACTCATACATCCCTTCAGACACCGGCTAAACTGCGGAGAGTATTCGCATGTACAAGATGCATTTATTCGACAAACCAATCCGGAATCTGTTGTCTCCATCTAGCCATGAGTTAAAAAATCTTGGTAGGTAGTTGTGGGTAGCTTGGAAACTTTTTCCACTCGTAATAAATTGCTAGGGTATTGGGCGACAATATCTTTGGTTCAATTTCAAACTGACACCAAAGCAAACAATGTAAGATACTTTTGCTGCCACCAGACCCAGAGTATTAGTTTTGAATGCGCTCTGGATCATCGGGTTTAGGCTTAGAGATAGCCTCCCCAAAAGCCAGAATGCTTAACCTTATAATTCACAGATCTAGTGGTTTTCGTAAGTTTACCATCATCTCGAAGGTAAAGATGTAGATTTGTAAATTCCGCCATGGCTTCACAAATGTGTGGACTTTGTATTAGGGGTTGAAGAGGTAAGTAATAGTCAGCAAAGTTCCACCAACTAGATTTATTTACCAAAACAAAATGGTGGAAAATAATAACGCAAAACATACATGTAAAAATGTATATAATAAAAAAAAAAAAAACAACTGTAAGAATTCATACACTCCGTAGGTATATGCAAATAAGCGAAAACAGTATCAAATTGTCAGTCACCCTCTTATAAACATGAAAGATCGCTCTACTGTTGAAAGGCATGTTTCTAAACAACTCGATAAAACAACAGCCATATTGAAAATGAAATTACTACTATTATTATTACAATAAAAAAAATATAACCAAGTTTATATTTAAATAATTATTATTATTTACTCAAAATGACAAAACACCAAATTTTAAGTTTATGACTATTATTATTATTGCTTACATGGAACTACCTTAAATGCCCAAAGCTTGCATTGAATAACGGTGAGGGTGCTCGGTTAGATACCGGCCTTCTGAACTTCCGCTCGCATTTGGCCAAATGACAAAACACCAAATTTTAAGTTTATGACTATTATTCTTGTTACTTACACGGAACTACGTTAAATACTCAAAGCGTACATTGAATAAGGGTGAGGGTGCTTCTGAACTTCCGCTCGCATTTGGTCAGATTCGAATCCTGTAAAACGAGAAAATTTTTCTCAATTTCATAGGAGTCAATAAGAATAATAATAATAATAATATGGTCTTTATTTTTTGTTAACACATAACATCAAATAAAAAAAAGTATTTATCCTCTTATTCTACCACAAGAAGGCGAGATTTAGCCTTGGGGTTACACCTAACCTCCTAGTGGCAAACAATCAAAATTGAAAGGTGGTACAGTAAGCGACATCCTAAAATTATAAGCTGCAATGGTGTTTGATTAATAAAGTGACATCTTACTTTGTTCAATTATTGAATTAGACATGGATCTACTGAGTGGCAATGGGCAATGTAAGTTGTCTAGATGCCAATTCCGACATCTGGTGCTTGCTTGGAGTTCGCGCCGACTACCCGGGCTGGTGCTGTAGGTTTTCCGGGTTTTCCTACAGCTGAAAATTGAATACGCCACCAAAAATCAGTAAGTTACAATGTAGGAGTGTTTATGAGGGAGTATTTTTTTTGCCGTTAGGAATTACCCAGACAGGCCCTGTCTCCGGAACCCCGACACTTCCGGATGGCGCGCTGGTGTGACATTAACCTCAGTAAACACTCCCCACGTCCGTGGGGTAAGTGATTACTGGGTCCGAGAGTCATGTGCCCTGAGAAGGCGGAGTGAACCAAGAATTACGGCCTTCTGCATTCTTCCAGCTAAGTTTTCTGCCGCATCATGGCAAGCCAGTATGATTTTCAAGTTCGAGAGCAGTGTGTCCACCATATTGACAGAATGGTTTGGATGAAGCCTGCGGAGTTCAAAGAGTAGATCTTAATATTTTGTCCGTTTTTCCTCCTTTCGGACGATGTTCGTTTCGCCAGGAGCCGAGAACTCTGAAGAAAATCGTCCTACTGATGGTCGAAGAGGCATCAGGCTTATTGGCTTGTATTTGCATGAGGGTGGGGAATGAGTAGTTCATATATATTCGATCCTTCTCATTCTCCACAACGGACTCAATATCCCCCGGAGCATAAGGCAACACCGGTGTCTCGTCTATACCGTACGAGTGCCGTAGTGGTAGTACAGCACTCGTAGGGCCGCGTTATGCCTGTGGATATAGGCCGAGGCCGCATAAGCTGGACAAGCTGACAGCAAATGCACCTCTAACTAGCTGCCGAAGTCTGCCCACGTCAGTGCTGCGGAGAGTGAGTCTCCCACAGCTACGCAAGGATAAGCCAATGTATGGAGTCTTCTTGATTGAAAACCTTGGCTTATCCAGTAACCTAACCTTCGCATTTTTGAGGTCAAGTGGGCTGAAGTCGGAAACCAAGGGATTCATAATGGTATTTTGGAATGATGGTGTCTTCAACACCCTCGTCTACCGTAGTCGCGTGATGGGTATAGAGGTCCCTGACACTAGATGCAGAGCGTGTCGTAGGGCAGCTGAGTCCAGCTTATGCGGTTTCAGCCTATATCCACAGGAATAACGCGGGACTACCACCTAATACACTCTGTATAGACGAGACACCAGTGTTGCATTATGCTCCGGGGGATATTGAGTACGTTGAGTACTCATTTCCCACCCTCAGGCAAAAACAAGCTAATTAGCCTGATAGTTCTTCTCGATCATCAAAGTAGGACGATTTTCGTCATTAGGTTTTTGGCTCCTGGCGAAACGAACATCGTCTGAAAAGAGAAAAACGGACGAAATATCGAGACTTACTCTTTGAACTCTGAGGCTTTACCCAAAACATTCCGTCAACATGGTGGTTCTGATCAAAGGGGTACTCGGTGGAATGATGGACACGCTGCTATCGAATCAGAAAATCATACCGGCTTACCAAGATGCAGCAGAAAACTTAGCCGGAAGAATACAGAAGGACGTAATTCTTGGTTCACTCCGTTTAATCAGGTCACATGATTCTTGGACCCACAGATGTGAGGAGTGCTTACTGGGATTAATGACACACCAGCGCGCCCTCCGGATGTATTTGGGCTCCAGAGAGAGGGCCTGACTGAGATATTCCCGATGGGAAAAAAACAAGGGGCCCAACTACCATCCAAGGCCTGAGTGAGTTGCGACACCACTTTCCTGAGCAACAGATGCTAAACCGGACCGGAGCCAAGCCGGGAGGGAATGATCATTCCCTCTGATGTCGGCCGAGGGTATACTAGGCTAACCCCCCGGTATACCCAAAAATTTGGTTTCAAATACACGAGGAAGACGCCCCAACCCCATCGGAATTGGGGTCATACGCAAGGTGGTGAGTCCCAGAACGATGGATTGCCACCTATATAATAACGACCGCAATGCCAACGGACGCTTTGAGTGGACGGACGAACTAAGGGATGGTCTTCTGCATTAGTATGAGAGTAGTGAGTCCGCCCGGAGAAGATACATGGCAAGAATGCATACTCTGTGGTGTGAGATACAAATAGAGCATGCTGCCTTTTTCGCCCAAAATCTGAAGGATGATGAATCTGATGATCTGCACAATCCGATAACCCCGGAAAAAATTCGAACGGCCATTGAAGAAAGACACATTGTGATTTTCCGCATTTAGCCGTGCCAGTTGATGCGGTTTAGTACTGTGAAGCACCCTTCAGATTCTAATGCCTTCTATTGGCGGTATAATGCTAGCCTCCTCTACAGCCCGAATTCGTTAACCGGTTGAGCCTCGACCTCGAAGATGGAATGATTAATTCAAGTGGAAATGGCTGCAAGCTTGGGTGTCCTCCACACCATTTATTCTCTCTGGATGGGCTCACTGCTCTCGCAGATATACAGAAAGTCTTCAGGCCATTCAGTGCGTCCGTTTTGAGTTGCGTTCGTCATTGTTAGGTAAGTCCTCGTTATTGGCTCCACCGCCTCTCCTTATTCCTCGGATCATAGGAACCAAGTATGGGGTTTACTGTTTACATCCGTTGCTAAGGTAAGAGGTGTCGCAACTCACCTTGACCTCAGATGTTGATTGGCGTCCATGCTATTTTTATCAATGGTATGATTAATTTAATTTTCCAACGAAATAATTTTGCTAATCAGTAATTGAAAGAGAAAAACTGACATGAAAAAATTGTAAGACCGTAGGTCTAGCAATTTTGTCTAATGTCAGTTTTTCAAGTAAAATTACCGATGGAAAAACTTTGAAATGGAAGAAATTTATCCAATAAAAGAAAAGTTCGAGTGTTTTTTGGCAAGATAAATCAACGACAATAAATAAATTCACTACAATAATAATTATCTTCATTGAAACGAGTATTTGTAAGTGCGGTTATCAAAAACTGTTGATATAATGTGTCTTTGTGATTTGTTTAGACGAAACTTCCCCAGAATAACTCATATTGTGTCAACAATCATAGCTGACAAGAGAAAATTGAAGTGTGGCAGTCGCTTATTAGTCTTAATTTGAGGATATACCTTTTTTATCGATGTCGAAATAACCCAATGTCATCATCAAATGAGTTTCTTCCATCAGGAATTGATTTATCATTATATTATTCAAATCCACGAAAGTTTGTTTGATATTATAGTTTTATGTTTTTGTAAAAAGTAGAGCAATTATTATTATTATAACTGTTTTTTATCTTTATTTCAAGTTGGAATGAATGGATCACTCTACCAGTTCAGTTCAATGATTTACCAAGGAATTCTCAACTTGTTATATCCATTTATGATAGCTATGGGCCGAATAAAATGGAGCCTGTGGGTGGAACTACAATATCACTGTTCAGCAAACATGGTTTATTCAGACAGGTAACTTTTCTTTATTGGTATACTATTTATCTATAATAGCAAGTAACAACTTGCACTTGGCATTCTTTTGATTTCTTTCAATGAAATTTGCGAGGATAATATTCAAATGCATTAGAGATAACATTTGGATTGTAATTATTATCATTTGATTCCGTACAAGCCAAAGAAATGGCATGGCATAGCTCGCACAAGTCTCTGACTTCTGAGGGTTGCTCGTAAGGGTGCAGCCGGTTGAAGGATATAATAGTTTTTTTAACAATACAGTCTCTATATCTGGTCACTGGCAATAAAAATATTGATTGAAAAAATGCTGTCACATTTATGGGTGTATCTATGGATGGATGTCTCAACTGGAAGACTCACTGTTCAAATCGAAGCTATTCTGTCTCACTTTTCTGCTCAGAATGAACAACAGCTTCTGAACTTGTACATCATTCAAGAAGACTGAGATATGTAGCTTGATTTTGGGCAAATTCAGATTCAATGGCCGAGTTGGTAACACAGAAATGAATCATTCGGTGTATTTTCAATATGCCTAGGAAAACTTTGTGTAGACCACTTTTAAATATCGCAAAATTTTGAGGGTCACTGGTATTTCTATTTTTGAAATGTTTATTTCGCTTTCAGGAATAAGTACAAATTCAGTAGGGGTAGTGATCATCTTAAATACCACACTAGTCAAAAAAACTACTATTATATACCGTTTTCGATGTAGAAAATTAGAGAGAATACACCAAATTGATTAGTAATGAAGCTTTTTAACAAGCTTCCCAGTTATTTAAAAAGCATTGAAAAGACGAATTTTTTCAATAACCAACTTCTTGGCATCCTCATGTCACTACTCGTTTAGGGTATACTTAACCTAGGTATATTTTTTTTGCTTGAGTATTTCGATAACCCTTCTGTAACTATCGAAAATTGAAAGGAAAATAAAGAAAGAAAAGGATAGTTGAGTTGTCCAGTCAATCTAGAGATTTTATCAATTATTCTAAAATTAATGAACTGTAGCACACTCCTTTGGACCAAAAAAGAAAATGTATTTGTAGAAATCATACATTATTAGTGAATTAGAATTAGAGAATTACGGTATTAGAGAATCATACATTATAAGTGAACTATCTTTTATGGAAATCCACTGAATCATTGTCCTTGTGTATTTTTTTTTGAATATTTTTCAGGGTATGTTAGACTTACGAGTTTGGCCAAATAGGGAGGGAGATGGTAACTTTCCTACTACAACACCTGGTAAACCAAAAAACGGTGGAAAGGAGCAAATGCAACGATTAGCAAAATTGGCCAAGAAACATAGGAATGGACATTTAACTAAGGTGTTTAGAACAATAAAGCTAAGTTTGTTTTTAAATCTTATCAAAATTTTATAGGTGGATTGGTTGGATAGATTAACATTTAGAGAACTGGAAATGATTAATGAGAAAGAGAAAAGATCATCCGAATACTTTTATTTGATGATTGAATTTCCTACAATAACGCTTGATAATATACCACATCATGTTGTATATTTTGAACAAAATGGCGAAGAAATTGTATCCGTGAAGTCTCAAACAGATCTAGTAACTGTACCTGACCCGGAAGTTTTGAAGGTAATGTATCATTTCAATTTGATCTAAGCACTTTGTTTTATACAGCGTGATTTACGTAGGCCGTGCATTAGAAGTTTTTTAACTTGCAGTTGGACTAGAAACTTGAAATTTGGTATGCTGTCATAATTGATCATGTGCGTTCTACCTCAAATGTTTCTAGCCCTACAACTATACAGGGTATGCCAAAAGTCGATACCAACTTTCTTATTTTAAATGGAAACCTAATGTTTTTTTGTCATGGTTCGATTGGCCTTCTGATTATGACTTCAGACAACCTAAGTTATGTTTACTTATCTATCACAGTTTTTGAGATATGTCCATTTTTCTGAAAAAAATTACGGCTGTAGTAGTTTACGAAAACACGTGTAGCCCGCAAACCACTCAAAATTAGGAAACAAAATTAATGGAGCAGTTAGCTGGTAGTCCAGGCTAACACCTGATGTCCCATCGACGGTCCCATTTTGTACCATATGGGCGCAGCCGATTTTTGAATGTCGCAATATAAAATTGTCAAAAACTCAATTTTTTCAAATGGCACCTACCGTTTCTTTTTTAACCATTCAAAAGAAAATTGAATTTTAGGATGAGTTATTTCAGCTTTCCCTATATCCAAGTTCAACCTCTATCGAGTTATTCAATAAAAATCAAGAAATGCCTTATCTTACAGAATGATTATGTGTGTATGCCATGGAAACAAAAGAAAATTGTAATAATTTAATCAAAAATATTGAACAATTTGACAGAACTCTAGCGTAAATGTTCAATATGACCACCATTGTTGTTCAAACATTCTATTATTCTACTTTCAATAGATTGCGTAGCACGTCTGATTTCGTTGGAATCGAGACTGTCAAAAGTCTTTATTATTCTAAGTCTCAACTCATCTATTTTGTGAACTGGTGAAGAATAGACCAAATCTTTTTCCCTACCCCAAATATAAAAATCTAAAGGGGTAAGATCTGGAGATCTTTCAGGCCAGAGAAAGGGTCCTCGATTTCCCCACCAACGGTGCTCAGTTGGTGTATTGTGCGGTGGTGCCCCATCCATCTGGTACCATGAACGTGCAGCTCTAGCCAGTGGCAAATTTTCAAGAAATGTTTCTATTACGTTTTGAAGAATTTCTACATATCTGTCACTATTCAGATTTTCATCGTACATAAAGTAGCGTACTTCTTGGTTCATTACCAATCAAAACACATTTATTCGAAATTATACTTGATTTTCAACTTCGAACACCATATGTGGATTTTCAGAAACCCAAAAATGTCGATTGCGCCTATTGTAAACTCCCTGCTGACAAAACTTTGCCTCATCAGTCCAAATTATGTTGTCTAAGAATCCGGCGTGCTCTTGTATTTTGAGTAATAAGTCCTCGTAAAAGTTTACTCTACGGGGAAAGTCACCTGGGTGTAATTTTTGCAATCGTATAAATTTGAAAGGATGTAGCTTATGGCGGTGTAAAATGGTTTGTATTGCAGAGTATGAAAATCCCAATTCCAAAGACGCCGTTCGTATTGAGTATTCAGGATATGCTGGAAAATATCCGAGAATGGTAATTTGATTATCGTCATTGCCAGTTAGTGGTTTGACTCTCGTAACGGGTCTAGCCACCTTCCCAAAATGTATAAAATTAGTTTTCAACCGTGAGAACTTGCCCCGTGTCATCGTCGGTAACTTTGGATATTTCAAATTAAACTCTCGGACAGTTCGCTGCACAATTTTTTGACACATGCCGTGGATAACAAACAAGTCAAACACAACTTCGTTTGTATAATTTTCCATATTCCAATCAATTTTATTTAAGAATTAGCACGACTCGTTTTTACTTTGACAGAATAGCACCTTCTTGTTTACAGTTGTTTTTTGTTTTCATGGCATACTTGAATAAACACAAAAGCATTCGGCAGGATAAGGCATTTCTTGATTTTTATTGAATGACTCGATAGAGGTGGAACTTGGGTATAGGGAATGCTGAAATAACTCATCCTAAAATTCAATTTTCTTTCGAATGGTTGAAAAAAAATGGTAGGTGCCATTTGAAAAAATTGAGTTTTTGACAATTTTATATTGCGACATTCAAAAATCGGCTGCGCCCATATGGTACAAAATGGGACCGTCGATGTGACATCAGATTTTAGCCTGGACTACCAGCTAACTGCTCCATAAATTTGGTTTCCTAATTTTGAACAGTTTGCGGGCTACACGTGTTTTCGTAAACTACTACAGCCGTAATTTTTTTCAGAAACATGGACATATCTCAAAAACTGTGATAGATAAGTAAACATAACTTAGGTTGTCTAAAGTCATAATCAGAAGGCCAATCGAACCATGACAAAAAAACATTAGGTTTCCATTTAAAATAAGAAAGTTGGTACCGACTTTCGGCATACCCTGTATAATTGTAGGACTAAAAACATTTGAGGTAGATCGCACATGATCAATTATGGCAGCATACCAAATTTCAAGTTTCTAGTCCAACTGCAAGTTGAAAAACTTTTAATGCACGGCCTACGTAAATCACGCTGTATATGAGCAACTACTATGCTGTTTAACTAGCACGAAATATTTTTATTTCTCATAAGTATGAATGTGAAGGCGGCACTTTACTTGACGTGGCGTATTTGTGTATTCGCTTTATTTGCAGAGAAACGGCAACGTGTAGAGAAGCAATTTGGTATGTTTGTCTTATTTGTACAATAAGGTTTGCCTTAACGCGAATAGGCAAAAACGCGTTTCCGTCAACTTGTCGGTTTTTGATCACACCGTCCAGACTTGGTTTGCTCCAGTAGTGTACTTAGCGGTGGACGTAAACGTTCGTTTCTCATGCATTGTAATCATCCGCCACTGACTTGTTTTTCATGGTCTTTTAGTAACTTCGTACTTATGTAGATATAGATATTTAAGATGCATTCAGGTAAAAATGAGCTGCTGCCGCTGTCGATACCTCCATTACTGTTGCGTTCACTGTTGAGCAGATATTTTGGCATGTTTGAGTTCTTTGCTAGTTTGGTTCAATGTGTGGATGGCATGTTTGTGAATTGTGATATTTGAGGATACAACAAATATTTGGCCAAATATAGCGAAACCGCTACACGAATACGCTACGCCAAGTGAAGTGCCGCCTTAAGGTAACTCAGTTTTAGATGCAGTTACACTTGAAGAATTTAGAATTTTGAATTGCACGATAACCATTTTAATTTTTTATTATTGAACTGTATAGTAATTTCGACCGCTTGACAATGTTGTTAAACCTTAATGCGTATCCTTAAGAAAACGGAGAAAAATTGAAAAACCTGACTTCAAAATACCACAGTCCGTAAAGTTAGCAATTTTAGCACTGACACGTTAAAACATTAATTGTGTGTAAAGTCACTTTTACGCAGTTTATACATTTACGCATTCAACAGTATTGTCAAATATGAAAAAATTATTACTAAATAATGCAAATTCGTTTAACCAAATGCAAAACTGGAAGATCTCTGAACCTCAACTTTATCATTCTAAAATTAAAATACTCAGTATTCACATCCATATTTAATTCTCCAAGTTCATAGACATCAAAGTTATTAAATTATAGGAAATAACAGCTTCAAATTCACAAACTTCCACGGAAACGTAATAAGCATTTTGTCTCGGTACAGTGACCAAAGCAAAGTGCAACATCACCATAAGATTTTATATAAATATGAGAGAAAGGTCAAGATCACCATCAGTTCTTTCATTATCATTTTAGTATTCATCATGTCGGTTCCAGATCTTTTGTAGAATGCTGTACATTTCCCCATTTTTGCTTCTGCTGGCTAGCAGTATACTGTAAGTTTTACTATTATATATACTCTGTTTTCAATCATTCAATGCTGATTCATTCATTCACCCATTCTTGTGGCAGACTTGTTCTTTTTGTTTATTCAACTCAATAAATATTTATTTTGTTTTAAAAATGAGTTCTTTAATTATTTTGATGAATGTGGATTGGGTGAACACAGGATAAAAATCCCCTCGAAAAGCCAAGCGAGTACTGAGTCGCCACAATACACTGCTGAGTAGATATTCTAGGAGAGTTCCAGTACCACTATAGTGAAAACAGTGTGTAGGAGAGAGAGGTCCGAGTTTTTGGAGAGAGAGAGAGAGTGCATCGTATTGGATGCAGATCCAGCGCAAAGATAAGAATTCTCCAGTAGAGAGCGTCAAATGTATTTTTGATGAATTAAAATTAAAGAAAAATGATTTGCCATTATGTGATTTTGTACCCACCACCTCCAGATTATGGAGCGCTCACTGAACGCACTAGGCTACGAACCTTCTTAGAAAATGTCGATGGCCATGTTGCACATACGGCTGGAGAATGACGTGTAGAGGTAGTGGATTTTCTTAAGAGCTATGACGTTGAATATATCTCTAACTCACATTCATTGCCGATACTTAAATTTGTCCTCTGCTACGGTAATAATAATAATAATAATAATAATAATAATAATAATACCTCCAGTAACAATTTTTTTTTTGGTTTGTTAACACTATACAGCAGATTGGTATATCACGACTGCTCAAAAAGCCTCATTTAGAATAAAAATAAATACAGGATGATTGTAAAATGTATCGGAGAAAAATGTGATATTAAGGAAATGTACATAAGAGAGCAAAAATGCTTGAAACGTACGCTCACACGCTTGAAAGCTATGCACAAACGCTTTAAACGCACGTATTATGCAAACGCTTTAAACGCACGAATTATGCAAACGCTTTAAACGCACGTATTATGCAAACGCTTTAAACGCACGTATTATGCAAACGCTTTAAACGCACGTATTACCCTTGAAACGCAAGTAGAACGGTTGAAATGCATGCACAAACGCTTGAAACGCCAGTTGAACCACCATTTTTTTTTCGTATATGCTGTATTTTGAGGCACCTTGTAAACGTTCCTCTTTGAGATCGCACGTTGAAACGCTAGATCCTTGTTAAACTGTTATGTATTTTTCTTAAATGATGTATTTTGAGACACCCTGTATTGGAATCGCACGTTGAAATGCTAGACCCTCGTTAAAATATCATGTTTTTTTCTTATATGCTGTATTTTGAGGCATCCTGTATACGTTCCTCATTGGGATCGAACGTTGAAACGCTAGACCCCCGTTAAACTACCATTTTTTTCTCTCTTGAACGATATATTTTGAGACACCCTGTATATGTTCCTCATTGGGATCATATGTTGAAATGCTAGAACCCCGTTACCGTACAGCCACTATGTTTTTTTTCCAACACAATTTTCAACCGCGCTGTATATGTTGATAAATGCCTCATATAAATTTCCCCAATGACTCATTTTTCTCCGATACATTTTGCAATAATCCTGTATTTATTTTTATTCCAAATGAGGCTTTTTGAGCAGCCGTGTATATCTCTCCAGTGATATACCAATCTGCTGCTCTCAGTGCATCCTCCCGTACGTCTCCTCACCTGAGCCCTCCTCGAGCAACAGTGCGTACTGTATTGTTAGAGTAGACGTAGTTGTGGCTGGACGCTGGAAAATGGAGTGGTCGAATGAACAGTGTTTACAATTAATTGATTCATATGAAAAACACGCCACATTATGGAATCCAAAAAATAAGTACTTTTATTCAAAAACCAAAAAAGAGGATGCATGGGAAATAATTGCAAATGAATTGAGTATGGAAATAGCAGTGGTTAAAAAAAAATTAGCAGCTTACTTGGTTCTTTTAGGGCACAAAGAAGCAAATCGAAAAAGTCTATAGTTATCCACCATCGTCTATTCTTCTTTTTGTTCTTTTTCAATAAACTGCTTATAACCACAAACGCAGCACTGACCATAACCAACTCCGACATTGTTACCACGAATGAATGGAAATGGACTGAATGGAGCGACTTGAGCACGCACGCATACGCGACAAATTTAGTTTGCCACGAATGCAGCGAGCGCGAATGGACTGAGTACGAACGCATATGCGTTGCTTCTCACCGCATGCATGTGTAGGTCTGTACGCAGCTTAACACTGTTTTCCCCATAGTAGTACTGGAACTCTCCTAGAATATCTGTTTATAATTACCTAAAATTTGTGTCTATAAGTATCCGCTTGTAGTGACCAGCACAAAGTTTATAGAATTTCTTGTAAATTGATTGAAAATAATGATATGAGTTTTTCCTGTCGTTATTTACGTATCACCTTCTGCTTTGTTTATTTAAAAAAAACTTCAAACTAATCAAAATTGTATAAAGAGTAATTAATATATCAAACAATCAAATTAATAAAACAGTCTTATATAAAATCCAACAAATATCTACTCTGCTAACCAGCAGAACTAAAGATGGGGAGATGTGAAACATTCTGTTTATGCTCTGGAATCGATCAATACCGATCAATGAATAATCAAATGCTAATGAATGAATTAATAGCGATTTTGACCTCTTTCAATATTTATATAAAATATGATGTTGCACTTTGCTTTGGTCACTGAACCGAGACAAAATGCTCATTACGTTCTACGTTCCCGTGCAAGTTTGCGAATTTGAAGCTATTTCATGTAATTGTAATAATTTTGATGTCTATGAACTTGGAGAATATAATATGGAATTGTGAATACTGAGTGTTTTAATTTCAGATTAACAAAGTTGAGGTTCAGAGATCCTTAAGTTAAGCATTTGGCCCAACGAATTTGGATTATTTAATAATGATTTTTTCATTTTGGCAGTATTTTGCGTAAAATTTTACTCGGAAATCATCATTTGATAATACGAAGAAATTTTAAAACTTCATAAGATAAAAAAACATTCAACAATTGTGTTTTTTTTTGACAAAGATGTTTTTCTGTATAGGTTTCCTTTGTGTATAGAAGTGTGGATATAAACCTCATTTCTCCCGACTTAGACCTTTCGTTATGGTAGGATGGCGTAGCCATCCTTATTCACCTAATGGTTCAATTGATGTGAGCCAGGAAGTTTTTCTTAACGGCCAGATCCCATTCCAGGTATGCTTTGGCGACTATCGATGCTAATGGGGAACCCATAGGAACGTACTTGGCCATCTTTTTCTTGAAAGTATGAGTTGCGTAGGCAAATTTATAGCCATTCCAAAATTCGTTCTGTATGACAACCTATTCAGGATAATGTTTTCTTGTCTTGCATTTCGTACTGGTTGAGCTGGATTTATAGATTGAGTCGCTGCCGCTGCGGTTACAGTAGCCGTGCGAAATTGAAGGTGTGCTTGAACATGTTTATAGATTCGCAATGCTGCAGTAGCCGTTGTCGCACACCCTAAAATTTCTCAACTGCTATTCTCAACTGCTACGGCAGCTGCAACCGCAGCGGCAGCGGCTGCGTCTCGAACTATAAATTCAGCCTTATAGGTAAGCTTGGTATCTATGAAAACATCTTGTGTGACAACTTTTCTAGTTACAATGTGCTCTGGATGCTCTCTTTCCAGAAATTTCGAGCCTCTTGTTTTTTCAGTTCTTCCTCTCAATCCTTCGCACTACCTTTCCCTTCTGTATGCATGTTGGGGCTCACCCTTAGGGGCCCTCCAACAGGAACGGTGTTAGACTGATGGGTCTGAAGAACTATTGGGACTACTGCTATTGTGTAGTCTCTTTTTCCCGCTTTGTGGATAAAGACTACTCTCGCTGATTTCCAAGCCTTTGGAACGTACCACAGCGCTATAGTTCAGTCGACAGGTAGTTTCAGATAGAAAAAGGTCAGAAGTTAATGAAACTTTAGAATGTTGTTCAGGGATGGTTGATTAACATTTTCTCAAGTTTTGGACCTCGAGGACCCTGTGCTAAAAAAGTAGGGGGGGGGGGGGGGGAAACTGCAAATTTTTTGACCTTGGTGTGGTTTTTCCTCAATAACTTTTTTGCCTTACGTTCTACAGCAAAAATGTCGTTGTACTTTTTTTAGATCGTCAAATTCCCTACGAATTTGTTGCCTCAAACATGTTTGTGTGTCAATTTGTTACCGAGATATGGCGCTTAGAAGAATAGGTAATTTTTCGAATTTCGCCACAAAATGCAGAATTCCACCCTATTTCTTCTGTTATACAAGAATTATGATGAAATGTAGTTGCTATTATAATTCCTACTCGAAATCACCAACTTTAGATGACCCCCACCCCTGCTTGCCCACCAGGTGTCAAGTCGTTCCTCCCAAGGACAAGAGAGTGTCGGGCTGAGGGGAGTGTGTGATCAGCTACAGGAGTAAAAAGCTGGAAAACAATAGATGTTAGAACGATGAGTCAATATTCAACATAGAAGGCTGAAATTTGTCTATTCTACCTGCGCTACCTAGACCTATTTGTTTTCGATTTTTGAGGTCATATTAGATCATTTTCCATTTTATTCTTTCAACATGACTCTATTATTCATTAATTCCAAGAAGAAATCGAAAAATAGTAATTATAGAAGGGTATCAGTACCTCAGGTAGAATAGTCGAATTAGGTAATAAGGAAATTAAAATTAGGGATTGGTAAAAATGGGACAGAGGGTGTTTAACCACTCAGAGTATATATAAGATTAAGTTAGATAAGTAACATTAGAAACCTTCCGCTCTTGAAATGAATAACTTTGTAAACGAAAGGAGCATCGAGTGTTAGTGACAGTTTTGGTTTTTGGGTAATTTTCTGAGATGTCGTCTACATCTCGTGGATCAGACTTGTGTTTTATTTGTAAGGAGGAGTTGAAGCAGGTGAACTAACCTTAGTGAAAGCCAGAGGAGATGCCAGACTGTTGGAGTCCAGTGTAAAAAGGAAACTTTCGGCAAGTTCCTGTTCCTTTCCTCCCAAGGACACTTTTCCTTTACGCAGTGAGTGGTTGTGAAACCACTTCAGCACCGTTTGGATTGGGGAAGAAGAAAATTTGCAGTACCTACATGAAGAATACCTCCCTCTCTGCAGTAGTGGCCCCGTTTCTCACACCAAACGCTACTCCTCAGCAGATCAGTGACGCTGGAGAGAAGTTCCTGGTAGCAGTTTATGGAGGCAACATTGACAGAGACAATCTCGACGACCTAAGGTACCAATTATTCACACCATCAGTGACGAAGGTTAAATTGCAACTAGCCCAACTACCACCAACAAGGTACGCTGCCAAGTACCACTCCCTCCGCACTTACCAGCAAGTACAGCCCTGGTTGGTTAATGATCTCCTCCCATCAGTATGGGGCTGGAGCCTAAACACACGAGGGGTACTACCAATCCCCACAACCAGAAATGCTGCGCCAGATGATATCCTCCATATTGTTTCCTGCAAGTGCAGCAAAGGCTGTAGCAGCGAACCTTGCGGTTGCAAGAAAGCAGGTCTCCCATGCTCAGCAATGTGCAAGCACTGCACTAGCCACTCCTGCGAAAACGCCCCCGCAACTGATTTGATCGAAGAAGACTCACCAGAAATATTGGACGAAAACGACGACAGCGACATCATTGACAGCCTTATCGCTCAGGAGGACGACGAGCTGTTACGAGCAGAACCAGCGGCTAAGAAATCTGGGCAGGAAATGTAATGAGTACAAATGAGTACCTACCCACTATGATTAGCTATATCTTTATTCCTCAATATAATATATGCCTTGAGAATAACTTCATATTGTTAATTTCATAAATTTTTTTCACGAAAGGACTACGTCTTTTTTCCTTCCTGTCCTGGGATAATTATGTAGGGGAACGGGGAGATATCGATCCGAAAAGTATCTGATATCAATACCAAAATGATGTGAATATGTATGGTTGGCTTTCATCAGAAAGTTAGCTTTTGAGAATTGGGGTTGGGTGGGGGAAGGAGGAGTGGGGTGTCTAAAGTTGGTGACTTCAACTAAGAACCATAAATACTACAACATTTCATCATAATTCGGGTATAACAGATGAAATAAGCTGTAATTTTGCATTTTTTGTCATTTCTTAGCAAATTTTGAAACATGACCTTTTTTTTTGACGTGCCATATCTCGGTAGCGAATTCACATACAAACATGTTTCTCCAGTCAAAATGGTATAAAATTTTACGCTCTACAAAAAAGTATCGATATGTTTTTTCCGTAGGACGTAAGAGAAAAAATTAATCGAGGAAAAATCGGAGAGAGGTCAAAAATTTTGCAGTTTCCCCCCCACTACTTTTCTCGCACAGGGTCCTCGAGGTCTAAAACTTGAGAAAATGTTGATTAACCATCACTGAAGAACCTCCTAAAGTTTCATTAACTTCCGACCTTTTTCCACCTAACCCCACTTTTTTCAACCTGTCGACTGAACTACTATGCTGGCCCGGAATATCCTCCCCATTCCTTGAACATTTCGAAACTAAAACTCTAGGAAATCTATGCGAGGTACTAATTTATTGACAAATACTTTCAAAACTCCAATACATGGTTAACTATTGAATTAAGTGGTTGGAAATCTACTATATCGCCATTGCGTCCTTTCATTTGGATGTGGATGGTCCCTTCCCTGTCTTATCCGAGGGACCACCGCTTTGCTCGGAGGGACCTGGCTTATACCCCGGCACTCTGAGTACCGTCAGGTTAACTAACTCATAGTAGACATGCCCTGCTCCTCCGATACCTGGGCGGTATCTCGGCTAACCATGAAGGTTAGAAACCACCCTCCTGCCTCTCCTATCATTTTCAAATGCTTCCACCTCTTCATGTTCAAAGAATGGTTCTGGAGGCTCAGCACCCGCGTTAACCTTGGAAGGTTCACTTCTTGGTCCATAAACCAGAAGCCGATTTTTACCGGCCACGGGCGTTCGCTGAGGGCACTGCCCTGAATGCGACGCCCGCTATGGTAGGTGCGATCCAGCCACTAGGAAGCCACTGCAGCGACGTCCGGTTTTGTACAGTTATTAGAAACCATCCTGGTTCTATGACGCCGGAGTTCCCCTTCAGGGTCCTCCATGGTTCGGAGCATCTGCTCTATCAAGTTGCTCCTGATGGCTTCGCTACCTTCTGGGAGGACGGTACCGTCCTCCCTGTCGCTTCTGATCACCACCTGAATTTCCCTCTTTACGGCCGTGCTGTAAGAAGTCATTCGGGTGTTTTGAGTCCCTGTCCCCTGATCCGCGGCTGCTGTTCCTCCTCTGAGTAGAGGTAAGACGTTCGCCTTCTGTCCAGCACCCTCTTTGCCCCTCTTGTCGGGCTGATCCGGGTAGTTTCTTTCTCCCGAGTCCTCTATTTCGTACCCTCTTGTATTTATGATGTTAGTCTTGAAAGTGCCATTTTATTTTGTGAGAAGAAAAGTTTGGGACACTCGCTACGCTCGTGTTCAAATCCTTCGAACAAACTAAAAGCACTTTTAACACGAATATCATGCAATGTTTTTTCTGCAAACACTAGTGAAAGACTGCAAAATTATCAGAAATTCAAAATTACAATAACAAAGTTTAGGGTCACATGGGACACAACATAATTTATGATAGTAACCATATGCTTGTTTTCAAATACATAGCAACCATTTTTTATTGTTATTAGTTGCCAAAAATCTTGTAATTTTTCTAAAAGGCGTAATTTAACTAAACTTTTAATGGAAACTTACTGAAATAAATGAAGCAGCGAGTAGAACTACTATCGCGTTGCAGCCGAAAAAGTCCCGACAACAGTACGAAATTGCTTATCAAAAACTTCTAGTGTGTTAGAAGTAACTCAGTTTTAACACTAGTGTAAAAAGTGGGTGACATTTTTGATAAAGACAGCCGCTGTTGAAAGGAGAACGGTTATTCATGTTTCTAGAAAAAATTAAATAACCCTGTTATAAAACATCCCATATACTTTGTCATTTTAAACTATTTTGGCAGAAACAAAGCGAAATAATACCCAACCGGTTCGACTACAGAGGCGGGTATAGTCGCTGACAAATCACCTATGTCAAAGTAAAACTGTTGTTGAAACTCATTTAGCAACAGTTCTAAATTAATTTTTTTTTCATGAAAACTTTCGTGTTTGGAGAGCAGTAACCTTTCTGGGCTAAACAACAGTTTTGTACTTATAGATTCCACTATATTAAAATTTTGTTTTTGAAGACTTTTTGGAAGGTAAAAGTTCTCACAAACCCAGCTATCAAACATTGCTCACTTTTGAAGTACCTAGACACCCTATGTGTTTGTATTGAATGCATAACCTCATTAACCATGATATTGACATAGTGACTTATTACTTGAAATAACAATTTATCATTATGTATCCTTTTTGTAGAAGATTCAAATGTAACTGATAAGACAGGAAATAATTGATAAGGAATATAATGTTGTATCAAAAACTACTGTTGATAACGAAAATATAACATGATGTCATCAACATTAATATAATGTATTTTTGGGAACAATTGAGTAAGAAAAGATCCCAGAATAATGAGAGAGTTGTAGAACCAAACAATAATTTTCCAAATTGTGAATTATGTGAGTGTCTTATAAAAACAAGTGCTATAAAGTGCTGGAAGTGTCCATGTTACTTGCATTCGCAATGTTTTGAGAGAGCATCAAAAATTTTCGATGTGGAAAAAGAATTCTGGCTTTGCAGAGATTGTGTGTTTAAAGATATAAGACTATCAGAAACAGAGTTCATCAGAAAGGAAAACGATTGCCTTAGAGATCAAGTGAGAATTTTGACTAAATTAGTCAGTGAACAGGATTATGTCAACTGCTTGCAAAAAGAGAAATTGCAGAACATTGCTGAAAATGTGAGTAATAAAGTTTAAACTGGAACACAAAATATTTACTCATTCTAAGTACACAATTCCTAATTATGTTTCAAAAGCTTCCCCTTGAGATCTGGTCAAGTCATAGAGACACTCGAAAAATCTATAGATATAACTGCGACATCCTCAGATATAACTACGGCATCTTCATATATAACTGCGGCACCCTCAGGATCTGGAGGCACAAGGTCAACATGCATGGAGCCTTGGGAGAAAAAAATCCACATCAGCTCTTAAGAGTGTACGCATGCCATCAGGAAAAAAGAGCTGCGACAACTCGACGTAAGAACTCGTAAAATGATGCATCTTCATAGAAGCTTGCATTCCTAAATCGTCCGACCCACGGTTATACTTACTTATGATTATTTCGAATACTCGGAACTTATTTTTCATCTAGCCCTTGTATGTAGAAATCTTTAATCTTATTAGTACTTGCATTGAAGTAATTGATTAAATAAGTGCACTTTGAAGTTTTCTCAATACTTCGAATCGAACATCATGTGTTTCCGTTATTTGTGTCATTTATTTTTTGTACAAGTTCCCACAGGTCAGTATGTCATACAAAATTATTAATTTGAGAAAAGCGAAATTGATTAAAAATTAATTTGCTCTGAAATTTCTTCCATCAACCAGAATCGTATTCAGGATGGGATCCAGTGATTTGAGTGAAATTAAAATCTTAGAGACACACAATGTTCAATTTCAAATGAAGTGGGAGTCTATGTTGAGGTAAAACGTAGGAGCTTACTTCCATCAAGAATGTCCACCAGAAAGGAACTTATTACATCTACTGTAGTCGTCAGAAAAAAGGATTACATATTTATTCGGAATATTTGGAGAATTGTAGAAATTCCAAAGAGCTGACAAACGAAAATAACGATTGGGGCATCAACATTAAGAGGTATACCTTCTGGATGGTGTCGAGTAACATTTATAAGTACATCTTAATTATTGATTTCGTCAAAATTCCTGCCATTGTTTATGTAAATTTTGTTGAATCTGTAATAATTATTGAAAGGTGATGAAATTCCGGTACATTTCCACGGCATTTCAAATTCGAGTCTATGCATTAGAATCTCGGTAACGGTAAGAGATAGAAGGGTGGTTAAATTGGGGCAAAGTAGCGTATTTTTAGAGGTCAATACTATGAATTGAAAAAATCTCATCTAGCTTCCTTAGTTCTGAAGTTATACAGGAAAAATAAAAAAACGAAATTCTTCTTTTGCCTATATATTTTTTGCAATTTTTTCTTGCAAATGTTTATAGACTCTCGAAATATGTGAATAAAAATGATATGCAAAGTATCCTACAAAATGGACCACCCTTAACTTTTTATTGTCAAATACGGACTTGTATTTTTGATTGCTTGCCAAGAGTCTTATTTCACATTCCCGTAGTATTTCATCTGAACTTCAGTGTTTTGAAAATATTGAACTATTACTTGTAAAATTTTAAATTATTAAAATTTCATAACAGCTGTAATTGAAAAATATCAGAGAATAAGAAGTGAATTAATGATAAGTGACATTTTTCAATTACAGCTGTTATGAAATCTAACAAATGTTGAATAATTCAATATTAACACTCTGTAGTTCAGATGAAAATACGACACCAATCTGAAACATGACTCATGGCATTTGAAAAAAGGCAATAAAAAATTCAGGTGGCGGATGGCCCAATTTGTACCATACTTTGTGTATACTTTTTCTTCGCATATTTGGATAGTCTACATTAAGTTGCTATGACAAAGTGATAAAAGTTTCAAAAAGTCTTAACATAATAAAAAGATATAGGCAGAAGAAAATTTTCGATTTTTCTTGTTTAACTCCAGATCTAAAGAAGTTGGATCAGTTTTTTTTTATTTACATAATTGATCTCTGAAATACGTTACTTGGCCCCTATTCAACCACCCCTCTTTCTTTGACCGTTACCGAGATCCCAACGCATAGACTCGAATTTGAATAGCTCTGTATATGATGAATATTCTTTTCTTCTGTTGGTACAGAATGTACATGAAAGTGGTTCGATCTAGCCACGTTTCTGTCATACCTATTATAGAAAAGTTATTTTTGAGAACAATATCTTTGAAGTCGCCGAAGCACTTGTTTATCGATCTGATATTCACGTGGCTGATTTTAATGCTGCTCATTACTAATTTTTTGATTTATTGCAAATGATTGGATTCCCATTGATATACTTTATGTAGATTCCTTCTTCACCTTGATCTTCCCGTTATTGGTTATTTGGACTCCAAGGTTGAGGGTTTTGAGTTTATGTTTGCATTTTAAAACTGTCATTACGTCGTCTCTGGAGGGTAGTTGAACTTTGATAGGGACTGGGGATTTGTTTAAATTCTTTCCAATTCTCATTACTTTGATGAGTTGACTATCCACAGAAGGAGCTATGGCTTGAATTATTTCTACTACTTTCTGGTTATCTGCAGTCCGTTTTATGACAGTTGAATCATTGGCCAGCTCCTGAACGTTATAAATTATTATGTTTTTTTCCCGCCGCTGTCTATCGCTTATTTCATTTATGACAGAATCCATGTTCTGTGACTCCTTGGTTTTCTTTCAGCTCTCTTAATTCATTCTGGAGTGTCTTAACTACTGATTGCAGATCTTTAATGACTTGTACCAGCTCCTGACAGCTATTTTCACATCCCTTTTCTTTAGATGGTGCTATGTTGGATACTTGACAATCATCGCATACATAAACTGTTCCCTGTATATCGGTAAACGTAGAATATTGATCTTTGCTCAGGCCCACACATTTCGCATGAAGAAATTTCTTGCAAAAAAGACACTGTACGCCGGGCGAGCGGTCATTGATTGTTTTTGTGCACTTTTTACACGCAGATGACATTTCGATCGTAAAATTACTTGCTTTCCACGGATTTCCCAGCAGATTTTTTGATGACTGAGTTCACAATGATGTTCCTCACAACTGATTTCAGTAGTATGCGAAAAAAGCCAAATTTTTAACCCACTTTTTACCACTTAAACTGGGAGAAACGTAGAGCTCTCAAAATAACGTATTTATACTCGAACACTTGACCTTGATCTTGACCAAATGTTAGAGAGAATAACTGAATGCCAGTTGTATTGCACTTTTGAAATGAAATGGTAGCGGACTGTAAGGGAGCTAGAGTTTCATGTTCTTACATAACTGCAATTTTGGTCTCTGGAGCATTGGGTACTGCACTGAATGCTGGATGACGCGTGGCCGGCCGGATTAACAACAATATTAATTGTGCGCACGTTGAGAAAAACTTATTCATTACACCAAGATTGTTCGGAGTATATTTTCTAATGAATGATTACAACTGAGTAGAGCGAGGGTGTGTGCAGATTGATCTGACTGAGTAGTAGTAGTTTTCCCATTAGAACGAAACCAAAGACGGTATTCAGAAGATTGATTTCCTACTATTCGACCTGATTGCAGAATGTGAGGGAACAAATCGGCACCGAGCAACAGGTCTTTTGCACCGGATGTATTGAAGTTAGGATCTGCCAATTGCAGATGGTTGATATGTGGATGTGGCCATGAATCGATTTGCAAAGGAGAAGAGGGCACAAATCCGAGGAATAACTACTGCATCCAAATCAAATGTAGGAGTGGATTTCCCCCGAGGTCTAATTGTACATGATATCCCTCGAGAGCTAGTGAGAGATGACGCATTACCTATCCCTTGCACGGAGAAGTTCAATTTATAAGACGAAATTCCTAAACGCATGGCACATTTTTGGGAGATAAAACGTATTGATTGGTAGTTACCTCTACCATCTAAAATTTCTACTATTGCAGTGGACAGAAGAACATTACCAAATCGAGGTGATGAGATTTCTGTGAGAGTGAGAGATTGCATACTAATATTTGAAGATGAATTTGAACGAGTTGTTTCTGGGGATGAGGTGCCAGCGGGCGGTTGTAATTTCAACATGGAATTCTTGGACTGGGCAACGGTTTGATCAAAATGCAACATGGTGTGATGCTTTTGTTGACACATGTGACAAGAAAATGAGGATTTACATTGCCTGATCGTATGAGAGTTGCTCAAGCTCAAGCCGTTATCTTTTACTATTCTATATCGCTCGGTAGCTGTTTTTTGTGCAAATTCCGGACATCTGTACATATAATGATTATTCTTGCAAAGTTGAGTTAGTTACTAAAGAAAATGATGGACGCGAAATGGAAGTGTTTGGTTTGGAATATTCCAATTTCTTGATAGGTTTAACTTTCCTTGTCGACGTTATATTATCAAGAGCACTGCAACGCTTAGTCAAAAAAGTAATTAGTTCATTATATGTAGGCATCTCAGATGAATCGTGATTCAATTCGAATTTGGTTGCTATAGAAATGTCAAAATCATTTGGACTAATATGAAATCCCATTTATCAACAAGGAGCTTCAAAAGCTTGAGAGCGGCCAAATGATCCTCAAACGTATCCAATAGATTTCTCAACTCCTGAGAATTATCTGAGGTGAGTTTGGCAGTATTTTCAATAGCTGACCAATGGGCAGCAGCTATCAATCTATTATTTTTATACCTCTTGACAAGAGTGTCATAAGCAATAGTGTAATTCGTCGAAGTCATTGGTAGCTTTTGAACAAGTGATAATGGTATCCCTTTTAAAGCTGATACCAAATAATTAAATTGAATTGAATTTTTCTATGTTAGTGAGACTCTGGTTATTATGTATCATGGCGTCAAACATGTCAAGAAAAGAAAAAAAAGTGGTTACATCACCACTGAATGTAAGTAACGGAAATTTTGGAAGGCTTACATTTACCTTTCCTGGAGACAAGGCGACTGGTGTATTCGAGTTCGCGTTGTCCTCAAATAAACTAAAATATCTGGCTTTAATAGTATAAAAGTTTGTTTCAAATTGTTTTCGAATATTATCTTCAACCTCAAACTCATCATCGTCGTCTAATAACATCAAAGAAACAACAGAATTGTGTAATTTGGAGAACTCGTCTCTGACAACGTCAATAAACTGATATGTCATTTTGAAAATAGGGTGAATGGTCTTATCTGTTTGAGCTTGGGTAGCACATTTTAATATTTCATCCATGTGATTGAGTTCAATCAATCTCAAAGTTTTATACTTTTTGCTTTTATCAGCCATATCGAAAATGTGAATGTAGTCTCAATACAATTGAACTAAATGAATGATTTGTGAAAAGTTGTAACACTTTGAATAGACAACACTGAAGGTCAGTATAGGGATATGTGAATTACCCTGTTATCGATAGATTGTTATACAATAACCAAAATCTCTCACAACTAAGATGACGAATAATAAATATTCAATGTATTTATTTACTCGTTTTAGAGGCCACTCTGTATTCGTTGTGAAGCAATATCTTAATTTATGTGCAAGGAAAATGTGCCCATGTGAAATAGTATATATTCCTATTCTATTGTGAAAATAAACTTGACACACCCTGTACTTGAAAGTGTAATTTGGATAACTCTTGAAAGTGCGAATAATAACGAATGTGAAAATTCAGTAATTTTTCTCTATTCTGACAAGAAAATGTGTTAAGCCTGTATTTGCCAAATAGTTTTAACTATCCAAAATAATCACTGAATCAGAGCAAACTCATGTAAGAGTGAATAAAAAGTACTTCAATATTCGAAAAACTCAGTAATTTTATTCTATTCGAAAAAATAAAATGTATACCTACACCCAGAACGTGCGAAATACTTTTGACTAGCCAAAAAAAATCACTGAATCAAAGCAAACTCTTGAAAGAGTGAATACAAAGTACTTCAATATTCGAAAAATTCAGGATTTTTATTCTTCATAGGTAACTCGACAATCATTTTATTGATACATATGTGGGAAAATGGTAAATGTCGCGTTGTTTTTCATCGTATATCATTCATGTACGATAAAAAAACGATGGACACGAAAGGAACATAATAAAAACAGCTTTGGCCACATTCAAGGATTTCCTTATCTATTGTTTGAGATTTATGCTAATGATCAATGCAATGAAACTATATGGAATAATTAATTTAATTCGGGTCGTGAGGACCAATTTGCATAATATGGACAGTGATAAACTTCCAACACATAGGTTACATATTTCTGCCATTGTGCACCTAAAGCTGCTGAGATTATCGATGCGTTCAACCCTTCCCAAGTCCTTGGATACAGTATGTCACCCCCAAAGTGCATTACCATTCATAGTGCGGATGTGATGCGAGGTTTCCTCTTCCTCCAAGTACCATCTGCATTCTGAATCCATGATTTTTTCATTAGGTTGAGGTGTTTGGTGCGATGCTTCAAAACTCTTATAACAGTCAGCGACTGTTGCGAGTTTATCTATGCATTTTACAGTAAGTAGTTGTGGTTTGTAGCATTCATTTTTTTTTCATCCTCTCTTAGATTTTTTCATTGAAGAATTATGTCATATAGAAGTATTTTTCAATTTGTATTTGGGTACCTACTGCTAATAAATCGTATTATTGTGGGGTTTGCGAACATCGATGTTCAAACATCACATAATAGAAATTTAGATCTGAAATGGTTTGAATTAACGATTACAGATCAATTGAGGAAACTCAAGGATCAATATGATTAATTTATTCCATACTTTATGGATGCACTGTATAGGCAAGTGGATGTAAAAATAACATCAGGAGGCGCCTTAATATTGGTTGCAGTATCTTAGGAGTCACGGTGTTTGTATCGTGAACATAATATGGATTTTATTTTTTTCGGTAGATAAATCGTTTTGAAAGCCGCTTTTTTGTTTTAGAATTATTCTTTAAAAATTTTCAGGAAAATCTTGAAGAGAGCAAACATCACAAGCTTGCCAGGTCTCTCAGAAGTGGTCTCTGTGATAAAGATGCCAAACCCAATGCTACAATGCGTGACATACTTAACAAAATCGTATCTTACCCTCCAACCAAAAATCTTTCGATTGAAGAACAAGATCATGTATGGAAATACAGATTTTATCTAAGTACACAAAAAAAAGCTTTGGCAAAGTTCCTCAAGTGCGTCAATTGGAGTCAACACAATGAAGTGAGGCAAGCTCTCCACATGATGGAAATTTGGGCTGCCATGGATGTAGAGGATGCCCTCGAATTGTTGAGTTCAAACTTCACACATCCTGCTGTTCGACGGTATGCCATTTCTAGGCTGCAGCAGGCTCCTGATGAAGATATCTTACTCTATTTACTACAATTGGTCCAAGCATTGAAATATGAAAACTTCAACACTATTCAGGAAGGTACGTGTATTGGTTTGGTTATTACAAAGGCATGTTCTAGCATTACATTTCATTATTCAAATTCTCAATATTAAAGTGAAAAATAACGATTATTGCAAAATTCCGTGAACCAGCTCCAAGGGCGAGTTGTACAAGACAAGTTCACCCACAGTTCAAGTGAACTGGTTTTAGTTGCTGAGGAACTAGAAATTTCATTGGCTAATACTTATCTACTGAACTTGGTTAACCTGAACTGTTGTTGAACTTGTCTTGTACATTTTGCCCTAAGAGTAATTTTAGTTCAGAGTTCAACCAAAGCATTATTTAGGCAAGGTTTGAGGACTCAAGATCTCAACTGGTAATTTTTGTTCCATTTAAATCTTCCATCAACATTGAAAATATTCAAGATCTTTATAAATAACTGATTATTTATTGATGAGTTTCAATATCCTGAATTCTCTATGACCAGTGAATGTCTTATTATTATAATAACACTCTATCAATTTAAAATACCACTTATTTGGAAAAAATGCTGATGCCAAGTTCAACACACTGTAGACTTAATAAATGAAACATGAGTGGTATCTATTTAGGTTATACAAGAATTTCCCCTGGAAGAGAGATTAATTTTCAATATGAAGGAAAAGAAGCACAATTAGAAAAAAAAGATAGCAAAGAGAGTAACAGCACAATAACATATGAATCAGTTATGCAAAAATCTTCTAGTTATAATCAAGCTGATCAGGTTGCCACATCCAATGTGAATAGTGTAATTGAAAATACAGATCAGAGACCAACAAGCTTACCTGAAAATATTTTGCCAAATCCTATCACCGATAGTGGAAATACAGATACTCTACAAAGCAACATGAACGAAGAAGAGGAGATTCAAGATTTGGCATCTTTCCTAATACAAAGATCTTGTAAAAACCTAAAATTGGCCAATTATTTTTATTGGTATCTGCTATTAGAATGTGAAGATCAAGAACCAAACTTGAAGCAAGATGCGAGTGATGTGAGTACTCCTTTAGCATTTATTTGTATTAGTCATTTATTTCAGTAGGAAATATCCTAATATTTTTACAATACTATTAATATAATGTAATTGTGCAGACAGTATAAGTTGTGAAATTAATCGATTAAAAATTATGAAGTAGGTGATGGTTTCGCAGAGAGTATTTGAATTAGAGTTTCCACTTCAGAGACGCTTTCATATACAATGGAAAATAATACGGAACCATGCAATGGAATGCTCAGCCATTAGGTGCCTGAGCTTCCTTACATCAGATATAAGTTGAATTGAAAGAATAACTTTACTGTGTGTGATGTTCCCGGTTAACTGAAGTCAGCCGGCTAAAGGCCTAAGTATTTGACTGCCTGAATATTTTTTACCGCTTTAGCAATCAGTTCTTCTTAAAGACTCTTGAAATCGTAAGAGACGACGCTGGAGGTTCCGCATTCATCAAATTTCTTTAGGAGTGTCGTAGGTTTGGTTTATGCGTCGTTAGTAATAGTGGGTTGACGTAGGTTTCTACTCTTTTGAGTATGTTAATATAGTTTGGGTATAAGTCTAGGTCTCGTCGTGTAAACAGGATTGGCATATATTGTGGTGCGTTCTTTGCCATCCTCAAGCAGATGTTAGGGGAAAGTCTAGATATTGTTTCTGTACTTAACTCCATGCGGTTGACGCCTCCTTAAGGTTGAGATCCGGAAAGAAGAGCAACCAAATTACCTGGTTGTCGACTCGGGCAAAAATAATGCATGGATTTCGGTTTGGGAATTGATGCAAAAGTGACAATGGAAAATATTTATCCAATAATTCTTTGGGGAACACAAAAACAGCTAGTGTTTCAACATTATTAAACTGAACCGTTGCCCGCACTAGTGTGGGAAAAACTCCATTTCATATAACTAAATACAGTCTCATATCGCAAGATGAGATTTGAGTGGTACACGTGAATTCAAGTCAGTTTGAATAGCGAGTCTTTGTATAATTGTAACCATCTATACGCCACTTCTTCCTTCAAAATAACTATTTTGGGTCAAATTCATCAGAGTGTGCCAATTTCGAAATAAAAGATGAAATGCTATACCAAATTTAAAAAAATGCAATCATAACAGTATGGGCAAATGTGAAGAAATACTCGAAGCATACGAGATCCAAAATTAATATTTGCAGGAAAAAATTCCAGTAGTTTTTTCTCAACGGTTTTATATCTATGTCGCTGAAACCGATTTTCACTATGCCACCTCGTCAGAGGTGAGCTAACTTCAGTAATCGCTCAACACCATAGCTTTTTGGCGGTTTTTCGGGGTTTTCGCTTATAGCTCAACAACGATGCTTTTTTGATAATGACAATTCTATAAAAAATTAAAGTAGATTAAATTTCCTGCAATCCACATATATCGACTTAATTCCAAAAACGCCGCTAGAGCGAACGAATGAACATCAGATATCGAATTGTCACTATGATGAGTATGTTTCTTATATGTATGTTTGACTGTTTTTCTGCTGCTGATCATCCACCCAAAATGCAGTCCACTACAGGCATCAAGAAAAAAAATACGATGTTGTAGAAGAGAGGGGAACGAGAGAAGTTGAGTGAAATTTGGTAGAACAAGGAAAGAGTTAAGAGAAACGTGGAGGAAAGATTAGAGTGTTGAAATTTATTTTTAGACTACCTCATTTTCTTTTTTAAATTAAAAATAAAAGTTCGTCTAAAACATTTTATTATATATCTGTGTCTACTTAATATTCTGTGTATAGCAACAATCAGTTTTTTCGCCATCAGCAGATGTAGCAAAAATAGGAGTTTCGACATTTTTCAAAAACTGTCGGACTGCACACCTCACAGACATTTGCTAAAGTGTTAAATATGATCTGAGGAAGACTTTAGGGGTATCGTGCAGGCTGTGCAGCCTCACAAACACCTCGACCTGTAAGGTCTTTTGTGCGTGACGCTTTAACTATCCAAGACCCGAGATTCTGAGACCTCGTGCGAAGTATATCAGTTTCCTGGGAGCTATGTTTCTGATGTCGGAGGGCGTTGAAAATGCCCCTTCCAGGAATTTGAGCATCTGGCAGAAGAGCGCTGGGCATTCGCAAAGCAGATGTTCTGAAGTTTCCGCGAAACTTGAGGAATCCATATAATCATATTACAGTCGATTTTGGGGGTATGAAGTGCATGTCGCGGATTCCACTGCACTTTCAAAATGGCATTTTCTGCATTTTTTAAAAGTACAAAAATTGTCCATTTTTTGCGCGCTCTAGCTGCGGTTTGGAACATCATAGTAATTAAGGAAATTTAATCTACTTTAATTTTGAATAGACGAGTTATAATTAAAAAAGCATTTTTCGTGGGCTATAAGCGAAAAACCGCGTTTTTTTCGACAATTCATAAGTTATTTCACATCTAACCAGGTGACAAAGTTGAAAATCGGATTCAGCTACCAAATATACATATGAAACCGTTGAAAAAAATACTTTTTAAATAATTTTTTTCTGAGAAAACCCCCACATGATTGGACTATAAAGCAAATTATTTCCTAGTCGTCGAACATAATATTTATATTGGAAACTTCTTATATTTATTTATGACTTTCCTTAAATCACATTCGAATTCTTTAGTCGTGTGTATAAACATTATATAAGAAAGTTAAGTTTCATTGGATTCGTACAGCCTTGCTCAACAGTTGAGCGACAACCCAAATTTTTAAGGTTGAGTTATGGACTAAGTTACATCATGCATGCATTCAACATGTCGTATTCTATATTTTACAGGAATCTACCCGAAATATGTATCTCACTGTAATGAAAACATTTTCTCAAACATTGGCTAGAGGCACTGAATCCATGCAGAAAAAAAGAAATATTCTCTCAAAGCAGCAAAAGTTCATTGACAAACTTGTGAAGTTGATAAAAATTGTCTCTAAGGATAGTAGCAATCGCAAGAAAAAGGCTGAAAGGTTGCAGCAATTGTTAGCAGATCCAGAAACTTTCAAATTCAATTTCTCTAAATTTGAAGCCATTCCGTTTCCATTAGATCCAGATGTGATCATTCATGGAATAGTTCCAGAAAAGGCTAGCCTTTTCAAATCAGCATTGATGCCATCTAAGTTACATTTCAAAACTGTTAATAATGAAGAATATATGGCTATTTTCAAAAATGGAGATGACTTAAGACAAGATCAGCTTATTTTGCAGATGATTACTTTAATGGATAAATTACTTAGCAAGGAGAATCTAGACCTGAAATTGACACCCTATAGGGTTCTTGCTACAAGCACAAAGCATGGTTTTGTTCAGTTCATTGAATCGGTTACTGTAGCCGAAGCAGTTGCCGCAGAAGGTAAGGTCAGATAAGTTGAGCTTTAAGCAAGTGATATTTTTCTATTTAGTCATTTTGAAACTGTATTCATTGGCTTGATTCATAATTTTACCAATAGACTCATTGCTTTCATAATTAGTGTGGTGAAAATGAATGTAAAATAGTTCAGTTTCGTGTACTCTCATTACTTATATTTAATGAGCTCTAAGATTTCTGGTGAATTTATATTGCCATTTTAATGATATTGAATAATAATATGAAACTTGCTTCAACCCTTCTATGTTCTTATTATGAATTGAATGGATGAAATCTTTATTGTAGAATATATCCTAACATGAATACAATTGATCTTAAGATTAAAAACTATAGTATATTACACACCGAGGTGGGAAGAGATTCGTTCCTGTCGTGAGATCAGTTAGTTGATACAGACGCAAAGCGTCGAGGTTAGCTATGATCTCGAGACAGGAATGAAACTTCCTATACGGGGAAATTTTGAGTAATTGGCAAAACCGCATACCTATCATATTTCGATCATAATTCATAAATCTCTGTTTCGTTCTGAACATACCTAAAATATTATTTAACGACAAATTACCAAGAACGCGGTTTTCTCAGAATAATCAAGTAGATATATTGTTACCGTGACTACGGGGTATACAATTGTCACCAATATAAATAAATGTCAGATAAAGTCAATAAATGTCAAATAAGTCGGATATTAAATTCGCGAATAGTAAATTGAAAAACATGTCTTCCGACGAAGAATTTATGGATTGTACCCCACCAGAAGTATGACAGGCTGCTCACGCAGCAGTCCTGGGCTTGGTGCCAGAGAAAAGAATAGATAGAGGTCAAGTTCCGATATTACTGGTGTTACTGGCTACAGTAACTAATTTAGGAACGCATCACAGTAACAGTAATTTTTAACGGCTTGTTGGAGTTTTTGGGCTTGTTTTCGAAAAGGTTCAATCAAATAGTATCAGTGTCAGTGCAAGGGAGCGAAAAAAATAACGTAGTAATAAAGTACAGAAAAACCCTTGTTTTTATGACGATATTTGACGTATAATCGTCAAGAGTTTAAAGTCAAAATGAATCAAATCTTATAGAACAGCCCTGGGATTCCGAACTTTCGATTCGATCACGAACGAACGAACGATCAACGATTCGAACTTCAGACGACAAGAAGTAATCGTCGGGTATTCTCGGTACTTGATGAAAATGGAGGTAACATGATCGTAGATCGTAGAAAATATAGAGAAATGAAAAAATGAAGTAGCATTAACGTCTGTAATTGAATTTAAAATCTATAAGTTTTTGGCATAGCAAACGGAAAGATGAAAATTAGAAGTGAATTAAAAAAATGTGGACAAACCGGGATTCGAACTCAGGACCTCTTGGTTTGATTGGAAATTTCCTGTAAATACCTACCTAAATGACATTCTTGGACGATTCGACTGTAATAATTGATTCCCAATAAAATCGTCGGGTGATTTCGGTACTCGATCACTCAACACAATAAAATCAACATGGAACGGTAAGATGATGAATTAAACCGCATTAAACATAAAATTCTGAATTGATAATTGACATATTCTCGATATTCTCAACATATTTTATTCAATCTGCTAGTTTTTTGTGATTTTAAATTTACATTATTAGTTGAAGAGGAGTCCAGAGTATTGATTGAACATTTTATTTTGTGAAGGAAATTCATTTCTTGAATGTTTGTTTTTGCGCTTAATTCTACCTTGTATAGGTAGGTACCTGAGAATATATGTATATATTCTTTGCCTAAGGTTTCCTTGAATCTAAACAAGAGTAACAAGAGGAGAGATATTGTACTGAAATTGCAAATGTATTAAACTATTAAATAAATGCAAGTTTGTTAGAACTTTCATATACCTATATATATTATTATAATATAATAAAACATAAGCAAGTTACATTATAGGGGCAAGTTTTCATGATAGGTAGGGTGTACCTCTACCAATGCCAATTAACGTTGAAACGATAATCGTGACCGTTGTTTATTGTATAAGAAGTCGAAATGCATTTATAGAAGGTTTGGAAATTTCCGGTTGTCTACAATTTCACTGAATTTGTTAGACAAATTGCCTGACTATTTCTGTAATCATTCATCCCCTGTTTTTGGAGCATTTAAAAAATAAAGAAATTTGTAATCGCAATAGGTAACCTATACCATTGTTTAAATATTATTTAAACAATGCCTATACCTCTATATAATACTTTTGAAGTAGCCTCTTCTTTCATTGCAGTGTATAAATTATATTACTGGCATAAAATTTGATATTGCAGTAAACCGGGATAGGTACCTATACCTAACTAGATAGGTATAATACTCTATATTAATATTAATAATTATTGTACTGCAGTTATGTACACACACTACTCCTATTATTATCATTATAAGATGTATCTTTAATTGTTAATGTATATCTTTGTTAGGAATCCATTCTCGCATAGTGTAGGTTCCAGTAATTCTGTTGCTTTTTCTGCTGAAATTTAATTCAAAGGAATACGTACATTTGGTACATACTTATTTGTATATCATTATAGGTACCTACATCCTATTCCTTGAACTCGTTAATAATATTGATATTCCCAAAAAATATTGCAACAGTTGTAATGGTACATTGTAATAATAATAAAAAAATTGTTAATGTTTCCATCAACCGGCTGTACCTTTACGAGCACAACCCTCAGAAATCTTCGAAAGAATCCCCCATTTTTTTTCAACAGGGTAATCTATTCGCCACTTAGCTATGCCCTTTTCTCCATGAAATTCATTATCAACTCCTAGTAAACTTTTGGGTGGCTCTGAAAGCCATTCTGAATGAAAAATCCCTACTGCAGAATTATGGATCATAGGTAAATAACGGGATGGAAACAAATACACAAGCAATAATGACCACTAATAAAAAGAGCAACACATATATCAGACCAAGATAGATAAACTGACGACAAGAAAATAGTTATCGTCAACTATTCGTAAAATGTAGGCAATTTGCAACACATTTACGATCGTCATATAGCCTCGGAATCATCAAAATTGTCTAGACGACACCATTGAGGCCTAATCGTCTCTTCGGAATCCACTTTTCTTCAACTAATCGTCAAAATGTAGGCTATTTGCAACACATATACGATCGGCGTGTAGGCTCGGAATCGTCAAATTCGTGAAAATGACACGATCGTGACTTCGGAATCCCGGCCCTGTTAATAAGTGACAGCGATTCTGATTCATCAAGTAGCTCAAGTTACCTCTAGCTCTAGTAGATCTATGGAAGATTCGGTAAAGGTAAGTTTATGGGGCTCTGCCTCGAAATTAAAAAAGTGACCTAACTCAGGAAGGTATTGTCTCCTGGAAACGAACCCAAAAAAATGGAGGGGGTCTGAACTACTTTTCGGGTAATGCCTTTCTGAATTTTGAAAATGGCCCATTTCCAGTCACTAATTTTTGTATAAAAAATCAATTAAAATGTCTTCTTCTTTTTGATATCACTTTTTTTAGAAGCTATTCTATCTAATTTCACAATAACAAGCATCAAAAATTATCGTTTTACACAAAACTTTTATTATCACAGACATATCCTTTTTTTCCCAGTTATTTTCACTGTCAGGATAAGTTGGTCACTTCATTGTGTCTCTTTCTTCTGGATGCCTACGTTTTCGGCCATGGACCTAACTTCTTAACGTAAAAGAAAGGGACAAAAGCTAACCTAACCTTACTAACCGGTAATCCGATCACTAACTAGTATAGCATAGCAGATGCTCGCTGCGCTCGCATTCTATAAATAATTACAAGGAAAAAAAAGACACGCTGGCATATCTCTTCTGGCTGCCCACGTTTTCGGCAAAATTAAACATATAAATTGATTAAATATTTAAAAGCGAATACTCGGCCGCGCATATTCCAAGTGACCAAGTTACCGTAACAATGAAAATAACTAAGAAAAAGGAGGTTATGTTTGTGATTATAAAAGGTCGAATATTTGTGTAAAACGGTAGTTTTTGGTGCTTATGATTGTGAAAATAGGTAGATTAGCTTCTAAAAATAAATGTCGTCAAAAAGAATAAGAAGGCACCATTTAGTTTGTGTGATTTTTTTATCGAAAAATTTGTGTTTGAGAGTGTGCCATTTTCAAGATTCATAAGTCACTTTTTTCCGTTTTAAGGCGGAGCCCGATAAACTCACCTTTACTGCCTTTACCGATTTTCCTGATCTGATGTGGACTCGGATTTTTCATGGTAATTTTGAAGCTTTCTCATGACAGCTTGCAAATATATCCTAGCATAATCTGAATCTAAAACGTTTATCATTAAACTCCTTCCTATATATGAACAGAAGTGAACTAATTAGTAGCGGTGTCATCCCTTCTAACCTCAAATCTTCAAGTACAACTTGACTTGAAAAATTTTTGCAGATGAGAAATTAGTTATGAATATCAATCTAATCTTGTAATAAATTTTGTTTCCGTAATTTCCATTTCAAATCGCAACTCTCAACATAACATAACTTAATTCAATGTGGAGAAAAGATGCGAGTGCCGAGTACTGCGACTGCACGACCATGTCGGCAACAGTGAATCCAGTAAATTTTTAGCCTCGAACAGGAATTCTTAAAAAGTGGAGCGAAATATTACAGTATCTCCAGTAAAAGTTTAGCCTCTGACAGGGTTGCATAACGCGTGGCGCGAAACCTTTACCAATAACTTAAAAGTAAAATCGGAACATCTGAATTTACTGGTCAGTACTGTTCGGGAATATCAGAACATGACCAGAATAGATGAAATGAGAGCGGGAAATGAGAGCGGAAAATGAGGGCGGGAAGTGAGGTCGGGAAGTAGAGGTGTGTAATGTGACACTTCCCAACCTTCAATGACGTTAGTAATGACAGCATTACATATATGGTTGTAAATAATAGTTATTATCCTTACAAGTACGGAAAGAGTACCATTCCCGCATGAGAGAGTTCGGGTAAGCAGTCGAGTGCGGGATAGTACCTTTCCGTATGAGTAAGGATCAAGATTTTTTCTAGAAGCGTATTGAAACATCTTATGTAGCGCTCTTGAACAAACTTTCGCGTGCGGGAAAAATTATTACCGCACTAGTGCTGGAAAAACTCACTTGAAGTGACATTAGCGTGCGGGAAAATTTTTCCCGCACTAGTGCGGGAAAATGACACCTCTCAAACTAAATTGCGTGCGGGAATAGGGCGGAACACGCACGCTTGTAGGAAATAGTTATTATCCTAACAAGTACGGAAAGAGTACTATTCCCGCATGAGACTGCCGTTTCCCGAACTACGAAAGCGGAGTTCGGGTAAGCAGTCGAGTGCGGGAGAGTACCTTTCCGTGTGAGTAAGGATCAAGATTTTTTCTACAAGAGCATTGAAACATCTTATGTGATGCTCTTGAACAAACTTTCACGTACGGGAAAAATTATTACCGCACTAGTGCGGGAAAAACTCACTTGAAGTGACATTAGCGTGCTGGAAAATTTTTCTCGCACTAGTGCGGGAATATGACACCTCTCAAACTAAATTGCGTGCGGGAATAGGGCGGAACACGCACGCTTGTAGAAAATAGTTATTATCCTAACAAGTACGGAAAGAGTACCATTCCCGCATGAGACTGCCGTTACCCGAACGACGCAAAGCGGAGTTCGGGTAAGCAGTCGAGTGCGGGATAGTACCTTTCCGTATGAGTAAGGATCAAGATTTTTTCTACAAGAGCATTGAAACATCTTATGTGATGCTCTTGAACAAAATTTCACGTGCGGGAAAAATTATTACCGCACTAGTGCGGGAAAAACTCACTTGAAGTGACATTAGCGTGCGGGAATATGACACCTCTCAAACTAAATTGCGTGCGGGAATAGGGCGGAACACGCACGCTTGTAGAAAAAATAAATAACGTCATAGTTAAATGAAACTGTTGTAATAATAGACATCTAGAATACTTCCACACAATAAATGCATGCAAGCTTACTTATATTACTCACATTCCTCTTTCAAAATGACTTATTGGGATAACAATAATTGATGACATAGTTCATTTTACAGCACGATATTAAGAATTACTTTTAATATTTGAAATTATAACATTTTTAAAGTCATTCAATGAGTTTGTTCCTTCGATGGAAGTTGGTAATTTATTGAACTCATTGAGGCCATTATAAAAAAGTGTTTTCATAGCCTAATCTAACGTATATGCACAGTGCCCCAAAAACAAATCACCATCGGTACCATAGTATGGGCTCCTTATTAAGTTTCATTCTGTAAATGACCTCACCAATTTGCAGTTTGACAATGTTCACATTGAATGAATTAGAGTTTCTGAGAATAAATCTCAACATTTTCAATGAACGGAAGCCACATTGTTTAAGTGTTGTTTGAAGGACATTTATGACTCCGATATAATTTCTGGATCTTTAATATTATCTGATTCACTAGTAATTGTTCCTTTAATGTTTTATTCGAACTGTATGGAATGTTTTAGTTTGGTGAAAGTGATCTTATGACATTTATTAATGTTTAACTCTAACATTGATATCGCACCAACGTGAAATATTATTTAAGTCATATTGCAATATTAGGACATCTTCTTAATCACGAATTGTATGGAAGATTTTGAGATCATCAGCAAATAAAAAAAATGTACCTAAAGTCGATAAGACAATGCCTATATGTTTGTTATTATCATTGTAATCATCAAAAATATAATATCGCATATAAATCCAATAAACTGGTTTTTTGATTTTCAATTTAAGGTACAATCCACAACTATTTCCGAAAATATCATCCACAGGAAAATGGACCTTATGGAATTGCTCCTGATATTATGGATACTTACATTAGATCATGTGCAGGATACTGTGTCATAACGTATTTGTTGGGAGTAGGTGATAGACATCTAGATAACCTTTTACTAACTCAGAATGGAAAACTGTTTCATATTGATTTCGGATATATACTAGGAAGAGATCCAAAACCTATGCCACCACCAATGAAACTTAGTAAGGAAATGGTTGACGCTATGGGTGGAGTAGGTTCAGAACATTTCCAGCAATTCCGGAAATTGTGTTACACGGCATTTCTTCATCTTCGAAGGTCAGTTCTAGTTATCTAACCTTTCAATAATTGACACTTCAAACACTGTACTAAACTGTGCACTCATATCAAAAATAATGCAATGGTATTGAGTTAATAATGAAAAAGTTAATTGAATGTATATGAAATTGAAATGTCCCCCAGACTATGAAATATTCTAACGAATATGATTTTTGAACTATGAACTACAATAAGTGTAAATGTCAACAAAACATGTATATGAATATAGCCAAGTCACTTGACAGATGGAATCTATTCCAAAAAATTTCGAGAATTTATTGTGAATGAAATAAAATTGTCCCTCTCTTAGATTTTTTATAAGAGATGGCAGGCTAACTTTATATTGAGTTAGCACTGCTATAAATAGATAAATGATCATAAAATTCCATCACTGGGGTAACCAAAATTGTCGAAGTTTATTTATGAAAAAATTATGCAGAAAAAGTTTTCTTTACCGGGCGTACCTTTTCATTGGATTTTCTAGCATCTGCAAAAATTTCAGATTCAATAAATAAATATTTTCTTTATTACCTAAAGATTCACATCTCATTGTTCTGTTTCCAGAATGAAAAGAGACAGTACGGTGGTATTTTTTACTCTGTGACCAGTTTCTTACAGGAGACTCTACGTTTAACCTTACAGCTTTCTTGGCCCATTAAGTCGGATGCACAAACCACGTCACCACATAGACTATTTGTCATGAATACTGTTACTTTTTCGAATTTTTTCGTAGTCTGTTATTATTGATATATATATATATATATATATAACATATATGTTATACCACTGCTGATATTCTCCGTTGAATAAAATATAAATAATTATAGAAATAATGAAGGAACCAATACGGATCCCATATTAATCAAAAAGTACTTTATTGTGCAATGAATTAGAACGAGACAAAATCTTTTCTTAACTGAAAATTGTATTCGAACAGTTTAATATTCATTTAATTTTATTATATGCTAGATATATCCATTTACATTATATATACAGTGTGTCCCGCTTTTCATGAATACACCCTAATATCTCAGTTATTAATAATGCGATTTTCTTGAAATTTTGGTGGTGATAATATGTTAGGTAAATGAAGTATTTTGGCAAAGTGAACATTTTCATCGACCATAGGCGTGCGGTGTGGAGGGGTAAAAAAAGCTGTTTTTTGGGAAAAGGATATTAGGGCTCACTTTAGATAACTTTTTTATCAGAATTAGAATCAGCATCCCCAAAAACCCCCCAATCCATATTTTCGAAATCTCAAGAGCTGATTTGAGGAGAAAAAAAAAATAAATTCACTTTTTTCGTCTCGGAATCAGCATCCCCAAAAACCCTTTAATTCATATTTTGAACATCTCAAGAGCTGATTTGAATGAAAAATTATTCAACTCTTTTTTCAATAAGTCCTTGTAAGCAAAATTCAAACCGTCTTTCAAAATAGCCATTTAACACGGTATGTGGAAATTTTGGTTTAAATGCCCTAATCCTGTTGCGTTTCAAACATCTCTATACTTTGTTTTTCGTTGAATTCATTGTCCTCGCAACTGCCCTTACAGTACCAATTGGGTTGTTTCGAAATTCGAAATGTTCGTCGTCCGGATAGTGTCTTTGATTTAAATTGTACCTCCCTGGTCTTGTCTTGAAAACCGCTTTAGTCTTTGCGAACAATCTGTTGATTTTGGCGTGAGAAATTGGTTCTCGATCATGATGCCTTCCATTGAATATTCCAGCAACCTGAGGCGTAGATCTTTCATTATTACCAAATAATCGGATATTCTCCACTTCTTCTCCAAGGATATAAGGGGCTCATTTTAGACAATTTTTATAGCAGATTTGGAATCAGCGACCGCAAAAACCCCTCAATTCATATTTTCGAAATCTCGAGAGCTGATTTGATTAGAAAACAAAATTAAATTCACTTTTTTTCTATAGATTGTTTATTTCTAACTTTTAATTTCAAATGCCCTAATCCTATATTAAATTTCAAACACCTTCGTTTCCTTATATTCTGTATCGTTTGCAACTGCCCTTATACTACAATTTAGGTATTTCCGAAGATACGCACACTTTGTTACCGTTGGCTTGCCGATTTGAGTTTTCATGCAAATTAATGAGTGCTTTGAAACAAAAGTTTTTGTTTGACATCGGTAATCAGTACGAAATGTCAATGAGTCAAGCAGTGTTACTTAACTGTTAATAAGATGGCACACAACCGAAGAGTAGTTCTTTCAATTGGAGAAAAAGTAGAGATTATCCGCTTATTTGGTAATAATGAAAGATCTACGAGTCAAGTTGCTGGAATATTCAATGGAAGGCATCATGATCGAGAACCAATTTCTCACGATACTGTTGCCAAAATCAACAGATTGTTCGCAATGACTGGAGCGGTTTTCAAAATAGGACCAGGGAGGTACAATTTAAATCAAAGACACTATCCAGACGACGAACGGATCTTAGCAGAATTTCGAAACAACCCAAATGGTACTGTAAGGGCAGTTGCGAGGACAATGAATTTAACGAAAAACAAAGTATGGAGATGTTTGAAACGCAACAGGATTAGGGCATTTAAACCAAAATTTCTACATACTCTGTTAAATGGTGATTTTGAACGACGGTTTGAATTTTGCTTATGGTTGCAGGTTAACTATCTTAACGACAGACTTTTTCTGAAGAACATGATGTTTACTGACGAGGCAACGTTTACAACAAACGGTGTGGTGTCTAGTCAAAATTGTAGGATTTGGGCAGCTGAAAATCCGAATTGGGTAATTCATTGTAAAAACCAATACAGTGAAAAGGTTAACGTGTGGTGTGGCATATTCAACGAACGGATTGTTGGCCCTTATTTCCTGAATAACCTGACCGGACAAAATTTTCAAAATTTTTTACAAAATGGTCTCTATGATTTTCTCATGGAATTGCCATTAGCACAAAGACAAAACTTAATCTTTCAATTAGATGGGGCCCCCGCACACAATTCTGGGATAGTTCGGAACTTTTTAAATGCAATTTTCCCTATGAAGTGGATAGGTAGAAATTCTCCTTTGGAACCATGGCCCCCTAGATCGCCAGATATTACCCCTTGTGACTTTTTTCAATGGGGGCATTTGAAGAATAAAGTGTATGCTACTCGGCCGCGTAATAGAGAGGAACTTTGCTTTGCAATTAGGCAAGCGTGTCAGGAAATAACTCCCCAAACTTTAAGAAAAGTGAATGTACGTTTGAGAAGAATTGTTGAAAAGTGTATTGTTTCAGAAGGTAGTTATGTTGAAAACACAAGAATCTAAAATAAAGTAATTCGTAATTTTGTTACCACTGCTACAAATAAAGAACTTATTAAAAAAAGACTTAAACTTTTTTTTTTGTTCAAATCAGCTCTTGAGATGTTGAAAATATGAATTAAAGGGTTTTTGGGGATGCTGATTCCGAATCTGATAAGAAAAGTTGTCTTAAATAAGCATTAATATTCATTTCTCAAAAAATGCCTTTTTTTCTCTCTCCAACTTCGCACGCCAATGGTGAATGAATATGATCACTATGCCAAATGCTTAATTTTTCTAACATAAAATCACCACCAAAATCTCAAGAAATTCGCTAATAACAGATATTCGGGTGCATTGACGAAAAAAGTGAATTTATTTTTTTTTCTCCTCAAATCAGCTCTTGAGATTTCGAAAATATGGATTGGGGGGTTTTTGGGGATGCTGATTCTAATTCTGATAAAAAAAGTTATCTAAAATGAGCCCTAATATCCTTTTCCCAAAAAAACAGCTTTTTTTTACCCCCCCACACCGCACGCCTATGGTCGATGAAAATGTTCACTATACCTAAATACTTCATTTACCTAACATATAATCACCACCAAATTTTCAAGGAAGTCGCATTATTAATAACTGATATATTAGGGTGTATTCATGAAAAGCGGGACACACTGTATAGATAATCTCACGATGAACGGAACATAGAGAATAAGACCAATTAACTGTTGCCCAGCTCTCTCAAAACGAATATCGATAAGTAGGTATGAAATCCACAAATAGTTGAGTTTCACTGATCATGTACCATGAGTATTTAAAGACGCGTATTAGACTGTTTTACGGTTCAAAAAAAAAACTATCACCGATTGAAACGCTGCTACGATATTGCCAAATTATAAATTACTATCCTAAAGTCTATAAGCTCGTTCTGCTTGTAATCCGCAAACTTCTCGCACAGCAGCTATTTTCCCAAATAAATGTGTCAACGTTGTTTGCCACCGTGGTCTCATCGGACAATCATCAATTGCCCTAATTCTATCTACTTTCCGTGCGCTGTGATAAGTACTTTATATAAAACCATGAAAAGCTATAGATTATTTATTGCAGTATGAATAGTAAGAATCATTCTTATCAAAAATGTTTCATATTCTGTTAAAATATAGAAAATTGAAATGGTAATTAGTTTTTGCCAGAAAATACGTTGTACACAATAAAACGCCTCTGTCATCCGATACTATTTCATTTTAGGCATGCCAATTTGATGCTCAACTTATTTTCTCTGATGGTTGATGCAAGTGTTCCTGATATAGCATTGGAACCAGACAAAGCTGTAAGAAAAGTTCAGGACAAATTGAGGCTCGATTTGGGAGACGAAGAAGCAGTACACTATATTCAAAACCTGATAGAAACTTCTGTAACTGCAGTAATGGCTGCTCTTGTAGAACAGTTGCATAAAATTACCCAATATATCAGAAAATAACGTGACAACACTTATTTTTTATTTATTTTTCATGTTTTTTTTATATGTTGAAATAAGAGTAGATTAGATCATTTTTTTATTTGTTAGCACCTGTCCCATAACATTATTTTTATGAATGGTGAAACATAGGCTGTAACTTTCGAATTCTATTCAGATGAAACAGTTCATCAGTTCACTTTTACTCAATCTAGCACATTGATATCTCTGAAATATTGTTTTACCTCTGGCAGTTTCGTCTTTCCACAATAACGATTATTTAAAGAAGTCAGTCAACTCCAACATAATTCAATTCTATAGATTCCAATGGTGGAATCTCACGCCATCTTGGAAACTGAGAGACCCACAAGGTCGGTTAAATTGGACAAAAAGTTCCTATTTTGGGGAGCAATAATAATCTCTTTTCAGATCTCAAATATCAATGGTTGTTTGAGTTCGCCAAAAACTAAAATAGTCGAATTTCGTTTTTTGGCTCTACCGCCACCTTTTCGAATGATATAACAATAGGTAACAGAAAATTTCTATAATATTTCAAATTTGATATAATCTAATAGGAACCAATTTTCAATGCGACGTTTCGTTCATTCCATCAACTAATTTTTTATATTTTCATTCATTTCTGTAGCAATTTTCATAACAAATTCGGTTATGAATTACATGTGTTTCTCGACGTTTTTCTCCGAAAAAAACATCATCAAAATTTGGTCATGCAATTCCCGTCAGAGTAGTCACAAAAAAAAGTTAGAGGAACTTTCAATGTTTCAATTTTTTTATAATCTTATACGAACAATTTCCAATGCGACGTTTCATTCATCAAATTCCATCGTCAACTTTATTGTTTTAAATATGGTCCTCTAGATTTTTTCATCAAGTAGCCACTGTTTTAACAAATTTAGGTATTAATTACAGTACATGTATTTCCTGACGTCTTGCTCATGATCACTGTATAGTCGAACAATTCCCGGTCAGAGCTATCTCAAAAAAGTAAATACAAATATTTTTTGGGTCTAGAACTCAAAGATATACATAAACTCCAATATCAGAAACAAATGTAATATACCAAGTAACGAACAGAAGAAAATGTCAAAATACTCCTAACCATCAGCGTCGTTTACGATATCTTATTAAATAAATTTCCATCGTTTCTTAAACACATATTCGCTCTTGCTATAGTATGTTTATGGTAATTTTCCAGCATTTGTGGAATTACATCCATGAAATCCTTATTGTTTCTTTCAATTCGTCAATTTTGCCAAAAGTTGATCCGATCACCTTGTCTTTAATGAAACCCCTCAATGAAAAGTCCAAAAGGGTCAGGTCAGGTGAACGTGGTGGCCATTTGATAGGCGATGTGGCGGAGCTGCATCATGTTGGAAAAACTGATATTTTCTCAAATATTAACAAATCTCTCTTGGAAATTTGTTGCTCTATGTAGGAAGGAATTTTTTTGTCGCCAGTGATAATGAATATTTCTGTTGAACCATCCGTTATTTGTGAATCTACTCTCATCACACCATACAATTTCATTACAGATTTCATTATCCCGACGATGTTGTCTGAGTAGCCATCCACAAAATATTTGTCTCTTATCATAGTCCGTTAAATGCAAATGATGATTTTTCTGACTTTGTATGGTCTGAATTTATTTCTTCTGAACATTTTTCGATTTGACGTTAGTCGATATAGCAATGATACTTGTTCTCAATTTTTCGGTATTCCACAAATCCTGAATCGAATAAATATCTTTTTATGGCTATCGAGGAAGTCTTCTGAACTTAACCAAAACGTCAATTTCAGTATTGTCACCTCTGTTAGCTTCTGTACTACTCGTACTCGAGTGTTTTTCAGATGAACTATGATTCCGTAAACTCCTCTCAATGCGTTGAAAATATGTTTCGGGTGGCTGATGCCTCTCAGGGTACAATTCCTCATAAGTTCAGGATAGATACCAGTACGTAGCACTCAATAATACAAAGTCTTATATGTTGCCATGTTACCTCTGGGGTTCCTCAGGGTTCCCATCTGGGACTCCTACTATTTAGTATTTATTTAATGGAGAAATGCTTCCAATACTTCAATATATCATTATATGCTGATGATATGAAAATTTTCTGTCCTATAAAATCTCTCACTGAATACAACAAAACACAGGAGGACCTAGATCGCTTTTCAGATTACTGTAATATATATAAATTTTCACTAAATACTAAGAAATGTAGTCAAATCGTATTCACCCGTAGTCAGAATCCCCAGATTTTTTCGCTCAAGATTAACAATGATAGCCTGTCCATCTCTGATGAGATAGTTGACTCAGGTGTAACTTTGGATACAAATTTGACCTTTGACAGTCATATTGAAAAAATTGTCAAGAAGTCTCTCAGAACCCTCGTTTTCATATCGAGAAATACTAGGGATTTTAAGAATTTCTCCTCTTTACTGATTATGTTCAACACTTTGATAAAGCCTATCCTTAAATACTGTAATGTAGTTTGGTACCCATCATATCAAAGATACTTAAAGAGATTGGAGTTTGTTCAAAAGAAAATGATCAATATTATAAATTACAGATTCTTCAGATATAGGCATTACTTTTCATTTGGTAGTAACCTAATTTTCTACAATCTCGTGAATTTATCTCTCAGACGTGACTTTAATGATATATATTTTATTTACAAAATATTTAATAATCTAATTGATTCCAATGAATGTACAACCCTCTTTTCACTGAACTGTTCCTCATATAACATCCGTCATAGACAATTATTTTTTACTCCTTATTTTTCCACAAATTACTTTGGTGGTTCTCCAATGATTAGATGTACGGTAACATTTAACACTATGATATCTGATGACTTGGACATTTTTAACCTTAGTGTAAACTGTTTCAAAAATAAACTGAAGAAGCTTCTTAACCACTTACATTATGCTTACCTAGTTGAGTTATAACTTTTGTTATAGATTTATAAATTAGACTAAGTTTTTTTTGCTAAGTGATTACATAATTGTTAACCGTTATTGTAATTGTGTGTTATCCTGTTATTGGGCTCGTCCTGTTGGTTAACCTTTGTAATTAAAAAAAAACATTTTGCGTATATCAACTTTTTGGTCATTAGAAAAATTCTGGTTTTCCACCTCACAAATTCACACGAATCAAATGATTACTTATGTACTTGTCAATAGATTTGATAATTTGTTATTTTGTTAATTCATAGAATACATAGCAGAATATCTTATGAAAGTAGCTTCAAAAATCGATTAAATAACTAATGGTCCGTATTTAAAAAAAAAATAAGTTGATGGAATATAATTAACGAAACGTCACATTAAAAATTGGTTGATATCATATTAGATATATTCTTTCATTTTGATCAAACTGAACGAACAGAATTGATATGTTCCAACTGTTATTTTGAGCTCGTAATTCAACAGTCGGATCACTTCACTTCAGTTTGTTCAGTTTGATCAAAACGAAAGAATACATCTATTATAACAAATATGAAATATTATTGAAAGTTCCCCTGACTTTTTCTTATATCATTCGAAATCGAGGCGGTAGAGCCCAAAAACAAAATTCGACTATTAGTTTTTGGCGAATATCTCCAAAACAACCACTGATGTTTAAGATGAAAAAATACTTTTATTGCTCCCCAAAAATAGGAAACTTTTGTCCAATATAACCGAACCTTGTATGTATCTTCGTTTCCTAGATAGCATTAGTGGGATCAGATAAAAAAACGGCTTCTATATCTTATCATTTTTTGTTGATTTGATTAGCTCTCTATTTCGTCTCTTACAATATATCGCGAATATGACTATTTTCCTACTTTTACTGGAGCATAAGATGCTCGCGCATTCTCGGATTTGAGGGTGCCAAGACCTCTTTCCATAGAGAAATTAAAAAGTATACTGTCTTTGCCTCTTTCTCTCTTGTTATCACTAATACTAATAATAACACGCTGTGTATGTGCACGCTGCAAGACTCAAAAAGCAGAAATTCCCACTGGTTGTCTGATGAATTCTCTCCGGAGAAAGTTGAAGAACCAAGGTAAGAAAACCAGTCTTGAAAACCCCCTACTACAGTCTGCTAAAAAGTCGTATTTTTTCAACATTGGCTCTTCAATTTCGTCGATTAACAGGTACACTCCTATTTTGACATAAATGAGATTCCTTCAATTTCTCAGAATCGGCAAATCAACTGTCATTTAGATCTATAAAAAGTTACCTAGCTGTCTCGATTACTAATAATTATACACTTTGACCATGTCACTGTGAGATAAATTTGAAGTTTTCAAGTTAATTTAATTTTGTTGTTTTCTGGTAAAAATCCAGATTCTCGATTGTTAACCACCTGCATACAATGGACGGATATTATTATTATTTGCTGTAGCGGTACGGGGCGACTTACTGATTTTTGGTGGCGTATTCACTTTTCAGCTGTAGGAAAACCCGTAAAACCTACAGCACCACCTCGGATGGTCGGTGTGCACACCAAGCTAGCACCAGATGAGATTGGCATCTAGACAACTCACAATGCACTGTTTTGTACCCACATCGGGCTCCAACCGACTATCGCTGTGCTGGATGTTGTAAACCCGGTTTTTTCGTTGTTTTTCCGGGAAATCCTTAGAACACTGAAAACCCGATAATAAAAGTCCAATAAGTTCATGTTTTACATACGATCCAAGAAAACCCCCGCATAACTAGGAGGAGGCGGGGAAGACACCACTGAGACTTAGCGCGTACGGCAGAGGATAACCTTCATAACAGCGTAGGGCCTGCCATTGAGCAGGTATGAGCAGGTTTGCCCCAAGGACATTACACACAGGACTGCTCCATTCCTATCTTCTATGTTTGTATCGGAAATGACCTTGAAATGACGTAATGCGGTGGCCTCCCTCCGCCACTTTATCCGCAGTTGTTTGCAGTCTTTACCTGTTTCTTTTTTCCCTGTTGCAGAAAAAAGATAAAATAAAGCTTTTGAATTTTTAAGCGCGATTATATCAACTTTTCAAAAACTCATTTCGTTTTTGTAATACTCACATTTACTGTTTTTACTCATTTTACTCGCTTGTAAATTATTCATATTAATCAAAAGATGATTCAAACTGCAAGAAGTTTTGTTTGAAAAGCCAACATTCTCAATTGAAAACCAGACATAAATAAAAAAAAACTGAAAGTTAAAATTTCCATCTTCATTCAGATTAACGATTGATTTTGCAAATACACTCAGAACTAATGTAGAGGAATTATTTTATGAATATTAGAGGTCCTAATTTTGAAAGAAATTTATTAGTGCATGTTGTGTTAAGGAAAAACCTACCTACTTAATATCGTTTTGTCTGACCCTAATTATTTAAAGAGAAAATATTGCTATTATCTGGGTTATTAAATACCTACTTACCCACGTAGGGAAAACTATTATACAAATGTTATAAATAATTTAATGTTTTTCGGTATTCTCCGTACCTACTCTGAAAATAAACAATGTTAATTCTTTGTTCTTCGAGGGTAATTCCCCTACTGCACTGTGGTTTTGAAAATATGCAAATTTACAATTTCTTGCTGCCACAGGGAGAGAAAATAAAATTAAACAGTAATATTCATATAACTCCTAAAACAACACATGTACATTGAAATAAAAGATTGCCAGGGAAAAATGAAAATATCCTTTACAACATGAAATTTTTTATTGAAATAATTTTCAAAAGATACACGACAATAGTAGAATAGAAATATATTTATTCATATGATAAAATATCAATACAAAAATGATAATACATAGATGTACCTACTTTATTAGACTACTCATAGATCAAGATGAGTGAATGAATAAAATCATGCACCTGATAGTCATACATATATTTACATTTGCATTAATATAAAATACCTAATTTATGATAAGCAAATTAAGGTCCAGTTCCAGATCAAAAATTCAATTTATAATTTTTTAAATTTTTTTATCAACTTTCTGGAATCAGAATCATTAGCAGATTTTTTTCTTTTCAAGTTCTGAGATTTGGTTTTAGATTCCTCATTTTTTTATTGAAATAATTCATTCTGATTATTGTTCGTAACCTAACAAATACTTCAATGATATCAGAATGAATAATTTTCTGTTTAAGTTTGTTTTGTATTCTTTCAGTAACATTTTTGACAACATTTTTTTCCTTATTGAAACCCAAAGGATCCTCACCATGATATTTCAAAAATCTTTTATTAAATTTCTTCACTAATGAAAGCCATTCTTCAGTTGGTTTTATCAACCCACCATATGATAAATGACTAACCCATGATGGTAATTGATAATCATGTTCCTTCGAACATTTGTGTGTATGAATGCCTAAAAAGGGGTATTTCTTTTTGAATTTTTTTGCCAAATATTCAGCAATGTATTCCAGTGAATCATTGGTCATCTCTGGTAAATAATCATTTTCTGAAATATTGGCCTCGGATGAACCAGAACTGCTACTGGTGAATCGAATTTCCACATTTTCTTTATTTTCACATTCCTCAATGCAAATACCATCTTCATCAAGCTCTGAGTCAATATTGAAGCCCACTTTCTTCATTACGTTTGCAATCAAAAACTCTTCTTGCATTCTATCTTCAGTATTCACAGCAGAGTCAAGGATACCAGGATTTTTTCCTAAAATATCCATGCGAATTCTGTATAGAGCATTCAGTGGTGAAGGATGGTCATCCAAGCCTCCTCTACTCCGCAGTTGAAAGAAGAAGTTTTCCAAGGAATCTTGATTTGAGTTTATGGGTACATAATGAGGAAATACCATAAGCTTTTTCAAGTCGGAAAATAACTGCCTAAGAGATTTAATTGATATGATGATTCCTTTCTGAAAAATCTGTAAACTTCTTTTCCCAGTAGCCCTCATTGTCAAAATTGTATGCAGCATGTCATCAAGAACTTTATTTTGCTCTTCCAGGTAAATACCATAAGCAGATTTATGAGGATTGTTATTGAAAGGTATATAACTATTGCTTATATCAATATTGCTCGTTCAGTGCCGCAGGCTCTTTTAAGAGCCCAAGACCACGATACGCCAATGCCGCTGGCTCTTAAAAGAGCCGCGGTTAAATTTTGTTGTTATGCGGGATATTTCAGTCGGCGTCAGGCATTCGGTGTGTTGCTTGTGTTGGCACTTAGGATAGGTTATATTTTACGAGTATTTGTCGGCGGTTTCGTTTTTTTTTGCAGTTGGTAGTAGTACGTGTTTCAAAATGGCGGACGATAATCCTGAACGAGGACCTTCTTATCCTAAAAAACGAAGATTAGATGCTAAAAAAAAACTTACGGAGAGTGAATTATTGCAACTATTGCAAAACAGTGATTCAGATGAGTTTGATTTTGACAATATGTTATGTCGGATTTAAATTTTTTTTTGGACTGCAGATTGCAAACTTATGTAGTTCCTTATATTTTTTGTTGTGTAAATACAAAAATGTTTTATATTTCTGTTGATGTAGATAGTTTGTTTTTTAGACTGCAGATCGCAAATTTATTTAGTGTCGTGAAGTTTTTTAGTTTTTTTTAATTAAAAAATATTTTATATTTCTTTTCATGTAGGTAGTTTGTTTTTTAGACTGTAGAGTGCAAAATTATTTATTATTTTTGGTTTGTAGAATACAAAAATGTTTTATATTTTTGTTTATGTAAGCAATATTCTATAAAGCATTCTAGTTTTTTACTTTTTACTATATAGTTACCAGCCTATTTAGTTTTGTAAACTTTTTGATTTTTGTCAAACTTTTAATAAATGTTTAATATTTTTTTCTATTTCATTTATCTTCCAGAAAAATATATAAAAAAACAAACAACTAAAAAGTATCTTACGACTCTTATAAGAACCAGTCCACACAGCGCATATTTGAGTATCAGTGCCACCGGCTCTTAACAGAGCCAAAAAAAAAACACGAAAATTGAAAAAAAAAATAAAAGTAACTATAAAAATTTATTTCAAGGCATTTTAACACCAAAACAACAGCGTATTGTAAAAAAATTGAATCGGATCCTGGCTAAAATCAACCGAAAAGGGATGGCAGCGAACGAGTTAACCAACTCAATAAAATTTCCTACATCTGCAGCCAATTTTTTATCAGTTCCTGGTTGATAATGATGAAGAGCTGTAGCCGTTGAATGTGATAGCAACTCAGCTGCTAAACGAACATTTTGACGTTTTGTCTTTTCACATCTTATATGTTTCTCTGTTAGTTTGAAATATACATTCAATTCTTTATCTGTCATTTCAATCAAATCAAGAAGTGCCTTATGATTGATGATAGTTTGGTCCTCTAGAATAAAACCTGTATCAATGAGCCAATTTCTCAATAATTTGAGTAGATGCGGTATATCTGCAAACATATAATTTTTTTCATTGGTCTGAGGATGATGAAAATAAGTTTTTTGAATGTCAACTCTCATCTCCTTCAACAGACCTACATTACCTACAAAAACAGATATAATATAATAATTTCACAAAATTAAAATGAAAAAAAACTTACCTCCTCCACAATCGCTGACAGTTGCAACAACTTTATAATTAATTTGATGAAGTCTGTAAATTATATCAAAGATTATGCTTTTAGTCATCTTGGAATGATATGTAAACAGGTTGTTTCCATTTGGCAAATAAACCTCGAACCATGATAACTTGCATTTGATTGTGAGGTCCAATGAGTTGGTCTTCAGATTTGTCATATTCCAAAACTGACTTGACTTTAACTTCATCAAATTGAATGACGAGGCATTTCTCAAGTTCTGACATATCCTCACCAGCTAATTTCATGAATTTCAAGACGTCTTCTAGAATTACTTTTTTCATATTGATTTTGCAGGCCCATTTTCGAAGTGATGATAATCCAGGCAGAGGAAACTTTAAAACATTCCTCAAATATAAATATGACTTTTTGCTGTAATATCGCAATGTGAAGGCCATTGAGAGTTCTGATTGAGTCCAATTAACCCTTTTTCTTTTCTGAAGTAATAGGTTAATTTGATTTTTGGAAAAGAATTTACTCAAAACTTTCTCAGCTTTATTATTTTCTTTATATTGCACCCTTTTCTTATAATAATTTAGGTGTGTTTGTAAAGAATTTACCCGTCTTTTACACTTTTGCTTGTGAGTTCTAAATTCCAATTGCTTATTATGACTTGCAAGGAGTGTTTCATATTTCCTTTGATAATAGGTCTCATTCAGAGGATCAATGTTTTCGGAACTCCCAACAGCAATAACTTCATTTTCCTCTGGTAACAATTCATCTGGAATATCTTCTTCATTCGCTTTTCTTTGACTTTGGGTTTAAGAAATTTCTTAACAGGTAATCCTGAAACAAAGATTTTTTTTGTATTATTTTGAAAACAAAATGAAATAAGTAAAAACCTAGTAATTCATTTCTCAAGTCTCACTTGTAGTCCTCTTCAGTGAAATGAACTGAGCAAATGCTACTAGTCCTAGGGTTCCATATGTCACTCCTATTGCATAAACGTATCCAAACTTGTCTTATTCCATCATCCTTTGGGAAGTTGTGAAATATGTAACCCAAGCCTTTGGAGGAGTTATTCTTGCAAGAGGCGATGGCACACGCTTTTCCTGGCATTTCATTCAACTAAAAGAACAGGAATAAACAAATATTCAACCACAACAATACTGAAACCCCAAACCTTTAAGAACTGGCAAAATCTTTCAATATTTTCACTTCACAAAGAGTAACAACTGCAGAAAGAGTATAAAATAGTTTCTAAACGTTTCCTCAATCTGTGAAACAGGCAAACAGGCACTAGACTAGACACAAATATAACAATAAATCTATCAAAAACTCAATAACTCAATATACGAGACACCAAGCAAAAAGTAAAATAAAAAAATGATAAGAGATAAAGTGACCGTTTGTGTTTGGTAACAATGGTAACCAAAAAAATGTGTATTTATTTCTTTTCAACAACAGATATAATAAAGGAAGGAAAGTGCAGTCGGAATAGTCGAAATGAAAGAAACAAATTGTTAAGTGGAATGGTGGTGGGGGGGGGCACTGAGGTACGTCACAATTCAGTGATTGGTTAAAGTCTCATCGGGCAGTCCTGTGTGTAATGTCCTTGGGTTTGCCCAGCCCTCTGAAACACTCAGACGGACAGGAGCGAACTGTCTCTATAGAATGCAGAACTCCCTCCTTTACCCCATATCCTGTGGCGAAGTGATAGTTTTACAGTGTTTTATTTATTTATCTGTTGTAATGTCGCTATAGAATTTTATGAAAACTTAATTAATATACCCTTTTTGCCTTTGCCTTGCTATGCTGGAGTTTCGAACGGCCTGTGCATTAGACCGCTGAGCCACCGATTTGATCAAAGTACCCTAATGCTTGATTTCTCAACAATTTCGTCAAACAATTTTCAACAAAATAATGTAAATGATGTCACTTCAAGAACATTTTGACACATTAGAATTATTTTGGACCTTATATACATCCAAATTGATTTAATTGATGTTTTGTTATGTCACAGGAACTTGACCGGATTATGTTGAACCTTTAAAGTCACTGTAATGAAAATGCCCTTGATGGTTTTAACTAATTTATTTTGACTAGTGAAATCACTAATTTACATTGACAAAATAATTTATATTACTACTGTGTGTGCAACTATGTGTCGAAATCAACCGTGAATTATTTACTGAGCGAATCAATATTATGCTGTATGTAGGACATAATTTCAGTGGAAAGTTGGCTAACACGTGATATATTGTCACCGTAAATCGATATAAATTCTTATTATACTTTCCTATGTGATAGATCTAGAGGAGGTGGTTTACTTCATTTTTGAAATGCAACAAAAAATCATGTGGAACAGCTCAATGTTGAACAGTTATTCCTTCATCGTACAATTGGTAATCAAAGGAAGGGTTTACATTCCACCACAATCCCCCGAAGTTAAATATTTATCCCACTGTCAGTCATTGGAAGAAGTAACGACTAGTTTCAATTATCATCATCCAAGTATGGCAGTGGCTCTATTTGTGCCATTGAAACGATATAAAATGTCAAATTATCCTAGATGGTTTTCTGGTGAACTCAGGCACTTAGTTGAGCAAAAGAAAATAGCTCAGAAAATATACAAGGAAGTCAACGATCACAAACCTAATACATGAAGTAGAGATATTGAAAGGCTTGGAAAGTAAGACTCGGATACACAGATTTCTCCAAGGCCTTCAATAGATTCGATTTTAACATTTTGATAGAGGAATTGTGCAAAGTGGGATTAAACAACCATTTCTTAGGATGGCATCAACGCTATCTGTCGAACCAAACACAAAGGGTCAAATTAGGTGAAATTAGTCCAAAGAAATACAAGTTTTATATGGAGTTCCTCAAGGGGCAATCTTGCCCCCTACTGTTCAATATCTTGTGAATGTTTTATACACCTGCTTTGAGAGATCGGACTTTTTAATATTTGCAGATGATTTGAAGATGTATAGGGAAATTAATTGTTGTGAGGACAGGTTCTCTTGCAACATGACATCATCAATGTATCTAAATGGTGTTCCACAAAACCATCTCTTCGTAATTGTGAATTAGTGTTGCTGTAACAGCTTTGTCAAAAATACGAAGGAATTCCAAACTTTTTATTATATAAATGGTGATCCTGTTAAATATTCTACATGTGTGAAATACTTAGGGATATGGTTTGACGATCAACTTAGATTTGCAGATAACATAAATAATGTCACGGTTTAAGCATCAAAAACTTTAGGATTCTTACTTCGAAATTGTTCAAGCTTCTCGTTGAATTCGAACTGTATCTTATTATTGTAAAGAAAGCCATAGTACTAGCCAATTTATAATGAATGCCAGTAATGAGTAGCCCTCCTAGGAGATAAAGTTCCCCCCTCAGGAAAAAATCCTATCAACGCGCCTGGTTCTATTTAAATTAAAGCATGCATCGATAGTTTGTCCCCGTTATATTCAGTTTATTGCATTACATCAGAAAGGGTTCAAAATGAATTTCTATGATTTATCGACTCCAAGGTGAATCAGCCAGTGGCAAACCATGAATATTCTGATATAATGCGTTCCCTTGATATTAATTTCCTATAACAAAGAAGAATAAACCACGCGCTGCTATTCATGTATAAAGTATATAAACTAATTAATGGTCATGTTGTGTACTTAGACCTCCTTGAAGAAATCAACTTTCAAATCATTTTCCAGAATGAGATCTGATTCAAAGTCATACACATTGAAATTTTGATATGGTTGAAAGGGAAATCCCCAGATGTATTTCTAGCCAAATAATAATAATAATAATAATACTCCCAGTGTACCCAAAGGCAGAGCCTGTGCGGGTAGAGGGTTATTATTATTATTTGCCGTGGCGCTTCGGGACGACTTACTGATGTTTTTGGTGGTGTATTCACTTTTCAGCTATAGGAAAACCTACAGCACCACATATATGGTTTGTAACATGACATTTCGGGTTCCCAATTGTAGCTGTATCAATTTGTAACTTCACTGGTACTATTGATGTAGACGATAATGTATTTCCTTATGCATAATGAATCAATCTGAATAATGGCATATACATATAACATTACATTGGCTGGTAGGAATCGTTTCTTTTTTCCACCTTACAATGACCATACTTGTGATCGACTTTATCGCACTGTTGACATCTGTGGTATTGTACGAATTGTTGCTACCTTGTTTTTTACGTTCTTCTGGGATTCATTTCCTATCCAAAGTATTTTCTCTCGATTCAATGATTGTATTGTCTTGCTTGATATTTTGAATTCTCTGACATTCTTATAATAAATCTTGAAGAGTTATGTTTTCTGCATATTTCCTGTTAATTTTTTAAAACAATTACGAATATCAACGTCTTTACAGGAATGAAGACCACAAATTAAAATTAAGTAACTAATCAGGAACGAAAACGAAATCTTCTGCATCAGGTATGAAATATTGATAATTTCATGCCGAACATGTCATGAAGTTTCTCTATTGTATTATTGAAATAATATATTTAATTTTCTGAGTAATAATACAATTTTGACAGAATCTGAAACATTTTTTGCATCGTCCATAAAGACTTCTGAAGTAATTATACCAACATCGGATGTCGAGCCAGATTCAGGATTATCATGAAATTTGGTGACGGTTTCTATTCTGAATTATTTGCAGACTTGACCAGAGGTTTTTGCAGAGGCAGAAGTGTTTGCTAACTGAACCAATAACTCATGTTGGTTTTCCATGAGAAGTTTGTGTTGATTTTGTATTTGATCTTGTTGATATTTTCATAAAGGTCAGTAATGTTTCTTCAGTACTCATAATGAAGAAGATATCCTCGTCGCCAAATCTGTTGTGCTTTAACTTAATGAATAACTCGTTATTAATTACACAAAACTTCTACAAAATTACTCGACTCATTTCCGTCAGAGTCCCAATCATTACCTAATGCAAAATAATAAATTCTGTGCTGATTTCTAACAGATTCAACATTGTTTTAGTTGTATTACCAGCACTAGACATTGTAGACAACTTTGTTAGTCAAACTAAAGTTACTTCACCTTCTTAGAAGTTTGACATACGCTTTTGAAGTTTAATCTCATCAATAGGTCAGCAGACTTAACATGCATAATGCAGAAGTTCCATTCTGGGAGCGCCACGTTCTGTTGTGATGAAGCTGCAGTGTAGCCAAACATTTCACGAGTGTAATAAAATTTATGGAAAACTAATCGTATTTACCAGTTTCTAATACGATGGACTTCTTTCAAGTACCGGCCAAGTCAATCCATATGGGTAAAAATTTGCATAATATATAGCTATTAGCGATTCAACTACTTCACTTTTTTTAGAACTCTGCTTGGCATTTGACTAGGTCAACTTTGAAGTATTATCAATGACTCATAAACTTTACTAAAGTTTACCAAATAATTTTTTGACTGTTCATAAGTATCTGTTTGTGTTATTGAATTATTTATTTCTCTGAAAAAATCTTTGGATTAGGATTAACGGCGGCAGCACCATGCTAGGTGTGCAATAGTAAATGATTCAATCAACATTATCAAAATATTCTTTCATAGTAAGCAAAGGCTCAAATGTAATTGGTTTTCAACTCGAATGACTGGTGGGGTAGAGATCCACTCACTTGGATAAGAGATTCAAGGGTCCACTCCTAGTTGATCCACGTTCCTAATCAGATTTTTCATTTTCATGTTTAAATTTCTAACAACCTACAAAATGTTGATTTAGACACTTAACCTTTTTCTTTGTATTTATTCGGATGAGCAATGACAACTTCCCACATGTGCGCTTGATTGAATCCATTTTCTTTATTATCTTATATTATCCTCCCAAATACCAAATAACATGGCTGGAACAGAAATTATTTCAGTGACAACTTATTCTATTGTAAATTTTCGGATTGGAATCGTGGTTGATCCACATTTATAATTCAGTTTTTCATTTTCATGAAGGATTTCAAGAATTATTCACCTATATGTGAGTTTGTTTCAATTGCTCCAAACTTTGTACATTCTAATGAAATAAAAAAGTTAAGTCTCTATTAAAATGAACAGTTTATTTTATTAAAACCTATATTACAACAAGAAATATAAAATATTTAAAACGTTAAAAAAATCACATGTTTAAAATACTCAACAAAGAAGCAAGGGCGTGTATTGAATTGCTGAATACATTTGGTTTATTTTTGTAATCCAGTCCCCAATCAGGTTTTAATGAAGGCATTGGTAAATTTTTTAAAGGAGCAAAATATGATACACCTTTCATAGTAGAGCGTTTCACCATGCTCTCTTTTCTAGACACAAGACTCTGAATTTTTTTCAAACGCTGATCTAAATTTGGTAGATTCAAAATAAAACGTTTCCATGGTGGAGTATGAGCGAAGTGCCAAAAAAGTGTACATAAAGTAGGGAACAACTGGGATTCCTTGTCACACCAATGTAACATAACATTTATGAGATTATTAATATAATGTGGAACAAAGCTGTGCTGCTTGGTAGGAGGATATTTACAAAAGCTAATTAATATATTAACAGAGTGAATGCAAGCTTTCATTTCGGGTAGAGAACGACTTGTAGCACTGAGCATAATATACAGTTGGTCTGGTAAAAGTGAACCCAGCTCTAGGCATATAGCTTTACATCGTCTTGTTGCAAAATCTGAAACCAATAAGAAAGTGTATAATATTAGTTTAATTTATATTCAGAATTATACTTTCTTTTTTGTCATCTTTGACAATTTTTCTCGTTAGGAACTTTAATGTAATAAATTATCTTATTTTCATAATGTTGGTACAATGTTCCTTGTGCCTTTCAGGTTTCATTTGTTGATTGCTCCACGCATGAGCGGTTTTTTCGGGAAATCAGATTCTAGACGAATCTAGACATTTTAATTTGGATCGATATTGATTTTAACTAAGACGCGCTTAGAAAACTCTTTCGCATTACTTTACAAGTGCACAAATATTCAAATATTCAGCGGTTTTGGTGATTCAATTTTGTTATCTGAAAGGCCGTCTATTATTATTTGAATTTCTGACTAATACGTGTACAGAAAGTATATGATGAAATAAAAAGTATATTCTCAACAATAAATCAAATCTATTATTGGTATTTTCAATATACTGGCAATACTTTCATCATAACACAATTTTTTTGTAAAATTTTGTAAAATTTGAAAATTTTGTAAAATTTGTAAAATTTTGTAAAATTTGTAAATTTGTAAAATTTGTTTTTACGAATCAACCAAGTTTTCGAAGAAAACCCCTCAAAAGCATAATACATACCAATATCCTCCAGGGCATTGATAATATGAAACAATGTTGAGCTTGTGTTAGCGAAAGTTTGTAGTGCTACTTTACATTTCCATTCTAGTGTCTTCTCTGGAATTGCATTAGCATTTGCAGTCTTAAATCGTTGACGAATTTTTCCAAATTCAGAGTTCTCTGAAGACCGACACTTGTAACCCCTCCAAGCAGCCTGAAACCGTTCAAAATAATAGATTACAGTTACTACCGAAGGTATCTAATATACATTTTTTTGCTCCATCAAGAAGGAATCGAGACTTATTTATACAATTATGCTCTGTTCTGGCTGTAGTGTGTGCCTAACTGGATATGCATAAAACTGTTATCAGTACTCATATTATTTTATAACATGTAATATATTTTGGTGTGTAGACATTCAACAGAAAACAAGAAGTTATTTATAGCTATTATTGCTCATTGAAACAATATAATTTACTGTCCTGAGAAAACAAAAATTCCTTGTGGGATTAAGTATATTCTCATAATTATCAATTTAACATACCTGCATTTTTGTCGCGGCTGCCTTCTTTATTTGAAGAAGTCTTCTCTGTTCTTTGGCTTCGAGAGTAAAATAGTAAGCATATTTCCGTCTTACTAGGCATCCTCTAATATACCCTTGGAGAGCAACAACTGTTTTTCTCAAACGTACAAATTCATCTCGTACCTTTCTCATTTGCAGATATCCTCTGTAGTGTCGCTGAATAGTAATGGCAGCAGTTCGTAGGTTCTTATAAATAGTCACTTCCACTTTCATCTTCATGTTTGCTCGGAATCTTTTTTGCAAAAGCACAACAGTCTGTTTAAGATCAGTGTAATGTTTGAGTTGCTCATTCATCGTCTTTTGAGCTCTCCACTTCTGCTGGGTAACCAGAACTGCATTCCTCAACTCTGAATAATGTTGTCTAGCGTCTAGACCCAACCTCCAGGCTCTCCATCTCTTCTGAATAATAAGGGTCGCACTTCTAATTTTCATATAACTTTTTCTTTGACTTGAACCAATTTTTTTAGCCCTCCACTTGTTTTGAATGAAAATAACTGCAGATCTGAATTCTTCATAGCTTGTTTGTGCCTTTATTGCAAGTTTTTTGGCTATCCATTTTCGTTGTACAAATACGGTCGTTTTTTTCAGATGCTCAAAATACATCATTTGTTGTTTAGCAATAACTTTTGCTCTCCATCTCATCTGGACAATTAATGTGACGTTTTTCAATTGAATGAATTTTTTTCTTTGTTTTATTCCTTTTTGTTTTGCTCTCCAATATCTTTGTATAACTAATGCAGCATTTCGAATCCTTTCATAATTTTCTCGTGCAAGGAAAGCTAACTTATTAGCTCTCCATCTTCTCTGTATCACAATAGCTGCAAATTTCAGGTTTTGATATTTATGATATTCTAAGCGAGCTTTCTTGGTTGCTCTCCATCTGTTCTGAATCACCAATGCACTATTTTTCATATTTAAAAATATTTGTTTTTTACTTTCACAACTTTTCTTTGCTCTCCATCGCTGTTGCAAGATAACAGTTGCCCATTTCAACTTGATGAAGTTTTCTCTAGTTTTATCAAATATTTTTTTGGCTTTCCATATCCTCTGTATATTCACAACTATTCTGATCAAAGATTTATACTTCATTTGGGCTTCCTCCGCTTGTTTTTTGGCTTGCCATCTTCTTTGGATGACAAGAGTGGCGTTTCTCATCTTTTTATATTGCTCTTTTACATTTCTCATCAAAAGTATGGCCCTCCATTTTTGTTGAAGAGTTATAGTTGCTTCTCTCAGTCTTCTGTAGCTCTTTCTCTCCTTTACCATTGCTTTATTAGCTCTAAAAGTTCTTTGAATGAAAACGGTCTTAGCACGCAAATTTTGGTACGAGTATTTTGCTTTTCTCATCTTAATATTTGCTAAGAATATTTTCTGAATTACAAGTGCAGACATTTTCACCTCAATGAAGTCTCTTCTACATCGACGCATACTCATTTGAGCTCTAAATTTCCTCTGTATCATTATTGCAGCTTCTTTTTGTTTCAAATATTCATTTCTTTGCAATATTCCCATTTTTCGTGCTCTGAATTTTCTTTGGATTAATAGTGCAGCCAACCTAAGATTACAATACTTTTCTCTGGTAGAACGCATTGTCATTTGTGCTCTGTATTTACGCTGAATTAATAAGGTAGATGATCTTACATGTTGATAGTGTGAAAAATCTTTTTCCATTAGTTTCTTTGCTTGATATCTTTTTTCAATGATGTGAACTGCATATTTCAGAGCTAGGTAGTAAATTTGGCATTTTCTCATTTCCATAGTAGCCCGATACCACTCCTGAATTTTAACGACTGCATTTTTAATCTCAACAAACTGTTCCCGTTCTGTTCGCATTAATCTATTCGCCCTAAATTTCCTCTGAACAAATATGGTGGCACTCCTGAGAGTTTCGTATTTACATACTTCATAATGCATTGATATTTTAGCTCTGAAGGCTTGTTGTATGACAGAGGCAGATTTTCTGAACATTAAAAATCTTGTTCTTTGCTTCACCATAAGCTTCCAAGCTCTGTAATGCTGTTGGATTGTTATACAAGCGCTTCTTATCTCATTGTAACGTTTTCTTTCAGTCCTCATAATTTTTAAGGCGGTGTATCTCTCTTCAAAGATGAATACAACCCTTTTGAGTGCCAAAAACCTAGCACGAAATATTCTCATTGTTTTCAATGATCTGTACCAAGTCTGGATGTATACCGCTGCTGACTTCATTTTCAAATATCTTTCATGTTGTTCTTTACTGAGTTTATTAGCTCTAAACCTCCTCTGAAGAGATAATACAGCAGATTTCAACTTTTGATAATCCTGATATTCTTTGAAAGCTAAGCGATTCGCTCTCAATTTCCTCTGCACGAAAATAACAAATGATCTGAACGTGTCATAAGAATTTTTTTCAGTTTTCATTTGCTTATGTGCTCGATATCTCTCTTGTATTAATGAAGTGGCATGTTTGAGCTCAAGATATTTCTTTTTCACCACATACATCCGCATGTAACTCTGAATAAGCACAGCACTTTTTATTTGTTCTCTTTTGATATTCCTAACTAACCATCCTCTTGATAGGCTCTGAATGCAGATAATTGTTTTAATTTGTTTCTTATATGTTTTTTGACAATGGTACATCCTATAATTTGATTGTATTTTTATGGCAGCTCGTTCTTTCCTCATCAGTTCTATATGAAGTTTCAATAGAGACACAAAATATAGCATTCTTTCAGATAATTTCAATCTTTTATACCAATTCTGTATCTTTTTCGATGCATTCTCTCTTGCATTTCTAATTCTCGCAAGCCTTCTTCTCTTCAATGAAACAGGTAAACTCCTAAACCATGTTTGAATAGTTGTTGCACTTTTTACCATGAGAGGAGCCTCAAATTTATAAATAATTTGCCAAAGAAAGGATAGAGTTTTTTCTTTATGGCCATCGACAATATCTTTAGGTGATATATCATACAATATATTATATCCTGCTTTTTGTAAAGAATCAAATACAATTTTCATATTGTGTATTTTCTGCAAACGAGATATTGCTGGTACTCTGAGATTTACAGATAAATCATTTCGCAATAGGATGATTTCCATGATTTTTGTTAGACGAACCCCATCTCTTAATTCGACACCCAAATTATTAACAGCATAGTCAAATTCATGAATGTAAGATTGTGAGTGAGTTACAACATAGCCAGAATACTTCAAATATTTTGTTATATCTCCAACTGCAGATAAAGTTTCTCTGGCTAACCGCAAAAGTACTTCTTTACTTTCTTTAATTGGGCTTTTCTTACAAAACAGGCATGGATCGTGGGGAATGAGTTTTTGATTTTTCGCCTGATCCAGGAAGTAAACTAAAATGAGATATTTTTTCAGAAAAAATTTGTTGAACTCATCTGTATACTTTGGTGAATGTATAGATTTGTATCTCTTGATGAGGTAGGGATCTTTAAGAAGTCTGTTTGCTATAAATGTGCTGAGTCCAATCACGTCAGAGTTGGAATTCAAAGGAATCACCTCATTATATATGGTCTCTAATCCAATTCTAAGCCATAATGAATTATAGCTTAGAAGTGTTGTGACAATTTCAGATTTGAGAGATAAGTTCAAGTGAACATCTTTATCTTTACGTATACTGAGCTTGCCACAGTCCACTGCCTGCAGAACTTTCGATAATACCACACTGATTTCTTTGGACCTGAATAATTTTTGAGCAGATTCTCTTAAATTTTTCAGTTTGGTGTTAGTATGATATTTACTGGATATGATTTCCTTGCTTGGGGCCACATCTACTTCTCTCTTTTTGCACTCCTGCCAAACTTTGGCCACATCAATTACTCTTTCTTCAGAGCTGAGTTCTTCTGGTGGTGTCAAAAGTGAATTCAACCATTTTTTAAAATCATTCTCCTGTTGGTCTATCCACTCATTATTTACATAGAGATTTGATGTCATGAATGGATCTACTAAATTAGTTGCAGCTAGAATAAAGGGGTTCTGTATTATCATGGTATTGGTATCTCTCTTTGAAATTTCCGTATCAAGTTCCAAGTTTTCTTCTATTATTGTGTCTCTGAATTTCCTAAGGCTTAATCCCGAAGTTTTCTTCGCAACTCTAAAAGCTGAGCCACCTTTCTTAGACCAATCTTTGGGTCCACTAGAAGTACAAACTTTCTTAGGGTATATTCCATTGAAGTCTATATCTGATTTTCGTTTTGATGTAGAGTTATGAGATACATTCACAGCACTCTCTCTCATACTTGACTGCACATAAGATTCCTCTGCAATACAACTTAGCTCAAAGCGTTCCATTCCAGTCCATACATTAGCTTCTATTGTTTTTCTTATATTTTCTGTATCAATTATATAGGGTGGTTTTGAAGTGGAGCTTTTCTGGCGATAGGTAGGTGATACTTTTTTACGTGCCGCAGATGAAATATTTGCTATAAGTGGGGAGATATTTAAACTCTCTATATCTCCTATAGAGCTATCTTTAGTGTAAGTTCCACCACTTATATTTCCTCTGACGTATGTTTCAAAACTGGTATTTCCTTTCACATAAGTGTCACTACTCGTGTTAGATTTGATGTACGTTTCAGTACTTATATTCAAGGAACTTGATAATGGAAATTCATAAGTTCTATTTTGCGGTGATACTTCTCTAAGAGGCGTTATTTCCAAGTGAATTCCTTTAGACGTAAAATTTTCAGATTTCTTCACTGGAGTAGTAACAGGGGTAAAAGAAAACTTGCTGAGTTTACATTCAAAATCATAGTTAGTTATTGTTTCTGTTTTCGAAAAATTCTGCCCTTGAAACAATGCTGGAATATTATCGCCATTTTGCATGATTAATGGCAACCTCTGACCACACCTACTAAAACTCGTTTCTGATATTGGTGATTTTCTAGGAGAAACATTTTCCAGACTATCATTAAATTCTTCATTTGCAGATTCTTTAGTGAGCAGATTGTATGTTTCTTTCTCCTTTTCATCCAATACAAAGGTTCCTCTCCTTTCCATTGGTTGAATGTACTCCATAGTAAACGACACGTTTTTAGGTGAAACAAAAATTTCACTAGCTTTTGAAGTGTTCATTAAAAACGATGGTATGTTTTCCTTATCTTCAACACTATACATATTGTAGGGCAAAGAACAATCAGTCATTGACAGATGGAACTGGTTAATATTTGAAGAATATTTTTCAACGAGAGATGGTGAATATGTTTTAACGGGCTGTTTTTTCCTTGGAGATAGGGAATTTCTTCTTGTAGAATTTTTTATCGGAGATGGGGAGTATTTATTCAAGGTGATGCCTTTGTTTGTAGTTGGTGAATATTTTGAAGGGGATATTTTTGTTGGTCTCGTTGAATAATATTTTTTTGTGGTAGAAGTTTTAGATGGTATTTTCTGCCTCTCTCTTCCTTTATTGACATCTTTATTCCTCTGAAAAAGTTTGTTTTATATTTGAATATTAGAACATTTCTATTTTGAATTTGGAAGTAGACAAAACATATCCAGACATTACCCAAACAAACTGAAAAAAATTGTTTTTTTCTGAATTTATGATACAAGCGTCCTAAAATATATTTTTAGTTTTTCTTCGTTATGTACTTACTTTTAAATACAAAATAAGAAGTACCTCAGCCAATTTATGGTGCAAACGGTTAACAAATTAATAACACAACTGTCAAAAAAGTGTACTTTTTTTGTGTGTCAAAGGTATGTAATTTTTAATATCAAAATACTGTTTCATTATTTTGCGGAAAAGTATGGAAAAAAGTGAATTTTTTTGACAGTTTTAGAAAACAGATTTATATGTACAGGTGTCAATGTAATCTCTAGACAAGCCATAGCTTCCCAAGTTTTAAAGATACGAGATTTATGCAGGGGTATTACATTCACGACATGGAAAGTTTCTCAATTTTTGATACTCCCCGTTACTTCCGGTTTCACTGGAAACGACCCCAACTTGGGAATATGAAATAGAACACCCTCTATATTTTTCTTTTTTTGATTTAAAGATTATTTTGAGTATGATCACCTAGTTTTGATACAAAAAATTGACACTCTTAATTTTTGGAAGAATTTTTATTTTTTTCTAGGGTGTGTTTGACGACGCACTTTGATTATTGTGATGTCCATGAATGATGAGAAAAAAGTATTAGATTTTCCGCCTAGTTGACTAACTATGGTGGTCGTTAATAAAAAAGTGAATTTTTTTAAATGCTAACATCTTTCAGACACACATTCCTTACATTCTAATTTTCACGATCCATTAATGGTTTCCAATCAAGAATCGGATGGATAACAATCCTAACACTAATTATTTGTTGAAAAAATTATAAGGACATTGGGGTAACTCGCTCATCAACTATGCTTTGGATGAAAAATTTTACAAAACCGGATTTATAACTAAGTCAAAACGAAAATTTTGTAAATGAATCAATTATTGAATAAGTGAAACATTTTGAATGCACCTTTGCTCGGTACTAAATCAAACTTTGAAATTCTTAATAAAACTTTCTGTTGAACTGCACATTTTTCGATTTCGCAAACGTCTACAAGTAGATGTGCTCAGTTTCGCAAACAAATAGAGCACATCCATTTTCCACTTTTCAAGATGTCCTCAAATGAAACTTGAAAAACTGTTTTTTTCAAATGAAAACAACCTACGATAAAAATGTACATTTTTTTATATCCAGCAGAAAACAACAATTTCCCCGGCTGAAGCCACGCTGGACATTGAACTGCATCTGATAGATATTGTGGAAATACTCTAATTAGAAAGAGATGCAGTTCCCCTATAAATAATTTGAACGGTTTCTGTGAGTGATACTTTTGAATACCATTCTCATTTGCCTATAAGAATTTTCAATGGAAACGTAATAGTTAAAAAATTAAAAATCAATTATTTGAATGAAAATACAAATTTTCACTTTCAGATTTTCGATTTCCAGTTATGATCTTTTCATAGTTTCTATCAGATGTCGTCCAATGTCCAGCGTGGCTTTAGCCGATGAAGTAGCTGTTGTCTGTTAGATATTACAAAAAAATCTTCATGTTTGTCGTAGGTTGTTTTCATTTTAAGAAAAATAAAACACTTTTAATTTACATTTGAGAATATTACCTTTTTTCAAAATGTATACTAATTTAACAAAAATTAAGTGTTATTGGAAATTTCAAACCACCATTGGTACTGAACTAGGCGGAAACAACTATTTATAATACTGTAACGATTTCGAGACCAGCCTCGAGACCGGCCCTAATCATCTGATTAATCATGCACCCTAGACAAGTAAACATTCCTAAGCTCACAAACACATGAGTCACGCGTAGAAGAGACACGAACTTTCTAAGGAACGAACGCGAAGGTTCGAGGGACATCTAAGATAGATAGATAGACTCGATTGATCGAGAACTGTGGATGGAATCTGCATGCGGGTATATATAGGTGCTCCGCGGCAGAGGGCAGTCATAGACAGTCACAGAGAATCGCAGATATTGTTCGAGAGTTCGCAGATAGATAGCCACAGTGGAAATAAATTGAAATAGTGAAGTCAATGTTTTAGTTGAATAATTGTTAAAGTAGTGTTTTAACTGAATTAGAAAAATTAGTTTAGTGCATTTTTACTACATGTTTACTACATAAGTAGGATGTTTAAAATAAATAAGTGATAAGTTTTCGCCGTGTTAAAAACTGATAGACATTTATCGCGCCTAATAGACTAGTGACCCGTTGAACATTTGAGTGTGGAATTTGGCGCGTCGCGGAAAATAAACTGAAAACTTATTGTGTGAAATGAATAACAGACTGATATCTTGGTTAAAAAGACACTGAAAGACAGAATGGAAGAAACGAGGGTGTCGAGTTCTGAAATAAGGAAGTTTCACGTGAAGCCGCCCCAGTTCGACGGAGAAATTCCTTGGGAAAACTACCACCGACAGTTTAAAGTTGCGGCCAAAGCAAATGGATGGAATGCAAGGGAAAAAGCTGTTGCACTAATACTGGTAATATGCGGTGAAGCAGCGAATATTCTACAAACCCTCACCGAGCAAAAACTAGAGGACTATCATAAGCTGGTGAAACATCTGGAATTAGGGTATGGTCAGAATTGCCTGGAATACGTATACCATTTTCAATTGAAAAACCGAAGCCAGGAAGAGGGCGAATCCTTACAGGAATTCTAAGCTGATATTGCACGCTTAGTTCACCTTGCATACCCAGCCATACCGAATAACGTAATGGAGCGATTAGCGGTTTATGTATTTTTGGATGGACTTCGCGTCCAAGAAATCAGGCAAGCATTGATATTAGCACGTCCAATTGATCTTGTAGACGCACATACAAGCGCTTTGGAATTCGAGGATGCAAAGCAATCCTGCAAAAGCCAGAGTAGAGTCCGGGTGATTGAGGAAGATCCACAGGAGCCCGCTAATATTGAGGCTGTCGTGAGAAAAGTGCTGAAGGATGTTATGCCTGAGAGAAGACTGATACGATGCCGAAATTGTAGAAAACTTGGGCAGGTGCGCAGCAAGTCCAACACTTAAAAAATCGACACCAACGAAGGACAAGAAGGAACAATCGTCAGCCCGTATCCAACAAACACCAGTTAAAAATGCATATGTCGCGGTCCTTCAAAGACAAGACAAAGGGGTCTTCGTAGACGGTCTCATTAACAACGAGTCTCGCACTATGCTCCTAGATACGGGTGCGACTAGGACGATTCTTGGGCCTACATTTGCCAAAACACCGGCAAGAATAGAATCATTGAATTGGAAGCTACGCACAGCAACAGGAGAGCCGGCAACTGTGTATGGTGAACTTCCGATTGAACTGACTTTGGGCAGTACTAAACTGAAACACCGGGCTCTAGTAGCGGAAATCGAGGATGATGCAATCATAGGGATGAGCATCATGAACTCCAGAGGGTTCGAGTTGAATTTCAGAGACGGCGTCCTACGAGAGGATGGAGAAGAGTTGGTGCTTCACGGGAGAAGTGAAGAAATGATTCGTGTTCTGCTGGCTGAAGATTTGAGCGTACCGGAGATGTTGGTTGCCATCTCATCCAAAGACATGGGAACCGCACAGCAGCCCAAACTGAATCAGGCACTATCAGGACATCTTCGATACCAGAGGCGGTAGAACAAAGGTGGTTCAACATAAAATCGACACTGGGAATGCTCGACCGATCCGACAATCAGCTAGAAGACTTCCCCTTGCCAAGAAGGAAGGTGCTGACAAAATAGTCTGCGACATGGAAAAAGACGGAGTCATCGAGCCATCCGACAGTCCCTGGTCCTCTCCAGTCATGTTGGTGGATCAACACGCTTTTGCGTTGACTGTCGTCAACTCAACAACGTAACGAAAAAGGTCAGCTACCCTCTCCCAAGGATAGACGAACCCTAGACACGTTAGCCGGTTCAATGATTTGCCACATTTGAAAGATTGATGGAGACGGTTCTGAAGGAACTCTCATGGAAAAGACGTGAAAGACGTGTCTGGTGTATCTCGACGACATTATTGTGGTCGGCAGATCGTTCAACGACCATGTGAAAAACTTGGAGGAGGTATTCCAGCGAATAATAACTTCCGGATTGAAATTGAGCCCCAAGAAATGTCATTTGTTCCAAAAAGAAGTACGATATCTTGGCCACGTTGTCTCTGGGAAAGGAGTAGCAGTTGATGAGCAGATAATAAAAGCTGTTAAGGAATGGCCCGTTCCGAAAGACATACACCAGCTTCGAAGTTTTCTTGACTTGTGCACTCACTATCGCCGATATGTGCTGGGATTTGCTAACATCGCTAATCCACTGACCAGGCTCACGGAAGTACAAACAAAGTTCCAGTCGCCAGAGGAATGCCAAGAGTAGTTCAGGAAGCTGAATGGAGCTTTGATCAACGCACCAATCCTTCCTAAGCTATCCCCTTCCGGACGGGAAATTCATTTTGGACACGGACGCAAGCAATGTGGGACTTGGAGCTGTCCTGTCACAGATACAGGAAGGACAGGAAAAAGTCATCAGTTATTTCAGTAAGACCTTGAGTAAATCGGAGCGCAATTACTTTATCACCAGGCGGGAGCTGTTGGCCGTGGTTAAGGGAGTAGAGCACTTCTACAAGTACGTGTATGGACGAGAACTGACCATGCAGCTCTAAAATGGCTACTACAGTTCAAAAATTCCGAGGGTTAAGTGGCACGTTGGATCGAGAGGCTCCAAGAATTCGACTTTGAGATCGAACATCGAGCGGGGACCAGCCATAAGAATGCGGATGCGCTATCGCGAAGACCACGCCCAGACTACTCTTCACACTGCCGACGAGCAGAGGAGTCGACACTCTGTAGAACTACGGCAGTGGATGATAAGTGGAATGAAAACAAGATCCAGAAAGACCAAGAAAAAGATCCAGATCTTGGTTTAGTCATCGGCTGGAAGAAAAGCAACCGAAGACCGTCGTGGCAGGAGATAGCTAATTATTCACCCGTCATTAAGTCTTATTGGTCCTCGACAATGGAGTCCTGAAACGTGTGCTTGAGTCTGAGGAAGCCCTGGGGCTTAGGCTACCAGGAGCGTCGACAGCTGATGAATAGGCGGACGACCTGCGGTACAGACTATGTATCCACAGGCTCACTACAGGCCACCACCGAATAACCAATAAGGTGGCGCTGAGCAACCCTCCAATCCAAGGTGTTACGCGACCCGTGCCAGAGGAGATGCATGGCGATGGGAGAGCACCGTCTTGAACGGAGCCTCGAGGATACCGGGCGACCTTCGAGTACAAGCTCCGGCGTGGTCGACTCTTGGTTCCCTAGCTATTCGTGGGACCAACATGAATAAGACTGCTACCCCCATCAAAGTTGCCCAGGTGAACATTCATTACGCTAAGGGGGCATAAGCCGCCTTATCGGGGGTGTTCACCGGGAGTTGTGTTGATCCAAGAACCTTGGGACAACAGGGGGCAGATCAGAGGACTGCCGAACAAAGAAGGTAAGTTGATCTGGAATGTCATGTGTGACAACCCCAGAGCTTGCATCTTCCTCAGAAATGACATTAATTATATCTGTCTTTCGGAATTCATGACGAGGGACCTAGTACCGGTTCGTGCCAAGATCCGCACAGGGCACTCACTCCTCGACGTGGTAATAGCCTCAGGATACTTTGCTGGAGATGGGCAAGCACCACCAGAAGAAGTACAGAGGCTATCCGACTACTGCAACAGGAGCAATCTACCCCGTCTGCTGGGCTGCGACGCCAACGCGCACAACACCATCTAGGGTAGCACGGACACCAATCAAAGAGGTGAGCAATTACTAGATTTCATACTCGCGGCTAACTTAAATGTACTTAATGTGGGATGTGTCCCCACGTTTGTAACTAGGGCTAGGCAAGAAGTATTAGATCTAACGCTCGGCAGCCCGAGCATTAGTAGAATGGTAAGGAACTGGAGGGTCTCAGACGAACCCTCTGATTCCGATCATCGAATCATTATGTTCAACGTAGAAGGGCTTGTGACACAAACAACCTTCACCAGAGCATGTTGGAGACAATATTCAGATCCATTGGCGTCAAGATTTTGGTGTGCTGCAACCATCTGACCAATCTGTCTCTCATCCTTCTTACTGAAGACACTGAAGAAGATGGTAGATAACTACATAAGAACCGAGATACTGGAGAGGGTGCCATTACACCCCGGGTAGCATGCATACAGGGCGGGCAGATCAACGGAAACCGCTCTGTACGTGCTTACCGAAAGCATCCAGAGATCACTGGAGCATAAAGAAATGGCCCTATGCGCCTTCTTAGACATAGAGGGGGCATTCGACAACACCTCTCACGAAGCAATAAATCGAGCCCTAACGAACATGGGAGTGGATAGAACCACATCCAGATGGATGTGCCAAATGCTGGCTACAAGAACTGCTGAAACGAAAGTGGGCGATATCTGCTTTCGGATCAGCACAAACTCTGATGTGGAGTCTCGTAGTAGACGAACTACTCGGAACACTAACCGGGAACGGAGTCAATTGCCTTGGATATGCTGACGACATAGTCATCATGGCTAAAGGCAAATTCGAAGGAACCCTCTGCGATCTCATGGAAAGGGAGCTAGAGACTACCAGAAGATGGTGCCTTTCTGTGGGGTTGAGAATTAACTCATCAAAAACCACAGTGGTACCATTCACTAGAAGAACAAAGTTTCAGCACCTAAGGGCTGTTCGCCTCGACGGAGCAGACTTAGAATGGAAGCAAGAGGTGAAGTATCTAGGGCTTACCCTAGACTCAAAACTACTCTGGAACAGACACGTAGAAAAGATCGTTAACAGGGCAAAAGCATCACTGATGGTGTGCAGGAACATGGCAGGAAAAATATGGGGCTGTAACCCATCAATACTGCGATGGATGTACACCATGATAGTGAGGCCTATGATCACCTACGGAGCAGTAGTGGGGCACGGCAGAACCGAACTCGCCATAACAAAGAAAAGCCTGGGGAAAGTGCAAAGACTAGCATGTCTTTGTATAACAGGGGCAATGAGGTCGACTCCAACAGCAGCAATAGAGGTAATTCTGGACCTCACTCCTCTCCATATCATGGTGAGCAGAACTGCTTGGGGAGCAAACCTCGGGTTGGCTAAAGTCGGACTTAAAGGGACAGCACACATCGTAAGGGGCTCATACCACACCGAAAGTGCACACCTGGCCGATCTCCCAACTGAAATTACTAGGAAATTTAGTTTCGAGAAATTCTTTCGAACGGAATTAAATACCAAGAGTGGATGGAGCATAGAATCCATTCGACCACTGGGAAAGAATAACATAACATGGTACACGGACGGGTCCAAAACTCCCGACGGAACTGGAGCAGGAGTCTTTGGGCCTCGCACGAAATACTCCGAACCCATGGGCAGGGGGGATCTAGGCAGGAACAACAAGGTGATCCTCCTCTGGGTTCCGGGGCACGTCGGAGTGGAGGGCAATGAATAAGCAGATACCCTGGCACGAAAAGGGGCATCAACGTCACTGATCGGGCCAGAACCATTTTGCGGACTTGGAAAACTTACTTCTAAGACGAACTCGATAAAACTGAAGCAACAATGAGAACAACTTACTGGCAAAGACTTCCAGGGCTAAGGCCGGCCAAAGATCTCCTCGGTAACTTCAACCGAGCAAGATCGAAGACACTGATTAACCTCAGCAAAACTAGTCTAAAGACAATCACGGGATTTCTTACGGGGCACTGCAGACTCAAAAAACACCTAAAGAAGCTAGGATTAGAGGAGGACAGCACCTACAGATTCTGTGGGGAACATCCAGAAACACTACACCATATATTGATGGAGTGTTATGCTGTACATCACAAAAGATTGAATATACTGGGATCACACCAGCTGACTGTGGGAGAAATACCACGAATAGACCCCCTCAAAATCCTTAAATTCCTAAGGAATTGGGGCTTGAGGGGCTGCTTGAAATAGCAGAAGACGGGGCACAATAGATCTAACTAGGTCGCAGCGCATTAGTCACCATCCATGTTTACCATTACCATTACCTGAGGATGGTGGAGAAGACAGACGACAGATAGTAGTACCCGGGAGCAGCAGACAGGAAGTGCTCCGAGAAATTAATGGTGGGGTCAGCGGAGGACATCTGGGAGTGACGAAGACCTTCCAGAAACTGAGGCAACGGTTACTGGGTCAATTGTCAAACTGACGTCAAAGACTGGTGCAAAAAATGTGCTGTACGCGCTGCCAGCAAAGGGCCCCGAACAAGACCTAAGGCCCCGAAGCGCCAGTACAATGTGGGCAGCCCATTTGAAAGGATCGCCATTGACATCGCTGGCCCGTTCCCACAATCTGATCACGGGAATAAGTACATTCAGCAAGTGGGCCGAAGTCTATGCCTTGCCCAACCAAGAAGCCATCACCGTTGCCGACGTCTTAGTAAAGGAGTGGATTTGTCGATTTGGCGTTCCGTTGGAGCTGCATTCGGATCAAGGGAGAAATTTTGAGATGTGTCAGATGCTGAACATCCGTAAAACGAGAACCACGGCCCTACATCCACAGTCAGATGGAATGGTGGAGCGGATGAATAAGACGATAAACCGCCATCTGTCCAAGGTAGTCTCCGACCACCAGAAAGATTGGTACTAATACCTTCATCTATTCCTGGTGGCTTATCGTTCCGCAGTTCATGAGTCAACCGGCCAAACCCCTGCTAGTGTTGTTATGGGCCGAGAGCTGCGACTTCTTTGTGACCTGAAGTTTGGGACGCCACCAGGACAAGACACTGCGGGAGGTGACTACGTCAGCAAACTGCGACAGAGAATGGACGACATCCATGAACGGGTCCGTTTGAACATCCAGAGTATCAGCGACAGAATGAAGGAAACCTACGACATCAAGGCCGATGCTGGCGGATATCAGATAGGTAACCTTGTCTGGCTGTACAACCCTAAACATCGCCGTGGACTATCACGGAAACTTCGGAACTCGTGGGAAGGTCTATATAAGATCCTGAAAAGGATAAACGACCTTGTCTATCAAATACATAAGCCACCATGAGGAAAACCTAGGGTAGTCCTCTTCAATAGGTTGTCCCATTACGCCGGAAACCAAGACCAAGTCCGCACCGTCAGACCATCGGAGGATTAAATGACGTTTCAGAGGTTCATGTCGCTGTACTCAAACGGACAGAAGGTTCAACATGGGGTAACCCGAGAGGAGTCACGAGATCTTTTCAAGGTGCCTGCCGATTACGCGTTAGCTCACTGTGTGGCAGAAGATCTCCAAATGTCCAGAGGCATTGCCGTAGTATTCTTCAAGAAGTTCGGTCGACTCCAGGAACTGCGGGAACAGAACCCGGAAGTTGGAGGGGTGTTACAGCTGAGGAAGGGCCAGAGAAACATCTACTATCTAGTTACCAAGAAGCATTCCCGAGATAAACCGGCTTATGAGGATATCTGGAAGAGCCTTACCAGATTGAGAGACACGATGCTGGACCAGAATCTTGTGGATCTGGCAATCCCAAAATTGGCCTGTGGGATTGATGGGCTGGACTGAAGAGTTATAAGGAGCATGTTGGAGACAATATTCAGATCCAGCGGCGTCAAGATTTTGGTATACTGCAATCATCTTCCTCAACCCAACTTGAAGACTTTGGAGTGCTACTTCCATCAAACGTCCAGGTGCAGATATCTTCACACTCCAAGAATGACGTTTCGGGACGAAACGTCTTCAAGAAGGGGCAATGTAACGATTTCGAGACCAGCCTCGAGACCGGCACTGATCATCTAATTAATCATGTACCCAGACAAGTAAATATTCCTAAGCTCGCAAATACATGAGTCACGCGTAAAAGAGACGCGAACTTTCTAAGGAACGAACGCGAAGGTTCGAGGGACATCTAAGAAGTCGCCGGATAGACTCGATTGATCGAGAACAGTGGATGGAATCTGCATGCAGGTATATATAGGCGCTCGGCGGCAGAGGGCAGTCATAGATAGTCACAGAGAATCGCAGATATTGTTCGTGAGTTCGCAGATAGATAGCCACAGTAGAAATAAATGGAAATAGTGAAGTCAATGTTTTAGTTGAATAATTGTTTATGTAGTGTTTTAAATAAATTAGAAAAATGAGTTTAGTGCATTTTTACTACAATATTATTTCTCATATAATATATTGTACTCATAATTGTCCCTAGAATCCCAGAAAAGAGAAATATACAGAGTGGTCCATGTGATAATCCGGAAGTGAAGGGAGAGTTCAAAATATTAAAAAGTTTTTCAAGTCTTGAATCCAATACTGCTGCCAAGTTTCAATCTCATACTCTTGGCTAGAAAGTATGGCTTGACACCCAGTTTATATCTATATATATATATATATACTTATCGATGGCTCCATTGATGAAACGTGGAGAATTAGGGCGTATTATATATAAACAAATTTAGTGCGAATTTATACAGTCTAATAAATTCATAAATTTTGTGAATTTGAACTTTATTGATAGAAGTAAATTGTCAATTTGTACTTGAGCAATAATTAACGAAATTTACAATTTTTCAAAACTTTTGGTCTATTTTGTATATGTGTTCACCACACATCCACCATCAACGCCAAGACAACAAAGAATAAAGACTACTTAGACAGATACTAGGCAGAAACTCAGACAATCTTAAATACTACATAACCACAAACCTCAAATCCACAGCTCAGAACTTAATCAAACACACAGAAAAGTACTGGGATTGGACCTTATTCTTGAGTCATTATGTTTTTATTTCGGAGAAAAACCAACACCAGAATAATAGACCAATAAATTGTCCTGTGTAAATACAACCAATTTTGATAATTTCATTCAACTGTGTAAATTTGTACATGAACTAAAATTTACAGAGAGGCCAATTTGAGATCGTAATACTCTACAATACCACATTTTATTACTTATTTGAATATGCTACTTTCTTTAATTGAATGTGTAAATAGATAATCGAAATGATTTTGATATACTGTTTCATTACAACTATAGAGAAAGCCCCCAAAAAGTAGGTTTTGTTTCAGAATGTGCATTTTTTCAGACAGAAGTTTTGCTGGCATTTGAATATGAACAATATCATTTTTATCCTCAAATATCGAAGACTTGGTAATGAAATATTCAGATTTCGAGGCAACAAGAAATAAAATAATTTCAAGATTGAACATAGTTTAACAACTTACATTTTGTGGAACTGATGTGAACGCAATATGTACATCTTTCTGGATGTTCCCCAAAGCTTTAAATGTTAATGTATGCCTAACTGACTCCTTCTTCAAGGGATTCCAAGTAACTTCGAATGTTACTTCTGAACCTTTCCTTACACACTTTTCAATCCAATTGTATGAAACGTTCAAATCATCAGGCAACTTTTTGATGAGGATTAACTGAAAAAAATAATTAAATGGGACATGGTTAATTTTCTTTAGACAGTACATACTACATAAAAAAAAAAGTAAAAGATAAGAAAGAGACTAAAAAGATATTTAGAACAAGTTTCTTTCTCAAAAAAAATCTAGGATAAATGATGAAATTTGGTGCAAGGTACTATAAAATTATTTTTGTAATTATTGATGATCATGAATAGGTTCTATCATTCAGGGGGTTGAAATTTCAGGTCTTTGAATAAGTTTCTGCATGAAGTTTGATAGCCCATTTCAAAATTTGGTCTTTCCTTGGCAAACTGGCTACACCCTTACAAGCAACCCTCAGGGGGCCAAGTGATGACATGAACCGCCATGTAATTTTTTAGGTAACTAGATTGAAAATTTAGTTGTAATATGATAGAATCCTCAATTTAGTTGCTTATCTTATATATTTTCAAGTCGTTAAAAAAGAGAAGATAATTAAATTTTGTAATGTTTCGACTTGTATCTTCAATGACCAAGTTAAAAAGCAGAGGTCCTAGATGGGATTTTAGGATTACTCTCAAATAAACTTAAAATTTGTTTCAAGATAATTTTTACTCTTACATATTCAAGTCGATCTATTGAGTAGTTTTGTATCCAGAAATATAAGTAACCAGAAGATGTAGTTATTTAACCCTTTCTTTCCCAAATTATTTTTTTTTCTCAAAAAAAATATTGGTTTATTATAATTAGTTGAAAATGGGTTATAAATTAAATATGTAATAAAAATTATTGAAAGTAGTTGTGGTATTACTGTTTTTTGTAATGACGCCATTTGGCATCTATGGGAAAGTATGGTTATCAAATTATACAATACTAAAAAATTTTCAAACTTTATTACCATTCATATGATGGATAATAATGAATGCTAAAATGTAATGGGTAGGTATTATATTTTATGAAATTGCAAAAAACAATTTTTGTCCTTTGTCAGACAGAGAGCAACATTGCATTTGGCACAACCAATTCTCGCATAAGCTACCTTACATTGTCTGCACCTTCTCTTGGGTTCCAAATGTGTTGGCCAGTGTCCCAAGTTGTCATACCTCACATCATCAATTGGTGTAGGATTCACAGGCCGTTTAGTAGGAGGTACTGGTGATGGTAGCATTTCCTTACTTGGTCTTCCTCGTTTTCTTGATAAAATGTTGATATCTTTCTGCAGTAAAGCATGTCCAATTTCAGAGCGGAAGGCAATCAACTTTTTATACTTGCTTTCTCCTCTCAATTTACAATCGCGCCTGTACAGAAGCCAACTATTGGCAATACAAATGTCAATGAGGTGAAACACTATTCTGAGGTAATATCGCTTGACCCCTATTTTTATTCGGTATAAAGATACCAACATGTCATTGAGGTCCACGCCACCCATGTAGTTATTATACTCTTGAATAATACTTGGACGCTGTATTTCAATATATTTTTTTTCCGTGGTTGACCATCTCTTTACATTATCAATTGGCATAATGCCTTTATATGTAGAAGCCACGTGCACACATTTATTGTCGTACCATCTGGTGATCACAACATTTTGCTTTTTCTCTGTTACATAGTCAAATGATCCTCGCCCTCTCTTCTTCAACGACTTTTCATCTTCTAACATATTACACTGAGGCATTCTTGATACTCTCACCGTTCCACATGCAAGTATGCCCATTTTTTTCAGATTGCACAATAAATCAAAAGAAGTGAACCAGTTGTCCATGAAGAGTTTGAAATTCAGGTTTTTTGGAATATTTTTGGATAATCTGACAACAATATCTCCACTTATTCCCAATTGGGTTGGTTGTTTTATAGTTTCCTTACCAACATAAACTTCGAAATCATATATGATTCCACTGGTGCCAGCTCTTGCAAATGTTTTGATACCCCATTTATGTGGCTTGTTCTTCACATATTGTTTCAAAGAACTGCGTCCTTTGAAAGGTATCATAATTTCATCAACACAGTTATATTCCTCAGGTTCAATATGTGAGAAATTATTCTGGATAGCATCTATGAACGGTCTCACTTTGAACAACTTATCATAGTTAGGATCAGTTCGTGCTGTCATCCCAGAATTATCATTTATATGTAGCATTGATCTCAATTTTTCGAATCTATTACGAGACATTGTGTCGGCAATTACTGGTATACGTGTTTGCAGAGCCCAGTACTGCCTGTAACTGGGCATTTTTATAATACCGCTCAGAATGTGAATGCCTACATATTGACACATTTCAGTGTAACATGTATTGACAGAGTTTCCCGCTTTTTGAACTGAATAAAGATTGGTTTGTTGAACCAAATTGTCTATTATGGAATCATCAAAAAATAATTTGAAGTAAGAAAGTGGTGTCATATTTTTCTCTCTGTCATTATTAGTAAATTGAACATTACATTCAGTTTTGACACTTTGTATATCTTTTTTGTCCCAAAACAATTTTTCTCTTTTCTTTTTTTTAGTACCATTTACATATTTCTGACCTGCAAACACAGACAACGGCACATTGTCTTCTTCATCGGAGGAAAAATTTGTGTTTTTTTCTAAATTTCTTCTAATCTCAGATAATGGTATATCATCCTCTTCATCGGATAAGAAATGTTCAATTTCATACCTGAGGTTGCTTGTTGTGGGAATTTCGTCCTGAACGCGATTTTCAATTTCATGAATATTCTCCACTTCGTTTTCTTCGTCCGATAAATCTAAATCAATATCAATATCGGAGATATCTCCCTCCATTAGTATTACAAGTCTTTCTTCTTCAGATTCGGTTAGACCTACACGTGTCATCTGAAATCAAAATGTAAATCAAATATAGGTGAAATCTGCCCATTGACGCCAATTGGCATCAATATTTGTAACATACAAAATGTGATCACTTTTGATAATTTCTTCGAAAAATTACAAAGCAAACTAGTAATTGGTCTCAAATAGATTTAATTCAATAAAATGATTTAATGAAATCAAAACTCACCTCAACTTTGTGCTGCACTAATAAACAAGAAAAACCTAACCTTGAAGCTTTCTGACATTCAGAATTTCTACGTTGGTACTACAGGAAAGATATGTACTGTTGGCTAGATGCTGCCATCTATACAGTAGACTGACTAACTTACCAGATTTTCAAACTAATTTATGCAGGTTCCTATTAGTTACACGGTGGCAAATCTAATTATGCCATATGGCATCTTTGGGAAAGAAAGGGTTAATTTAGCTGTTATGCCCAAAAACGTACCTATTTGACATTATTTTGATATACAATTGAAATATTTGTTAATTCAACACTAATGAAACCACGTTCTTCTTGGGTGTTCATTCACAAATGATTTGATAATTGCAGAGATAATACTGACGAGTCAGTATAATTTTCAATATCTATTTTGTATGGTCAAAAGACAAGATATTCCTGTTCTTATCAAAAAATGAAGTTCTAGAACAAACAAAAGATCCTCCATTATAATATATTTTCATGCAAAATATATACATTGCTTGAAGTTTTTATACAAATGAAAAATAAAAAAATAAATACACTTACAGTTATATCATTGTTTGTGGGATTTTTAATCAATAATTGTCGGGCAGCTGTATCTCCAATTTTGATATTATCGAAAGATAGTTTGGGAATTGATGTGAAAGGTGCCAATAATAAACATTCAATTTTCTCAGACTCATCTTCTCTAACAACAGGTTTAGGGTTTTCCTTTCTTCTTACTGGTGAAAACTGAAAAACAAACAGTCAAATCCCAAAAATAACCTTTCAAATGGATACCTTCATAATAGAATGATTATATAGTATTACTCAATAATCAGAATCTTCCATTTCCTAAAATCAAGTAGGACTGACTTTCTTTGCACAGGCTTTTGAAGGCTTGTATTTGAAGAGTTTTCAATGACCAAGTATTTCAGGGTAAACGGTGTAGACTACATGGCGTTTACCCTTTGAAGTTGTCGTTGGTATACACCATCCCAACTGTCTGGGTAACGTGCTACCGCAGCTTCAGCAGATATGTAGTAGGCTGACACAGGGAAACCTGGGCCGAACGGCGACCATTCTCGTCATGATCGGAGGTTCATGGTTAATGGTACTGAGGGTGGAGGGGAGCCCCGAGTATCGGCTAGCTGTCCCCTCCGGCTGGTGTTGGACTCTCAGGGGCAAGTGGTCCGCTAGGGGGAATGCGGGGATTTTGGGGGACCTATTCGTGTTGCATGCATGATCCTTGGGTAACGATGCTGTGACAGCTCCGGCAACATCTTGAGTTGAAAGTCAGAGTTATAGTGAAAACTATGTTAGCAATGAGCTAGAGAGATGTGGGATGGTCCGGGGATGGTTCGCGGTCCCCACGGCAACCTTTTCCTGTAATGATGAATTCACGGTTTCCACATTGAAATCGTTCGCGATCATAGCTAGGGCGCATAGCTAACACCCGGGGGATGTCATTAATGGGGGGGAAAGTTTTGGCTCGCTAGAGCACACCAGCGTAAGCCCGCCCATCTTGTATGGGAGTTCGGGTGAAGCTGGTGGGGCCTGATCGGCCCCCCCAGAACCCCCCGGTGCGGACGTAACTATGACTCTCTTATGGTAGCTCCTGAAGTGATCTACAGGCCACAAAAAATCATGTTCCACTTGCTTATCAAGTCAGGTGAAATTCAGGGGTAACAAACTCTCAATTGGAAAGCAACTATAATACAAGTAGAAATTATAATTTATTTCAGCCATTACGTCATATTCACACATATAGTAGGTCGTATGCATAGATACCTAGAAAAAGTGATTAAAAGGAGATAAATTCAAACTGTAGTAACTACAAAGAGTTATTATATGAAACATTTTATCAGATTCGATCATAGCAGTAGTCACAAAATCTTTTAAAATGGTTCTACAAAATAGTCGCGTTTGTCCTACAGATACCAACTTAATTCCTTACACGTCCCCAAGACATAATGATAATAATACTTCCTCATTAAAACTCACATAAGAGTATCTAAAAGCATAACTTGTGCGAGCAGAGGAACGTTATTATTATTGCTGTCACGCTCTGGAGCGACTTAGAGATTGTAATATGACAATCATTTACACGTTATAATATAACAAATGGGGTCTAATAAAACAGGTATTATCATGTGTTTTGAACAACTGATCCTAATAAAATTTCCGATCTAGTAGATTATTTGTAACAAAAGGGGTAACACAAGAATAATATACACTTCGATTACTGCTATAAGTAACTATATTGTCTATATTGTTAACAGGAAATAACGAACAAGACTTCGCAGTTATAAAACTGTGATAGGTTCAAGATTTTCAAAAAGATTTGTGACCAAATATTAGTCTCAAAAATCAGTTCAAAGAAGCGATAAGGAATTCAGCAGACTCTCGCGTCAAAGCAGCACATTTCATACAAACAAGCCCATAAAAACAGTCCCAGCTAGCGAAAACTGAATCAAATGATACTACAGCTAAAACCTGAAACGAAAAATAAAATAACTCCAACAGTTAATAGCTAAACAGATTTGATACCTTAAATACTCAAAATATCAAAAAAGCTGAAACCACCCTTAAAACATTGTCCAAAAAAAAGTTTCTGTTCTTAAACAATAAAAAAGTACCCAGACTCGATAAATTAACCCCCAGAGGTGCTTTCCAGCAATTTAAAGGAAAGATATAGTGTATTGAATTTGAATTCGCCTGGTAAGGTCCATCTTCCAACAAAAATACTGGCCTAAGCAGCTCAAAATAACGGAAACAAGTCTAATACTAAAGCAAGGTAAAGATCACACAATAGAGAAGACAACTGAAGTAAGTATCGGATACTGTCGATAGCTGAAATCAAGAAACTCTCTATTTTCGTCAGTGTTTATTGACGATTTCCTTCCATTGACCATGATTTTTCTAAAACCTACAAAATATGAAGAGAAATATCAACGCCAACCTGTTTCCCCACTCATCCTTGGGTTTCATGATGTTTACTGAACATATAAAATTTTCCTTTCCCTCTAAGCAAAAAAATATATTAAAAAACCAAGTTTTCCAAAGCTCGTATACAAAAACAATGAATGAATTAAAAAAACTAAACCTGGAATATTCAAAGCGACCAACTCACTTGAAAGAACATTGTCTATTACAAAAGTTTGCACATCACAACAAAATATTGAAGATAATAATTTTAATTTCACCCACTGTTTACATTACATTTGAAAGTTAACTGACTAATGGTTAACGGATATCACACAACTGTTAAGTGTTGCCAACAAGAGAACAAAATATCCCCAGAGAACACATATCCTATACTTTAGGTGTCCTGTGATCTCAGGTATGTGGTGATCTCACAAAAGGTTTAAGGGTGAGTTCCCAATGAAGCTTTTTTGCTTTTTGCGTCGCACGTCACACATTCTGATTGGCAAATAGCGCCGAGTGTAGGAAATTCGCCAATCAGAAAGCGCGAAGCAAAAAGCGAAATAGTTTCATTGGGAACCCTCCTTAAGACTTCCTTTTTATGTATCCAATGATCAGAATTCTTCCGAATATTTGTACCTCCTGACATTGGCGGATAAAGTTAAAATTGATTGAGGTTTTGTAACCTCAATAACACCTATTATTAATTAAGGACATGTTTTTATATTCACCAAATTGGTGTGGTAGATTGCAAACTCGCCCTTTGATTTGTTCATTTGAAATTTACAGTGTTAATATTGGTCGAATGGAATCCACCACACCAATTTGGTGAATGTAAAAACATGACCTAATGTTCGATTTTTTAGGGCAGCCGTAAGATGCAAGTGTATATATGGACTCTTTCTGTACCGGTTTTCAGTTTCTCTGATTCTCAGCATTACATATGTTAATATAAATGTTTCAATAATATTAATATATTTCAAGGAAGAGTGTAACTACAATGATCATATCATTAATTAACTATCTTCTAATAAAAAATTTCTCTATTCCAACAAGAGTGAGGTCGACAGAAAAATATTAAAAGCAACTCGTATATATTAAAATGCGATCAAAGGCGAAACCACACCCCTGCATGATAATTTTGCGATTTTTCTGCGAATAAAATGGCTGCCATTCAAATATTTTAACTCTGCGAATTCGCGCAAACCACGGAACAACTGAATCCATATTAAATTATTCTTTTATTCCATGCCTTCGCCATATTGATTCAACTAACTTGAAAGATATCTTTGGTTGTTGAATCTTCTATTTTGATTGCAAAAAGATTTCATTTGCATTTATAAGATTTTATGATCAATTATGAGAGATTTGTAGTGTTTGTCAAGTTATAAAAGTTCAGCAAGATTATTAGAGGGAGATGGGGATTCCAATAAATATTTTATTTATTTTCGGGTGACGAACTGTTGTCCACAGAGGGAACAAACTGAAGATGGTGTCTTCAGGTTTGAAACCATTGCATTCTGCAAGAAATGCTCTGGATGTGACTGAGTTATGTATTATATAGAATTTACATATTATTCTCCCATTCTACATTAATGCCATATTTTGAAATATCAAACACTAGAAAAGTATTATTTAACCTATATTTTGTGGTGACTGAACAGCACAGATTACGGAAACAGAAATCGAATTTAGGCGGATAACCACAATTCTTTGGTATTTACCGCAGATATACCTTGGTCTTTCATGATAAATGACAGACGTGACGTCAACGTTTGCTTTCGCCTAAACCTTTTGGTTTAAACTCTGGTTCCTGCTTATTAAAATTCAAAAAGTGTAAACAAAAACATTTGTTTTATTTCTGCCTTCTTAGATAAATGGATAGACTATCATAACACAAGTAATCAGCTAACAGTAAATACACTAAGAAATCCAAACAAGTGCCTTTTATAGGTAACTGTGAATACTCACCATTCAATAGCAAATCTGCTGTTGCCAAATCTTGTACTTCCACCTGGTAATCTGTCCCTTCATAATTCAAATTCAGTGAATATGTTGTCGCCATATCGTGAAATATGAAATATTTACTTAAAAGACCAATTAAAAACACGGTCAGAATGAGGTTAGTTTTCTTTTCGATAATAACCATAACCGAAAATGAAAAACAACTTTGGACTTGGGTAATTACCACAAAATTTTGGTGACAACTATGACATTAAACAGCTGATTCATGACGTCATTAGATGAAAACCAATCTAATAAACGCCTAAACGTTTTGGTAAATACCAATTTAAATTGGTAAATACCGAAACATTTTGGTCATCCGCCTAAATTCGATTAGAGTTCAAACAGTGAGCACAACATGTACATTTCAAAGTAGATTTGAGTGGAGAAACAAAATTATCCACTCAAAAAGTATCTAGACCACGATTCTGCAGCATTCTCAAATATTTTTGTTGAAATCAAATCTCGCTTCTGCAATGAGATCTAATTAAATCTTAATGCAGACTACCTAGTATGTATCTTAAGAACTCCTGAGCATCTTGCTGGACGTTACTGTTGAAGCGGGGTGTAAAACTTTGGATCTGACTCTTTGAGGACACTGTATTAAACACATTCTGCTGAATCCCCCGACCACAGATCCTTGATATTAGTTAAATCTAGTTCATATACCCTTGCAAATTTCGCAATTTTTCTGTGAACAAAATGGCTTCCTGTCATGCCGGACCAATCGTTGATGCAGAACCATGGCGGCAGCTATTTTATTCGCAGAAAAATTGCGAAATTGCGAAACATGTAGGTAATGTTATTTGGAACATTGAACTTCTTCGCTTCCATGTTCAACTGATATTTTATTTAGAAATAGGAGAAAACAAACAATTCCTAACCCCAAATATCGAAAAATTACATGTTATGATTCATCATTTACCGCAATTTTTGCCGCATGGGTATGAACGTTCATGCGGCGATTTTCTTGCGATTTGCGAATCGCAGAAAACCTGCGAATATTCGCGAGGGTATGAACTAGCCTTAATGATTTCGAACATCGTGCTCTCCTTGCTCGCGTCACAGATTATAGAACTCGCCTGTTAAAACATCTCTATCATTAATCGCCTTCATTAATACTCTAGTTGATTAAATAACTATTCTATTACAAATTCAAATAAAAATGTAGCTTCAAACCAGCAGTGGCGTAGCTAACACCCCCGCAACCCCCGCGGCGCGGGGGGGCGCAAGCTTGACAGAGGCGCAAGGAAACCAGAAATTATTGCCTCACATTTAAAGGAGGGTATGGGTAGGGGCGCAAGCAGGTTTCTGCGGGGGGGCTCGCTGAAAGTTAGCTACGCCACTGTTCAAACACATCGTAAACTAATGAATAATATTTTACGTTTATCTCGTAGCTTTTCCCAGTGTTAAAAATGCAAAGAACCAAATTGATTTTGGGTTCAAGATATTTTCAAAAACAGAAAGCAATGTGCTCATCATAATTTCCTTCAAAATGAATGCGACGCGGCTTTGGTGTCACACAAGAAATTGGCAAAGCCTCAAACAGAAATTGATCAAGTAAGTGTAAAATTTTCCACTTTGTGGGATATTGTATAGAGATTAGGATTCATTTGTTTCAAACTGGCCGACACAATTTTTTTGAAATCTTTTTAAATTAACGCAAATGCGCTAGTTGACGATTCAGATACATGCATGTCCATGCAGAGGTTTTGTTGCACGTGCGGTTTTATTGCCATTTACTTTACGTTTCTATGACAAGAACATATTTTATTAGGCTCTGGAATAATTTTGTAAATGCTGGAGTAATGCTATTTGAGTTTTTCAATTTATCCCGATGTAATTTTCACTGCCTTTAAGGCCGACCCTACATGAGATAAAAAAGTGAAAAATATATAGGGATAATTTGTAGAACTTAAATCATTACAGAACCAAATAATATATGTTCTTGCCATAGAAACGTAAGTAAAATGCGTTCAAACCGCCCGTGCTTCAAAAACTCTGCATGGGCACGCATGTATCTGAAACGGCTTTTAAGGAGCGCAGCGATGGATTGGTGGAGTAATGAATAAAAGAAGATACCCATCACAGAATACCTAATCTGTACAGTCAAATATTTGTCACCATCATTCAAAATTTGGCTTGCATATTGTATATAATAGTTGCATTCGTTTGCTAGGATTTGTAGCTGAGGAGCAGTTACACAAAAGAATGTTTCAATAAAATCAGCAAACGAATACTCAAATCGAGTGTGAATTACATCAAGTAAAGTGCTACTTTTCTGGGCAGTAAATTTCAGCTGTCAGTTGAAATACATTTCAAGTGATCCGCCTTTGGAAATATTTGATAAACAGGCTTCTGAAATTTTATAGTTCTCGTTACTTTCTATAATCTGTGATCTTAGCTCCTAAATAATACAATCACGCTACCACTTCTTTCTGCTTCACATCACAGAACCATTGACCACAGATTACGAATTGACAAAAGTGACAAAACAAGAGTTTTTACCATAATATGTGTTCTGTGGTTTTCATTTTCACGACGGAATATTGCAATAGAACTTTTGTCTATGGAATATTGTGATGTGTTTATTGAATTTTGAAGAATAATGGAATCGAATGTGATGTTTTGCTAACATTTAATTTTGCTAATTTAATTTAAACATAGCTAAGGACTAAACTGTCTTAATATTGGTTTCTATATTATGACTCCAGAAACAGAATCAAACTTGAAAAAAAATTCTCCCCAGAAAGTTGGAGATAAGTTCAACTTGATTGATAATAGATCATGTACCAAACCTTCTGATAGGGTATGTATTCAGTATATTATAAAATACTGCATGAGTAGGAGTTGATATTGTTGACATTTAAAGAACTGGACCATTTAACTACTTCGCCCCAATTGAACTTGATATAATCTAGCAGACCAAGAATCCCCTTTATCTATATCCTCAATAGGTAGTTGGTATCTGGCAGTCAATAGACACGGCGGCATGAGAATGACCAGTGCTTATCTTTGACTATCATATGCTGAAGACCAACTAACGATTGCCTATTGTGGATACAAATTTACAAACTACAAACCATATTAATGATGAAATTACCACAATTTGTCTTTATAATGGCTGTTTTGTACCTACTTTACCAATTTGTATCATAAATAAGTATTAGATAGATAGATTTATTTAATGCTTTCAATTTAAACAGTTCAAAAACTCAAGTCATATGAAATCTTTAATAGTTTACATAACATTATAGGAAATACAAAAAAAATACAAATGTCTCTTAATATAACTAAAATACCTAATTACAATAAGTATAAAAATTACACAGTATTAGCTATAACAACAGTAGGTATAATATACTAGTTTTCATTCTGATTGAATTGAAAATCATGCCTGAAATATTGATGAAAACCTAATAATTGACACATTTTTTGCTGTACTTTACTATTCACCATTTATGAAGAGAAAAAACGGACTCTTCAAAGTATAGTGTACTTTAATTCTTAGAAAGAACATTGGTATGCCTCTCTCAACCAGCCTAAGGTTGTCTGTAATAAGCCATGTAGTGACAGTGACCACTATAAGAGGATCCACAGTGATTGGATAATGCATATTGATTGTGGAGTCAAGAAGTTTCCTTGTCCAATGAATTTACCTCATATCCAGATCTTCCAAGGCAAAATCAAAGGCGATACATAAATTTCTCCAGTATCTTCTTGTTGAAGAAAATTGTTTAAAACGAAATAGCATATAATAATAATCGTCTTCTACTTGCATAGGCTATATGTTTGGGTAGACTCTACAAGTATTTATGATGGAGTATTATTAATATTCATGCAGTATAAAAACGCTTTATTGTAGTTATTTCACAGAGTTATATTAAAATTTGGGTTAGAATCTTCAGTTAGACCCTCAGTTTAAAATTTCAGTGAATATCATTGTGAGAGCATAAACAGAATTTGACAAGCTATTTCAAATTTCATTTTATTCATTTCTTGATTGAAAAATTCAATTTTACGAGTACTAAGTACAGTGTGCATTTTACAACCCACATTTTCAACTTGCCACAACAACAATTTTTTTTTGAAACTCAGTGTGATCTTCTGGACAAATATCCAAATGAAATTTTTGGCATTCTCAAGTAATTTCGGTAATATTGGCTTATTTTTGAGTGATAACTGGCATTTTTTAGAACAGCTCCCTGATCTATAATGGGGTTAAAATGTACAATAAACTACCTAACGAAATTAAGAATAAGAGTTATAATAGTTTTAGAAAAATGACAAAAAAACTACTTAGTGATAAGGCTTACTATAGTTTGGAAGAGTTTTATGACAACACATTCTAATGTGTCACTAAATATTTGATAATGTATGTCTTTTTTAGCCATGATTATTAATTATGTATACACCTACACGCCTGCACTGCTTTTAGTCGGCTATATTTAAGTATTTTAGTACTTTAGAATTTTAATATATTGTAGCTGTGGTATTACATGTTATTTATTTATTATTATTATTATATTTCATATTTCAACTGTGTTTGTCAACAAGAAATTGTTCTTATGTACAATAAACATACTTACTACTACTTACATTTCTACAGCGAAAAAAACACTCAACATTTTTCCTTCTCCAAATATTCAACCTTCTTTTAAGAACATCAAAAACAACAAATTTATGCAAAATTTTCAGTGAATTTATTTATGTCAGGTTGGTAACGTTGATCTTTGCATATTTGAACGGCCAACTTTTCGAGCCATTCAACTTCAATATGAATAGGAAATTATTCATTAACGTTTTTTCCCAGTTATCAACTTGACATAAATAAAATTTTGTCTAGATTTGTCGTTTATGTGGTCATCATTGAAGAAGGATGAGTTTTTTTCATAAAAAATGCTGTTTTCAATGAAGAAAAAGTGTGAAACAGGTCAATAAGGGTGTTTACATTCTGCTAGTGATAGAAGGAAGAATTTTCATTATTTCTACTGCTTTTTTCATGGTAGAAATATGAGCTAGAAAATGCCAGTTATCACTCAAAAATATGCCCAAATTCTATTTGAACTTTTTGTTCAAGAAACCAAATTGTGAAAATTACAAAAAAAATTGATAGCTTGTGGCTATCAGTAAACAGAAATTTACCCAAAATAGAAATTTCGGGCATAATATATAAAAGATGTCTCAAGTTCTATTTTCTTTATTTCCTGTTGAAAATATTTCCCCAGTGGATTAGTCTGTTCGATTCACAAGACGTTTTCCGAAATTTTTATTTTATGTACCTATAAAGGTTGTGAGTTGCACTCCCTAGTTCCAACATGCTACAACAAAAACCTCGGTCATGTTAGCTCCTGGCCAACCAGCTCTGAGTGGCCACATTCAATTGATTCCAACATGCATGCAAGTACTAATAGTCGGAATGAATAAATTGCGAATACTGGCAATACTGTGACGGCCTTAAGGTCTTCGGTCCAGGTTTGAAAATTGTCGTAGGAGTTAATGTACACATTTTTCAATAGTTTTACTAACTTGGATACCGTTGCTTCAGCAACTGGTTCAATATACAAAGACTCGTAATTTTTTTAACGGTATAATATAAGAAAACCCGAAATCGTTCACTTTGAATTTCAGTGAAATAGGTTTAGTGTTCAACTCCAAAGAAATCATCATTCTGAATTTTTCGAAAGGTCTAAGTATAGTTTGTAAATAATTTTAATTTTAAATAGTTTGTGGACAATTCTGGCAATACACACAATGTGATGAATAATCAATAGAAATTTTGAGAAGTTTGGGGGTTGTTTAACCCCTTAGGGGGCCTTAATGATTCACTTTCATTAGTTTGATGATGAGAAAAAGTTTCCTTCATTTCTATTGATAACAGTGCTTTGAAAATAATATGGTTTTCATCTTCCCAGCAAATCCATATAAAGATATTTCTTCAACAATTCTTAAAAATCTTGTTTCCTTGTTCAAGACGTCATATCTAAAATTTCCCCATAAACGCAGTTCGCTTATCAAAATGGATTCAGTAAATATCATCTTCAAAAAAAAAGGTATCCATTTTTTAAACAAAAATTAGTATTCTCTTATAATATCTTTGTGTTTTTTCATATTCATAATGAGAGCATCCAATAATTTGTAAATAAATTGAAATATTAAGGTTACAAGTGGCACAAACATGTAACATGTGAAACGTGTATTATTACAAATGTTAAAGAGACATTATTTGTGAAAAATATTTTTCTGAGGAGGGTGGCTCGAGCCCCTAAGCTCTCCCCCATAGGTGCACTAGTACACCCATATGCTGCCGCGTTACCACTAGCTTCTACCTTGAAAGTATCACTGATATTCCCTGACGTAATAATTCCGTAATTCCCTGAAATAAATCATGTAAATAGACGAAAGAAGAGCAAATTCTCCTGGAAAACTTAACGTCTACGGGCAGAAAATTCACATTGTTGTCGGTTAAATACGTGTACTTATATAAATTATTAGCTAATCTAACTTGACTTGACAAACCTAACTTAGACAGAATAATTTATTTTGATTTCGTTAGGATAGTCAGGTCAAGTTAGATTAGCTAATAATTTATATCACCATATTTATTTTACGATTATTATTATCATCAGCTGTTGCGCGCGCAGGGCAATACGTCAGGGAATATCAGTGATACTTTCTAGGTACACGCTTGTCCGCGTTCCTGAGAACGACTTTATCTAAGCCTAAGCCGCCTAGCGCTGTCCGTCTTGCTGGCAATGCCGTCTTGCTGCTTTCACTTGGGTAGATTTCAAACAATACACATCATCTGTCTCAGCCAAAAAAAAATTCTGATCAGCTACCGTATTGAATTATGAAAAAAACTTGTCGAACCCTAGAAACATTTTTATTCGTAAAAATGTAGAGGTTTTTCACCCTTAGAAAACATCTAGGATAAATGAAAACTTTGGTCGTTTTAGTTCACGGCCGGCCAGCTCCAAGCGGTCACATTAAATTGATTGCACAAAGGCCACACAGAGAACAAGGTGTTTTCTGTTCTTATTTCTCAAAGAACAATGGTTGTGCCCGTTCGGTGGCTAACAATTGAAAATAACTTGTACGAAATGACACTTTTGTTTCCAAGTTTGTATATTCTACATACAAAAAAGGATGGCATCTTCTAGCAGCCTTCTGACAATTATTTATTCGACTCAATTTACAGAGAAAGTTTGAGCTGTGAGCATTGAAAAGGTTCAGCTCCAAGCATTCGAAGTAGCGGTGTCGTCTAGACCTCGTGAATTTATTTGCCAGGTGCAACAAAGCCAAGTGGTCGTGGTGATAGATCGTTTGCTTCCCATCTAGGCGGTCTGGGTTCTAGCCCCACCGCCTGCCACTGAGCTAAAGTGGTTCGGAATCCACATTTGAACTGGATCTCCCTTGCTCGCCCAAGCTCTGCTTATGAGGATTTTTCCTTGAAAACCTGAGTGATTCGTAAAAACAAATTTTACAAAACAAAAATGTTTTTCAATTTTTTTCAATTCGAAGAACTGGCTGGTATTTTTTCGTGTTCAAACTCTGAATCACCTCTGCTATTATTCAATTAATTGACAAAAAGGTTAGAACTTCAGTACTCAAACCTTAGATCTGATTATAATTTACACATCCCTAGTAATTCTTTAGCCTTATTTAAAAAGTCCTTTTGATATCAAGGTGTCTATTGCCACAATGTCATGATAAAAGATTTGCTACATCATTCAAAACTTACCTTCACAAAACTCAAAAAAAATTGAATATGTGCTAGGTAGATAAATTCGCGATCTTGTCCTCTCCCTCTATTTGTACTAGAGACGTACCGAAAAAGGGTTTTAACTGAATACTGGACCACAACGACGGAGCTTCGGCGGAAGCATATGGCATAAAGCTTCATCATTATTATCATTTTTAGTGAAACGGGATATAAATAAATCATCTTTAATTCTCCTAATAGAAGTCAAACTGGTAAATCTTAAATTATTTGTAATAGTTAAGAGACAAAGAAAAACTTTGAAAAACATCATACAAAACTTTAATACTCATATTAAATTTTCAATAATTTATGGTGTAAAAATTAGTTCCTAATCAACTAGTAATATTTTAACTCAATATTCGAGATCATTAATCGCATTTTAATATACGAGTCGATTACAATATTTTTCCGTCGACCTCACTCTTGTTGAAATAAATGAATTCTTGATTAGAAGATATTTGATCAATAAAATGAACAGTATTTTCAACAATTTTCTTTGATTATAGTATGGTAAAGTCATTTTTGGATTGATAATAATTTGATTCACAACCCTAAACAATGAAGAATGTCACCAAATTTTGATTTTTTCCCTAAAATACACTCTATTGAAAATGAAAAAAAATACTGTAAAATAATTTTTTTGATACGTCTCTTAGTTTTCGAACTATTTAATAGTTTTTCTACATTCATGCAAAAAGCAAAACTTTATTGAACTATATTCAGTGGAAAAAAAAGCTCTTTATTGCACTCATCTGTCATTCTACTTCAACGTGCTGTCATCATGATAAACATAAACGTTCAAACCCACTACATATTTAGCAGATATTCTGTGAGATTGGCCATACGTTTTAAACAGCTACATATTTTAATTATTTTGTATTAATGTTTGCAGTCATAGTTGAACAAACAATGCCTTCCCGAGAATAACTCCATAATCAAAACCGATCCGCTATGATCTAAACCGTCTACCTGCATAGAGCAAACTGTCTGTACCACAGTATAATGCTAAAAGAACTTTAGCATTATACTGTGTCTGTACTATGACCACACCTCGTGATAACGTACGCGCTCATGGCTACTATGATTTTAATTTTTATAATGCAACTGTGGTTATGTAAACGTCAGTCAAAATTTAATTCTGACAATTACAGAACTGAAAGTTTTAAAATGAGTAATATTAATGGAAAACTAGATGATGGTGATGAAATCGATAATAATAATTATTTATTTAAATTGCATAATTCATTTTCCTTCACCTATAGTGCCGCACCTAAATAAATAATTTTTTGCTTTTTGCATGAACGCAGAAAAAATGTTGTATGCAACTCGTGCAAAAAATGTTTATTGCATTCGACGTGTTGTTCAACTCGGCCTAACGGCCTCGTCGGACAATTTCACGTCGAGTGCAATAAACACGTACTTTTTGCACTTGTTGCATAAATAACTAGCTAGGTACACGACGCGTACTGATCGGCCGCTGTCATTTTACAACAGTCGCCCAATGCGTGCTCTGATCTCGTCCTGTGTGTATGAAGTCTGCGTCGAAAATTGACAAAAAAGTCCAATCCACAAACTAGAAAATGGATTATCATGCCAAAGTGTTAAAATACAACTACTTGCACCCAAAATTTTTTATTTTTTTTTCCTTTCGAACCTCAATTTCGAAAAAAATTGATGTAAATCATGAAGACAGCTGATTTATCCGAAGCCAAACGTTATGTCTATTGTTGGGAACATCATTTTGATGTTGGTATATGTTACTGCAGCACTTGTAATTAACACGTAGGTCTAACTAATATTGTATAAAGGATGAATTTTGAAAACACTGATTGCCAAAAAACAACTAACGTGAAGCTTGAAAGGTCTGCAGTACATAAACGGAACCAAATTAAGTTGTTTGGGAAACTTTTACACGAAGATAATCTTTCATAATCAGTCATACCCGAGAAAGTATTTGTTGCTTGTTTTCAAGAGGATGATATAATAGAGAATTCATTACCTACATGATAACAACAATAAAAGCACAAAAAAGTCTATAATTCACAAAGCTGTGGAAGAAAATTTGAAAAATATTGTTGGTCATCAAGCAACAATCACTAAAGAAGAATATTCCAAGAAGAAAAAGAACAATAGAATCAAAAAGTAAACGATGCAGTACAGTTTAAATGTCCAGTTTAACCGATTCCTCTTCAATTACAATTACAAAACATAATATATACAAGAAAGATACATCACCTTCGGCATCAGATGAAACAGAATATAATAAAGATATTTTGAACAGTACTTGGAAAGACCAGCTCTTATGTGCATATCCAAAGAACCTCAACTATTACTAGTAATACCTCAACAATTATTTTTGCTTGAATATCTTGTCTGAAGCTACACACTGTATACCAAGAAATATAATGATTGCTTTGAAAAAATAATCGCCTTCATCAATGTAATGCCATCCTTGCACTGAATTTCGGTTCAGCAGCTTCAATCATAAGGCGTACTATTCCAATCGTGGTTAGTGAATTAATTATCCATATCTAATATTATACTTATAACCCTATTGTAATACTGATTTACATAAAAACTTGAGTTATTAACGTTATTGATTTCTAACATAAGAATCATCCGCAAAGCAATGAATGAATGTACGGTGAGAACGTTGTGTTGTAATATGACGTCACGTGAGCATGGTGCGCTCGCCGAAATATTTGAAAAGTACAGAAACTAAGATTGTCATACAACACTACTTGCTTGATTTGAATGAAACAAAATCAGGTGTATTTCTGAACATATAGGCTTCACGGTCATAAAGTTTCAAATCATTTAGTGGCATTCATTCTTCATTACTGGTCGATGCCCTCTACTTCTTTGGCATGTAAATAATCGAAAATCATGGAAAAATATCACGATACTACATCACATGTTCGGATCTGGTGAATTTTTTCGATAAGAGTCATGCAAGTCATCTGATTCACAACTCTAAAAAATTTCCGGTCGATGCCGGCCATCCACTTCTGTGGGATGGAAATTATAATCGCAATACTTCAAACAGCAGGAATAATCTTACGTGAAATTTTTAACTTTTACTGGTCAACGCCGGCCGCTGTTCAATAATAAATTAATATAGAAACTTAAAGGACCAAACAACAATGCAATTGATAGAGACTTATACATTCTACAATATGCAGACGATACAGCTCTTCATGTCTAATCAATAAGGGCAACAACAGAAAAACTAACAATTTACCAGCACCTGGTTTAACCTTTGGATACTGCAACGTAACCCAAGAAAATCACAATTTGATATTTTCTACCATAGACTGACCATCAAACAATCTACTAACAGTAACCATCAATAATCACACCATTCACACTCTCAGAAGCCAACAAACTGCAAAATATCTTGGAATTTACATGGACAACAAACTGAACTTCAACCACCACACTAAAACCATTAAAAGCCAGTGCAAAACAAAAGGTAAACACTTCAGGACAATTTACAAAAACGATGGAATTGAACAGCAGCAAAAATGTACAAGATGATTTGCCGCCCTCTTTTAGAATATGCCCACATCATATACCTGAACAGTCGAAAACCAGCCTTGAGAAACATACCAGTAGCTGAAACATCTACTTTTAGTACATCATAAAAATCAGCCACCCAGATAATCCACTTCATAACCCACCAAACGAACTTCTGTATAAATTAACATATAAACCAATTAGAAACATACTCTCTGATTTAGCACGAATATACACCAATCAATAATGAAAACAACATCGACATCCTTACACCATACTGCAAGGATCGTGCAGGAAGGAACCAAACAACCCCCAAGTACCCAGAAAAACAATTGGGGAAGCAATAATAGACCTACAAGAATGAAGAAATGAAGTCCAAAATCACCTTCCAGAATAATTTTTTTTATACGAACCTATATAGCTGAATATTCACACATATAAGTAAAATTGTAAAGACTTTTTTGTAATCACTACTGGCTGGAGGACCTCGGTCGATGGCTTTTTGGATTTATTACCAATGAAGAACATTTATAATTATTATTATTAAGGAGATATGGAAAAATAACGCAATTTGAGTTGGAATGCTGCTCATTCGATGCTTTTTTTCAATAAATAGGATAAGAGTAAAGAGATCTTTTTGAATTAAGAATGTTCCAATATACAGGGTGTTAATGAAGTATGTTGACAAACTTCGAGGGGTGAATCTTTGAAAGATTTCAAAACTAAAAGTTCATATAGACATATGTCCCAAACTGCTTGGTTTTCGAGGTAGTTACAGGGTGATAAAAATAAATTATTTTCAAGATTTTTTTGGAGTTAACTTCGACATTTCTGACAATAATCAGTTCAAATTATGCAAGTACAATCCATTCAATAGTACGCACATTGCAAAATAATTCTCAGGGTCCTCCTTTTTTCAGAGTCAAGTCTTGTTCAACTGTTCAGAATTGTATTCGCCTTATTTGAACTTATTATTGTCGAAAATGTCTAAGTTAACTTAAAAAACTCTCGAAAAAAATGTATTTACATCACCCTCTACCTCGAAAACCATGCATATGTTTATATGAACTTTTTGCCTTGAAATGTTTCAAAGAGTTATATCTCGAAGTTTGTCAACGTAATCAATTAACACCCTGTATATACATATAAACATATGCTCGAACAACTGTCGGCCGTTGCCGGCCAGTTAAAATTCTTCGAATTGAAATTGAGGATTGGGATTGTTGTATACTTGCTTGTCGTTACTATCTACTTTTTCTATTTGAAAGTAGGTAATCGATGAAAATTTGGTTGAAATGACAAGAGATTAAGGAAATTTAAATTTCGTAAAAATAATTTTTATTTGTTAGACACCGAACTAACATAATCATTCTAGAAAATAAGGAGAGAAAACAAATTCTCAACGCATTGCTCTCCGTGTGGCCATGGTGAAATCAATGGAATTGGTATGCTTGAAGCTGGCCGGCGTGGAGCATAACCGGGGTTAAATTTATGTTGCAGTTTATACAGTGACCGCCATAAAGTACATAACATATGGGAAAAAGTTTATTTTTGGAGTAATGGAAACATTTTTCTGGGTGATCGATTGTGCATGTCCAAAAATCCGAAAATTGATTTTGATACATTTCACGTGATCACTGGTATCGCAGCAAATTGAAAAAAATACTATAAAGGCAAGAGGTAAATTGAAAATCGCTTTTTTAATTTTCTGCTCCAACAAAAATAATTATTTTTTTCTTGATTATACTGAAACATTTCCATTTCGATGACAGTGACAGAACTCACTCATTTTCTCCACACCAGATAGCAACAAATTAAAAAAAAGGTTTTTGTACAGACTCTGGCTGTTACAGTGGCTCGCATCTAACAGTTATATCAAAACTTCAGAGCTGTTATGACCACATGGTACTCCAGAAACATCGTGTTTTCTGGATTATAATCAAGTTTCGAAGATACTCGTGCTTAAAAGTTTTACTTCGGAAATCAATCTCAAAACTATTGAATTTGACGCATTATTAATCTGAAATAGACTTTCTGAATATTTTCACAATATTTGAGCATAGTACGATGGCTGATTATTTACTTAGTGTAAAGTGGTGATGTGTATAGTGATGATTATTAGATATACATTTAAAACCCACTTCTGAATAATAATAATATGTAACCATGAAAATATATTCACTTAAATCGTTTTTTTCCACTAAGGTTTAAAAATGCAAACAGGTTGTAACGAAATGGTACTGCATTCTCTACCGCATAATTGTCCAAGTCTAAACATTCAATAGGAAAGTCAATGTTAACATTGAGTTTTCCCTTAAATCTTTTCGTGTGAGAAAATCGTTATATTACTTTATTGTCGAATATCAAACTCTCATAGAATTATAAAACAACAGGTAGATTAGGTCTCAGGTAGTAGCCATATAATAAAATGAATACATTTTTGAAAAATTTGTAAATATACAGTCATGAGTTAATAAATACTACAGATTTAACAAGGATTTGAGATAATAATAAATCATCCAAAAATTCGTATTACAGAAATGACACATTCTGCTGGCTCCATTTGATCATCGTAATATTCCTGCAAGTTATAGTAGGCCTCACAAGCAGAATGCTTTTAACTTGATTCCGGAAGGCATGTAAGAATGCTTTCGTGTTGGTAAATGATTGTAGATTTTTTACTCCCATAAATAAGTGGATACTTCGTTAAAGATGACTTGGGGATTGGAAGTAGGATGTTTCTATTTTGCCTGGTAGTGTAACCAGGTACGGGGGTGATTGTATTTAAATTCACTTGGTGTAGGTATAAGACATAATGCTAGCCAATGTCAGTACCTTGTGCGGAATAAGCAAGGATTTGCAATGTTCCCTTGACTTTGTGGTGTTCTTTTTTGAAGAACCAAAACAGAATTCAAAAGTTGCTGGCTAGAAAATCCCCAAAAAACTGTTCCAGACATAAGATGAGATTCTGTCAAAGAAAAATAAACCACCACCACCCTTGCCGTTTCAAAATTGAGATTTCTAGCTACGGTTCTTGTTACCACATAGCATCCTGAAGCAAGATTTTTTGTTAGGACAGGAATTCGTAAAAAGTTTTATTTTCGATGTTCTGTATTTCAAGAAGAGTCAAGATAGTCAAATTTAAAGGTTACAAGGTTTGTTTTTGTTATATTGGAACACAGCGAATTTGAGTCGAACCATTTCTTCACTAGTCATGAGTCATTATGCAAATGATTTTTTAAATTTTCAGTGTATTTACCACGCCAAAGAAGTGTGGTATCGTCCACAAAGAGTGTGAAAGTTCCTCCAATGTTGTATTTACCAGATCATTCAAATATAGCAAGAACAGTAGTGGTCCTAGAATAGATCCTTGCGGAACCCCATTCGCGATCTGTAGTATGTTAGATGTCTGATCATTCATTCTCACCACTTGATGTCTGTTGGAGAGGTAATACTCGAACCATTAATGTGAGACGCCTTTAATCCCATATAGATTCAATTTTTGCAAACGATGTTCTGCGTTTTACACAATCAAAAGCTTTTGAGAAGTCGCAAAACGCCGCTGCAACAACCTCATCAGTTATCAGGCTGGTATGAACTTGTTCTAAAAAAGAAATGATACCAACATTGGTGCTTTTCTATTTCTGAAATCCAAACTGGTATTTCGATATTGAGCTATGACAATTCACAAATTCAAGACTGCAAGTTTTGACAAGGTTTTCTATAATCTTTGCTAGTCATTACATGGGACAGAAATTTCCTCCTTTGTGGAGAGGTATGACAATGTTGAAAAAATTCCGGTAATAAATGATTCATTGATTTATTCAGCTAGAATATCTAGAGCTTGATCTGGTAGATATTCAAAAAATTTTAGGCATCTAGCTATTCCTAAGAATTTTTTAGTTCTTATGTCATTTATAGTTTGTTTTATCTCTGCTATCGTAGGTTCAAGAAAGAAATATTCATTAATTGTAATGTGTTCAAGGTAATCAGTTGGGTCTCCTTTAGGATTCCGATCTGATGTTGAATTCTAAGAAACCGAGTAATAGAAAATCATTAATCTAATTTGCCTGAATGAGTCGATAGGCAATGAATGCAATTTGTCTAGATTCCAATCCCGACGTCTGGTGCTTGCTTGGAGTGTGCGCCGACCACCCGGGGTGGTGCTGTAGGTTTTCTGGATTTTCCTACAGCTTAAAAGTGAATACGCCACCAAAAATCAGTAAGTCACCCAGGAGCGGCACGGCAAATAATAATAATAGCCGTCCTCTACCCGCACAGACTATTATTTTTATTTTTACTTCTAAATTTCAATATATTTAATGATTCAGATGGAAAAAGCACAATTGTTACCATTTTTGCTTCCTGAATATTAATTTCTCTCTCTCTCTTTGTGTAAGTGAAAGCAGACAGAGTATTATTACCTAACCCATCACAAATGACGAGAAAAACTTAATTATGGTTTGGGATATTTCTACACAAACCCACAGGCATCAATACCCGCTGCTGGATCAGATTTACGAGTATCAAAATCATCTTTCAATCTGCCATATCTCAAAAACTGTTTCTTCCAAATTTTGTGCTTTGGTACTACTCGAACATCAATCAAAACCCACATTACATTCGACAAATTCACAGAAACCGTTCTTTTCATTCAGGATTGTGGGCCTTACATTTTGTTTCTATCCATCAGTTCTAATCTCGAACCAAATCTAAATAAGTAATCGATTTGGAAGTAAAAGCGTTTATTCGGCCACAAACATCAATTATGAAAGGATTATGAATTGTGTGTCTGTGAAAAGAGAAAGAACCATAATTTAGAATTTTTGGTTCAGCGAACAATTCATCTGTAAGAGTGTGTTGTAGCGGTGAGTGGGAAAATACTTGAAATTTATAGATTGTACTAATTCAATATTGCCAAAATTCAAATTACTTAAAGAACATCATCGCAAGACTTTTTTTCTTCCCGTCAATCTGATAACAATTTTTAAATGTGTATATCAAAAAGCCACTTGAAAAATTTAATAGCAATATGCTCACTAATCCTCGCTAAAAGGTGTATGGGAGACTCAGTTATGTTTCCAGATTTTCTGTGCAGAAAGCTGGTAAGTTTTTTTCTTCTGTACCTCTATCAATGTGACCCATCTGGTCGTTATTTTTACCGTTGAAAGAGTGACCTTTGGTGTAGGTCTTTGGATCTTTGTTCCACAAGTGATTTATAATTCTTCGCCATAATGCTAGTGTTCGAAGGGAGCATAACGCAGATCTGGCGTTTTACAAGGGAAGGTAAAACTGGCATTTATACGGTATCCAGGTTAAATTGCCGGGAGTCCAGAAGTGCATACCCAGTCAGAAACAATTTGAGTATTTTTTTCATTAACTTCCGATTTAAGGTCCTATATTTTTTATTCCATACTTTCTGGTGTACCTCTCATAAACATGGCCTACCGTTCGTGTCAAGTTTACTGCCAACCTTTTTCATACTTCACTCCTTCAATTTCCAGCTCAAGTGGTCGTGAGATTCTCTCTCTGTTGACAAACAATTTTTTCGAACTAACTTCGCTTGTTTCCTTGTTCATCTAAAAATTATAGAAGTCTTCCTTGCTCTTTGGGCCTACGATTTTCATCATATTGTTTTTTATTAAACCTTCTATTTGTTGGTTTCTCCATATTAGTCAAATGCTGCAAATCCCCCGTCCTCAACAATTATAACATTCATTACAAAACTCAGCATCTTTCATTACATTATTCGACCATTCAAATAGGTATTCCAACTGATTACTTACCGCCAAAATGACTTATTGGTCTGACCCAACTTCACCCGGCTCATCCTCTCACACAATATGTCCATATCGGCGTTATACACTGTATAATCTGAATACGGTATGTTTTAAGTAGGGAATAAATTCATTATTTCTGATATTCTGAAAAAATCTTCGGATAATAGCCCAGGCAACCAAGCCGAATTTCAGCAATCATCATGTTCTGATTAATTGTCTCCATGGGCACAACGAGATATAATGGACAGTTTTCGAGATACAGGGCGTCAAACATGCGGAGGCAGGGTTGTTTCTCACCAATAAAATCAATAACGAGGCGATTATTTTGTAAAAAAGAGTTATGGATAGCAGTTACAGTCTGGATATTTTCGTCAAGAGTTTCAATGAAGAGTTCTAAGAATCCACATACAGGGTGATTCTTTTTCTATTGGTCGATAAGATTGTTATGTAATTCTTTGAACAAACTCAGTCAAAAGCTAATGCTCGTATAGACTTGCAAATTGGGTAAATATATCATTTGATTTTAATATTGGATGATCTGAGTTAACTATCATACAGGGTTACTCAAGATTGTCTTTTTCAGATGTATTTATATAGAATACGTACAATAAAGATGCAGCAAATAGACAAAAGCCGCAAAATATTGATTATATTATTATATTTAGTTTTCTACTTTATTTTATGTATGTTCCTGAATAAAATTAATATAAATACAACTGAAAAGAACAATTCTGAACGACCCTGTATAATAACATCCTTAGATCAACTAATATCAAAATCAAATGATATTTACTTAATGTGCATGTCTTCGGGCTTTAGCTTTTGACTGAGTTTATTCAAAGAATTTCATAAAATTTCAACATTGACTACTGGAAAAAAATCACCCTGTATACTGAGTCTTAGAACTCTTCATTGCAACTCGTGTTGAGATATCAAGATGGTAATCGCTATCCATAACTTATTGTATCAAAATAATTGCAACATTATTGGTTTTATAGGTAACAAACTTGCTTCCGCATGTTTAGCACTCTGTATTTCTGTCCATTACATCTCGTTGTGCCCATGGAGACATTTGATCAGGACATCATAACCTACATTACACCAAATTTTCAGCCAATTCGACTGCGACTCTTTTTCCAAAAGAACCGTGCAGGGTCCTTTATCGGAGTCAATAGGCGATGTGCTTGCTAGGAGTGCGCAATGACCACCCAGGGGCAAGAATTCCTATCCACAACACTTTCCAATACGCAATCCGCATGGGCTAATCAAAACTCTATTTTAGTTGCGCCTGCGTGGTGTGCACTGTAATTTTAGGTTGCGTTGAGGATTAACTTGTATATCAAGGTCCAGTTTGGTTAGATTAGATCATGTTCCCTTCTTTTATGGCTTAAAAATGAAAAAAGAAGGGAACATGATCTAACCTAACCAAACTAACCTTGCTATCCAAGTTGAATACTTGGGACTACTATACCGCCTTAGCATCGATTCAAATATACCAGGATAGTTCTGATTGGTTCATGCGAATTGCCTATTGGGAAGTGTCGTGGAAAGGAATTCTTGCCACCCAGGGTGGTGCTGTAGGTTTTCCGGACTTCCGAGAGCTGAGAAGTAATTACGTCGCTCCGGAGCGCCACGGCAAATAATAATAATAATAGCTGTCCTCCACCCTATTCATTTGGGTACACTCTATGAGTATTTATGAGGAAGTATTATTAGTATTGAAGGTCCGCACTCCGTCATATTTTATGGTTTTTGGTCTATAACCCTTTATTTATCGAAAACGTTTTGTTGGTCGGCAGATCGGAGAATTGCTCCAAACAACCAATCTACGCACCTATTAAGAATCATAATAGTGAGTCCTGTGGATATATTGATTGTTTTGGGTCAGGTATACTACTGTTACAGCCTGTCGAGAGTATAGTCGTATTGTTTTGTGAAGTATATAACAGACAGCTCAGGCATACGAACTTCTTGATAATATAGTATCCACCAAGGACGGTGATTGACGGTTGTATACCTGCTACGATCGGGGAGGGGGAAAGGTTGCATTGGCTCTATCGGAAAATACCTTTTTTGTCAAACCGGGTAAGGGAAAAATCGCAAGAAGAGTGTATTCATCACAGCAGTCACAATCATCAGAACTTGCGAACAACATTCTTTTCTTGCATTCCTTTAGTGGCTGCGACTCTACTTCAGCGATTTTCAAAAAAGGAACAGAAGAAGCATCCAGGCAGCATTTTTTTCGAGTGTTCAATCAAGAGCAAAAATGGCTGGAAAATGAATTACCTCCTAAAGTATGGGGTTGGAAACGAGTCCAAGGATACTTCAGTCCAATTACAACAATGGACTCCATTGTACCGAGGCTTTATAAATCTGAAAAGCAGGCAATGATTGTACAACGGTTTGCAATAATTGTCATGGATACTGCTTCAATGGGCTGAAAATAGTCGATGATGAAAATGAAGACGGAGACGAGGACGATAACGCGAATGAAGAAAGGGCATTGTCAACCACAAGCTCGAGACGAAGTTCCTATGCGGGGAGCATTAATTTATCGGATTATGCTGATGTGGTCGATGATAATAGTCCCAGTACCAGTCAGAATGCAAAAAATCAACGCAATCAAACTTAATAACGTAAGTAAATAAAAAAATTTACAAATAATAAAAAATATAAAATTTTACGCAACGAATATAAATTTCTGTATTCAGAATTCTCACAGAGATTTATTAGGACAGAGTTTTATGAATAAACTGAATTTAACATTTTTTGTAGAAAATTGAATATTCTCAAGTTTTGGCAACTACAACTTTTTCGATAAAGTTAATGAAAAAAGAGTTATAGACCAAAAACCATAAAGAAACACGTTTTTTCCAAGATGGTGGCAAATGCGGACCTTTAATTCGTAAGGACGTCTGACAGGTTCAAGAGTATTAGCCCTAATACTTTTCACATATTCACGAAATTTCAAAACTTTCGGATTTATTATTTTTATTTTCGCTTCGTTACCTGGGCTATAAGTCGATTTTCTTTTTCAATAGGTCAATATTTGAATCATACCTAAAATATACAAGATTATCCACATTTGAGTATAAGTAATATTGGTGATATTTTTTAATAGGTAATGTTTCCATTTGCTTGGATCATCATTTAATTCATTGATGCCAGTTTTTATGAGATAATGTCAACGGCTGCGAAGATGTGGGACAAAAATATCCCGATGCACGTAATGAATAATAATAATAATATAATAATACTCCCTCATAAACACTCGTTGAGTGTACCCAAAGGCATAGCCTGTGTGGGTAGAGGAAGGCTATTATTATTATTTGCCGTGAATACAACAGATACTTTTACCTTCCGAATCGTGGGTAGTCGCAGTCATATTAATTAGATATACGATGAAGTTTTTGCCCATATCTCTGCAACTGTTTGAAAAATATGGAAAAAGTAGTGGGTGTCCCATATTGAAAAATATCACCGGTGTCATTTTCACTCAAATGCGGATCAAACTATATATTTTGGGTATGGTTCACAAACTTTCCGTACGGAAAAGAAAATTGACCTGTCCAAAGATTTTTTCGAAATATCTTGATAAAAATGTATTACAAACTTTATGAACACTGTGTATATACATTTTACATTATATAACGCTATGCAACGATTCCGCCGATATCGATTGTCTTCTTGTGAAAGACGAGATCGAGATTAGTCTAATTTGGCTCGGTAATCATCCATGGAATGCTGTGAACCAACGACCAAAAAGGGTTCGTTTTTTCAGCGTATTCCCAACTGTGATCTGTTAAATTGGGTTATTGAATGTATTTGTTGTATTAGATGATCCGAGAATTGAAGTCTTATGTGAGGTTTAAATTTTTTACAATTATCTTGTAATCCGTTTCAATCAAGCGCCGCCTATGGATCACACAATTTCGAACGCATTATGAACTAACTCTTTTCTTGGAAATTGGATTTGGCGAAGTAAATTTCCCAGAACTCCGTCGAATCGTTGTTCTGAATCGTTCAAGTATTGTCACTGCGTGAAACTCGAATCATCTTGGCATTCGGATGCATTCTAAAAGCTTATCTCTTATCTCTTCTCGTAATAGGATGAAACAAAATCGCTATCCGCGCCTGTTTGTCTGTTTCTCTGCTTATTTCTGAACCACGCAACTGATTATACGGGTTTCACTGTCATTTAAATGATTTTTACGGAAGGTTAGTACCTATGTACAATGCATTCCAAGTTTTTGTGCGGTAGAGAAAATTCAGTGTCGTCAAAAAATGTATTTTCGGGAGTTTACATTACTTTTGCTGGCTCAACATTAAGTGAAAAATCAAGATGGTAACCTAACGAATTGTAGCTTTTTAAAAAGCGTAGAGGAAAGTTCCCTATGAAATGAGTCTACCTCCTAAGGTTCATTCACAGTTACCATTTTTATCTTCAAAACAATATCAAAGCGATTAACTCTTCGAATGGGCAGTGCTTTTCTGAATATAAATGACACCATATGTGAATTGCATCCGTGCGAAGCGGAGGCGGGTCGCTAGTTAGGGTATATAAGAGGGTAAGCTGAGGACGACGGAAGGTCAGTCAGTTTGGCGATAAGTAATCAAGTAGTTCGAATTATTGAAATGTGAATTGTTAGTTTTTCACTGTGTCATTATTTGGAGCATCCACGGAGATGTAACAATTTTTTTTTGAAAATAGATTTTTTTCAATTCGTGCCCTATTTGCTCATACAATTTCCAAGATCTTCCGTTCATGTTTTTGTTACTAAATAACAATATTTTCAATTTTTTTTAAATGATAAATTTTGGGTATATTTTGAAGGTAGATCAAAATAACTAATTCTTAATATACCTGATGTCTAATAATGTCGAATATGTGCTCCGAAATGTTCATAACGAGGCTCAACGAGCTCTAAAAGGGGAACATAGGATGATTATAATCATATATTCTCAGAAGTAAAAATTATGGTCACTGTTGGTTTTATTTTCGTATGGCATCTGACTTTCTCATAAATCACGATAATCTGGCAATTGGGTGCCAACAAAGTTTTCTCATAATCGCTCGAAATGGATTATAGTATCTTGCAGTCGAACAAATCTTTGAAAATGTCTGTATCATTGATACCTGTCAGAACTTTCCAAGTCGAATAGGGAGTTTGGGTTTAGGAGACAAACTATGAATGGAATTTTGGGTATAATACCATACGTAGAATTTTTGAAAAAGCTATATTTCTTGTAAAGTTACATTACAGTTTATACATAATATGAATGAATACTATCCTTATGATCGTTGACCAAATGAATTAGTTGATCAATTAATAACAATAAGAGTAAAATCATTCAAAATAATATTGATAGTAATGATGAACAAAAAACAATTATAAATTATCTTTGCAATCATCACTTAGATCTAGAGCATAATTAAATATTTGGTAATAACAAAAATTGCTGTTACTATACTTGTAACTGATATCTGACTCTCAGTTCATAGCGAGCAGAATCAGAACCATAAAACGCTAACGACGTGAGCGCAGCATCCATCGGTCCTAGCACCCGATTTGCATATAATATGCCAGAATATCCCTTTTTGTCTTTCAATTTTCATTAGATAGTGCGCTATCCAGGGCTAATATATACTTTGTTGAGTTCCGAAATCTTGAATAAACTCCTACTCTAAAAAGTTCAGGTTACTCAAGTAACTCGTGCTAGGAATCGCACGTTAAAAGGTAAGACCTCGTTAATCCTTGACTCGCACAAGTTTCGTTCGTAGGGGGATGACAGCTGGTTAACGGAAAAAATTATTTTTAAACAATTTTAATAAAACAATTTAAACAATTTTAAAATAATTTTAAATTTTTGAATTGGAATATTTCCTGCTGTTCCGAAGGAATCTGGTAAACACCGATAGTAAATTATCTTATCTAGGCCATACCTTTTCATCGGAACCGAGGTACCCGCTATTCATCGTTAGTCATCAAATGACTAAGAAGGCAAAGTCAACTTGTTGACAAAGAGCCGATGGATAGTGAAATCCCAAAATGGCCACATATAGAGTATATCCAATATCGTCCGCCAGTGTCAATGAAGGAGCAAATTTTTTTTGTAATTAATATTCCAGTCAGGCCCTGTCTCCGGAGCCCCGACACCTCCGGAGGGCGCGCTGGTTCATTTATCCCAATAACCACTCCCTACGACGTGGGGTAAGTGACTATAAGATCCGAGAATCATGGCAGAGTGAACGAAGAATGTCGGCCTTCTGCATTCGTCCGGCTAAGAATTCTACCGAATTACGGCAAGTAGGTATGATTATTAAGTTTAAGGCAGTCCATCATTCCACCAAGGACCACTGATATCAGAACCACCATTTCAACAGAATGGTTTGGGTAAAGCCTGCTGAGTTCAAAGAGTAGGTCTCGATATTTAGTCCGTTTTTCCTCCTCTTTTCGGACGAGGTTCGTTTCGCTAGGAGCTGAAAAATCAATGACGATAATCGTCCTACTTTGATGGTCGAGGAGGACTACATCAGGCTTATTGGCTTGTATTTGCCTGAGGGTGGGGAATGGGTAGTTCCAATAGATTCAGCACTTCTCATTCTCCACAACGGACACAGTATCCCCCGGAGCATAAGGCAACACCGGTGTCTCGTCTACACCGTACGAGTGTCGTAGATGGTAGTACAACATTTGTAGGGCCGCGTTATTACTGTGGATATAGGCTGAGACCGCATAAGCTGGACAAGCTGACAGCAAATGCATTATGGTCTCAGCTACCCCACGACAGGCTCTGCATCTAGTGTCAGGGACCTCTATACCCATGACGCGACTACGGTAAACGAGGGTGTTGAAGACACCATCCTGAGAAATGCAAAGGTCGGGTTTTTGGATAAGCCAAGGTCTTCAATGTTCTTGAAGATGACCCCATACATTGGCTTATCCTAATGTAGCTGCAGAAGACACTCACTCTCCGCAACTTTAACGTGGGCTTTTTCTTTTCTTGAACGGGTTCCAATTTCGTCGGTCTTGTTCAGGATGCCGAATATCCAAATTCAGTTCCAACCCGAAATGACAGCTCCTAAATTCTCTATATCTCGAAAACTTACCATTTTTGAGCTTTGTCAAGAACTACAACATATCAAAAATTCAGCAAAATTCACGGAAAGCTATTTTCCATAAAAAAATGTGCGTGATCCTTTCGTTGAATTCACTCCATATGTCCTTGTGTGTATAACAGTGTATGTGCATGGTTGGCATTGAAAGGAACCGTTTGCCATAGATTTTTATGGAATTAAAAGCCATATTTTCCTGTCTATTATTCAAACGTAGCTAAATATTTTCTATGTAACGTCCATGCTTCGCTGACATATGTAACGAGATAGGTTTTTTAACCATTTTATAGATTCTGTTTCGTGCATTTTTTCCAGTAGTTGTAATTTTAGAGGAGATTTTTCTTTACGCAGTTTTAGACACCTTCGTTAGTTTGTCTGTCTCTATTCTATATTGTTTGTGCCATTAATGTTTCAACCTATATAGGCATATTAATGAAATTTTCTATTTATGTGCTGTCGTTCTCGACGATACCGAGTCTGTCCTTTTTTATTTGATTCGATACCATCAGTTTTCAATTTATCAATTTTCAAACCGATCTCCCAAACTTCCTCGTCCATTTTGCCACTTTGTTTTACTGATTTCATTGACCGTCCTTCATTTACATTGTCAACATTTGCCACTATAACGTTCCTCCATTTCAGTTATTGCATTGATAGATATGATAGGGGCCATCTCATTAAGTTATCGTAGACCTTGTGCCACCATGAATTAATTCTCTCATATCAACTCTTTCTTTGCAGTGAACCAGTTGTCATTTTAGTAGTAGTTTTCGTGATATTTCTATCTTAGTGTTCTGCATAACTTCTTTATCTTTATAGGGTGGCTTGTATGAAATATAAATGTGCTACAAAAAAAAGAAGTGTCGAATTCTGTAATACACTTCTTCCATAATGTTATTTTTCAACTTTGACAGTATAGAAGAACCGCCAGTCTAAGACTAAGTCTGGATTCATGCAGCACCAATTAACAATTATCATTTAGCAAGTATTGAAAATGCTGCATTCATGCACCCAAATTGACAATTAACAAGGAACAAGTGAGCATGCGCACGAAGCAGATCCGTGCCATTTGAGTTAACCTCATTTTGTCATGAAAACTGTTTAAACATTCAGATTCTATTCGTTTTCCAAATGTTTATAATCAATTTGGCGCATTCACGATGGTCATTGAAATGGAAGCTACTCAAGCATTTTTTTTGTTGATTTTCCAATCCACGATCATCTGCGTAGTAGTTGCGCACTAGAAAAAAATCTCGTTCAATTAGAGTAGAAAGATAAAAGTTGGCCAACTTCTACTTGTTACTTGATAATTGATAATTGTTAATTGTCTGCATGGATGCATTCATTGTAATACAAGGAGTTCAATTTGTACTTGGTAATTGTTAATTGATAATTGTTACTTGATAATTGTTAATTGGTGCTGCATGAATCCACACTTAGTAAAGTAAAGTTATTGATTCCTTGGCATGTGAGCATATCGAAATTATATGTTGGACTATGCCAGAAGTTAAGGTGACCCCAATCACTCAGTATATTAGTATGATATCCATATCCGAAAACTATGCATTTTGGATTCATAAATAAAAATGTATTCTTTCAAACCTTACTAGAAAAATTAAATATAAATACTGAATATTTTTAATTACAATACATAAGTTAGTGATGCGCACCTTTTACCCCCAATAATGATCTGTTTTGAGAGGGGAAATCTTTCAGCATTTGCCTGTTATCTATTTTATTTGTAGTTCACTCTGGTAGTGGTCTCGCTGCCTATGTATGTTAGATATTATTTATTTTCATTTTGTTTTGCTTGTGTTATGATTAAATATTTGTTTTCAGTATTATTTTGTGAAATAGTGCATGCAACTTCTTACGAATGGGGCTTCTAACGGATTGCGGAGAGATGACCAATAATTCACAGGTAAGAATTTATTATTTCATTTGATAACTTCGATTCAGCTTGGTCAATCATAATTTCATATGATTTGCTATTTTTTTGAGTGGAAAAGCAAGGATGAGTAATTAATTAGTGTTTATTTTTATTTCAGTTAATACGTTGAAATAGAAATTTGCTTGAAGTGAAATTACCATATACACTCACTGTCGTTAAAGTACAATGCCCGCAAAAACCGTAAATTACAATTCCAGTTACACTTTCCAATTCATTAGCAAATTTTATTTTTGAAGTGAAATTAATAACCCTCATTGTTGTGTACCCCTATACTTATTGAAAATATTTGTGTATGTCGTTCGTATCAACTATTTCTGACCTGACTTGACCTGACTTGAATACAAATCAAAAATTTTATCGTGTATGCGTTATATAATTACTTATGAATATCATCATTGCAATATTCAGGTTCAGAAACAGTTGTATCTCAGGGTCAACCTACATACCGGGCTGGCAAATACAGTGTTCACCAAATCAAACTGAACCACTAGAGTATTCTCACCATGTATTAATATGTAGACGCATTCCTCACAAATATTACTCAAATGCATGCGATGTGTCCAAGATGGGATAGCATAAATATTTCGGAAATAATATAACTTAAAATTAAGTGAGGAAAAAGTGGCTCATTGCAAAACCTTTAATATAAATTTTGAAAATGAAGTAAGTTTTCCGATTTCGAATTTTCGAAATAATGAAGAAGTGCTTTTTCATTGTCATTTCATAATTTTCACAATATGGCGTTTGATAAATTGTAAAAAGCTTCCGCGGCCATTGTTAGTTACATGAAGACTTTTCGGGGTGTAAGACCGACGTTTCGCCAACACAAGTAGATGGCATTCTCAAGAAAGTTTTTTTGTGTATTTGACAGCTTCTCAATTCACTGTCTCTCAACTTCGGAGATTGAGTAGCTTTCAAATACAAAAAAATCTCTTGAGAAAGCCAACCACTCGTGTTGGCCTTACATCCCGTCTTCATGTAAATATGGCGTTTACATATTAGAAAATATTGTTTTTCTCCAAATGACATTAAAAGCGGCCTTTTAATGACACTTGACAGGCTTAGAAGTTGTACTTTTAATCCCTAGGCAGAAAAAGTCCACTTTTACTGCCTAAGCAGAAAAAGTTCGTTGCTAGGCAACCTTCCAAGTAATAATTTAAATCAATCTGGTTATTGAAAACAAATTCAACAAACGTCATCAGCGGTAAACATAGTAACGCAGGGCCCAGTTACCTTTGATGAAATAATTTAGTTATTTGGATATTGATAATAAAACGCAATTTAAATATGAAAAAGTCGATTTTGCGTGGAATTGGAACAAATTTGAAAAAAAAATTATATGTTTCACACGGCAGAAAAGCAGATTTAATGCCTTGGCTGGTTTCATAGCCGAGCGTAGCGACATTAAATCTTGTGCTTTTATGCCTAGTAAAACAAATAACTATTGTTGACACTTCAGCATTTGTTTGTGTTTTATCGATTCTTCCAAAAAAGCCTACTGATAATTCAGATATCTCTAAAAACCACACGTAAATTTTAGTTTTTCCAAGTTTCTACAAAAACGTTTAATTTAGATATAGGATTGTAAGCATAAGCTCCTATTGTTATCGTATAATTCACTAGCGTTGATAAAAGGAAGATAAAGAAAAGATAAAGTTTTTTGTACAAGGCTGCATCTGTCAGAATTGAAAAAATTGAGTTAACTGAAAGCTGGAGCCATTTAGACATATCCTGTTTCGAATAAAGTTTTTTTGAAACTCATCGCATGTTCGGAAAACGCAATAAAAAACAGGGTGTTCCGTTAAAAAAACAAAGTTGGGGTCCACTTCCAGTAAAATCGGAAGTCGTAGACAATTTAAAATATCCAAGAAATGGAAAAACCCAAAAACACCAAAACAACGTCAAAAAACACTCGACGCGCTTTTCGCCAACAAAGTTGGCATCCTCAGGAGTTCAAAAAGCGCACTGACTACTGAAAACTATCGTAATCTTATTTATACCATGCAACTACGAACTGCGGGGCTAATTGCACTAATTACTCAACACTAAACCTGACTGAATTAACCTGCTACAATTATTTAGAAAATATATTCTCTGCCGTTTACCTGTTATACCCTATTTCTGCTTTTTGTTTTGGATTCAATGACAACATTCTTGGAATTGATTACTGATGGATGAAAAGATTCTTGAAAAATTTTTAAATGAATAATTATTTCTTTACTGTACTATGAACTTGAACAAGGTATTGGGCCCTTATCCGCATTCATACAATTTTTACATTTTTAAATTTCTAGACTCTCGAATGCATCTAGCAGTCTATTGTCATGTTCCTGCCTAATTTCAAGCTTGTGTCATTAAATCGGTGGTCGTGATCCAAAGCATGTTGGGCCACACTCGATTGTTTTGGTCTCGAGAAACGGATATGAGCAATGTGCACCTTGAACCGTACTTTTAAAGCCCTTCTAGTTTGACCCACTTACTTCTCTTTGCAGTTAATTTCGTAAATCCCCGACTTATCTTTTTCGTCTGTCTTATCCTTGGGAGTACCTAGAATATTTTGTAGTTTATACGAGGTTTTATATACCACCTTCATATTAATGGATTGAAAATACTGTCGAAACCTCGAGTAAATCGAGGTTCGTATGGGATAACGATATATTTCGGAGGGTTTCCCTCTTTTCGAAAAGTGGAAGAGTCATGAAGGGTTTTCTTGAATCTAATCAGTTTGTCTTCCAAATCTACAGAATATCCGTTCAGTTCAGCTACCTCCTTAATAATCATTTTCTCAGTGCTTTTTGAACTTCTGAGGATGCTGCCAACTTTGTTGGCGAAACGCGTGTCGAGTGTTTGTTGATGTTGTTTTTGTGTTTTTGTGTTTTTCCATTTCTTGAATTTTATCCACACCAAAGGTTCCAATCTTCATTTATTTGAATTGAAAATATTTTATCTGAAACAAGCTCCTTGAAAAATTCCCGTATACAAATTTCTAAAAAAATACTCCCAGTAGTTTCCCATATACATAATATCGACTCAGCAGTATATTATTAAACTAAATTAAGCGGTTTTCGAGAAATCAATTGATTTCCTTATTTTTTTGGCAACAGCTTCCAACATTAATAATAATAATTTATTGAACCCTTTGAGATCATGGGGACACGTCAATACATAAATTTGTCAGTTTACAATGAATACAGTTTATAATAAATACAAAGATAAATAAATACGAGAGTAAATTAAAAAATTACATGTTGAAATTTAAATTCAAAAATTCCGAGAGGCTACAGAAACTAATTTCTTGTAGATATCCTTTTAGCTTTGACTTAAACAAATTTTCATTTTGAGTTTTTGTCATACTGATGAAAGATGGTTGAAAAATGTAACTCCTTTGTAAGAAGGGCTATTTTTGAAAAATAATGAGTTGTGAGTGGGAATTCTGGAAAGATTTCCATTTCTAGTGGAATAACTGTGGTTGTGGTACTGAGATACTGTGTCATACATTATACCTATGTGTTTCAGGAACATCATAGTACATTTCAGAATGAATATACAAGAAAGAGTTAAAATGTCAAATTTCCTGAAATACTGTTTGCAGGAATCTCTGATTTTCAAATCAAAAATTAGCCCAACAACTCTTTTTTGTAACAGAAATGTCATGTTATTCAAAAAAATATTATTCAAACATTCAGATCCGTACTCTGAGGTGTTTCCAAATAATTTTAAATGTCTAAAACAAGTTAACAATGTATTTAAACATTTATTACAAGTGATATATTATTACATAATTTACAAATACAATACAAATAACAGGGCTGTATTAAAAACAATTCATGAAGGTTCCTCGGAAACGAAACGCCCTACATTTAAAAGCGCTAATGAATCAGAATTTTTATTCTTTGAAACCTGATGAACCCATTAAAAAGGGGCGATTCAGAATATACGGAGAACCGATTCCAAGAAAAACTCCGAGGTATGTCAACTTTTTCTTTTAGGGGGAAACAGTATTAGTGCTAAAATGAATCCCTTCGGAACACCATGCCAAACGACTTGGAGGTATCTTAGGCCACAGCCAGAGTTTCGCCATATTATCAAAATTGCTGTCGAATAGTATTGCGAAAAACTGGATATTAAACTCGATTGTTCATTATTAATTGATGGCTTGTCAATTACTACATGTACTCTACCTTATAAATGGTTATGTCAGTGTGAAGGGATTTTCACTGTTGTCAAAATTATTCAACTTCATTTTGTCAGTTTCAGGAAAATTTCGAAGACTTTGTTCGATACTGACTTTCTTTGCAGAACTTCTATACTCTCAAGATCCTTTCCATTTCTTCGTCTAAAATTTTTTTAGTTTTAGGTGCAGTATTAATATGTCACAGGTTTTACAAAAAAATATATTTTTACTTCCAAAATAACTAGAAAATACCCACTTTCATATTCTCGAAATATTTATCATCTACATTGAATATTTTCTGAACAATTTTCTAATGTTGTCGAGTTCCTTCTTGTCCGATATCCATCACGAAGAATGTCACTGTTATGCCTCATTAACAACGCCATGCTAAGGCGTCCTGAATTAATGAAAGACTGTCGGGAGATGACCCCGTCTTGAAGATAATTATGACATATTTATTCTCTGTTCTAGTAGCATTTAATTCATGCGATAGTAATGCCGGAGAAGTGTCAATATAAAAGTTGATGACTTGGTCATATACATGTTGGCGAGAGTGAAGGAAATAATTGAAAGCTTTAGTTTTTCTTCGTGTAAAACGATCCACGACGACTGCATCGAATTCACTCATTAGTTGCTCGTTTAACCCTTCAACATTTAAGATTACTGTTATCTGTTTGTTTAAAATGAAAGTGATTAGATAAGATGGAAAACATGAGCTGGTTCCCTCTACTTGCTGATAATTAGTATGAATTACCTGTAGAAATGCAAATTTTTGTTTAGATCACACATCCAGTGTTAAATAATGAGTTCTTATATATGTCACGACGTGTTTCGATCAAGTGCATGTGTTGTAGGTATGAATAATTGAAGTGAACCTCAGTGAATGCTCAGCTCTAGCTGCTAGCTAATTATGTCGAAGGTAAATGTATCGTTCTTCATTTTACTCATTAATTTGTGATTATCGCATCGTTTCGAAATCTTTTAATAAAGATGATGTCATGAATTGTTTTGATACTTGTTTAACTAAACAGTTATTGGCTGGGCCTATAATTTTTTTCCTTCTGGGTAATTTGAGCAACATTTTAATTCATTCTGTTCTGTGAAGGTTTGCTTTGAATTTCAAACGTTCCAGTTGATTTACACGTTCCAGTTGATTTACATGTTCGCGCCAGAAATTATTTATTTATTGAAGACAAGATGATTAAAAAAGATTAATAGGTGTCGACAAAACACTTTCGAAATTGGCACTTCTGAATTGATATCAAAATGAGTTAGAACGGACACTTCCTTTAACATTTTGAGCCTGTTTTTGATATTCTTTAATATGGTTTAGGATAGGATAAATATGCGTTTTCATCTCATAATTGATCCAGTGGTTGAAATGATTCAGTACCCACCTTTGATGTTAATATTAAAAAAAACTGAAAATTTGGTTTAGCCTTCTGCCAATTTGTCTGTCTTCAGAATGCTCAAGTCAAAAAAACGGTTTGTTTATTCAGACTACAGATCGTCTCTATACAGTGTGAGTCTTTATAAAGTGCACATATTGAAATGAGGGAAACTATGCTTAATTTCGTATTGAAAAAATCGAAAAAAAAAATGTATTTTTAGGGAATTTAAAAAATGTTGTTTTGCTACCGTGACCCCTGTGTGAACAAAATATTATATTTTTCCAATAAAACGCCCACATTACCTACATTTTTTATTGCTTTAAGTTATTCTTCATCGTATTATCTACCGAATGGTAAAAATTTCATGTTAATAACTCAATCATAACATTGTCTATCAACTGTTCAAGAACGGCCTAGCGCACTCCTACGGATTATTGTTTACCAGGTAGATACCCTTAGAAAATGTTACAATTGAGTTATTAACATGAAATTTTTACCATTCGGTAGATAATACGATGAAGAATAACTTTAAGCAATTAAAAATGTAAGTAATGTTTAATTGAAAAAATGTACGATTATTGTAAAAATTGATGAAAAACAAACAGATTTTTTCTAAAGAAATATGTTTATTTTCAATTGGGGATAGTTTTTTCCACAATTTTTATTTTGCGAGGAAGTCAAATTACTTCCAATCATTATGGAGCTTGTTTCATCGTGATAGGTCAATTAGATCAAAAGATATAGCGTTTTGTTCACACAGGGGTCAAGGTAGTAAACAACATTTTTTTAAATTCCATATAAAATACAAATATTTTTTTCCATTTTTTCAATACGTTTTCCGTCGATTAAATTAAGCATAGTTTTCCTCATTTCAATATGTGCACTTCATGAAGACTCACACTGTATATCTGATTTAGGATTTCGTTGTTAGAACTTCAACCTATTCAGTACATAGTACGTCTGCCTGTTACCTAAATCCGCAATTTCATAATAATATACTGTTTCACTAATAAGTAAATATATCAAAAATACTCCATATCGAACCAACATGTTATTTAGGTTAAGAAATATGTAGGGTTCTTATGCAGTTAGAATGTATATTTCCCCGATACCGGAGAAAAAAGTCTTTAGCTCACCGTTGAAACTTCTTATCTATTCTTGATGTCGAGTTAGACAACATGCCGTTTTGCAAAATTTGTCGGTAGCAGGGCGTTTCTTTTTAGAGCCCTTGCAAACTTTTGGGGCTGTCAATTAGATTATAATCAAAGCATACGTCATAGATGAATAAATTTTATGAGAATTCTTGCTTCATTTATATTGAAAAACTTTTTCATGTGTATTTTCTGCTGTGAAACTAAATAAGTGACAAAGTTATGTTCAAACATTCAACGGAAACGAGAACATTTATCAACTAATTGACATAAAATAAGTTAGAAAAAAAGCAGTTTATATAAATGAACTATTTCTTATGGGGTACCTCAAGGATCCGTTCTTGGCCTGTCACTCTTTATTATCTACGTGAACGGCCTATTAAACTTAATGCCTCCTAATAAATGCTTTGCATACGCTGACAACACGATATTAATAAACACTTCTACTCATGCAGAGTCTTTTGAATACCATGGCTGATTTTTTTTATTAGGACACAGAACTAGTTAAGTGCTGACAACCTCAAATTAAACAACAATAAAACCCAAAAACTGGTTTTCACTTATGGAATTGCTGGCAGTGAAAAAAGTGACAACTCTAGGAGTAGTTATCGATGATAAACTATCATCCCATCCATAAAGAGCAATATAGAGGTTATGTCATAAATCATCCAGTTCACTATTGCTGTTGCGTAACATAAGAAACCAACTTTGCGATAACACTGTACGGTTGTGGTGTTATTTCTCTTTATTCCACACACACATAAATCAAGGCATACTGTTATGGGAAAACTGTTCACTCATGTAAAGTATTCAAAATGCAGAAAAGAGCGATACAAATTATTGCTGGTGCTGGTGCGTTATTAATTTATAATACGCTTATAGAGATTCACAGAAATAAAAATATATTTTGTGTCAACTCGGATTTTCACGATTATCAAACTCGTGGAGCAAACGACTTGAGGCCTTACCACTTCTCAATAAGGTGTTTTGACTCTACTTTGACAATTCATGATCTTGTTAAGATTGTGAAAATTTGTGTATGTCAGTTTGTGATAGTTTAGGTGCATGTTTTAATGAATTTTAATTAACATTTTGTACCTTATTGACTTGCCAAAACATAATTGTAACTTGGTCAAATAAATTCTATTCTATTATATTCAACTCAACTAGCTCAATTTGTCACTGAATTGTCTAACCTATTTACTTGGTTCTCCTTACTTTATATACCCCAACAAGCATTCTATAGTGTCACCGTTAAAGTCTGCACCAAATGGGAATTTTTTAATTCAGTAATTGCAAATTTAGAGTTCGTTAACAGGTTGTGCTTCGAAACTAATGCAAAATATCTTTTACGAAACTGCCACTTCACTGCATAATAATGTCACTGTCAATAAAACACAGTTTGAAAAAGAACTGTTCATTTGATATTGGAAATAAACAAACCTCGTCAGGTTTCTAGGTTACTGAAATTCTACACAGGTACCCACTATGAATTTTCTTTTTATTACTTCGTAATGCTTTTATATCTATGATTATCAGATTATAAGTACTAACACAAAATGCGAAAAAATAGAATAAACAAACTTCGTATAAAAAGCAGTTTCGCTAAACTCATATAGCTTTTAAGTTACTTGCTCACTGTGCTCGCTCATACTCATAGGCTCATAGGCTCATAGGTATACTCATTTGGTAAAACTTTGATTGGCTTAATGTGTTGTTCAGTATACTATTAAAGAATATTATAGACTTCATAGACTCCGTGCAGTATAAGCGTAACCTTGCAATGGCCTGGATCGATTATCGCAAGGCATTTGATACAACATCGCATGAACTCATCATGCATTTGCTCAGATGCCTTGCGGTACCTGATCAAATAGTGAAATGCATTGAACAGCTGATGCCGCTCTGGAGGACTCGATTTACCATAACATCTGGTCAAGTCAGAGTCCAAACAGAGCAGGTTATCTTTAGAAGGGGCGTGTTTCAGGGAGACTCCATCAGCCTCTTCTCTTCTGCATCTCACTACTGCCATTGTCTGTTGCACTACGGAAAACCCGCGGATACAACTGCGCCACCCCCAGCGACCGGAGGCATAAGGTCACCCACCTGTTTTACATGGATGACCTTAAACTTTATGCCTCAGGAGAAAAAAACCTTCACTAGTCCTTAAGGGTGGTGCAAGAGTACACGGATGCTATCGGAATGGAGTTTGGTATAGACAAATGTGCCACGATTCATCTCAAAAGAGGACGATGCGAGGAATACGGAGATGACGTTCAGCTCGTAGACGGAAGCATCCTATATCATCTGGATGCCGGAGAGGTAGCTACTGTCAAAAGCTCTCTCCGCGGCAAGTATCAGCACAAACTCCGACAGATCTGGTCTTCAGAACTGTCGGGGAAGAACAAAGTTGCTGCAACTAATATGCTTGTCGTTCCGATTCTACTTTACTTCTTTGGAGTAATGAAATGGACTCAGGAAGAGCTGCGACAACTCGACGTGATGCATCTTCATATATATATGTATATATGTATATATGTATATATATATATATATATATATATATATATATTTGTGTGTGTGTGTGTGTGTGTGTTCGGAAAGGTTCCTGGGTTGAACCGCGTTGAGAGTTTATAACTCGACGTTTCGTCTCCTGCTTTGGAGCCATTTTCAAGAGAGTGACTTCGAGGTCTCTATCTGCCTACTCCTCGAGTCGTGGTCTGATGAGGTAACAAGGTCTCTATCTGCCTACTCCTTGATCTCAAAAGACGATCAGATGTTGGTTGCACTGCGGTATTTAATGGTACTTGGGTACCTGAAAGTGGGCGTGTCTTGCGGGTTTTCTCGTTCGTCCTACTTGTGTCTGCCTGATGTTGATTGTTTTGGATTGGGATAATTGATTGTTGTGGTTTGGTGATTACGGTCGGAAGAGGAATATTTGAAAAAAAAATTGAATTTTTCAAAACTGAAATTTTTTCAGGAGACAAGTGAATTAGTAGTAATTTGGGGATCCTGAACACGAATCCGAAGGAATTTTGGGCAAATTTTACTCCCTAATATTACTTTCCGGAAAAACGGGTGGTTTCATCGCTGCTGGCGAGCAGTGTAAATCACGTATGATGACCCCTTTCGTGCAGAAAGTTCATCTCTAGTGTATCAATCGATCCTGAGAATTTCATGATATTTCGTCAAAAATTACAAAAGATACGAGGGTGTTTCCATACTATATATATGACTTCGAGAGAACAGTTCTCTCGAAGGAGTAGGCAGATTGAGACCTTAGAGAGAACCATTGACGAGACATGGGGAGTAGGCAGAGTGAGACCCTGACGTCAAGTCACAAAAACCTAACGTAATTATACCTGAGGAGTAGGCAGATTGAGACCTCAGCGTAGAATTACGTCTCAACCTTTTATTAATTTTCTTTCTTTTTCAGTTCTTGAAAATGCATTACTTATTTAAGAAATTAACCTAGTAGAGAAACAAAAGCATATTGTTGATAAGATTACCAATCTCAAATAAAAATTGATGATAGGAATATTATCACAAAAATCGTCACACACAAACGAATTTCATCAGAGTGGCATCTTGTCATCACCTGATATGTCAGAATTTTCTAGAGGGTTTTTCAATGATATCAACAGGATGAATGATAAAATCTCCAACAAGAACAAAAACATGAAGGAATATCGAAACATTGTTTTTATATCAGGTAACAATAGAATACTCATTGGGGGCTATTGGAAGTGACAGGCTAAAGATGATTTTTCTATTTATTCTGTATTGAAACCTTAAGATGACACATACATCAAAATGATTATACAATAATGAAAATGGCACATTAATTTTGTTTTTCAGAATAACTCCATAACGGCTCTACATTTCTCCATATAATTTGGTACATCATTTGACAGCATGTAGTTTCACATTTCAATATTTCACATGTTTGTAACTTCGAGCAGGGGCATATGGCAGATTGGTACCCCTAATTGGCCCTCCCCAACTTTCACGCCACTGGTTTATTATAGATTTTATAATATTAATTTTTCTGAATTTTCAATATTTTCTATACAAAAAGGAATAACTTTCGTTATTAAAATTGTTAACGATGATTATCAAAATATTTGAAGTTGAGTGCGTGCGTAGGTAAGTGATATGGAAACACATTGTTGATTATTATGATACGCCAAAAATATTTGAATGTGTACGGTATAAATACTCTTTGTTGGTTATTTTGTTATAAATAATTGCTCATAGATTCCTTACAGAAATTCGTAGGTTTTGATAACATTTTGAATGTATTTCGCTCAGTTGTATTACACTTTTGCTCAATTCGAGAAAAATTAAAAACACAAAGTGTAATGCTTCTCTCGGGGGTAGGACTTAATTAAAAAATGTACTTCAATAATTCAGTGGCTTTTTAGAAACACACTCAGGATGGTAAATTGGTATTCCTAAGTAACGCTTTACTTTTTTCAGCTATTTTATAATAATGAAATATGGTGGATTACGTAATCCAATCTTCCGCAATAAAACCTATACAATAGGTAAAGTCGTCGGCAAGTATTCAACAAAAAACAACTACTGCCCCCTACGACCATTGAATTATATTTGTTTAATACTTGGCATATTTATTGCGGGAGATTGGATTACGTAATCCACCATATTTCATTATTAGTTTTATGGTCTTCCGTCAAGTGGTGTCGCCCCTCTTTCATGATGTTTCTGGCTTTTTAAACGAATTTACTCATCAATTCCGCCCCCGCTTTTCAATTTCGCAACTACGGTATAGTATATTTCATTGGGAGTCGAGAAAAAGCATTTATATTTTCCATCATATCTACCTAAAAACCACAGATTATTAAGAAACATTTATTTGTAAAGAGGAATGAACAAAAACATAAATTTTTAATTTTTTATAATTTGAAATTGTTATGGTACAATATTTGTATTGTTAATAGCAGCTTCTTCATTTTTGATAACTATTTGATAAAGTTGATATCTAGAGAATTGTCAATAACATATTATTTTAGATATAACAAGAACGGAAAGGGTACCTTTTCCACATGCAACTGCCGTTACTCGAACGACGCAAAGCCGAGTTCGGGTAAGCAGTCGAGTGCGGGAAAGTACCTTTTCTCACGACCACGTAGGAAAGTAACGTATATCGCACTGGGCGGAAAGTTAATAGCACGTGTGCGGAAGGTAAATCGCACCCTTGTGGATAAGCTGTTAAATGCGAATTTCTTTTTAGATTTACCTCCTCAAGTTATCAATTTTTTTAATTCTGAGCACAAAAAAAACTATTTATAAAGAATTTTTTTTCGTATTAAAAACGAAAAAATACACCGGTGGGCTTTGATCCCACGTACTACCGATTGCAAGTTTGAACCTCACCCCGCTTTACCAACTGACTAATTATCCATATCACGCGGACCTACATTTCATCAAGGAATATTTTATATTTGTAATGATGATACTAAAATGTTTCTAATAATTTCAAAGTAATTATTTAAAATAGATGAAGTTAGCTGAAATGGTTCTCTGTCAGTCTCTTCATTTTCTTGTACAATGTGTCAATAACATCTATTATTTGGTAAAATTATCGCATGGTCGTAGGAAAAATAGGGTACATCACTTGTACGAAAGTGATTTTTACACTCGTGGGATTGTCGCACTTGGCGTGCGCCTCGTGCTACGATATTTGAAAAATGTCACTTTCCGCACTCGTAATATAGTATACTATTCCGTATGAGTTATGTTCAAGGTTTTTACTACAAGAGCATTAAAAAAATTTAAGTAGCGCTCTTGAACAAACTTTCGCGTCCAGAGAAAAATTTTCCCACACTTATGCGGAAATAACTCACTTGAAGTGACTTTGCGTGCGGGTATAGGGTGAATCGCGCACGCTTGTAGGAAATCTAACTTTCTGTACGCGTGCGGATAAGCTGCCAAATGATAATGCACAAAAAATAATCAGTATTGCACATCGTGTTTGTTAGTGGGATTGAGTAGAATAAATGGAACAAAATGATCAAACCACATTTCGGAATAACTGAAAAGAAACTTTTTGATACGCGTAATATAAATGTAACTAACATCTCCACAACTCATAATTCTGGAAGTACTGGAAAAAGTACCATTTTCCGGTGTTTTTTTACTCCCTGATCATCCCGAACGACAAATCAAAAAATCAGAACTACCTGATTGAAGGTAGTATTTTACCCCTCCAGAGACTGGACTAAAGCGTATTGAATTTAAAAAAAATGTTTGATTTGTTCCAATACTTTGAATACATATTTTTTCATTGCATTTTTTTAAAGAAATCATTCCATTCTCTCTGATTTCAGCTATGGTTTCGAGGAGTGAGGAGCTCAAAATTTCGCCATGTGTATGGCGAGCCCGCAAAAAGGGAAAAATGTTATGATAACATTCAAATTACTAAAAACGCACACGATTCCCAGTTTTGCGCGGTTAATCCAAAATTCATTGCTATTGTTACCGAAGTTGCTGGTGGTGGAGCGTTCATCGTGATTCCTATTAATTGCGTAAGTAATTTGGCGCGGTACAAGGCACATTCGATAAGTGAAACATTTGGGAAGTGAAATTGTAATTTCGTTATTCACAAAAATATTCACAATTTGACATCATTGACATCAGTACTGCAAAGAGTAATAATTTTATTAATTGTTTCATTTTATTCGATGATACTCGTTAATCCTGAAATTAGAGTAAAAAAAATGTATTCATTTCAAATGGGTGTAAAGTTTTATTTTTGTCACGACTTTTTTTCACTCTGTTTTAGTCTTTGACCCTACAGTAACTGCTTTTCTATTGTACAGACTTATGAAAACAAAATGCCCCGAAATCATAACAAAAACCTTTTTGAAAACCCAAGTCTGCAATAATTATTAAAATAGAATTCACTTTCTCCTGTTTATGGAACTATTGACTTGAACTTCCGCAGATATAGATATATTTGCTAAGTATCAGTTTTCTTCCTAATATTTTGGCGAAATATTTCCAAATCACCAAATCCATCAAAAATCGCATCTGACAGTACTCCTAACCTCGCCTTGTCTGGAGGTGAGAACAAAACATATTTATCAAACATTTCATTTTTTATTTCAGACAGGTAGGTTAGACTTCAATGCTAGTAGAGTCACCGGCCATTCTGGTCCTATTTTGGATATCAAATGGAACCCTTTTAATGATAACGTCATCGCTTCATGTGCAGACGATTGTACGGTAAGTGAAAACTAGATATATTTAATATTCATTTATACATTTTCTTAACACACTTCACAAAAAGAAGGAATAGTATATTATTCAACGAGCTCCTACTGATTGCTATTACTCAGGTTGAATGATGTTCGTAATTCATTCGAGTGAGTATTAACCATTACACGCAAGTAGAATACTATACTTTTTCTATGACTATAAACAGTGCTCACCGTTCAATTTGAACTAGTATTTCTTCTAGTAGGAGAAAATGAAAATTAAATTAATTTATAAATTTTTCGTAATAAAAAGTTACGCCCAAGAGGGCTCAGGGGAGGGATGGATCGGGAGGACGCACGGAGAGCCGGCTTCCCCGCTGGCCATGGAGAAGTGCTTCTGCCAAGAGGTACAAAGGATTCCGGCAAAAAGGCACTGGTATTCGCCTCTACTGGTGTTAGCGGGGGGTCGAATACTCCATGCCTCCTGCAAAGCTTAAGCATGTCGTTCGTTAGCATTCAATGTAGGTACTTTGTCAAAATGTACTGTAGGCTGATTGTTGTTTCGAGCTAACCTCGGAAAAGGCTGATGCAAAAAAACGGGTCAAGGTACTTTACATTTTTACTTAACGTCTAAGATTCGCTATGGGTGCGGTTCCTCCTATATTTCCTGGAAGATGCCCAACGATTGATATATCAGCCCGCCGTGTGCGGGGCTGATTATCATGAATTGTGAGTATGGCGAGGTCACTAGTTAGCGAACTGTTGGGGTGATGAAACTTGTAGAATTTCTCTGACAGGTTTTTAACATGTGTCGACTAAGCCACGAATCTCTTCTGTTCTGACCCACGAACATTCTCAATTACTTTTATCTTGTGTACTACTGTTGAGTAATGATCATGCGTATCGCACAAGTTTCGACTTCTGAGGGCTGTCGTTCGTAGGGGGATGACAGCTGGTTAACGGAAAAAATAAACAAACAACAGTTACAGAAAAATGAATTTAACTAGCTCTTTAGTGCAGATTGTTTTCTTTCCCCTATTATATTGAGAGCCTAAGACTAATTCCACCTGTTGAAGGAGTGAAAGGCGACTTCAAAAGTAGAATTATTATTCTCAAGGTGTCAAGTGATCCATGTCAAAGTTAATCCACTGACCAACCATTGTGTTTGTTATAATTGAAGTTTTACTGACACTCTTATATTGCAGTTGAAGAGCTGCAATAGAGTATTCAAATACATGCAATTTGTCGTGGTTTTTCAGATCAAACTGTGGCACATTCCAGATGAAGGTTTGTCAGTGCACCTCACTGACTGGTTGGTGGAGCTCCAGGGACACAAAAGACGAGTTGCTTACATAGAATGGCATCCAACAGCGGAAAATATACTGTTCAGCGCAGGATTCGACCACCTAGTGAGTATTTTTATGATTTGAAAATTATTATAATAATATATTTCTAACATAAAAACGACAGCGTACTTGAACCATACGGCAATGTTTCTCATAACACATTTTTTAACAATGGCAAGATCAAGTTTACTTTCTACTGTTTTCACTTTCAATGCTAACCAATTCACTTTTTATCGGGTATCACCTGTAAATGTATAAACTTGTTCCATAAGTGTTTGGTATATGGAAAATGCTCTTCAAACTAACGGGTTTTCAATCAACGGTGCGGACATAATTACTTTTTTCTGGTCGTTATCTCACAGTTGTTGCGATTGCTCTCATTATCAGAATTTATAATTTGTAAGGAAATACACAGTGGCGGATCGCCTAGTAGTTGGCAAGATCAATTAAAATTTTGTCCGCTGAGTTAGAAGTAATGTGGCTTGCTCCGGAAACTGTTAACTAATTTTACAATTAATGATTTAAATTTTTTTCATCGTGAGCATAGCTACACGAGATAGAAAAACTCCTTTATACAGGGATCATCATGTAACCCTTTCATTAGAAGTTCTTGCTGTTTCCATTGGAATAATCTGAAAATTTGGAAAATTACTGAACTCGACACAACACTTCCAATAAAACCGAAACTTCTTTATTTTAGAAAGAACACCCTGTATTGCATTACAGTTTTCAAATCTTTATATTATTTTGAAACAATTATCTACCTTTAGTATACATATGATGACCATCGAAGTGAGATTATCGATATTATCAGAAGTAATACAGGGGTGGTATTCCGTGTACCATGAAATTCTATTTATAGTCGACAGATATGACTCTTTCTCTCCTATGAATTCAACAATAATGTCATCTCACTTATTCTGTCGACTATAGAATTCTATGGCACACGGAATCCCACCCCAGTGTGGTCAAAACTTTCTTGTTATAAGTTTCTGAAGACCCTGAGAGTATTTTTTTCAAATGGAACGTCCTACATATCTCACCACAGTTTGTTACAAAATCCAGACCAAAATTAAGGCCTTATGGGTAATCAATATTAGCCGACCAAAACATTTTCATTTTACAATTACAATATAATTCATCACCCTATATCTCGAAAACTAGCCATAGGATTGAGTTCTGCCTACAGATACTTTTGTTGCGGAGATCAAATTCTATAACATACCAAAAATTCGGAAAAATTAACTGGTGATACTTGAAAGTACAGAGGTTTCGCTTCTCGCGTAGGTGAATATAGTCAATAGCATCGTCTCAACTAACGATATCTCCAAATCTTTATCATGGTATAATTTTGAAATTTGAAGTATATGATAATTTTGTCGGCACTACCAATTTGAATTTAAATTTTTTGTCTGATATTTAGTCATGATGGTTTCACAAAACGAAATGATGGAGGAAATTAAACCTCAATTTATAATCAGCCGCATGCACAGATTACAGAAAAAAGTCTTATGTCTTTATTATTCTTTGATGCCGTTGATAACTTTGAATAGCAGCATAGTTTTCAGGAACGTAATGTGAGACAGCATCATCTTAATCACAGCGGCATTTCCAGTCCCATGATGAATTTTCTATATGCTAGTATTCAATCCAGTCAGTGACTCTATTGATTACACGTATTTCAAAAACACTACCACTAAAAAATATCGAAATGTTTATAAAGATATTTGATAATTTTTTTTTCTGGTTTAAGCAACCATAAAAGTCGTATTATTGTTGTCATAATTTATCATACTTTATACTCCTTTAGGTGATCGTTTGGGATATTGAGAAAGGAGATGCCGTAAATGTCATTGACTGCCATCATGATGCAATTCAATCCATGTCCCTCAATAGAGATGGCAGTTTGCTTGCTACTACTTGTAAGGATAAAAAATTACGGATAATAGAACCCAGAACTGGAATGGTTAAATCGGTAAGGATAATTATTAATAATTAAACTTGTGCAATTTTTAAATAGCTCCACCCCCAAGTAATAACAAGGCCGACGAACTTGGTTCTTGAACCAGCAGGCAATTTCCTAACAATATCGGAACCTATTCAATGTATTGACCAATTTTCCCCATCATCACCAAAAAATATTCTCATCTTATTTCAGTTAATTCATTTTACTACTGCAACAAGACGTTACAATAATATGTTCATATTTTTGAATTGAATTATACTTCGAGCCTAAGAAAATATGGAAATTCACTTTTGACTTTTATTGACATATAACTTATTATTTTTTTTAAATAACAACCAAATAATAACGAAAACAACTGTGTATATGGTGATCTTGATATTCATCCTTCAACACCCCCCCTGAATAGCAAGTCCATCATTCAATCCCATTAGTCCATGCAGTCTCAAAAAGGTGTCTTTGTTCAGTCCTTTGGTTAAAATGTCAGCTTGTTGTTTCCTAGATTCAACATAACATTACTTTATTTCTCCATTGGCCACTTTTTCTCTGATAAAATGATATTTAATGTCGATATGTTTTGACCGTTTCGTATCTGGGTTTTTCGAAAGATGAATACATCCCTGGTTATCTTCGAATATGTGTATGGGACCGAAGAAATCAATTTTCATATCAGCTACTAGATTTCGCGAACAAATCCCTTCACATGAAGCGATAGAAGTAGCAACATACTCTGCTTCAGTGGTTGAAAGTGAAACAGTAAGTTGCTTCCTTGTCGTCCATGAAATTAAATTACCATATGATTTGAATAAAAATCCAGAAGTTGGCTTCCTGTCTATGTGATTAGCCCAGTCGGCATCAACAAAACCAACAATAATTGGCGCATCTTCCTGCCTCGTGTATAAAAGATTCAGTTCAGCAGTTCCTTTCAGATATCTCAAAATTATTTTCAAGTGGTTCCAAATCAATCTTGGAATCGGCTCAAATAGTTTCTGCGAAGCAGATATCTGGATGAGGAGTTACCATGATATACATAAGACTTCCGATAAGTTCTCTGTACGGTCTATCAGTTTTCAGAGTAAGGTCAGTTACTTTTTGTAGTTTCAAATCTTTTTCTATAGGAGTAATCACCGTTTTACACTCTTCCATTCCATATTTTTTCAATAGTCTTTCTATATTGTGCTTTTGACTGATAATCAACTCATCTTTCTCCAAATTTTGTTGAATATGCATTCCCATATATAAACCAATTCTTCCAAGATCAGCCATTTCAAATTCTTCTTTCAATTCATGTTTCACTTCTTTTATTGCATGTTCGTCATTTCCAATAAGAAGTAAATCATCGACAAAAAGTACCAAATATATTTTCCCATTTTGTGTAATTTTCGTATATAAACAATAATCATTGCACACTCGTCCGTTTCATCATTCATTCCTTCTGGAATTTCCATGTAAACATCTTCCTCCAGAATTCCATTTAAAAACGCAGTCTTCACATCCATCTGGAATATCGGATACCGATGTTGAACTGCTACTGCAATAATCAGCCTGATTATCGTCAATCTTGCAACAGGAGCAAATGTTTCTTCATAATCAATGTGATCTCTCTGTTGAAAACCTCTTGCTACTAATCTAGCTTTGTACCTTTCTATATTTCCATTCGCATTTCTCTTCAGTTTGAACACCCATTTGCTCGTTATAGGTTTTACTGCATCTGATGGGCGATCTACTAAAATCCAGGTATTATTTTTAGTTAATAAATTCAATTCTTCTTTCACTGCACTTCTCCATTTTTCTGCTCGCCTTTCCGGTAAATTCTCTATATCTTTATAGCTCACAGGTACAAGTTCTTCTAAGGGCTCTGCGTGTAATGCCATATAGGTTTCAAAGTCGTTGAACCAGGATGGCTTTTTCGTAGTTCTCCTATTTCTCTCTTCTAGAACAATTCTTGGTAATGGATCTTTGTTATTTGACACATCGTCACCAATTTGTGACATTTCATGTTCAGAATTTGGCATTACAAGTTCTGGGACTGTCTTTTCAGGTTCTATTACAGTTTCTCCGATTGTTTCCTTATTGTCCTGGATATCATTACAGTTTTGCTTTTCTGCTTCCATTTCAACGCTATTCATATTATTCGTTCCTTCTCCATATAGTTCATTGAATTTTTCGTATTTTTCTTCAAAAATTGCATCTCTTGACAAAACAATTTTTCTTCTCTCTTCATTCCATAAACGATATCCATTTTCAGTATATTCTATCATCACATGTATTTCACTTCTCTCATCTAATTTCTTCCTTCTTTCTTTTGGTATCTGTACAGATGCTTTGAAACTGAATACTCTAATTTTAGACAAATCAGGTTTTAAACCAGTCCATATTTCTGCAGGAGTTTTGTTCGATAAGCATGATGTATAACTTCTGTTTGTCAGATAGGCAGCCGTTAAAATTGCTTCTCCCCACATTTCCTTTTTCATCTTCGCATCGATTATCATTGTTCTGGCTTTTTCTAATACTGTTCTATTCATTCTATCTGCCACACCGTTTTGTTGCGGTGTACAACTCATTGTGTATATCAGTTTCACTCCTTTCTCCTGACAGAATTCCTTCAAAGAAGTTGATCTATATTCACCCCCATTGTCTACTCACAATTTGCAATTTTAAGAGTGAATATACTTGTAACCAGAGATTCATAAATTTTGAAGTACTTCTGAACCTCGTCTTTATTCTTCAATAAATATACAATTGTAAAATGCGTATAGTCATCGATGAATGTGATGAATTAGTTATGTTTATCCCACGTGGTGGGAGAGATAGGACCACAAATATCACTATGTACAATTTCCAGTGGCCTTCTACTTCGTTGTCCTTCTGTGCTCTTGAATGGTAGTTTGTTTGAATGGTTAATCTTCACAAATTTCTGATTGATTTCCGATGGAAGTTTGTAATCCTCGTACAATATTTAACTTCGCTAGAATGTTCAGATAAGAATAACTTATATGTCCCATTCGGCGATGCCAAAAATCTCCTTTAGCGTTATAACTCGAATGAACTAAAGAGTTTTCTTTTAGATGAAATATAATTTTATAGAGATTATCATGTCTGCTGCCTATGGCAATCAAATCACCATATTTATATAGTTGAGCTTTGCCGTGTTCAAAAACAATTTTAATTCCCATCATATCCAACCGTTTAGCAGATAACAAATTAGATCCCAACTCGGGAACAAAGAGCACATTTTCCATAGTGATATGAACATTTATATACATCCGTTTATTTAGTCATAAAAAACTAATACATTGTACATTCAAAAGATAAATATGTCAGACAGCCCCACTACACATTATGCACAGTGAGTATTTTTGAAAGTACTGAGGGAGCGTGTACTTTTAACTTCAGATGGTAATTCATTAAATGCTCTTAAGCCTTTTATAAAAATGGAGTTTTGAATAAATCTGTTGTGAGATTGAGGAATATGGAAATCTCTTCTAGATCTCGTTTCATAGCGATGATATTCAAAATTATAGTTAACTTTATCTTTCAAGTAGTCTGGTACACTTCCATTACGTATTTCAAATACAAAAATGAGTGCCTGGTACAATAAAAATTCTTTTACAGACAACCACTCTAGTCTTCTCAACATTGTTGAAATGGGAGTACGTCTATTGCAAGAGAGAATTGTGCGCATTGATCTGTTCTGCAATTTTTGAAATCTACATATTTGATTTTGATTCAGTAAATACAAAATAGTTGAGCAGTAAGTGAAATGGGGAAGTATAATAGTGTTGTATATAATCCTTTTGGTCCATTGATTGGGAAATCTTGAACATCTATAAAGATAGTTTACTTTAAACGATATTGTTTTTATTAAATAGTCTGCATGTTCTTTGAAAGTTAATTTATAATCAACTATTATACCAAGATATTTGAATTTTTTCACCTGCTCGATTATTTCGTTACCAATTTTTATTTCCATGTTATTCATTACAAAATTATTATAATTCCTTTCATTAGCAATGAGCATGAATTTAGTTTTATTACCGTTAATTTTCAGTAGATTTCCACAGCACCATTCTTGAATTTGTTGTACCGAATTGTTAAGAGTCTGCACCAAAAGCACTGGGTCTGATGTAGAGAAATAAATTGAAGTGTCATCAGCAAACAAATGAATTTTACAGTTTCCTGCTGCTTCAACAATATCATCAATATATATTAGGAACAATAATGGCCCAAGAACACTTCCCTGTGGAACCCCATAACCATTTTCTATTTCCTCAGAGAGTATGTTATTGAATCTCAGTTTATGTTTTCTATTATCCAGATAATTAGCTAGCCATTCCAATGCCTTGCCCTCAATACCAACACATCTTAATTTTTCTATCAACCTTTCTCGATCCACTGTTTCGAATGCCCTTTGGAGGTCAAGAAATACCGCACCTGTCATTTGATTTTCTCCTAGGCTCTTTTTCCAGTCATCCAGAACACATTAGAAGGCTGTTTCACAGCTATACTTCGAAAACCTGACTGTCCTTGTCTTACTTCAATTTTTCCTATTTTTCTTGATGATAATGATTGTCCTGATTTGGCTACTGCAATTAATATTGGTTTTTCGAGGACTTTCATCTCAGAGAAGTAACTTTCATCATTAACCAAATGATCGGTAGCACCTGAAGCGATGTATAATGACAAAATTTTATCATTGTTATTGTTTTCGATAAAGTAAACTGATGTGAGGAAAGCAATATTGGCGACCCTTTCATCGATTGAAGATTTCGGTTCCTCCTCTTCATCACTTATAAATTTTGTTTCAATTGAATTCACACTTCTGGGAGAACTCCTGTATTTACACTTAGCCATTGTGTGACCTCTAGCTCCACACCGGTAACAGTTGAATTTGAATTTTCTAGTTTCAATGTTTGTCTTTCCACTTTTATTGAAAAAAGTAGCGCTGTGAGAATCTTCAGTACATGTAGATCTATTGTTCCTTTTATTTTCTTCATCAAAAATTCGTCTTTTCACTAAATCTAGTGTCAATTTATCTTCGGACAATGTTTCTAATGCTGTAGTCAATCATAAGATGATGGCAACGTGATCAGCAAATGTGTCACAATCTGCACTTCTTCCAGTTTTTCACCTACTGACTTCAGCTGTCTCACTATCTCATAAAATTTTCTTAAATGGCTCTCCATACTTTCTCCATCCTCTGGTTGTAATATTATCAGCCTCTTTCTCAAATAAATTCTGCTGGCTAATCCCTTCTTTTGGTAAGAATTCTCTAGTGCTTCCCACATTTCTTTGGCAGAACCCTTATTCTTCACGTACTCTAAATGTGAGTTGGCTAAACACTTGACTATGAGATTCTGGCACTTAATATCCTTTTTCTTCCAGTTTTCATATTGAGAAGCTACTCCAGTTAGACTTCTTCAGCTTGATTTTCTTTGAGTAAAAGTTCCATTCTGAATTTCCAGTGGTCGAAATCTGTGCCATTGAATTGTTGGATTCTCAGTTTATCGTCTGGGCCCATAACCTTTTGAATTGAATTATACTTCGAGACTAAGAAAATATGTAAATTCACTTTTGACTTTTATTGACATATAACTTATTTTTTTTAAATAACAACCAAATAATAACGAAAACAACTGTGTATATGGTGATCTTGATATTCATCCTTCAACACATATTACATTTAATAAAAATTGCAACGATATGTTGAATGGGTCATCTCAAAAGGCCCTAATAATTTGGTGGTGATTGATTTTTTTTTGAGGCGGTTGAAACTAATTTTGTTCCATTTTCTACTCCTGCAAGTGAAAAATCTTTCACCATTCAAATATACGTGTCTATGTGTTAGAGAATTAGTTAATGATGCATTCCTAGACAGTCAACATTTAAGGGATATTGAGTAAATTTTTTTTCACAAACTGGATGTATTTTTAGCAGTCATTATTCTATGAAAAAAAAAATTTGATAAACCAACCCAAATTGTATATGGTCAGTAGTCAAACAGAGTGTTGTAATGAATTTCTTCTAATTAATTTTTTTATTCAATTTTTGTTTTTATATAGGAAGGCTTGTGTCATGCTGGTCCAAAAGCAAGCAAAGTTGTTTATTTGGGTTCCTCAGGACGCCTGTTGACTACTGGATTTTCGCGACATTCTGATCGACAGTATTCTGTGTGGAATGAAAATAATCTTTCAACACCTCTGTTCACTGACACCATCGACAGTTCTTCTGGCATTGTCACTCCTTATTTTGATGTTGACACCAACATGGTGTACTTAGTAGGAAAAGGTGATGGCAATATAAGATATTATGAACTTACAGATGAGCCACCATACATACATTTTTTGAATCAATTTTTGTCTGGAAATCCTCAGGTGAGATTTAACAATAGAAACTTTTGTATTTATACAGGAACACGAATTCGTTTAAAAAGTACCAAAAAGTTTCTTTGCTCAAGAATAATGAAGTTATGAAAATTTTATCAATTTTGAATTTTCCAGAGAAGTTTGGGTTGTATGCCTAAAAGAGGTCTTAAAACTAGTCAGTGTGAAATATTTCGTTTCTACAAACTTCACGCAACCAAGGGTTTGTGCGAACCTATTAGTATGATTGTACCTCGTAAAAGCGACCAGTTCCATGACGATTTGTATCCTGATACAGTTAGTTCCAAGGCTGCACTCTCAGCTCAAGAATGGATTAGAGGATCAAATGCAATGCCCGTACTTGTATCTATGAAAACAGGTAAGGTTTTCTATGAATATAAGATATAAAATAGTATCTCATTGTCTTATTATACAGGGCTATTCAAATTCGTGTCTATACATTGAGATCTCGGTAACGGCAAAAGATAGAGGGGTGGTTAAATGGAGGCACATTTCAAAGTTCAATTACCTGAAACAAAAATATCTGATCTAGTTTCTTTAGTTCTGGAGTTATAAAGGAAAAATCGAAATATCTTTTTATTTTGTGAAGATTTTCCCATAACAACTTTTTGTAGATTATTCAAATATGCCAATAAAAATCTCATGCAAAGTATCCTACAAAGTGGGTCACTTTCAATTTTCATATACGGACCTGTATTGGTTTGGATTTATTCGAATGCTAAGAAATCAAGAATCAAAAGTTAATCAATTACTTGGTACTCTCTTATTTTATGATTTTTATCAAAAACAACTGTTGTGGAATGTTGAAATATTACTGGAAATATTTCCAAAACACTCTACAGTTGAGATGGAAATAATACGCCAATATGAAACATGACTCTTAACATTAGAGAAGATGCAATGAAAAATCAAGGTTCCTAATTGAATATAAAAAGTTGAAGGTGGCCCAATTTGTACGATACTTTGTATATAATTTTTATTTGCATATGGTTAGCCTACAAAATGTTGCTATGGCAAAGTGCCAAAAGTTTTGAAAAATGTTCACAAAATTGAAAAAAATTTATCACATGTGATTAATCTGTGAAATACGCAACTTTGCCCCTATTTAACCGCCCCTCTATCTTTTACCGATACCGAGATCCCAATGCATAGACTCGAATTTTAATAACCCTGTATATGAATCAATTGCTTTTGACACACTGAACAGTGGACACATTTAGGTGTTTGGAAAATGAAGCAAATCTATTTTCAAACTGTTGTCTTACCAAAATGTACATAATGATTCAGAATGAGACTAATAAACTCCACAGTCTGAATCTCTCTCTCTACTCAGAAACGTCACAAAAAGTTTCTATACATGACTCCCTTTAATCACTTCCGGACTGAGATACAAGGTGTTATATTTATATGTTGCCAGACATAACCGTCAATTTTGGTTTTTACGAATATTGGTGGCCGATGGCTCAGCGGGCAGATGCACAGGCCGTTCAAAACTCCAGCATAGCGATAGTCGGTTCGAGCCCGATGTAGGTACAAGAGAATTTTTCTCAACTACTTTATATCGGATCGATAGGCGACCGCATACCTTGTTGAAAAGCAAGTGTTTTGTGAGTTGTCTAGATGCCAATCTCGTCTGGTGCTAGCTTTGAGTGCACACAGACCACCCGAGGTGGTGCTGTAGGTTTTCCGGCTTTTCCTACAGCTGAAAAGTGAATTCGCCACAAAAAATCAGTAAGTCGCCCGAAGCGCCACGGCAAATAATAATAATAGCCGTCCTCTACCCGCACAGGCTATGCCTTTGGGTACACTAAACGAGTGTTTATGAGGGAGTATTATTATTATTATTATTCATGAACAAGTGACGTTATGAAAGGTAATGATATAATTTTTTTGTAACAGCTATGAATCTTAATGAATTATTTCTTCAGACTGAATCATTATTCTTTAAGAAATAAGTTATAACATTTCAGTTAGCCAACTTTAGATAATATTAACAAATCTGAGTTGTTCCGTGCTAACTCATAATTCTAATCCGATTTCTCAGCTTGTATATGATAGGACCCTTCTCATAGACATTTCTAAACTTAATTTATTCTTCTTTTTTTTTACTTCTCTCACAAACTACCAGTCCTACAGCACCCGATCTATCTGCGGCACCTGTTTGATTCCTATCGGAGACAGGTTTGTTAGTTCTCGCAGCAAGTATTACAAATCTGTCTTCTAGAAGTCCAGGTAGGATTCGTTCTCAGTCGGGAGGTACAGCGGCCGGAAGTAATTCTTTCACCTGCTGCTAGTCCCGCAGCACCCTCTTCTCTGCTTCCATTGGAGACAGGTTTTTCAGGTGTCGCATCCCTCTTTAGTGTATAAGTGTGTAAGTGTTAAGTGAAGAACACGTGTATTTGGCGTCAGTGTAGAATGAGCTAGGGCCTGCGGGTAGCTACTCCCGTTGGCCTCAGACTACCTTGGAGACCGCTTTACTTTTGTTGGCCATCATGACGAATCCACTTCATGTATTACCAAGGAAGAACAATCGGAGCTGTTCTAAATAACGGTATGAGCAATCTGAGTCAAAAACATCCAGATACATCTAAAAATAATTGGATATATAAATACACGCAGGCAGTGAACAGGAGGAAAGTAGACTATTTACCGTTCAATAAGATGTCAACAGAGTTGCATACCAAACCGTATTCGAGTGATATACATTATCATAGTCATATTTAGTTGGTGAATATAAATTAGCAAAATATTAAATTCAAAATAAATTATATAATAGAGTGCATGATTATTACAATACCCTACTCCACTGAATATTACAGAATACAATGAAGTGTGCAGGGTATATTTGAGTTGAGTTATTGAGTAGTTCGAATTTATTGGCTATTGGTAGTAGTAGTAGATGCGAGGAGGCCGCTACTGCTATCTCCTTGTCTCCTCAAGCATGACATGCTCTTGAAACAACCTAGCACAGCCTGCACGTGGTCTCCGCAAAATAAATCCTTGAACTATGTGTATGGATGCTTATCAAGAAAGCAAGTTCTTTTAATCTGCCCATTCCTGAAAGTCCTGGAAGCTGGTTCTTAATCGGGCGGTGTGGCGGCCGCGGGTGATTCCATCACCGGCTACCAGACCCACAGTATCCGATCCGAGGCCCCTGCTCGGCTTCCATTGGAAACTAGTTGTTCAGTTCTCCCTGCGAGTTCCTTGCATTCGGTCCTCGTGAAAGTCCTGGTTCTCGATCGGGTGGTGCGGCGGTCGCGGGTGATTCATTCACCGGCTACCAGTCCCGCAACACCCGATGCAAGACCTCTACTCGTCTTCCACCGAAGACCAGATTTTCTAGATCCCGCAGCGAGTTCCTTCGATTCGCCTCCTCGTGAAAACCCTGGTATGGCTGGTTTATCGCCGACTACCAGTCTCGCAACACCCAATCCGAGGCCCATCCTTAGCTCCCACTGACGTCATATTTTCAATATCGCATTCCTCTGTAACGTGAGAGTGGGTATAAGTGTCAGGGGAACATGTGTATTTCTGACGACGGCTATGGCCTACTGGTCGCTACTTCCGTTGGCTGCAACGTCTCAGCCGCCCTTGGGGTATTTTTCGGCGAAATATGCCAGTCTTCCATCCTTCTCGACTAGGGTGAAGTATTCATTTAGCTCGATTGATTTTAGGAACTTCTTCACCTGAAATCCGTCAAAAGCAATATTCCCTTCATCCAGGCATCATCTTGAATACCAATATTTCGTCATTTCTTTTTCAGGCATGTCTAGTAACACCTGTAAAATATTATTTCGTTATTTTGAACCCTCTTTATTTCAGTAAAGAAGTGTTAAAGCGATTTGTGGATCTAAATCTAAATACCATGTAGGTTAGTTTCGCAAACATAATGTAGTAAAGACTGCGTGTATAGGATGACAGTTTAAAGAAGCACCTGAGTCAATTGAAACACTCGTTCATTACTATTTCATTATTTTCAGGAGAAAGTCTTTCCCTCAACATAACATCTATAAAACAGGGTAACTACGACAAGGCAAACACACCAGTTATTGATAACAATAAAAGAAAATTTGCTTTTCTTTCTATGGAAACTGTACCTGATTATAGACCAAAGGAATTAATAACTGAAAAAAGTCAGAAAACTTCTAATAATCAAACGACCAAGTTTGAGCAGTTACAGCAACGTTTCAGTCATAAAGAAGTCGATAATAAAGACATACCGTTATTCAGGGGGATCAATAGCATTGGGGACAATATATCAACAGAAAATGATGTAAGTAGAAATTTGTTTTTAACTAAGTCATCTGTTGGAGTGCTTCTTGGCACAAAGCAAGAAATCATACTTAGCTTCATGAGCACTTTCCTCATTTTATAACTAGTTCAACTTTGTTAATTGTAACAAAACAATGTGTGATATCGATAATACTTGTATTATGGCTTGGATATAAGAAATGTCCATCAATTTTGCAATGCATAACATTTAACTACTTTTGGTTTTGTGACACTGGTAATTACTCAGTTTCACTAGTTTTATTTGTCAAAGTCCATCACCAATATCGCTATTTTGTCGTTTTACTTGCAACTCTTGCTATTCCAGTTATTATATATAAAGAATTACTGGATTTTATCTGTATTTATTGTAATTTTATTTAATATGGCATAGACTAGAATACTTTATTCTCAGATGAATAGTTTGACAAGCTTACCATTGATTATATCTGAAGTTGTGAGCTCTCAAATATATTAACTAATAATTGCACAAATACAAGTAATACATCAACAGAATTATAAAATTAAAGGTGTTGTTCATCTATCCACTTGGCTACACCATACTGATTAGAGCCAAAACCTCTAAAAACTTGTCTGATTTGCACTTCTTGTGCAAATGAAAAATAATGTCTGCTATTCGAATACAATGAGCCCTTGCAATAAAGTGTACATCCTAGTATTATCGAATAACAATTAAAAAGTTACAGTGGGTCGCACTTTTGAATGAGTCATTTTGTATATTGTAGTTCAAGTAAATTCAGATATTCAAATCAAAAAATTGTTTATATTTATGCTCAAATTAGTTTCTTTAGGCACTTCATATTTATATAGCCAATGAATTTGTAAATTAGGGTTGTCTGTTTAGTAAACATCTATTCTTCTATTAAAAATATTTAAAGAATTATGATTTTTTTCCATCTCCATTTATGAACTTTCATGTTGATAATGGAAACTTTTTGAGATAAGTTTGTAACGTACTTAAGATTTTACCAATGGTAATCAACATTTTCTGAGTTACTTGTGTTGACTGGATTATGTGATTCAGACATTTTTCACAACGCGTATATTCGAAGGAAGAGTAATTTTAAGAAATGAAAGAGTTAGCAGTATTAACATACAAATTCTTCTGTTTCGTTTAACAGTTGAGAAGGGCATACCAATCTCAAAATGAAGAAATCCGAAAGCTGAAGAAACAATTAGCAAATAGTGAACAGCGTGTAAAAGAACTTGAAGAACAAGTAAAAAGATTACTTGGTAAATGAGTTTTGTATTTAATTCTCTACTTCGTCGTTTTTATACATCACTTTGTACATTATTTTTACAATAACCTACTTATTTTAATAAGTTTTTGTAATGTTACCCATATATTTTAATCCTAGGAATTTCTGTTGTGATAATTTATGTAATGAAAGTTTAAGATATATTTTATATATTTTTGTAATCGAATTGTTTGTTTTATCTTGAAATAATTTTAGGAAGAAAACTTAGAATTTATATGACATCATTATTCATTAGAAACTCATTGTCTCAATACATTTTTGGAATTGTAAGATATAATTTTTTCATATGTGCATAATTTTTGTTATTAATTATTTTCATCAGTGTCTCATATGCAACATTCTTAAATGAAGTAATTTGCTCGTCAATAAAAATATTCGTTTTAATATTTTTGCTCTTTAGGAAAAGCGCACAAGATCAGTATTATTTGTAGTTATGATTATACATGATATAGAATAGTATCAAAAGTCGACAAATCATTGTCTGTGTCGACGTTGTGTGCTTATATGAACATTAAGTAGTTCCTCAGTCAAATAGGTTTTAATCCAGATGACACTCAAAAATTATCTTAGTATGAATTGGACTCTAGAAAAGTAATATCTGAAAAATAAAATGGCAATACTTTATAAAAAAGTAACACGATTCGTACAAAATGAGCTAGATTTGTTATGGTTAATCGCTAGTTGAAATATCATTGTATCAAGGAACTGAAGTGTCTAAACATTTTTTTCCTTTCAGATGAAAGTCTATACACTTGTTTAGCTTTTATGGAAATGTTCAGGGGCCTTTTATATAGAAATGTCTTGATGAATCTATAATCTAAAGCCATATTGGTACTCAAATATTCGCATGTGACTATACTAGCATCACATCAAGTATTATTCGTATTGAAAAATTTAAAAGTCCATAAAACAAGCCTGCTTCGTACTGCATTTATAATGTCCAGATTTAATTATCGTTCTTTGTAAATGCCTTACCATAATATTGATGCAAATAAACAAGCAGTGTCTATAATATCCAGATATTACTAATTTACTGCTTTTGTAGACTTGCTCAAGTGTCTCGTTAAAGTTTGCCACATGAAAGAAATGTTTTTTCAAATCTCAGCAATGTACGGTTTCTGTCTTCGTCACCTCAACAGCACTTGTCGTTGAAAAGCTTGCCCGGCAATTTTTTCACTGTTTCTTTTCATAATTTTTTTATATTTTCGACATAAGAAAATTGTGTGGACATGCATACGAAATAACGTTGTAATTTTCATCACCATACTGTCTGCAACAGAGTTTCAATTTGATAATTGTCTATTGCACCAAATATTTTTTCAGGCGGCATGCATTCAAGGTTTTTCATGTTCTTTTTTAATTTATGTGGAACGTAAAAAATCTTGAATTTCTCTTTAATATTAGTCTTAACTTACAAATAGCTTCACTAGGTAAGTATTTTTGCAAAATTATGAAAAATTCGCCTTGTTTTGGCCAAATGTATTTTTAATAATAAACCTTATCGTAGAGTTGAGTTTTTTTATAATCGACCATCTTAACAAGCTTAACAAAAAGCTTACCATATACTTAACAGCAATATATTCAAATATAACTTTTATGACTATACTCTTAGTCAACAGGATGACCAATGAAACATAAAAAATATGTATACGATAACAGTTCAAGACATTACAAGATATAGATAGATCACAACTCATACGTTTTTGCTCCCTTTCAATTTTTCAGACTAAAATTTTTGCTTCTCCAATGGTTTGAGCGAGTAACTTATTTGAGTTATGAATGAAGCATTTTTTCTCTATAGATCTCAGGAAGCTGATATACGAGATGTTTCTCATGATTTACAAAAGCACAAGGACACCTCAAAGCTATTAAGAATTCACTTTTTTAAAACTTTCGTTAAGAATAAGGCCGGAGTCCCATGCATCCGTTTATCCGACGGTACGATGATACGAAAGTGTTTCTATTGGTCGAAATTCAAATATGGACAGATAAAATTTGAAATTCGACCAATACGAACACTTTCGTATCATCGTACCGTCGGATAAACGGATGCATGGGATTCCGGCCTTAAGTCTTTCTGGTGCTTTGCAAGTAGTAAAAGAGAAAATAATGCTGTACCAAATATTATGTTATAAATAATTCAAAAGCTGCTTGTGGCAGTGATATAGCAAATCTGTTTGCCATTCATTTTTCATCAGTTTATGATAGTCAATGCATTTACAAAAGACCATTTCCAATTTGGGCCGCGGTGGTGTGCGGGTTGAGTCCTCGCCTCATAGCCAGAGAGCGTGAGTTCGAATCTCAGCATTGCCACCGGTCTCGTGCATGGCATCACACGTATTAAAAGGTGAGGGCTACGTCTTCCCCTAGCTCGCACAAGTCTCTGACTTTTGAGGGTTGCACGTAGGGGTGCAACCGGTTGACGGATATAACAATTTTTAACAAAATTTGTGTTATCGTTTACAAATATCTACAATAAGGGACCCGGTCCCAATGGCATTCTACCAGTTCTTTTGAAGAAATGACGTTTCATACTCTCCCGACCACTCTTCCATATTTTCAACAAGTCTCGATCTTGATTCTGATGAATTTGCCAAATATTGGAATCTTTTCACAAATTATTCGGGAATATTATAGCAAAATTTCTCAGTTTTGACTGTTATATCTTCAATAATAATTTGGATTTTGTTCCGGCAGATTGACCGAGTTGGGTCTGATTACATTCGATTTGCCATCTGCAGCCCTTGGAAGGGATCCTCAGCAGATTAACTCTATTCACACTGATTTATCTAAAGATTTTGACGGTGAATCACGAGCTCCTAATTCCAAAACTTAATCACTATAGCTTGGAAGGCTTAGCACTCCAGTGGCAGCTGTTGATCCAACAGGTCGCAGATAGACTTAATCACTACTACTCCCATGCATTCCAAGTAACATCTAGAGTCCACCAAGGCTTACACCTTGGCCCCCCTCTTGTTCAGTTTATTTGTTGATGACATTACTTTCTGTTAAACCAATAGCAATGCCTTTTTATTTGCGGATGATCTTAAATGCTTCAGGAGTTATAGATTTCAATGCTGATAACTGTAACATTATGCGTTTCTACTGTTTCAATTTTATTCGATTAAGACACCGATATGCAGTTGCTGAAATCAGTTTACCAAATTGAAGATATTGGTGTTATCCTTGACTCTTCTCTCAGCTCCAATCCCCATATTACAAATACAGTGTAGAAAACCATTCAAATTTTCGGCTTCAAGAGAATAATCCGTGATTTTAACGAATATCTGCCGTAAAATATCTCAACTATTCCTTACTGTTCAGCGTTCTAGTCTCCATACTCCGCAAACTATGTTCGGTCTTGATGCAAGTATCGTCATAGTATGTTATTTATACACTCTGCATTGTTTCGCGCTGAAAACAGTCGACAATCTTCACGTGTTTCCGGACGATTCTCGAAAGTTCTCGAATGACAATACCGATTCTGGCGTTCCATGATAAGTATGCACAACTGGAATACAATCTTAATATCCCTTCTCTCGTGGTCTGCAGAAAACAGAGATCTTACTCTACTCTTCAATATTATAAATGGTCGATATGATTGCCCCAATTTCTTGGTACCTTCTAGGCTGACCAGACATGTTCAAACATTTCACGTACATTTCCACAAATACAATTATACTGTCAATAACTACATCTTACAAACACTCAAGATTCCCTCAACGAGCTCCCATTATTTGGTATATCAGTAAGTAGTTTCAAGGTTTCATCTTCATCAAATCAACTTGTAAATAAATATTCAAATATTTATTCTGGAAAATGTAAAGCTTTATTATTATGTAATGTTCAAGTAGGCTTGTCCGTAAACAAATCATTTGGTGTGGCAAATATGGCATATGTAACGAACATAGCAAATCTAGCAGTGCTGTGTGGCCTCGGCAATAGGTACGTAGAGAGGGAAAAAAGTAAAACAAGAGACGGTGCATTTTTTTAATAAAGATAATAAACTAGAAAAATAAAAACAGATATAAGTTAAACATATGTCTCACTTGTCATTTCTGATTTCTTTATCAGACTTTGGCAGATTTTTTAGAAACCCTAAACGTTTCACCCTTAGTTTACTCCAGACAACATAATTGTTCAGAGCAACAGTTTGTGCAGCAAATAATGCTGCTGCTTCTGGGTACACAACAGTACCACATCCCAAGCCAGAAGGAATATTCAAACTTGACCAAATGTCTCTCGATAAATCATCTTTGGAACCTGGAGGACAATTGATTACCGGAAAATCAGTGTTACCAGAAATAACAGGTCCTAGTCCATTGGACCTACCAGCTACTGCAATAAATACTACAGGAATGTTCAGACCTTCATATTGGCTGATGATATCTAAAGTATAGCCAGTGGTTTTATGTGCGGAAGATACTCTGATTTCTGTATTCAGTCCAAGATCTTCACAATATGTCTTAATTTTGTTGCAGTGGGCTTTATCAGCTGAACTACCCATTATTATCACTACCAAATGTTTATTCGGAGGAATTAAATGGTCTAGTTGATCGGCAACCCATTCAAAGTTTCTTTTTACCACATCCAAGTCCTTGTCAGTAACAGTGGAAAGGTTTCTATACACTTGCTTGTCCACCATCAACCTTTTATCTCCTGAAGGCCACAGCCGCCAACTATCAGAGTCAATGACATCAGCCACCAAAATTTCACCTGAAAATGAAAAGTATTTCAATCATAATGATGAGACTGAAAGCAAGTACCTAAATCAAACTTGTGCTGTTTTTCGATTGCTAGAAAGGTTGTTGCTATGTACTTTTATAAAATAAAAAAATGTCCAAATGAGCCTCCATGATAATGATATGTGACATCAGATGTCCATTACCCATTTGATTAGATGTTATAAAAGCTAAGGAACTCCGCTTCGCGTGTGCTTCAAGAGCTTACTTGTATACTTGTACCTTAATATTCTATTCAATAAATAATGATTCAACTTCATTTTTCAATGAAGAAAAAACGTCAAGGGTAAATGTTGTTCATAATCTAATATTCTTGACCTATATCAAATTTTATTTTATAACTTTTTTCCCATTTTCACCGCCGAACAATGCAGTTTATTGAGAATGCCAAAATTCCTGCACATATTTTAATTAATGTGATTTTGCGATGAAGGGGTGAAAGGGTAGAACATCCTAGGGGTGAAATCATCGGACCTTACAATATACCATCCGCCTTGAAATATGATAATATTCCATATGATTTTACATGAATTTTTACACTTCCTTTTCGAACCTTCGTAAGCTCCTGATGAAGGTCCGTAGTCCGTCCACTCCCAAATCGACAAGTTCCTCTTGTTATGGGTTTTCAACTACTAAAATTTCAAATCTTAACCTCCATACGAGAAGTGCTAGGCGATTCTTGTCTAAACGCCATACTGTCCTTGAAATGATGGAGCCGACCACAAAGTCTTTCGACTGCCTGAAGCTGAGAATATCCTTTCAAAGTTTTTTCAGTTGTTCTTGTTCTGTCCAATTATTGATTGATGGCTGAAGATATTTGACTTTTTGCGATGCCTGATACAGATTCCGACTCACAGAAAGGAGTCGCGAAACCGGTTCTAACAAGCTCGGGTGCCACCTCGTTTCCGCGTCCCTTTCTGTGACCAGAGACCCATACCAGCTGAACTTTCTCCGTTTCAACCAGTTCCTCAGCAGCATCTACGCATTCCTGAACGAGTGCTGAATTTGGTATAGGATGAAAGATGCTTGCACGAGGATCGTGTTGACCAATGCGCCCGAGCGTCTCATGCCACTTGCCAGTATGTTCCCACAGTGCCCACTCAGAAAAAACTACCCAAACACCACACGTCGAGTGGAATTGACGCAGTTTCTGTGTTTGAAGAGTTTTCTAATTATAGGAAGTTTTAAAGCACATTTACTTGCATTACTGTATGTGGCTTTACATTTTCTGGGTTTTATAGATGTTCAATAACAATTCTAATTCATGTAGGTGACACTGTTGTTGTGGCATAGATACTTAGGCAGCCAGCACACTGAGCAACCATGATCGACCGTCCAACTACGACCAAAATTTCCAACACGTGTATTCTTATCGGACAACTCACACTGAACAATTGTACTCTACCGGTTTTCAAAGCCTATGTTTGAAATTCCAATCTGCTGAAAATATTGGTCGATCAGTGTGAGCTTGAAAGTTTTTATTGATCCTTTCAATTTTTGGTCGTTGCTGAACGGTCGGTTCTGGTCGGTCAGTGTGTTTTCTAGCTTATAATGTAAAATCTTTGGAAGGAAACGTTTTCCATGATCTAAAAGAGTTGATAATCTGGTGTGATTCAAACTCGCCCTATCCTGTTTTAATGCAACCAAAACAAACATCTAGAAATTCAAGTTCAACTAAAACATCTTTAGTTTTGAGATTCAGATTATGAGCAACAAATCATGTAACAAGTTCATAGGTCTACACATTGATGATTAACTGAACTCTAGGGGGTATAAAATAATCTGTAATTATAAATTTGCTTACGTTCCAATCTGTTACAAATATTGATAGGGGACTTGAGTTAGTTGAAACAAAAAACTTCGTTCAGAAATGTTGAAGATATATTATTATTCGATTAAAAATTGGACAAATCCTTCTTGCAAAATGAAACACCAGATTAATAATAAACATTTACCTATTTCAAGTATCTTCAATCATTAAAAAGTATTACTAGAAAATATTTTATTGTTTGCCATATCTTTAAAAATATTTCATTATCAATAAATACTTATTTCTTCATATTTATATAGAAAATGGTATTGATTGATACATGTCTAATCTATGACCCTGTGAACCACAACAGTGCTCAATTCTTCCATTGAATTACGTCAGAAATATCTATATTTAAAATATCATCGTGCTATTTGTAAATAACTTTTCAAAAATGAATGACGAAACTTCAATGAAATGAAGTAAGAACTTTTGTTGAAACATTTTTATGCAATGCATACAATTCTAATCCAGAATATTATAAAACATATAAATACCCTCTTATCAAAATTACCTCAATATTAAAAATTAGCAAAAATTGCAATGTTGATTTTTGGGGGGTATTCAATTGAGGAATCAATAAATGCATTGTGACCAATGAAAATATACCATTACAAACACTTATGACAATTAGTAATATTCAAAAATTAAAGTATTATGTTAATTATGTTGGTGGTCGGTGGATCAGCGGTCTAAGGCACAGGCCGTTCGAAACTCCAGCATAGCGATAGTCGGTTCGAGTCCGATGTAGGTACGAGAATTTTTCTCAACTACTTTATATCGGATCGATAGGCGACCGCATGTCTTGTTGAAAAGCAAGTGTATGGTGAGTTGTCTAGATGCCAATCTCGTCTAGTGCTAGCTTGGAGTGCACACCGACCACCCGAGGTAATGCTGTGGGTTTTCCGGGTTTTCCTACAGCTGAAAAGTGAATACATCACCTGAAACATCCGTAAGTCGCCCCGGAGCACCACGGCAAATAATAATAATAGCCGTCCTCTACCCGCACAGGCTATGCCTTTGGGTACACTCAATGAGTGTTTATGAGGGAGTATTATTATTATTATTAATTATAATAATCAATTGGATTGATATAAATAAAAGTGGTTTGGTACTTATTATTGGTTTGGTAATCCTACTGAGGAAGTAAGGAGTAACCTTTGATTCCAAACTTTTGTGGAATTCGCATTTTGACATTCTCTGCGGCAAACTCAGAAAATTACGCACAATTTATGTCAAATCATTGTAGCGAAAATTTTTTCCATGTAATTTGAACCTATCAGACAAACATTTAACTGATAAGTGCCCCGGTAAACTGTCACTACTGAACAATCGAGTCACCATGGTTATGACATAGTTTGACGTTTACTCAATCAAATTTTCAAAATGTCAGTCCCTTCGAGTAGATATGGAAATATCCAAAATGAGTCGATCGATATAATTATAAGTGACAATTCTATGAAAAAAATTTCTTACTGAATATCCTTCGGCTATTGATAAATTCTCAAAATTTGTCTTATCTTTTCTCAAGCGAGTTGCTTTAAGCAACTAGCTTTCGAAAGTATACGACAAAATTATTACGAAATTATCAAGCCTTGGGATATTATAAGTGAAAAGATCCCCTTTTCTTTATACTTCGCCCACATTCACTCTCACATGAGATACGGAATTTTGAATTGGGGATCAAGTACTTCTGTACATGGGTATTTATATTACAGAAATATGCCATCAGAATAAATTCTAAATTAAAAAGGGAGAGATTCATGCAGAGAAATTCTGACTGTTATAGGCACCTATATCCTCGAAGCCTGTTTGTTTTATATTCAAAAATATGGCTACTTTTAATATTATCAGAACACACCATGAGTATTATACCAGGTTAAAATATCATATTCTACCACATCGACATAGGACTGTTCGATATAAAAAAAACTTTGAGTATATTGGATGCAAATGCTATAATTCTCTGGCAGAGCATATAAAGAATGCAGCTTCTATGACAATTTTCAAAAATCGACTGAAAAATCATTTACTTCTCAAAAATTGCTACACCATAGAATACTTTTTTAATTAGAGAATAATATAATGCAAGTATGATATTAAAGTTAATATTTTTTAGACTTTTACTTAACTTTTTAGTTTTACGTTTTTATTTTTACTTATATATATTTTACCACAATTGTTTAGTTTGTAGTATCCTGTGCTTTGTTATATAGCTATCAACCCTTTTTGACATTTTTCACAATTTCTTTGTATTTTTATACAAATCAATTACTGGAATGAATATTATTATTATTATTAACTTGTTTAAAGAAATGCACATCTAGGAATAAAATTACTAGTGTGGTGAAGGAGAAAACTATTTATTGTTAACACAAATTGACAAATAATTGAGTACGCTCTCACAAGAAATCGTAAACTCAACTTCCACGACTTTCGAAGTACATTCCCACATTACTGGAACACAATTGAATACAACTAATATCCAAGTCCTATTTTCCATCATGCATTCTCCGTTACGCTCATTACTTCCCTATGAACAGGATAGTTGTTTCCGAATCTGTATATATGGAACAAACTATTTTTAACAAATTTTGCTAAAAATTCCAAAATAATTTTTATTTAGTAACCAAACTATTTTGATAATAATAATAACAATAATAATACTCCCTCATAAACACTCATAGAGTGTACCCAAATGCATAGTCTATGCAGGTAGAGGACGGCTATTATTATTGTTTTCCATGGCGCTGCGGGGCGACTTACTGATGTTTTCGGTGGTGTTTTCACTTTTCAGCTGTAGAAAAACCCGGAAAACCTACAGCACCACCCCGGGTGATAAAAACTGTAACCCGTTTGCATTACCAAAATTGTGGTTATCATTTCTGTGAAATCGACTGCTCGCAAGTTCATAAATAATGTTTAAAGATACTGAACGACTTCTTTTTTTCTCAGGAACAATAGGCAAAAAACGGTATGTAAAATGTAAAATTTGAAGACCCACAAACATTTCAATATGAATGTTAGCATCATCAGGAGCGATGATTAATCAATCAGGCAGAGCTGATCAATAATTGCTGATATAATTCAATACCCGTCGTGGAATTATCCAGGGGAATAGTTGTTTTTCAACAAGTATTTGGCATGATGGCCTACACTGCAGATGTATGGTAATAAAAAAGGTAAAACATCCGTCGGCAATGACTATCATTACTATAAGATTTCCCAAAAAAACTCTGAGCTTGATGGTCACTCTCTGAATCAATCTCTAAACCCGGAGATTCGGAGTGCTTCTTGCCCCGCTCGCAAGGTGGAGCGGCCTAGACCACGTTTCTTCGCGCGTGATGATGATTCAATATCCGTCGGGAATTAGCCAGGGGAGTAGTTGTTTTTTACAGGTATTTGCCTTAATAGTCTACTCTGTAGTAGATGTATGGGAGTTAAAAGAGTGAAATATCAGTGGACAACTATGGTTGAAGCCAACATTGTTAGTGAAGGGTAATTTGAGTAATAGAAGAAAACATTTGGTGTACCTAACCAAAGATTCTAAAATCCCCAACTATGATATGAAGCAGCCTCATTCATGTGGTGAAATGTTTTAAAAGAGTCTGGGCTGGTATTTTTTATCAGAAAAAGACAATGAGTAGACCAGTTGGTTTTGAATTTGAAAAAGTTAGGACTCACCTGTAGTATCTACTCCAAATTCAATTTTCATATCAATAAGAGCACAATCTCGTGTTTGCCATACTTTTTCCAAGACCTCAAATACCAATATAGACATTTTGGTCATAATATCTACTTCATGTTTTCCTGCAATAAAATATTTAAAAAATGTTAATGTTGTTGTTGTAAATAACATATCAGTCACAGCACAGGGTCGGAATTTACCAGCTCACAATTAGCATCCCCTAATGATTAAGAAATGAACGGAATAATTAATCATTCAGTTACTTTAAAAATGGAAAACAGTATTTTTGAAACACATACTCATGTAGCTTCTGAATATAATTCAGAGGGCAGGTTCAAATGTTCAGTTCCTTAGGGCTGATTGTACAATATAAGTTCACAAGCAGTTTAAGTGAACCGAATTCAGTTGCTAGGGATTAGCCAATGAAATTTCTTGTTGTAGAACAATCGTGTTTCAGACTTGTTGGTCATCATCAGTGCGGTGTAGAAAAATACCCAAATACTCACTAAAATGTCAACACCAAATAGCTGTTTTTATCTGTAGTATTTCATCAGCGCTGTGCAGACGATCTCTGAATGAATAACTGCCATGAAATTTTGAGGATTATATTATACTATGGGGCGGATTGTATGAAACAAATTAACCCACTTTTTGAAAGATGAAATACTACAGATGAAAACAGCTATTTGGTGTTGACATTTTAGTGAGTATTTGGGTATTTTTCTACACCGCACTGATGATGACTAACAAGTCTGAAACACGATTGTTCTACAACTTGAGAGTTTTACCCAATGAATTTCTCGATTATATGTTTACATAACGTAACCCTCGCTAAACCATTTATGCTTATCAATTTTTATATGCTATAGCCTCCTCCATGGTGACGTTAGCAGGAGAGACCGGCAGATGAGAAAGCTTATTATCGGCGGAATTGAGTTTAATTACCTACGTCTCCCACCTATCATCGGAACTGAAAAAGGGCTCACAAGTCGACTCAATATAAACAGACTTCTCCAAAGCCTTGGATAGAGTAAAACATGAATTTTTGCTCCATAAACTTGAATTATATGGAATAGGTAGCTCAGTATTGAAGTGGCTTAGTTGTTATTTTCAATAGTTCTCAAATGGTCCGAGTGAACCATCAGTGTTCATATACTTTTCCCGTGCCATCCGGGGTACCTCAAGGTTCTCACTAGGGCCTCCTTTTGTTCAATCTATACATAAATGACATCACTTCCTGCTTCCAACGCATTTACAATTAATATCCTTTACTGCTCATTGGTTAGAAGTCATCTCGATTTCTGTTCTTCAGTCTGGTCCCCACATTATGCCACTGACAAAAATAAGCTAGATCGAGTCCAACATACTTTTCTCATGTTTATAGCGTTTAAAGCTCAAGTCGATTGTGAATACACTCAAATGGAACAATATTTGAATATTCCATATCTCGATTATTATGATTATTATGATAAATAAAATTGTATTTACTTTCTCATACAACTAGGCAATCACAAACTTTCTCTGTTCCCTTTCATAGATACAACTATACATTTAATTTATTCTTCCCAGGAACCCTAAGTCTAGCCAACTCATTAAACAGCATCGAGCTGCTCGGCCCATCAATTGATAGATTTAAAAACCACTCAAGAAATGTCAATGTTCAAGTAGTCTTAGTGCTGTATTGTAACCTACATATCAGTATCAAGTTTGCTTTTTTGCGTTTATATTGTATATTGTTCATTGTATATTATTTATGTTTCAAGTCATCTTAGTAATTTTCAGTCATTTATCTTTCGTCACTATATCTCAAGTGTTTGTATTCTAAATTGGGCTTGCAGTATTGTAGCGCAAAATGAGAATATACGTTTTGTGCTGCTATACTTCAAAATCTGTTTGAAAAATTTAAATCGGACTATTACTAGAGGCATGCTTCAAAATAGTGCAAAAAAAATCAAATAGCAATTGTACCGAAACTAATAATCCGACAGAGCCTGGTTTGTACATACATAAAGTACACATGATTCAATACTTTCAAGAGGAAAGCCAACCCTACAACTTGAGAAATAATGGAGTTAGGAATTTGAAAAAAAAAACGCAAAATTTTTCTATCTTCTAGTTTTTTCCGTTACTAATGATCCGATCGGGTCGTACGAAATCTCATTTGGTTCGTATTTCATTTCTCTACAATTTCCCTCATACATAACAGAATACAACTACGAACTGTCTTCCATGTGATGGCACAGCCCGTTTTCTACTAATATTTTTGTTACGAAATAATCCTCTATTGATTGGCCTAGACGGCTACAGATAATTTTTTCGTTTTATATTTTCATGTTCAATGAAGATAGTGAAAATAAAAATGATAGTGAATCTTTTTGCTGCTTCTAACTTAAATTCTCATCAACATACTAGTAATTCAATACTTGTACATTTATTGACGGAAGTGATTGTTAATAATAATAGATCTTTTTGTGATTATTTCAAATAATTGTGATTTGTTACATAATAATATGAAATGACTTTTTCAATAAAACAAGTCTACTCTAAAAACTTCATAAAAGTCAGAAATTAGATCTGAACATTAAATCAATCATTGGACCATGAGAATTTTCCTCCTAGGCAGAAATGTCTGAAAACTCCTCAACTGTAATGCATACAATATACCTACCTATTTACCAACTGAAGAGACTATTACATCAGATATATGATGAAATATTCATTTTTGATATAAATAAGTAAAAAAATATCTTATCATACCTATAACTACTCCATTGACCTTGAACTCTGCCGATATGATTTGCTCCTCAGACCACTGGGGATCGTGATTGGCATCATCTTTGAAGAACGTCTCGTGTTTGGGCGGAGAGAAACGATAACCTTCCTTCACTCCTGGATGACGTTTTAAAAATGATCCGGTTGCTAACCGACGAGTAACCCATTCAATTGGAATCATTTCGCATTTTTTTGATAGGAATGCATTGTCTGACACTAATTTGACAAACGAAGTATTCACTCCTAAAATATAAATGAATTTACTGTTGATGAGGGGATTTGAATTATCACGATTCTAGGTATTGTTGATTGTTGTACCAGTGTATTTTATCTCTTGAGGTTAGGAGAGTCCAAGAAATATTTTCAGAGTTTATAATTCATTATTCCAAATATCGGTTCACAAGACCAAATAACAAAGTATTCATAATCAATCAAAAAATCACAATTTACGCAAATAACAATACAAAAAAAATCCCAATCAGCAATTAATATGCTGGTATCGGAATATACGTATATGAATTCTTGGAATGTTATTGAGTAGTACGGATTTGCCGATTTGATTTATGTAATAATAAATGACGAAAATGAGGAATAATTTAAATTTGAAAATGTACTGCTTTTTGTTTATGATTTTATGTTATGTTAGAGGTTGTAAGCTTTAGGCAACTCTGTAGAAATGAATGAAAAATTTTTGCCAATACAAAAAAGTGGTTTGGTGATACATAATTGTCATATAACTCAAGTTTTTTAGAATTTAATTGTTCTAATAGAACAGTAGAATAAAAGTAGTCAATTCTCCAATTTACCAAAATGCTAGTCAAAACTTACCTACTCCATTTAAAATTTCGAATACTTTGCATGTTGTCTTATTTGAGATAACCGATTTTCCTGCCAAATCATGTGCCTTTACTCCATCTCCTGCTGTTATTCTATCTTTACTCAGCAATATACAATGCCCAGGAACTGAAGGAACATCATACACTTGTTTAGTTTTTCCTTCAATTAGCAAATTTCCCAATTTATATCCTCCTGCTAAAAAAAATATATCACCACAAAGTAAGTCATGTAAAAGTGAAGGAAAATTTAAAAAAGGGAACACCATAGTAATATACACTATTTTTTCTACGACCACGCGATAATTTTGTCAACTTATTATGATTTTGATTTCGTAGGTATTATTCCATATAGACAATATTTTGCATTTTAAAATAATTATTCAAAATTGATTAAGTTTGTTGGAATGGTTTTCAGTCAGCCTTTTTGTTGGATTTTCTTGCACACATTTCAATTGCACTCCGTATGCGCCTCGTGCCACATTATTTTCCACTCGTGTGAAAAATGTCACTTTCCGCACTCGCAATGTATAATACTATTTCAGTCTTTCTAGTCTAGCCCATTGGCCTGATTTTAATTTTCCGAAAGTCACATTTCTTCTTTTTTAAAGACAAAAAAATCGTGTGATGACATAATTTTTGATAAATGCAATAGTTATGGATATGCCCTAAGGTTTTTAATATTTCCAGTTCGCGAAATTGAGACAATACTTATTTCCTTTTTATTGTAGTTACAATATAATGCATTTCTTTTTTTTGTTACTGGTTGTGATAGTTGGGGGTGTATATATACAGGCCGTTTCTTTTATCATGTGGTAACATTGCTATATTCTAAACCGTAATAGATACAAAGACGAGTAAAAAAAACGTAACTATTGTGATGAGCAGTAAATTGGTCATAGAAAGTATACGGGGAATAGTTCATTTCAAAATAAATTGACTGCAAGACAGACCGTTGAAAGAGATTTCCCCTTTTTTGACGGTGCTTCCAAAGATTGGCCAATGTTCATTAACCAATTTCGGCGCATTTCTTCGTTATGTCAGTATACACACGAGGAGCAAATGATCAAATTACAAAAATGTCTACGAGGTGAGGCAAAATTTGCGGTGTCAGGAATGATGGTGTCTCCTGATAATATTGACTTAGTGTTGAGGACATTGGAGATGCGTTTCGGACGACCAGACCAGTTCACTGAAACACTTATCGGTAAAGTCCAGTCGATTCCTGCCATGAAAGAACAGCATTTCGAAAATTTTATTCATTTTTCAAATAATTTCCGTTGCCTAGTGACTACCATCAAATCTCTAGAGTGTGTAGATCATTTGAAAAATCCCCAAGCCCTAAACACTTCAGTACAAAAACTACCCGACATGCTTAAGCTGAGATGGGGCGAAGAGGTTGCCAAATATAATGGTAAAGTGGACCTAGAATAATTTTCAAATTGTATAGATAATATGGCTACTGCGGCATGCTACGTAACTCCAACAACAAGGAACCAAAAGGTAGAGTTAAAGACGAGACAGTATGGTAACTACCAGTCAAAAAGACCTGAATCCTCTTTCATGACAGCAGAAAATAGCAGCCATGATTATTTCTGCACTTACTGTCAGACGAGAGGTCATAAAGTGGATTTTTGTGAAAAAATCAAAGCAGATGATGTAGAAACTAGGTGGAATACCGTGACTAAGAAAAAACTTTGTTTTTCTTGTCTCAAAAGCAAACATCAAACCAGCAAATGTCGATCAAAACATCCATGTGGAACCGATGGATGCAGGAGACCTCACCACAGGCTTCTTCATAAAGACATCCCAGGGTATAAGCCAAATTCAGAGCCAGTTCATGAAAATCAACACAACGAGAATGTTCTTGCAGTTGGCAGTGGAGATAAAACGTTTTATTGAGGATGGTGAATGTTCGTCTACATGGACCAGACTCTGTTATAGAAACCACCGCTCTTTGTGATGAAGCATCCACCGTTTCTCTTATAGATAAATCGATTGTTGAAAAACTTGGACTGGAAGGTAAAAAACAACCGCTTTGTATACAGTGGACAAACAACATGAAAACTTGCCATGAGGATTCGAGCAGCCTGGATATTGGTATATCCGGAATATTTAAAGGTGCCAGAATATTCGATATGAAGAACGTCCGTTCGGTGGAAAATTTGTCCTTGCCCATCCAAGTCATAAAAAAGGATGATTGGACAAAATGTTCTCACCTGAAGGATTTGCCATTTACTGAAATCATCACTAAGAGATCCATGATTTTGTTAGGCCAAGATAACATTCGACTGACAGTAGCAAGACAGGTTATTCAAGGACAAGACTATCAACCTATTGCTTCAAAAACAAATCTTGGATGGATTCTACATGGGAACTCACTTGACAACAAATCAGGGATATGTTCAAAGTACACATTTCACGTCTGCAATCACGAATTCTCCGACGAAACACTTCATCAAATGGTCAAACATTCTTTCACAACCGATGCCTTTGGAGTTATGACTTTGCCATCGAAGATTAGTAAAGCTGAAATACGAGCACAACAAATAATGGAAAATACTTCCCAACGTATTGGTAACCGATTTGAAATCGGTCTTCTGTGGAAAGAAGATGACATCCACTTACCGGAGAGCAAGACTGTTGCGATACAACGACTCCACTGTGTGGAACGACAGATGCGACTGAACGGCAATCATATTGCGACAAAATTCAGGACTACATTAGAAAAGGATATGCTAGAAAACTCTCTCAGGAAGAATCATGCAAAGAAGGTCCAAGATGTTGGTATTTACCGCACTTCGGAGTTGTCAATCCCAAAAAAACAAAGAAATTTCGCCTGGTCTTTGATGCAGCTTCCCGTTCTAATGGAGTTAGTCTGAATGATCATTTTCTTTCGGGTCCAGATCTCTTACAATCTCTGATAGAAGTTCTGATGAAATTCAGACAAAAGAAAATCGCCTTCTGCAGTGACGTCAAGGAGATGTTTCATCAAGTTCGTATCATTTCAGAAGATCAGAGCTCTCAAAGATTTCTCGGGAGAGATGGCGAGACGAATAGACCATACGACATCTACGAAATGCAAGTGATGACATTTGGTGCGACCTGTTCTCCTAGCTGTGCCCAATATATAAAAAACTTGAACGCAACTCAACAGACGACCCAGCCAGAAGTTTTAGATGCCATAATCAGAAAACATTATGTAGACGATTATCTAGACAGCACCGATACAGTCGAAGAGGCATTAGGATTAATTTCGGAAGTCAGACGAGTACAAAAATTAGGAGGATTCGATCTTGTAGGCTGGACTTCGAATTCAGAAGATGTACTCGAAAGACTCTCAGTGGACGGCAGTTCGAACAAAAATTTGAATGTAGATGATTCGAAAATTCAACGTGTATTAGGTCTGTCCTGGAATTCAAAAACTGATGAAATTTGTTTTCAGCTGAATCTGAACAACCTGACATTCGAAGATTCGATAAGGCCTACGAAAAGACAGATCTTAAAAATAGTAATGTCACTTTTTGATCCGTTGGGACTTATTGTCAATTTGATAATTAGAGCTCTTATATTGATACAGGACATCTGGAAATCGGGCATAGGATGAGACGACGAAATCTGAACTCCACCAAACTTGGAAAATGTGGTTGACAGACTTAAAAAAGGTCACAAGCATTGCCGTTTCAATAGTTTACTCTCTGAATATTTCCCGTGCTCAGAAAATTGAAATTCATGTGTTCTGCGATGCCAGTAAGAAGGCATTCGCATCTGTAGCTTACCTCAGAGTGGTAACCGACGAAACAATTGACGTATCGTTCATAATCGCCAAAGCACGTGTTGCACCAACCAAGCCGATTTCGATACCTCGGCTTGAACTCCAAGCTGCTCTTATGGGGAGCAGATTGGCAAAAATAGTAGCGAGTACAATTGGAATACGAGTTGACAGGGTGTTTTTCTGGTCTGATTCTACAACTGTTTTATTTTGGATCAAAGGAGATGGGACTAAATTAGGACAGTTTGAAGCTCATCGGGTGGGGAAATCCAAGAAAATACAGATAGTAATGACTGGCACTGGATCCCATCGAATCAGAATGCTGCTGACGATGCAACAGCAGTGAAATCTATTTTTGCACGATGCCATAAATGTCAACTTCTTAGGGCAAAGCCACAAATTCCAAGAATGGGGCAGTTATTTACTTTTCACCTGACATCAACCTCTAGAGCCTTCACAGGTGTAGACTACTTTGGGCCACTGTACGTCAAGATAGGACGCCGACGTGAGAAACGATGGGGAGTGATATTCACCTGCTTAACGGTTCGTGCTATTCACCTTGAGGTGGCTCATTCACTCACCGTGGATTCGGCAATAATGGTTGTACGAAGAATGATTTCCAGACGGGGGCAACCAGAAGAAATTCATTCGGATAATGGTACAAACTTTCACGGGGCATCAGAAGAGTTGAAAATAGCCGTTGCGAATATGAATAGAATGAAACTGACTGACGAAATGACTACAAAATGTATAAAATGGAAATTTATATCACCAGCTTCTCCACACATGGGAGGAGTCTGGAAAAGACTTGTACGATCTGTGAAAAGCACCTTTCACTGTATACTGAATGAACAGGTACTGACTGATGAACTCCTCTTGACTTTGTTTGCTGAGTGTGAGAACATTATCAACTCTCGACCGATAACTAAGGTCTCTGTGGATCCCAATGATATGGAAGCACTTACTCCTAACCACTTTCTGCTTGGATTTACTAACGAATCGACACCGTTGGAGCAGCTGCAAGCGGTAGATTTGCGCCGGCAATGGATGAAATCTCAAATATTGAAAGATCACTTTTGGAAGAGATGGACGAGGGAATATCTACCAACGTTAACGAAGAGAACCAAGTGGAGTGATGATGGCAAGCCGATCCAGCAACACAATATGGTAATCGTCATAGAAGAAAACGCACCTAGAAAGAGTTGGAAGTTGGGAAGAGTGGAGAAGATTTTACCTGGGACAGATGGAAGAGTTCGTGTGGTGGAAGTTCGGACTGAGAACGGAGTCTACAAACGTCCAGTCTCGAAACTATGTCGTTTAGAAATCAACGGCGAGTTAGCGAAGCTGAAACCTCCATCACGGGGGGGGGGGAGAAATGTTGAACCTGTTCCTTTTCTTTATATTGTTATTCATTTATCTTGGACACTCGGAGTTTTTTGGAAATGATGACATGATGTCAGATAGATGTCAAGTAAAACTTCTTGAGTAAAACCAGACGATATTTTTATTGATTTTGACGATTTAACACACAGAATCTAACGCTTCGATATAAAAATTATCAGTGGCGTTTTGAATGAATGTATCTATGAAAATTGTATTTATACTATAAAAATTAATAAAAGATTTCTGCAGTTTCAGAGACGAACGATAGCAATTTACCCCAGAAATAAACTTACTTAAGAGGAGAAGAAATCAAACAAACAGAAAAACAATTTATTTCATAATGAATTTGTGGAAGAAAATAAAACCAATACAGAAAAAGAATTCTACATTAAATGCTCGAATTGACCTAATATGTTTGTTCCCAAAATTCCCAACCAAACATTTATTCCGAACCTCTCCTGGAAATTGGTTTCTCTATGTAAATGTTCATTCGTATTATTCCACCTATAATGGATGTTTCTGTTAAATCAACCATTGTTGGTGAATTTTGATTCGTCCGTCCATATTATTTTTTTACAAATATATCGAACTTCCCTATTTCAACGTCTTAACCATTTCGCAAATCGTACTCTCCTTCCGTAATCCCTTTCATTAAGGTGATGAACTTTGCGTATCCTGTAGCATTTGTATTTGTTCTTTTTCAAAATATTTCTGGTAGAATTTACAGATATCCCAAGTTCGTGGGCAATTTCTCGTAAAGAACAATCTTGATTGGAAATATTTTTGTAACTTACCAATCCTAGATTTTAATAAAAAGACGTTATTTTTTACTTTTTAGTCTTTATAAGGTAATATTTGCTTACCCAAAATATTTATTTGGTTCCTTATACTTCCAGTAACAACACATTTTCTAGTTTTATTTCTGTCAAATGCACCACAGTCTCTCAAATTTCTTTCTAATCGTCTAAACATTTGAATGTTTGGAATGCGACGATTCGGGTTTAGCTCACCATACATATTTCTTGCCAAAAGAGGATTTCTATTCGATTTTGCATAAGTAAATAGCATATCAGTCCTTTCGTCATTCGAATGCATCTTTAATATGTAACCGAGTGCTTAAATGTCTGACAGTTCTTAACAGATATCAACAACTCATTTATTTTTCCTGCCATAGAAATCAAGCAAAGCCTACGTGTTTAAATATGGTAAAAGAAGTGAGATGCTATTTAATTGTACCAAATTAGACAACACTTGTATTTTGATCAAAAACTTATATTTTCATTACTTCCAGGATTGAGAATTATGAAAATAATCCGTGTAAAAATTGATACAGGAGAAATCAGCCTTGAATCAAGGATTACTGTGATACAAAAATCCCCAAAAAGGAAAAATGCGAATGTTCGTTGTGTTGGGGTATCTTCCTATCGAAAGTATTGGGTAATGACTGAAGTATCCTAATAGTTGAATGAGTTTTGAAGAAATCAAAACAATTTACAAAAGAACTAACGACAGGACCGTAATTGAAAATTGTTGTCACTGATTATGCCAGTTATTTTATATGAAACGCTATAAAAATGTCGAGTGTGATATATCACTGAATAGAGATTTCAAAAGGCTTTGGACACCCTAATAAAAAGAGACGAAAGTTTTTAATTTTTCCGTCCTTGTTGCAGGGAATGTACTCCGTGATTGGTTACTATAAAGGTCAGGGAGTATAAATGTCATTTTCAATTGTAGCTGTCATGGCATTCAAACTCCCCGCCATTATGGTAACCAATCACAGAGCGCGCCCCTGGCAACAAGGATGGAAAAATTAAGAACTTTCGTCTCTTTTTATTTGGGTGTCCAAAGCCATTAGAAATCTCTATTGTGATTTCATCGCTTTATCAATATTTGTGGTGAAATAGACAGGTCCGTATTTGAAAAAATAGTTGATGGTGGCCGTGTTGACACGAAACGTTTAAATAAAAATGTATCATTACGTAGTTCTAGTACATTTTGAATACAATAAAACGTTCCTCTTTAATTTTTTTTTTCTGAAATATCCATTCTATTCGTAAAAAACCGAAAACAGCATTTTTAGTTTTCCCTTTATAAGTCGGGAAGGGCGAGAGTCCCCGTTGATTTTCTCTGACCAATGTACTGGTCACCACAATAGTTACATTTTTCCCATTTAATCGTCTTTGTATCTATTACGGTTTAGAATATAGCAATGTTACCACATGATAAAAGAAACGGCCTGTATTGGGACCTAAAAGACCTACTGTGTCCCCTTCTGCCGTCAAGCCATTTAGGATGTGTGAAAAAAAGGCTAAGCCCTATATTTTCTAGAAAATTCAGGATTCCAGATGCCAGTAGTGGAATGAATATCAAGTGAAACGAGATGAGTGACTAATGAAACTTGTCGATGTTCAGAAGAGACATACGAACGAAAGAAAATATTTCAACTTGTCCATTTTATGTAAAATAGTATGTTATGTAACAAGTATTATAAACGTCCTTTTAGAGGCGAGCATTGTAAGCACAAGCGCAGCGTAGATGAGGAGCGAGTGTTTAATAAACAATTTTCTAGAGGAGTTTATGAACGCGTTACATACCGTACTTTTCTAGGAACTCATATTAACACAACAAAATTATATTTTATTTCGTTGATTTCTTTTAGGTTATCATAAACGTTTCAACTGACAGACCAAGACCATAGGGAGGGTTTTTAACCCCTGAAATGAAACAGTAACCATAATGATGTATTTAAAGAATGAGATTGCCATGGTAACGTTTTTAAAAGTTTGTTTAAACATAGATCGTGACTTATCGGTACGCTGTCATTCTAGTAATGTGATGAGAAAAAGTGCATGACATTAAAAGTGCTTTTGAACTCATTGAACATGAAAAAACACATTGAAAAATATCACATACACTTCTACAGCCCCTTCAAACTTGAACAAAAACAAGAATATAGACCTCAGACATTTGAATAGAAGGTACCAACTCAATCCTCAAAACTTAAAACATAATGGAGAGTTCGTAGGAAGGATTTGAAGATATATAGGCCAAGCCTCTCACAAAAGTGAGCACGCCGACATTGTTTTAACGTTTATAAGGAGATAACAGTATGAAATGGTTTGAAAGGTAGAAGCGATCTTTGAAACAACCTGGAGAACACTAGAAAGCTGAATTATGTGGTCACAGTGTTTACCTTCAAAAAAGAGTAAAATGAACTAAAAAAATATTATTATCATACCACAGGGCACAGATATAGTTCGGAGATATAGTTAGACCAAAAAATATCAAGCAATTTGGCTGTCATTTTTAAATATTGTGACCACACGACCAATGACTGAAACCATGTTTCCAACTTTTTTTATACTACTATTATAAAGGCCAATAAAGATAGGTGTACATGCAATTTTTTTATCTACATTTCATAATTATTAATTACCCCTTCCCTATATCATCCATCAATCGTTGAATTTCGATAAAAGCTGACTGTAAACCAACCTATGAATTCAAATAATCATCGACACTCTAGTTGTCACATTGATTTTCATTTATTTTCGAATTTTTTATTTCAACATGGGCCTTGGTGGTCGTGATGGTAGAGCGTTCGCTTCTCAAGGACGTGGGTTCAAGTCCCAGGACGGTCACCGGAACCGAATATTTTTCTTGTTCGCAGAAGCTCTCAGGAGCTTCTGAGGGGTTTTTCTCTCTCTGGAAACCTGGATGATTCGTCACAGAAAAAAAACGGCGCCTTTGGTCTAAGGGCACCAGATAAAAACCACCGATGGAAGGGGGCCCTACGTTCACACCGGTAGAACAGAGAACTATTTCCAACAACATTAATCAATATCGGTATCAGATTGTTGAGTTCTCTGGAAGTGCCGATACTGAAAATCTTGATTTTCGATGTTATATATAAAGATGATTGATTTCGGTTATACCTAAACGTTTTAATCAACTTGTCGCAAATCGATCCATTCAAAATTTCCCTTATCCAGTGATTACTACTTCTAACATCAAAAATCTCCTTAGGTCAATTAAAAAAAATCCTCAGAAACTTCTGACACAAACTGTTATGAATCTGGGGCTTCTGGTCACAGAAACAATTAAATTTAAAGCTTCCTCATTACTTTTTGAAGTTGTTTTTTGTTTTAAAATCGTTATTTCTACCAACCGGCTGAACCCTTATGAGCAACCCTCAGAAGTCTTCGAGAAACTTGTGCGAGCTAGGGAAGATATCTTCAACCGATTGAGCTGAAATGTTGTATACACGTTCAGTTCGGATGACAATGCATAGTTAGGTGTGTGACGTTATCCTAAATCCAACATGGCGGAACAGTCAAGATGGCGGACTAGTTATTCTAAATGCACTCCTACAACATGGGTATCAAATGGAAGGGCTTGCGGATAATTACTAGATAAAGAAAGTGACGTCATTCTAAATCCAATATGGTGGAACATCCAAGATGGCGGACTAGTTATTTTTAATGTACTCCTACAATATGGGTATCAAATGAAAGGGCTTGCTGAAAATCACTCGAGAAATGAGGTTACGTCACTCTAAATCTAATACGGCGAACTTCTAAGGCCGCTCGCAAACGCAGCCACTTTGTGGTCGCCACCGGTGGCTGCTACAAGTGATTAGATACGACCATCGGTGGTCGCCCCCTGCGGCTTTCTAGACGCTACTTTTCTTCAACAATTTTTTGTCAGATCCGTCTGTAGCTCAGATAATCAGTAGAACTTCGACATAGAAGCACTCGACACGCTGCTGTTTATAAAAAGACGACGAAGACGGCGCAAATTACAAAGATGTCGTTGTTATTGGTTGCATCTATTATTAAGTACTCGCGAGAAAAATGGTCAATTGTTCTACCCTGTTTGAAGATTTAAAATCACACGAAGACAGATTCTTTAAATACTTTCGAATGAGCATAGTAACATTTAATGAACTATTATCGTTGCTGCAAGATCACTAGATGAAGATGAAGACACGTTTGAGTAAGTTTGTGAATGAGTACTTGTTCATTTATTAAATGTTTTAAATCTCACAAGATTGAAAACAGCGTTTTATTTACCACTTCAAATCCAATGACACTCGAAGGAGTCTGTTTACATTTCCTTTTAAACTTTATAATACTCTTAATGTACTCATTAAAAGGAAAAAATTATGTTTTTGGATTTATATTTCATGTATAGTCTTAAAATAAAATAGTTTTCCTAATGGGGTTTAAAGAATACATCAAGAGTACTCCACAAAACTGCATTAAAACTATTTTTCTCAGAACGGATTGTTTTAAAACCAACTTGCTATGTAATTCTTAATAATAGCAAATTAGTTTTGAACTAGACAATGTTGAGAGTGACATAAAACCAGTATAAGAGCAAATATCATTTTTATTTTGATTTAAAGAGTGCATTGAACTCTTTGTTCAAGAATAAGTGGTCTTTAAGAACTTTTAGTTTATCTTAAGGTTACTTTAAGTCTGATATCGATTTATTGAACATATTGAAGCATATTTAAAACCTAAATAAATAGAAACTGTCTTAAAATTATTACTTGGGTTAAAAATATACAACATCACAATGTTCCCAAATTAGTATTTAAAATACTGAAGTGAAACTAAATAATACTTAATCTGCATAGGTAATTTATTTGCAGTAATCAGTTACAAATTCAACTTTTCTTTCAAAAAATAAATAAAAGAATACATCAAGAGTACTCCACAAAATAATATATTTAAAAAAAAAAATTATTTATTTCATTTTGTTCTAATAACGACTGACAATATTACTAAATCTTAAAAGTGTACTGGAATAACAGTGCAGTAGCTTCGGAGGCTGAGAATGCTGTTTGGTAACTAACTAAATTAGTTAGTTGAACTAATACATACTTGTATAGAAAGTTCAAAAGAAGAAGCGCTCAAGATCGAGAATACATCTATTTGGGAGAGTTCAATTCAATTCCCCACTACCGCTACTCTACTGTGCCTCTATCGCACTTCAAGCGTTTGGAGCAACTTTCATTGAAATTTCCAACATATTTCCCACCTTTTAGGTGAAAATTCAAAATATACAGATTGCAGATTTAGATCTCTACTTCCAGACACTGACGCAGCCAGGAAATTGTTGGGGCTTATAGAGGCCAATGAAAATAATAAAATATTTGAATTCAGGTTCAATTCTGGGAAAAATTAAAAACAATGGAAAACAAGACGCTACATACAGTGCGGCTTTTAATAGTGCCCCCTGTTAACTTTTATACGGATTGACGTACAAGCATAAATAAACGTTTGGAGAATTTCACCGATACTAATTTTTGAAATAAAACACATTGTGATTGCTCGATAGAGGGCGCAGGGGGGGCACATCAACTAAAAAATTTTAATGGCATGTGGGGGTCATGTGTCACATCGTTGAAAAGATAATTCAATTCTCTTCCCAACCATCAAAAAAATTTCTGTTCGGTTATTTCACATCAAACCATTTAAAAGTTATCGTTGCCAGGTAAGGAAAGGGATTCTGCCAGATCCGGACTTATTCTGACATTTCAAATGCATATTGTGAGGTATCCATTTTTAAAATGAAAAGCATGTAGGTAGTTCTAAAAAGTTATTCAAATTTTGTTCTATGTAATTTAAGATTATAATGGGGGAGCTCGAGCCTCAAGTCCCCCATGGGTGCTCCAGTGTTTATAGATGTCGTTTAAAGAAATAGAATACGACGATTTCTCTTAAATCTGCGCTTTTTGCAAGATGAGCCTTAAACTGTTTTTAAGACGATGGTGCAAAAACTACACATCGGACAGAAACCAGCTTGCGCACCGTTGATCTACGTTATTATCTGTCATTTCCCGCAAGATTATTTATCTCTCAACGGTCGTGTGCAGTAGTGTAGGGTATTTCGTAAAAATATCATCCTTATAAAGGTTAGATTCAGGAGATAAATGAATTAAAGGCAAGATTACTGTGAACTAATGATGAACAGAATCATAGTGGATTTTGCAGTTTAAAACAAAACTTTCTGTACTGATGAAATAGTATTTTTCCTGATATTAATCATCCAAATGAAATAATAATAAAGTTTATAAATAAAAAAAAGTATGTACCTCAATCTATAAATAAAAGAGAATTAACGGTTATACACGCGAACTTATTGCGATAAAATTACAGGAGAAGATTATGGTTATATGGTTTAAAAACAAATAGTAGGATGACAATAAATATTTGAAACTTTGGTGAGACCTTGTTGTTTTAACTTTATTTCTCAATGTGACATTTTTTTCTTTATATATCATAAATATGATTGAAGGTAATATTTGATATATGTTTATACATATGAAGCATAATGTTGTATCAAAAAAAATGCACTCATTGAGACACAGAAAAAATCGATTAATTACAAGCAAATGAAGGTATTTTATCTTTTAAATCGAAAGCCGTCCGCCAGTCGAAAAAAAGTCAAGAGGCCACGTGTATGGGAATAGACAAAACCAGTAGCATATCAATATTTTGATTTAAAACATTAATGGGCATGCTTACAGGGACGCTACTGATGTAAATTCAAAAAAGTTCGTTCTTAAAAATTCAATTTTAATGCATATGCCAAAAGTGAAAATAAAATACAAAGCGGTTTTAGAAATATTGGAGAAAAACTGATTTTTCAGATATAATGAGGTTGCAGACCTACATTCATATGAAGAATTTTTCATTAAATCATCCAAGGATTATAGCCTATAAGCATCAGTATTCAATTATGTAACAACCTGTATAGTTTGACTCAAAAATAATTATGAAGTTTTTGTCTACCATCGAAACTTCAGCAGTTTGAGACTGGGTGAGGGAGAAAAATTAGTCTCAACCATATCGGTATTGATATGTGGTCTTGTTGGAAAGCAAGCATGATGTGAGTTGCCTACATGCCAATTACGAGGTCTAATGCTTACTTGCCAGGGGTGGTTTTTCTAATAATAGTCATCTTCTACCCGCTCAAGCTGTACCTTTACAGGTGTTTACAAAAGAATATTATTATCATTAGCTCAGAACACTAACATATTTATAGAGTAAGTGGTTTTGTGATATATTAAGAATACTCTGGTTTAGCTCAATCAATATTTCGATAAAAATTGTTGGATGAAGCATTCTCAAAGAAAAAAAATTAAAGGGACAATTAACTACACTCACCTTAAGGATGTTGATCTCTATTCAGACAGTGCGAATTACTGATAGTACCTTGCCTCAATTTTTGTATATATTTATAAAAGATAATAAAATCGAATTTCCCAGGAATGACAAATTAATCAATACTTGGCAATGGATAGATATCATTAACTTTTTTTACCATACTTAGTGGAGTTTTATCCAAAAATAGTCATAATATAGCTAAAAACTCAACATAGATATCTGAATAATTATCTGTCACAATAATTACTTTGGTGATAAACCAAAAACTAAACTAATAAATCAAACTCTCAATGAATATACACCGCTGAAGTATTAATAATAATAATTCAACAGGGTACATTCAGAAATCAATAGTGGGACTCTTCTCTGAATAAAGAGAAAAAGCTTCAGAGTATTCTTGGGTTCAAGACTTCAAAGAGAAATCTGAACCAAGCTGGACCTGAGCTGTTATAGTGATATGCTATTATGAAATGAAATTCTATTTGCATGAAACGGAAACACAGATTTTTGTATCACTCACAAGCTCAACAATGAAGTCTATGGAAATAAGTCATACAGAAATTGTTATGCTGGGCTACAATTCTGATTGGGTCTTTTGGAGAAAACACAAGTTTGTGCCTCAGCTGCACTGAATTCCACTTGGTTCTTCAATTCTGATTTGTTCGAGAACTTCATTGATAATATTGTAATGACATAGCATGCATTCCCCCCAACTAGCAACTATTCATAGCTGAATAAATGATATTACTATGAAAAATTTCATCATCTGCAAAAGACAAATAGTGAAGGACAGCTCAGTTGAGTCAGGTTTTAATATCCTGTTTTCAAAAACATAGCTGTGCTTAAAATCCAAACCGAATAACCATCCCTAGAGTATATTCTTTTTAAACTCTATAACAGAAACTCAATTCATGCATACAACAAATTCCACATCTTGGAAACATGTTCAGGGATTTATTTATTTATTGCATCCATCCAATTTGAAAATGAATTGATTCGATTCAATTTTGGTTCTTCAATTGAAAAATATTACTTACCTTCTTTTACCTCAGCCATAGTTGATGAATTTTCTGTAAGTTTGAATGTTGAATGAAATATATGTAGTGTATACAAACAAATACAATTACACACTACTCGTAATTACCTAAACACGTGATTACACCAACCTAACCTGTATTGACAGAAACAAGAATCATGAAACACTCATTCACATTCACCATTCTTTGAATTATTTCACCTAGAACGTATTTCTTATATTACGGCTTTGCGCATGCGAACTATTTAATTTGAAATATGAACTCTGATACAAGTTTTGAAATAATGGAAATTTGTTGTCTGTTTACTTATTGATTGGAGTTAATTATTCCTCTTGAAAACAGATTGTTTTCATTGCGATAAAATGAATATTAGGGCATTTCGATATTGCCCAAGTTTTATTAAATGATGCGCTATATAGTGACGTTCGAACATGTTTTATCAAAATATAAATGGAGGGGAGAGGGATAGGAAACACGTGTTGGTATAAAAGCGAAAGCCTGTTGTTTATTTCCATAATTATAAATATTTGCAACAAGAAGATCTGAAACTTTTGTTATACGTATATTTTGAGATTAATTCATTAAAGGTAAGAAATATTCAATTTTTTTTAAGCTTTACAAACACACTTGTGTAATGTAGGGTGGTTATGTGTCACGGCGCCAGTGATAATTTATTGGGAAATACTGATGTGTTAGGTTTTACATAAAAAATAATTGTTTCATTTTAAGTTTTGGACTTATGATTTCCCAAAATTTTGCGTCTATCTAGATAAAAATAAGTAATAATGTAGGTCCGATTTTAAATTGCTCTAAAGTCTACAGTTGGTCAGTTTTCAACTCCAAATATCTACTTACCATCTCTGAAACTTATATGTTTGATGTGGTGTAACTTTTTTCAGTCTTTGTCTTCTAGGGCTTCGGAAGATATGTATCCATTATTTATTTATACAGGGTGTTTCTTAATACAGTACTAATTATTCAGGCGAGGATATTTTTAACTTTTGAACTGCAGAGGGCTGAAGTTTTAGGAAAGCATTTTTTTATAACTTTAGTATCGTCATAGATATTTTTGTGTAATGTGTAGTACGCATCTTTATATACTTACATCAAAGTCATTTTCTACTGTTCAACAATAGAGTGTATATATTATATTATTGTAAGTTTTATCGGGATCCACCTCAAACTTTAAAAAATTTGTGACAACTCTTGTCTCCTGAACACGAATCCGCAGAAAATTCGAGGGAGGTCTCAATTCCTTTTTGAGTTATGCTTTATTTTCTTATCTGAAAAATCCATCATTTTCAAACACTAATTTTTAGATCGTCACACAAATGCCCCCTTCTTTATAATCGACTTTTTTGAATACGCTAATCTACCTAATTCCACAATTACTTACACCATAATAAATGGTTTTACACAAAAATTTCATTTTCTCATAACCACAATTAACATAACTTTTTTTTAAGTAAATTTCATTTTACGGTAAGTTGGTCACTCCGAAGTCTCCTAATCTGCGCTGCCGACTATTCATGCAAATTCAAATAAGAGCAATTCATTCCCTTTATTCTTATGTTCAATTATTTAAATTCTCCTATTTTGTGTTATTATTACAACAGAAATTTCACGAATTTTTCAGTTTTTGTCATCAACAGATTGGCACTTACTTACTGATTTTTAGCTTAAGGATGAAAAAAGAATGGGACAATTATACCTAACCTAACCAAACTAACGTTGCTATCCAAAAGCTAAATGCAATCCTTTTACACAAAAATTATCTGCTCATATTTGTATAGTCGGCGGCGCAAATTCCAAGTGACCAACTTACCGCGGAATGAATGTTACTAAAAAAAGAAGATATTATGTTGTGGTTATAAGATAAAACATTTGTGTGAAACGTTTTTTAAGATGTCGGTAATTATTGTGGAATCAGGTAGATTAGCGCATGAAAAAAGTGACAGTCCGCACTGATGAGCGAGTGTGAACCGTGAAACTAGTATGCAGATAGACAATCTGTTTTCGATTATCGTTTGGTAGTTGCTAAAGGAAGTATTGCAAAGTATACTTTTGTAGAGAAACTTTGCCAGGAAGTATTTTCTGCAAACTCAGAATTCGTAAAATGGACCGTGCTTAGCGTGGTCGGTGGCTTAGCGGTCTAATGCACAGGCCGTTCGAAACTCCAGTATAGCGATAGTCGGTTCGAGCCGATGTAGGTACAAGAGATTTTTTCTCAAATACTTTATATCGGATCGATAGGCGATCGCATGCCTTGTTGAAAAGCAAGTGTATTGTGAGTTGTCTAGATGCCAATCTCGTCTAGTGCTAGCTTGGAGTGCACACCGACCACCCGAGGTAGTGCTGTAGGTTTTCCGGGTTTTTCTACAGCTGAAAAGTGAATACATCACCTAAAACATCAGTAAGTCGCCCCGGAACGCCACGGCAAATAATAATAATAGCCGCCCTCTACCCGCACAGGCTATGCCTTTGGGTACACTCAACGAGTGTTTATGAGAGAGTAATTATTATTATTATTAATATTTTCAATAACATTGTTGACAACTATACTAGGTAGACAAATGTCAAAAACTGTATAAGTTTACCTGCTATAGATACGTTTTTAATTCTTGATAGTACTCAATTTCATAACAACTTGCAAATATTATGTAAATTTTTTATGCGACAACCGTACTCACGCCAAGCGAAAAAAATCAAGAGGCCAGATTTTCTCAGAAAAAAATGAGTATTTCAAAAATAATTTTTACTTCAAGAAATAGCATAGGCGTATCACTTTTCTCGTTGAAATGATTCATTGCAAATACCTACCACACGAACACCACAGGCAAGAATAAAAAATTATATTGTACAAAGGAAAATGCATATTACAGATGCGTACCTACTACGTGTCAGGAAAATATCTAGGGTCATACAAAAGATATCATACAAAAAAAATTCATCTCATCACTCAAGGCACCCTGTAGTTCAAACGTTCTTTAGGACATATGTTTATTATCAAAATGGACCCAAGAATAAATAATGATAGCGTAAGCAGCGCCTTCTAAGTATTACATAAAAATAAATACCAAATTTTTACTTCACCTCAAAAAAAAACGGTAATTTTCTGCAAAAGTTATTCAAAATAATTGAAAATAAAATTTCAAATTCAATACCCTGTATCTCCGAAACGAAACATTTGCAGAGACATATTTATATGAACTTTTTATCTCCAAATAAGTACAAGATTTTCCCTTTGAAGTTTGTACCAGTACCCTGTATTATTGCTACTATACCTGTGGGACAAAAAATCAAACATGAATTGCAAATAGAAGGTATACCTATATGTTAGCGATTATCTCACAAAAAAATATCTCATAAGTGTGATAAAGATCAGGAAGAATCTATTGGTAGGTACCTTTTATAGTTTGTCTTTTGTAATAGGACATCACATCTTTTCAACTGTGTTTATGAGAAATTCGTGGAATTTCTAACCAAAAATATAATTAACTTTTACAGAACATGTCCACGGGCAAAATCTGTCAATTTGATCACAAAAACGAAGAGGAAGATCTGGCATGTTCACTAGAAAGTGTTGGAGTAAGCAAAAGAAAGGGTAGAGGGCAGGTTTCATCAGGTCTTACACATGAATGCGGAGTATTTGGAGCAATAGGCTGTGGAGAATGGCCAACTAATCTGGAAATATCACAAATCATATGTTGGGGTTTGGTTGCTCTACAGCACAGGTAAGTAACAAATAATTTTTTTTTTCATTTTCTCTCAATTTTACGAAGGCGTAGAAGGGCCACAGTATTTTTTTTTATAATTCCGACTTAGCAAGTAAAAAAAAATACTGTGGCCCTTCTACGCCTTCGTACAATTTTTTTCACATTTTCATACAGAATATATTTAATCAACAGTGTATGTCAAGTGCCACAAACACAGTACCTACCTACCGCAAATGCCAGTTCTAAAATACATGAACATGTGGGTAATGGGGAAACTGTTTATTAGAGTATTGCTGAAAAATATATTTTGAAGGATCGATTATGCATTTCAGACAACCTCCAGCAGAAAACAACTACTGCCCCCTTCGACCGTTGAATTATATCTGGTATACTCGTGACAAAGTTTTCTACAATTAACCCCACAATTTGCGGTGTTCTATAGGTTAATCTCATATTCAAACTTATTTCAAATCAAAACGTAGGAATACCTAATACATACCTGTTTTATGGTTATTTTGCCAATTTATGTATAATTGATTCACTCAATTGAATCAAAAAATGATTGGAATTTATCTGAAATGATTAACGTAAGCGGAAATTACCTGTCTCCCATTCAAGGTTTGATCGCTGATGTCACAAGAACTAAAGTTTCTCAAATATAGTTAGGTGAACATTTTTTATAACATAATATGGGTTGATTTAGAAGTGATCGCAGTAGAATGTACAAAAAAATGTAGTTTTTGTTACTTATTTTGAATATCTACATAATAGTTTGTATAAATGCGTTTTTTGTAGTACCCCCCCCCCTCCCAAAAAAAGGCTGGGTTCGCCTCTGCTTCTCATCATTACTTTTGGATAATACTATATAATTTTATTTCAATTCAATTGTAACAGATAAAATATAATTTGTTAGTCATCTGATTATTGCATCATTGAAACATTTAATAACGGTTGCTAACCTTTGATTCATGGAAGTTTTATTTCTTTTGATAGTAAAGATTTGACGTAGCGATGGAATATTTCTGATACACGAGAGTTTAGATTAAAAAAGAAAACAAATATTGCATATTGGAAAGAATTTGTTATCACACTTTTCTTGGTGATACTTTGCATTAGATATGTTCTCTCCAGCAGGTGATGGTTACTTTTGGTGACTGAAAAACTGTCGAGGTGTTAAAAATAAGCAGTTTGGTGTTAGGATAAATTTCCAGTATATTCATTATAGGGATATGATCTTGTTAATATGTGTATAATTTTGTAAAACATTTACACTTTTAACATTTTTTAAGTTTTCTAATATGTGTATAGTTTATCACTTACCACAATGTAGGTATGCTTTTTCCACTTCTTTACCTTGGGATATATTTAATTGGTATAATTTTTCAAAATGAAATAAAATCTACAAGTCCAAGAAAAAATGATAAAGCACTATTTTGTACAGAATTATGTCATCTTTAATTTAGCATAGGATCACCGGCGCAAGTCTCAGGGGTGTGGGTCAAATCTAGATTATTGCTAATCGCACCCTGAGGCCGAGTTGTTCAATACGAGTTCACCAACAGTTCAAGTGAGCCGAGTTCAATTGCTCTTGAAACTAGAAATTTCATTGGCTAATCCCTATAGCAACATTACTCAGTTCACTTAAACTGCTGATGAACTTGTATTGCACAATCCGCCCTAAGGAGCAACCATGATCTCGACCGACCATCCGCGACCGTCCAACTACGACCAAAATTTTCAACACTATCGGATAACTCACACTGAATGATCGTCCTCGACCGGTTTTGAAAGACCATGTTTGAAATTTCAATCTGCTGAAAGTTTTGGTAGATTAGTGAGCTTGAAATTTTTTATTGGTCCCTTTCAGTTTTTGGTCGTTGCTGGACGGTCGGTATGGTCAGCCAGTGTGATTTATAGCTAACGAACCATTTAAAACAATAAAATAAGTGAGTTGGTGGAATTCAATGTAATCAACCCAGACATATTATGTTTTGGGTATCACCATATTGAGGAAGTCGCCATTCCGATGCTCGGTGTCACCATCAGAATACTTCTTGGTGAAACCATATGTAAGGTCCATTGCCAAAAGCGCTTCTCTATAAAATAAATACTGCACATCCTGCTTCCCATATTATATAAATTAAGAAGTCTACCATATACTCTAAAGCGTTTGGATTCTATAAAAAAAACTCTTCCTCTCTTCTATAGATATATAATAATAATAATAATAATAATAATGAAAAAGCAGGGATTGGAGCATTTGTGTTCAAGGCAGCAACCCCCCAGTTAACACAAAATGCTGTCAGAGACAGCAGAGTGCTTCACATTCAAGTTTCAAGTCACATGGGTGAAGTGCAATGTTACTTACATTTCAATCTCATTAACTTCTATTTGGGGCCCTCTTGACCGACAAATGTCACTCACAATGATGTGAATGTGATTTACTATTCAATTTTCGAATAAAGAAGCACATTTTTGATCGACATCAATCAGAAAATAACTGAGATCTCCAGTTGCATTGGTCACAGTAGTCACAGTTAGTATCCTCACTTGGTAACAGTGATGTACAAATGTACCTCACTTTCTAATCGATTCATGAACAAGAAAGCGATATCGCAGAGATGTTTGTGTTTACTGGGCCGTGCAGCCGATGAACTCGGTCTCGTATTCGACACTGAACGGACGAACCCAAACTCTGTCACCGAGTTGGATCCCGTTCAGCAAAAAGCCCACGTCAAAGCTGCGGAGTGTGAGAGGCTCCTACAGCTACATAAGGATAAGCCAAGCCCAGAACATTGAAGACCTTGGCTTATCCAGAAACCTGACATTCGCTTTCCTCAGGGCAAGTGGGCTGAAGTCGGAAACCGAGGAATTCATAATGGCCTGCCAGGATGGTGTCTTCAACACCTTCGTCTACCGTAGTCGCGTGATGGGTGTAGAGGTCCCTGACACTAGATGCAGAGCGTGTCGTGGGGCAGCTGAGACCATAATGCATTTGCTGTCAGCTTGTCCAGCTTATGCGGTCTCAGCCTATATCCACAGGCATAACGCGGCCCTACGAGTGTTGTACTACTATCTACGACACTCGTACGGTGTAGACGAGTGCCTTATGCTCCGGGGGATATTGAGTCCGTTGTGGAGAATGAGAAGTGCCGAATCTATTGGAAATACTCATTCCCCACCCTCAGGCAAATACAAGCCAATAAGCCTGATGTAGTCCTCCTCGACCATAAAATAGGACAATTTTCGTCATTGAGTTTTCAGCTCCTGGCGAAACGAACATCGTCCGAAAAGAGGAGGAAAAACGGACTAAATATCGAGATCTTCTCTTTGAACTCCGCAGGCTATATCCAAACCATTCTGTCAATATGGTGATTCTGATAATAGGGGTCCTTGGTGGAATGATGGACACGCTGCTCTCAAATCTGAAAATCATACCGGCATGCCGTGATGCGGCAGAAAACCTAGCCGGAAGAATGCAGAAGGCCGTTATTCTTGGTTCACTCCGTTTACTCAGGGCACATGATTCTCGGACCCAGTAATCACTCACCCCACGGACGTGGGGAGTGTTTGCTGGGGTTAATGATAAACCAGCGCGCCCTCCGGTAGTATCGGAGCTCCGGAGACAGGGCCTGACTGGTACATTCCGTATAGGGGAAAAAAAATAATAATAATACTTTATCTCTTCTATAGATATATAATAATAATACCCCCCCAGTCAGAGAAAGGGATCGCTGACCGCAAGGAGAACCTTCTGATCGACAGATGTATCACGCAGGACTCTGTGCAGTAAAAGCGTAATTTTTCAATAGCCTGGATGGATTATCGCAAGGCATTTGATACATCATCGCCTGAGCTCATCATGCATTTGCTGAGATGCCTTGCGGTACCCGATCAAATAGTGAGATGCATCGAACAGCTGATGCCGCTTTGGAGGACTCGATTCATCATACCATCTGGTCAATTTAGAATCCAAACAGATCAGGTTATCGTTATAGAAGGGGCGTGTTTCAGGAAGACTTCCTCAGCCCTCTTCTCTTCTGCAACATAGGGAGTTGCCATTATCCGTTGCACTAAAGAAAACCCGCGGATACAACTGCGGCATCCCCAACATCCGGAGGCATAAGGTCTACATGGATGACCTTAAACTCTGGGGAAAAGGATCTTCATCAGTCCTTAAGTACACGCATGCTATCGGAAATGGAGTTTGGGATCGATAAGTGTGCCACGGTTCATCTCGTAGACGGAAGCATCCTACATATGCATGGATGCCGGAGAGACGTACGTATACTTACCTAGGGGTGGAAAAACGTCACAACCAAGAACCACTGTTAAAAACTCTCTGCGGCAAGTTTCAGCATTAACTCCGACAGATCTGGTCATCAGAACAAAGTTGCTACAACTGTTGCTGTTTGCCGTTCCGATTGTACTTTACTCCTTTGGAGTGATGAAATAGACCCAAGAAAGAGCTGCGACAAGTAGACGTAAAAACTCGCAAAATGATGCATCCTAAATCGTCTGTTCCGCGGTTATACTTTCCCAGAGGCAGGCCGTGGACTTTTGAGTTTGGAGAGTCTACATAATATAATATTCGGAGCCTGTAAAGCCATAAGGAGATTAGATCTCCTTCTCTGCGATCATGAAAAGCAGGGATCGAGCAGCATTTCTTTTCAAGGCAGCAACCCGTGCAGCCGATGAACTCGGTCTCGTATTCGACACTGAACGGACGAACCTACACTATGTCACCGAGTTGAAACCCGTTCAGCAAAAAGCCCACGTCAAAGCTGTAGAGAGTGAGGGGCTCCTACAGCTATAAAAGGATAAGCCAATGCATGGGGTATTCTTTAAGAACATTGATACCTTGGCTTACCCAGAAACCTGAACTTCGCTTTTCTCAGGTAAAGTGGGCTAAAGTCGGAAACCGAGGGATTCATAAAATAGCCTGCCAAGATGGTGTCTTCAACACCCTCGTCCACCGTAGTTGCATGATGGGTATAGAGGTCCCTGACACCACATGCAGAGCGTAGGGCAGCTGAGACCATAATAATGCATTTGCTGTCAGCCTTTCCAGCTTATGCGTCCTCAGGCGTTACGAGTATTGTACTACCATCTAAGATACTCGTACTGTATAGACGAAACACCGGTGTTGCCTTATGATCCGGGGGAAACTGGGACCGTTGTGGAGAATAAGAAGTACCGAATCTATTGGACTAATCATTCCTCACCCTCAGGCAAATACAAGCCGATAAGCCTGATGTAGTCCTCCTTGACCATCAAAGTAGGACGAGTTTCGTCATAGAGTTTTCGGCTCCTGGCGAAACGAACCTCGTCCGAAAAGAGGAGGAAAAACGAACAAAATATCGAGAATATCTTTGAACGCCGCAGGCTTCACCCAAACCCAACGACAACAGTCAATTGTTCTGTTTTGAAAATTCGAAATTTTGAGAGTCGAAAATTGTTAACCACCTAACATACGATTTACGGATACCGGTGTGGCTGTGAAAATGACAAATAATCAATTTTTGACAGTGTTTTATCGACCATTACTTTATAATTTGTTACAAATTCTTTGCGAGTTCTCCAAGTTTTTTGGCGTTATTGGATCGGCCATTGCCATTGTGTAACAAATATGGTTGTAATGAAGACAAAATCTATATCCAAAAATGGTGATATACATCATATACTTTTCTGTGATATATCAATTCCAAAAAATATTGCAATAAATGATACTGATGTTTTATACAATTGCTTACAATGGTTGTGAATTTGATATTGTTAGATTAAAAAGTAGAAATTTTTTGTGCAACCATAATCTCGAATAAGCCCCTCCAAACCCATTTTCTTTCATTCCCCAATTTATACAGGGTATAGCAAAAGTCGATGTGTCGATTTTTTGTGAAAATATGCGCAGGTCTTTGCAGAATATATAGCTTACGGCAAAAATGAAAAATTTTGTGGAGGAGTTAGTTTTATATAAATTTATTTTAAATTTTCAGGGGTCAAGAGTCTGCTGGGATAGTGACAAGTGAAGGAACATGCTCAAAATCTTTCAATGTTGTAAAAGGCATGGGAATGATAAGCAATATATTCAATGATGAAGCAATCAGACGACTAAAAGGAAGTATAGGCATAGGGCATACTAGGTATTCTACTAGTGCTGCATCTGAAGAAGTGAATTGTCAACCATTTGTTGTGCACACAGCTCATGGTGCCTTAGCAGTTGCGCATAACGGAGAATTGGTGAACTGTGATAGTTTAAGGAGACAAGTATGATATTTGATTCACTTATACTTAAGTTACATTAGTTACACCAACAATTTTACTTTAATCCGCTAATTTATTTAAAAAAAATTGATTTATATTTAACACTATTGACTATTCATCTGCAACCAGTATTTCATGTAAATTCTGTTATTATATCTGCTACTTATTTTCCCTGATGTTGAGCGTCCAGCTTATATATCAGTGTAGAATTCTTCTCAAAGACACTTGTAAATTCTTCATTATTCCGCTCGCATCTAGATGAACCCATCTAGATCAATTCGAATATCAGAAGTTATTGAAATGCGATGATGTCATGCGTTATAAACAAGCCGAGGTCGATCATCCAAACACAGGCGATCAGGACCGTTATACAATCCGACTTCTGCACGTTATACTAATGCATATGATATCCAAAGTCACTGGGTGAAATTATTATTATTATGGATGAAATCTATTATGCCACCTCTCAAATTCTCAAATGAAATTTTTACTTAATTCTCACTAGCTTTCCTGATCTCAAGAGAGCATAAGTCCGTGCTCCTCCGAAGAACTTTGTTCATATTCTCATCCCTGCGACATTTCTTTTCAATCGAGCATCTAATCCAGATCAGAGAAGTGGGTTGATCTTCGCATGTTCCAGATATTTTCATGGGAAAGTGTTTGTTTCCCCGATAAACATTACAGCATTCTCATTCTTGGCGGAACCGCAGAAGATAAAAATTTCTTAGAGCATTCATATACCGAACATGACTAAAAGAAAATCATCTGATAAACCCTGCTTCAGCCGAAATTGTTCGAGAATGGTGGATTCGAAATGAGCGCCACTGATGCTGAAATCCAGCTAAAGCAGTATATATTTGTTAGACAACAAAACAATGAAAAGGAGCTCAACACCAAAATACGATCAAAACTTGAATGATTGCGGAGTATATTGCCGTGGCCCTCCGGGAAGTTATTTCACTTCCTAGCTGTACTGTTCTTCTCATACCATGGAAGATAGGTCACCATGGAAAAATCCTACATCTTCAATAACATCAGAAATTCTACTTTAGATTAAATCAGATGATAAAATCCAGTTTAAAACTAAATAATTGAAATTCTCTTTCTATAATAAGGTCTTTTCACTTTAGCCTTAGTCGGGGAAGTAGTTGTTTTTTGTAAGATAAAACAAAAAACCTAATATTTGTGGTAGGTTTTTCCAATTTAAAAAAAAAATTAATATTTTCAAATTTCAATTGAGAATTTTTCCATTTGCAGAATGAAATCCATACATCACCCCGATCTATGAAATACGATTTGATAGAAAATCACCAAAAGTATTTTGCAACTTAACCAGGAATTTATATTCGTTTAACTAATCGTTTTTACTGATAAAATATAGCACATTGATAATAATAATATAATAATAATAATACTCCCTCATAAACACTCATAGAGTGTAACCAAAGGCATAGCCTGTGCGGGTAGAGGACGGCTATTATTATTTAATGCAATGAAAGAGTTGTATTTCGTGTAAGAATTTAATAAAATCGCAAAGCGCTTGCGGCTGTTAGGCCATCATCGATGCTATTTCCTTTTATTATTTGCCGTGGCTCTCCCGTACCGCTATAATAAATGATTTATATATACCACAATTTATATATGTGTGTGTGGTCGGTGGATCAGGTGTGGTCGGTGGATCAGCGGTCTAACGCACAGGCCGTTCGTAACTCCAGCCTAGCGATAGTCGGTTCGAGCCCGATGTAGGTACAAGAGAATTTTTCTCATCTACTCTATATCGGATCGATAGGCGACCGCATGCCTTGTTAAAATGCAAGTGTATTGTGGGTTGTCTAGATGCCAATCTCGTCTGGTGCTAGCTTGGACTGCACACCGTCCACCCGAGGTGGTGCTGTAGGTTTTCCGGGTTTTCCTACAACTGAAACGTGAATACGCCACCAAAAATCAGTAAGTCGTCCCGGAGCGCCACGGCAAATAATAATAATAGCCGTCCTCTACCCGCACAGGCTATGCCTTTGGGTACACTCAATGAGTGTTTATGAGGGAGTATTATTATTAACGAAATAAAAAATAAAGATATGGCTGTATAGAAAATTGAATACCTACCCTTCAAAATGAGGTATCACTTGACCCCCTATTGCATTTAAAAAAATTGGGTCACGTTGAAAGGGGTGAAGGAGGGGGATTTTTTTATGTCACAGAGTGTCTTATCGAATACATGAATCGACATGTTTCAGGGTTTTTGTTGAAAATGGCTAATAACGAAAAAAATGAATTTATCCGTTACATATGGTGCTCATACTGTATAGTTACCGGAAGACCGTTATTTAGAACAGCCTCGATTGTTCGTCATTTCGCGACTCACGTCTAGAATAGGCCGATCTCGAATATTTTAAAAGCTCGTGGTGACGTGAAACATTTTCTCAGAAGGCGCCGTGTCCAGATGCAGACAGCTCCGGTTCCAGCTCATTACAATTATTATATCCATATCCACCTGAATGAAGATACCTCTAGCAACTATTTGTCTGCCATGTGTAATTTTATGGAGTATCTGGATCGTTCAGAAATGATGTCCGACAATGTTTTCATCGTCAAAGGTCAAAAGACGATTGTCACCCACATATGGCAAAGTAATCATAATGAATAGATACCTCGATCTAAAGCATTAATTGCGCTTTACACTAAGGTCTTTTAGCAGTTCTAGCCATACTTTCATCACATTATGCTGTTATTTGTGCACTTCACAGCAGAGCTTTCTAGCGAATCTCTTTCATTCAGTGGTTGATAGAAGTCCTACCAGAAACGCTGGTATATCACAAGTATCCATTCAAACCATAGCATTAAATTTCCTTCATGTAATGATATGTTGGGAATTGGTGATTGAAACTAGAAATTCCATCATGTCCAGAATGTTTTCAAAAATATTACTTTCGTTTTTGTAATATGCAGATTAATTAATCTTACCTTCTAGGTAGGTTTATTTTATACGGTGTTCTCGATGATGTTTACTTTACCGTTCTCACGACAATTTCGTTTTGTTCACCAAATACCAATGATTCAAACCCACCCTCTAAGACATTCATGATAGTTTAATTATCTTAGATATAAACATGATGTTGATTGCAGGTATTGGAGCATGGGGTGGGACTCTCAACTCATTCGGATAGTGAGCTTATTACGCAAGCTTTGTGCTTAAATCCTCCTGACGGTGAGCCGGATGGAGAACCAGACTGGCCGGCTAGAATAAGGCAGTTCATGGCCTTGGCTCCGTTAAGTTATTCACTAGTTATTATGTTAAAGAATCGAATATACGCTGTTAGAGATCCTTATGGTAACAGACCGCTGTGTTTAGGAAAAATATTACCTTTCAATGAACGTAAGGTGAGTTAATGTATACTTTTCTGGATTTCATTTCAATTATTCTACTACAGCTTTGGATGGAGAATGTGATGAGAGCAGGGAAGCTGAGGGATGGGTTGTTTCGTCTGAATCATGTGGATTCTTGTCGATCGGAGCCCAATATGTCCGAGAAGTATTTCCAGGAGAAATTATAGAAATGACCAGACATGGAATTCGTACAATTGATATCGTTCAAAGGCCTGAAGATAAGTTACAAGCCTTCTGTATTTTCGAATATGTTTATTTTGCTCGGGCTGACAGCATTTTCGAGGGCCAAATGGTTTACGCAGTAAGAATGCAGTGTGGGAGGCAGTTAGCTATTGAACATCCTGTGGAAGCCGATATTGTTAGTGCAGTACCAGAGTCTGGCAATGCTGCTGCCCACGGGTTCTCACGACAGGTAGCTACGTTTTTTATTTTCACTTTATCTCAGCTAGTCAAGCTCTTTTTCCAGAACTGAATATACATGAATGTGTATGTGGTCAAATGGGCCAGAGAATCGTATGATTCAATTAGACATATCAAACTAAGGCAGACTATTCTAGCTTATATCTGATTTTTTCCGTTTTACAGCCATTATACTAATTATATTTGTGGAACAGTTGAATGGTGATGCAGATGGGACTGCTCCCTATTTATAATTGTTGAATTTTAAGTGCATTTCCTTATTTCTTTGGAATACCCGTCCTCTCTATCTATTTTGTGGGCCACCTGAATACGATTAAGAAACAAATGTTCCACTGACTAAAAAAGGCGACGAAATATTAAGTAATAATAGAAATTCTCGCTGAAAAGTTCTCAGAAACAGAACATGCATTAAATTAAATATCATTTTCATATAAAAAATGTGATAATTCTTAGATAACAATGGTGGCTATATCTGTTCTAAGTTCCTTCTAATATATATTGAAATAGCCATTCATAAACCCTTGATGAAATACATAAATATAAATATAAAAAATATCTTATTAACACGGTTTAAGGAAGGCCACATGACTTTTTAAGTAAGTGGGAAAGGCTAATATAACCAAGTATAATTATTTCGTTTCCACTCTGATGCTTAAAATATGTCTACAAGTTTTGATAAGGCTGAGATGAAGATGAGCAATATTGTCCCATTGACACGTTCAATCTTGAAGATGTGTTAGGAATAAAATGACCCATAAAATAGGTAATTCTCCATGCAAAAAAGCTCATTCACAAAGTCTCAATGATGTTCTCCAAAAGCTGTGCATTATTGTACCAATGCTGTTTCCGTATACATGAATGATCTGACATAAGATATATCGCATTCATGTTAATGACATAACGTTTTTTCTATCGGCCAAGGCAATTAATCTTTAAATGGAAAACATACAAAAGTTTGAGACACAAAACTTGATACTGGAACGAGCTGAAGCAATAAATTCAGTAAGATTTGTTCCACAACCAACACATATTTTTGCTATTGTAACTCTCTAAAGAATGCGAATGGAAGTATATATACCAAAATGTTATTACAAAATCTTATTTTAATTTTTTTGTCGTATGTGAGGCCCCAACCCTCCTGAAAATATATATGTATACAAATTTCTGTGCTCTTTATTCAGAATAAAAAGAAACGAAAAAAATGTTCAACCTGGAATGCATGTAGAGTGTAGATTTTAAGGGGGTTGTACAGACTTTGTGGTCCCAGAAGCACTTCGATCTACTAGATCTTTTGTGTATGAAGTTTATCAGTTTCATGAGAGCTAATTCCCTGACGTCGGAGGGCGTTAGTTAGCCATCTTCCAAGAACATGAGCCTCATGCAGAAAAGCGGTATTCGCAAAAAGCAAAAGTTTCAGCGAAGTTCTCGCCAATTTTTTTGAGGTGATACCTTAGAGGGCAGTGTCCAGTAGTGAGGAGTCCCGTTACCAATTTCAAGTCTTTTTTGTCCAACTCGAGATGCTGTTTAGCTTTCTTTGGCAATAAGCTCACTAGCTTTTTTCGTTTGTCTTTGTCCTGGCACTTAATTCCGGTGAGTTATTGGTTATCCAGCGTCAGAATTCTTCTTTCAAGTGAGCTTTATACAGAAGGGTTCTGGGCCGAGAAATTGTGTCTTTGCCCCTTCTTTGCCAAGGCAGTCTGCTTCCTCTTTGCCTCCAATACTTCTGTGACCTCTCATCCACATCAAAGCGACTTGGAGAATTCTATGAAAGTCTCTTCTTAATTAGGATTTATTTTTTATTATATGGTTTCACCTGAAAAAAAAACTATTACTTACTCCACGGATGTGGGGAGTGGTGTTATTTGCGTGAATGATACCAGCGCTACCTCCGGATGAGTCGGGACTCCGAACAAAGGGCCTGAGTATTTTATAAACACCTACTCCCAAAGCCGGGTAGGGGACGGCTATTATTATTATTTGGTGTTGCGAATGTGACCAATTAATCTACAGTGCCTTCTGGGCATATATTGACTTAGTCACTTAGATGTAAAAACAAAGTTAATCCAAAAGTTTTGTTCAGATTTCTAAATTTTATCTTTAATGATACATTTTGGCCATTTTTCTCAAATTTTCTTTCGAAATAAAAAAATTATGGCCTACCTGCTGTTTTGTAAAAAGACATCCAAAGCATGCAAAGTTTTCCGCCCAGAAATTTTGCCTTCATTGTGTATCTCATCTAGGGGTCCAGTGGAAGGCATCAGAATACGCATGGCGTTTCAATATAGTCGACGTATTAGTTAGGCCACAATCTATTTTTTATTTGATTTTTCCTGCTGGGTTTGTCTCTAATTGTGACTTCGGAGGACCATCTAGCAAAAAAGCCTTTTTGCTGTCATTGATTATTATTTATCCCCATCTGTCTATTTCTGTATCCCATTATAATAGTACTGTTTGCAGGTTTTTCTCTCCGAATATGGTCAGGTCTCGTACGTTACAGTTATGACACGCACACGATATGATACGCTATTTCTGTCAAACTACCGCAAAGAGTCTACAGTGCAAGTTATAATCAAACAGAATTTTTCATCCGAGTTACTTTTTGTCACATCAGAACCTTTTAGTTCCTCCTGAACATTGGAAACGATGTAAATCTGTTTTTTCACAAAAGCTTTTCCCGTATTTTCTGGGACTTATTGTTATATCATGTGCATTACAGCCTGAAATAATGTGCTATTGAATAGGATCTTTCCCAAATCTTTTTCCATTTTTTCATTATTCTAAATGGCTTCTTAATGAATAAGCGACGGTAAGGAACGGCTATCATTATTATTTATAATATTTATCGAGGTGCTCCTGTGCGATATAATGACTGATATTAGCATATTCGCCCCCTGATCAACTGCAGTAACACCTAATAAAACCACCAACATGATCAATATAGTTCAGTATTAATACATTTCTATTTTTCAGAGTGGCATTAGATTTGCTGAAGTTCTTTGCAAAAACAGATATGTTGGTCGTTCTTTCATTCAACCAAGTAATCGTTTGAGGCAATTGAGTATTGCAAAAAAATTTGGTAATATCTATCTACTGTATATGGAAATAATAGAGTAACTGTTCCATTTTTTGTAGGTGCCTTGGCAGGTAACGTGAAAGGTAAAAAGGTCATACTGATTGATGACTCTATTGTTCGTGGAAATACGATTGGACCCATTATAAAGCTCCTTAAGAATGCAGGAGCAAAAGAAGTCCACGTAAGGGTAGCTAGCCCCCCTCTTCGTTACCCTTGTTATATGGGAATCAACATCCCTACAAGAGAAGAACTCGTAGCCAATAAATTAACTCCAAGGGAGTTGGCTTTACAAGTTGGTGAGTGGTGTGGTACAGGAATGACGAAAACGTTCAATTACATATTATTGCAATCTCAGCAGAGGTGGGATTCTGTGTGCTATAGAAAAAGTAGAATTTTATGCTATATATATTAACTTCCACTCCTCTGATATATATATGACGTGTTGCTTGGCGAAGAATGAACTGGTGTTCCCAAATTTGAAACATCGCGAAACAAAATTTGCGAATTTTTTACAAGCCTAGTATCAAATTATGGCAATTGAGATAATATGGAATTAAAAAATAAATATGTTTTTGACAAATAACTACATAGATATCACAATCAACTCGGATGTAGGTAGGTATAGACAATATTACAAAAGGGCTTTAGATATTTCCAGAAGAAAAATGCTTTTTTAGTCCGTTTCTGATGCCCCGAATCTTTCAAGATGTGAGGACTCAACCTTTGAAACTCTTGTAGCATTTTAGTGTGGCAAGATTTCTTATGTTTACCACATCATGAGGAAAAAATTTCAATGTATCCATCTGTATCAATATACTTACTATTATATATTTCAGGGGCGGATAGCCTGGAGTACCTGAGTCTAGAAGGTCTAATAAAAGCGGTTAGATCCGACATTAAAACGAAAAACGCGCATAGCAAAGTCGGACATTGTACCGCTTGTCTGTCTGGTATCTATCCAGGAGGCGTGCCTAATACCAATTCAGATTATGACTGGTGAATTTCTGAAACTTTTGTAAACAAACAAATGAACTGTTCTATTCTACAGTACAGTTTCTCAAAAAGCAAAATAAGATATTTTTATACTTAGAATTTGTATTTGGAATATATATTATTTATATAAAATATTAAGTAGTATAAAAACTAACAATTGTAATATATTTATTTGATGTTTTTGTTATCTTTTATATAAAAGCTATACAACATATAGAAGATTTTCTGTAATTACCTTGCTTACCTATTATAATGCCTACCACAAGGGCCCTGTATACCTTGTAAATATCGCCTCCAAATTGCAAATGGATTTTAACTGTGGGTCCTTGTTCATTTTCATTATATCGGATGTCATTGTTTTTTTTACTTTATATCCCAATCAATTTGTCTAAATTTGATCTAAACGAGATTTTAATTTTTTTACTGAAAAATTGTAATTATTACACTACAATAATAATATTAACAGTTGAAACACCCTATATGAATAGCTTTATTTTCAAGAATTATATCCACAATAATAGAACGTATATCACAACAACTACAATTTGAGATAATATTTATTGTCAGTTGAGTGACATTAGTTTTTTTGTGAAAGAAACGAAAAAGTAGATCCAGGGTTAATTATATATATTACTGACAGTGTTACTGCGAAACCTTCATTTTGAGGACATCTGAAACGTGCCAGAATATTAACTTACAATGAAGAAACATATTCACGAAATAAAAATGTATTAAAAAATAATCGAGTCTTTCGCTAATTTCCTATACAATAGGATTGTCCGCAAACGTCGAACAGAAAATAATTCAGCAGTCGTATCAGACTTCTACAAGAATATACTTTGCAATATTTCCCGTATCAACTACCAAACAAAACTCGTCTTAGAACTTATTGAAAACCAAAACACAATAACTTCAATAGACAACACTAACAAAAATAAGATCACAATAATAATAAAACGGCGTAATCACAGATCGGCATAACCACACTAACAAAGTCAAAATGGACGTTCGAAAAACAAAGTCAACAAACAGAAAAATCTCGAATCTCATCTAAAAAAATATGATCTGTATCTATAAACCATTCCGTTTTTTGCACCAGTCCAAAGTTTGGAATCCAAATAAATATTTTCTTTCCCCTTTCTAGTGTCATCTATGGACGGTATCGAATCTAAAATTTCATCGCCACCTATTAGTTGGTGAGGTAGTGGATTTTCTTAAGAGCTATCTATGACTCATACCGTCGCAGAGGACAAATTTACGTTTCGGCAGTGAGTGTGAGTGAGAGAATTCAAGGTCATAGCTCTTAAGAAAATCCACTACCTCTAGTTTCATTATATCAATTTACGACTAGCGGATATTGTTCCTCAAACAATGATCTACGACCGGGGGACTGGGCTGGGAGACCAAGTCGTCTCCCATCGGATCCAATCATTATCCCATACGATTGTATTACTATCATAACAATGCTAGTGCTAGTACTGCAGTCTAAAGATGACAGATGTCAACACCACAACACAATAATTGAAACTGACAACACTGAACTTTTGACCACCGATAAAGCGAGGCAAGAGAGATGTAGCCTGTTCGTCTTTTCGGTCTTTTCAACCACTATAGCTTCCTCCAGAAGGAAAAAAAATAACGGAGTCCAAGTGAAGTCAGCTGTATTGTTTTTCTCTGCAGGACGCAATGTACTCACACATATTAGCATTTATTCCTCTCAACCACAAAGCCTAGCTGTTGGCGCACAGATTTTTTTGACCTGCGCTCCTTTCAGCTAATGCCCTCTAGGCCAGGACGTAGGTTGGTCTTATGGGTAATCTGGCCCTTATGATATCCCAGAAGATGAGCAATAATAATATCAGTAAGTTATTATAGTGCGCCCCTTCGAATGGAGAATAGTTAACAATTCAGACGTGAGAAATGAACCGAAAGACGTTTTTTCATTGATATGCCTGGTATGAAAGAATCAAGTCATTGATATATATAAGGACAATGTAATGCTCCTTGTTCATCTTCAAGTAACTCATATGATTCGATGATCTACAAAAAGATTCATCTATTGAGGGGGGTAATTGAAAGTAATTGGGTGTTGAATTTATTCGGGTACAAAATTAATGGGGATACTACAGTCACCTGACCACTCGCCTTACCACTTGTCACCTTGCATAAGCTGGACACTTGGGCGTTAGTGTGCGATTTGATTACTATAGGATCGGCCTAAAACATTAGGATTCTGAAAATTAGTTTTTCAGCTGAGATGCCCAGTATATTTACTCGCAATAACAGAAAGATTCAAACTTTAAAAAACGATATATTGAATTCTTATGAAAGTGAAGTATCTGTATAAAAAAATTTCTTTTTTCAATTTTAAGGTTTACTTAACATGAAAAAATTTAAACAAAAATACAGTGAACCATTAATAAAGTCAAATTTATCCAAATCTCCGGCCTTGTATGTTAGTCTAGAATTCGGCAATATTATCTAGCAAGCACAAATAATGGTATAAAGGTACGAAAATCATCAATGTGAATAGTAAAAGGAATATTCATTACTCTATAAACTAGCGAGCACAAGGTGTGTATATAAATATATCTAGTAAAAACAGAGTAAATAATAATAATAATAATATGGGGATAATAGCAAACGTCACTCCTGACAATTTCCCTTAAGAATGAAAACACTTGTATGACACGTAAAAAACAATAACAGTTTATTTCATCTAAAAATAAAATTACATTTTTCAATATAACAAAAAACAACACTTTTATTATTGAGGACTTGAAATTTTTTCAATATCGTCAATGGATCTGGGACATTTTCGACTAAGTACAACAGGTCCATTTACAGTTATCAAAACATCATCTTCTATTCTGACTCCAATTCCATGATACGCTTTTGGCAGTATTTTGTTTTTTTCACTTATATAGATTCCTGAAAATAAAAGAAAGGAGGATTTATGCTAAATAAATTTTATATACTCATGATCTACGTATAAAGAAAATTCAAAAAAGCCAACACCATATTTCTTGTCAATATTGCTTTCACGGATCATTCTCGAAAAATGGTTTAAAAATTTAATAATATCTTACAATAGTCAAAGCCAGAATTATTGGAAAAGATAAAATGATAAGTAACAAAAATGTCTCTAGACATAGACAGATTGTTGTTGTTGTTGCTTTGTTGTTTAAAATTGTTTTTTCCGTTAACCAGCTGTCATCCCCCTACGAACGACAGCCCTCAGAAGTCGAAACTTGTGCGAGCCAAGGATTAACGAGGTCTTACCTTTAAACGTGCGATTCCTAGCACGAGATTCCATATGTCATGGCTGACAACATTTGGAGAATGAAGGATGAGAGCTTACTTGCTGTGAATACATAAATGCAAAAATATACGCAACATCATCCAATGAAGGAAACAAAAAACGCAAAAAAAATGGTGTAATGAATTGGAAAGAAGAAACTTCATCACTAACATCATCAGACACGGAGAAGTCTCTTGAAAACTCCTGAATGTTGCTCGTAAGGGTGCAGCCGGTTGATGGAAATAACAATTCTCAATCAATCAATTTAACAGCCCTCAAGAAGTGTAACTGTAGATACGTGTTTCGGACTCGTTGGTCCTCAGCAGTATGGTATAGCCAAGTGTAAGTATCTACAACACTTGATTGCGAGTAAAACAAGAAATAAACGTAGTCAACATCAAACGTCGCCACGTAGGCAAGTTGTAAACACAAAAGGATGACTTATCGAGGGGACTCCGCTTCTATCAACCTTCAAGAAATATTGTTTTAAACTGGTGTAAGCTGTGAATAAGACCTAATAGACGTGATACCCATTACTTATTATCTTTCTCCATCATATTGATTATATTACGTTAGTTGCTACTTCTGATATAACTGTAAGCTTTAATTTACATATTTTCAACAAAGGTGTGAAACTTTTGGTTTTTTCAAAGAACATCTGCAGATTTCACAGATATAACAATATTCCGTGATATGGAAATTCCTTTTCAACAGCTATGATAGAAATGAACGAGTTCGACATAAGTTTTTCAATTAAATAAACTTCAAACTGCAGATATTTTGTGACGACCATCATACCGAGTAATATCTCTGTTTACCTTCATTATCGGCAAAGAGAAATCAGACAGATTTATTATTCCATCATATTATCCTAAAGGGCTTGGAATACATTTTATAGAACAGATACAATATCACGGCTAAGGCATTCGCGGCCGAAGTTTTCACCATCGCTATTTTTATCGATCGAGTTTTCAGGCCGTAATTTTTCGGAAATGTTTCCTAACGTTTCGTTAGCACGAGTGGCTAACTTCTTCAGAGGTTTCATTTTGATAATTCACCGTTCAAGGTTTCTCACTTCGGTATGAGAACTCAGGCCCGAGGAGTGGCAGGGATTTTTATGGCAGTATGGTGGTACTGTGGGTTATTCCTTCAAGTAGTAAATACCCTTTCGTCTGGGCTGATGGTATAGATGTATCATTATTGTAGTTTATAATTTCAAATTTATTTCAATTAATTTTAACATTGGAGGTAATGAAGTCTCTAAATTTTTATAACTTCTGACAATAAAGTTTATTTTGACTTTGCCTCTAACTTGACTATCATTATGTTCAATTATTTCACTTAAAAAAAGTTAATTCTTTATGAATTAGAATGAAATTTTTAATAAATATGTAATTGTTTCGAATGATTGTGGTATCAGAAATCTCCAATGATTTTCATTACAAGAATTTGTCAGGCATTATTTTATGGTTACATGTATCAACCTTTATCACACATACGTACATCCATACTATGCCATGACTTAGGGAATCATTTTTCTGACAGAAATTGTAATAACAGTCTAAAACATAATCCCAAGTTGAGTAACAAATGAATATCTAGTATCATCAGGTTGAGACAAATAATTATATTACAGGTTTGTATGTGATACATTTAAGGTATGTTTCCACAGTTCTAAAGGACTGGAGGACCATTATTCAGTATAATATTACTTTTAATTGGTTTCTATTCACTGAAGTTTCGTGTGTGGTCAGGTTTTGGCTGAAGTTTTTTTTTTTCAACCTTATGAAAGGATCAATGATGATCATCACAAAACATAAGAAGAGCCAAAGAAAAATTGGTAGTTGTAACGGTCGTTTTACACTACACTTTTCCGAAAAATTGCGTGCAATTCAGTTGTTAGACTTTTCTATTCAATCAACTGAGCACGCCTCTAAGCCTTGTTGCTGCAACTTTATTGAACGAAAAAGCATAGAAATTTTCAAGGTCATACATAAGAAACTATGGTGAAATTCCCAAATAAATGTATGAAGTGTAAAAGTGCACATGAAATTATAGTGTAAAATTTCAGATTATAGAATTGCTTGGCCCTTACTTGATGAGAATCCATAGTAAATATGACTGGATTTCCACAGAATTTATTACACTCGCGATATGTTTCGCTACCCTGTAGCTCTCTCAAGAGATTACTACAGTACTTAGTGAATAATCTGGCCCCGATCGTTAAGCAGAACATCCAAAAGAATTGCAAATTGAACAAATCATAAAATGTATCTTCGTACCCAAATCAAAATGAAAAGGTCTAATTTGAGTGTTGGGCTTTCATTCTCTTGAAACTGTCAACAGTACTTGAAATTCATACTTGTTTAAAGAAAATCCTGTTATAATTAATTATATTCATTATATATTTATAAGAATGCAACCTTACCTGGCTCTATGGTTATGACCATTCCGGGTTCAATTTTAATATTCCTATTAATAGATGGTGTATCATGTATATCCATTCCCAAATAGTGTGACACGTGATGAGGACAAAGTTGGTAAGCAGCCTACAGAGTCGAAAGATTTTTTTTAATATTCATCCTGAGGCGCTTTCTAGCAACGCAAATGGGAAGCTTGGTACATAGGATATAAGTCAGTTTTGCTTTCCTGGGCTGTTCCGAGCTTTCCATTTACTTTGCTGGAAAGTGCCTCTGTTTTGGTGTATGCCTTAATAGGTAACATAATATAACATTTGAACACTGATTTATTTTCGAAGCATGGTGACTACAGTTGAGTATATTCATCTGCTAGTTTATCATAATGACATTGTTACTTCATTGTATTTTAGTGAAATAATTGACATATTATGACGTTCATTACGGTCCTAGAATGAATTAACGTTATAAGAAAAATGCCAATACTTACAATATCAAACAATTTGATTCAAAATACAAAACTTCACCCCCCAAATCGGAAGGTGAACTACAAATTAAATTGACAGCAGTATGTGTTTTTGCAAGTGAACTTTTTGTTGCATTGACAAGCAAATGACAAGACACAGTATTCACATTATTCATATCGAAGAACTCGCATAGTGCATTCATATTTCAAATACGGACGATGTCAACAAAAGCACGTGAACGCCAAACTAGAACAGAGACGCATTAAGCTTGTTAACCCGGTGAAATTAATTTGAAAATGTAACATCATCCAACACCAACCAAGAACTTTACACCAAAACAAATATTTTAAATAAATAAACAATTATGTAATTAAAAACACAAATAAATCACCGCTGCATCCTCAAACAAATCGCAGCTTTGAAAATTTTTAGGCATCTAAGCTGAATACATCTCTGCAAAAACATTTCATTTGGTGTCATGTCAGGTTGATGTTCTATCGACCAATAGCGTTGCGAGAATTGGCGATCACGAGGTGGACATGCTGCAAGCATGCATTGATCACTGTTTACATGGAGCGTTTTTGAAATATGAATACACTATAGTTTCAAAAATACTAAATTTCCATATTGAAAATTGTGTAAATATTTATTGATGCCAGCAGATAAAGACTTGTATTTAATTCGGATCATACACGATCATTATGGTGTACGCCGTGTTATCAGGCTCGGCTCATCGCATCACCTGATAATATTCACGGCTACTATCATAATGATCGTCACCATGATCCTTATCACATAAGTAACTATCAAAATCAACTGAAACATATGACGGAAAGACAAATGAAATGAATATAATTTTTTCTATTTTCACTCTATGGTACTGCTGTCTTCTGACACAAGTTAATTAAATTGCCCAATAAGCCGACAGATCCATGATTTTTAAATTAATTTCAAACTCAAAAAGTTTAAGTTATTGAATCTATCTGTTAGTGACGACCTGAGGCGGTAGAATTGAGTTTACCATGAAAATTTTTTCGAGCCGAAACCGTGACTACAATAAGTAGGTACGGAGAGTAACGAACAAATGAAACAAATGATTTCGTCAATGTAGAAATACCCTTGAAACTGCCTGTATTCTATTATCGAAAAAGTTTATTCTCTGTCAAATTGGACCGAACATGGTTACTAACTCATGCTTGGTTTATACCAAGAACAAGACTAGGTAATAACTAAAATCTAGGCCTCTAGACCTAAGAAAGCTGTGGTGTTTAAGTAATTTCATGTTAGTTCTTGGTAAGAAATTTCTAAAACCTATAGAAATTCGCGTTCTTCGTAGTTCTTAGTTAAAAATTGGACAACTTTTTGATCATAGTTCTTAGTTCTAACTAGTAAAGATTGCGTAAACGCGCTTATTAATTTGAGGATGTTGAATTCGTAGTTATTAGAGTAATAGTTTTAGTTCTTGGGAACGTTGCAACCAAGCATCAGAGAAGAAGTAAGAAATAACAGACTGGTGATTGACTGAAACCGAACACTCTACATATTGTAACGATTCTGAGGCCGGACCTGACCGCATAATTATTCGACCTCGATTTGTTTACGGTGAAAGCTTGAAGTCATCATCGTTCTATTAGCATCGAGAATGTACGGGTGCCACCTGAACGAGTCACCGTATACTTTCGGCAGTTCCAGAATGGTAAAGAAATCTACTTGTCAGTTTATAAGACGCTCAACATCAGTTTTCATTACAAGTGTAATTTTTAGAAAGAATTTCTTATAGTTTCCAAATATAACAGAAATTGAGTTTTCATCAATTTTGGCTAACAATGTCTGAAAAGTCAAATTTTTTTGAAAAAGTATTATTATTTAGTTATTCTGAACTGATTTTTTCATAATGGCAAATTCAGTATAAGTTGAGTTTCTGACAAAATAAAATCTTTTTCAATTATTATTATTATTATTCATTTCAATCTGAATTCCCTAATGTCAAATAAGCATACTTGGAATTTATTTCAACAACAAATCACCTTCATCAAGTAGGCATTAGATGGTTGTATGCCCAACAAGCCAATTTCCTGTAAGCGTTTTCCTAATAAATAACACATTGACTCGAATAAACAGTCCAAAGTGGGGCATTTGCCGCACGTCTCAATTAATTCTTCGTGAACACTATAAACTATCTCGTAAATTTCTCGTTGTTGAGGAGTAAACTTTCCGTTTACAGGCCAAGTTCTTGTAACATCACTTGCATAACCATGGTACTCACAACCTAGATACGAAAAAGAAAACATTGTAAAAATCCAGCAATTTAATGTTTCTTTTGGACCTTGGCCATGAATTTTTTAAGTGCTACGCTTCTGGAACAACCCCCTAGTTGGTGACAAAAGAGTAGGCGTAATTCTCGATAAAATATCTATAAAAATGAGACTAATTATCAACCTTTCTGTCTTTCTCTTTTCTGAATTGAATTTGAAAGAGCTCAAGTGCCTGTACTGTAATGCTGTAGGTTTTCCTACAGCTGAAAAGTGAATACACCACCAACAATCAGTAAGTCGCCCAGGAGCGCCACGACAAATAATAATAATAGCCGTCCTCTACTCGCACAGGCTATGCCTTTGGGTACACTCTATGAGTGTTTATGAGGGAATATTATTATATTATTATTATAATAAACAGAGAAAAAGTCCACTTCATACGTGCAGAAGTATAGTAAAAAGGGGGAATATAAAAAACTGCATATATTCATATGAAAGTCGCAAATATAAACAACACGCAATTTGTTAATACAAGAATACTTGCACTGCACCGTTTGAAACCTTTGGTGTAGTAATGAATATACTGGAATGACCATCTTCCGGAAGGAAAGATTTGAAGATTAATTCAGAATATTCTGTGAATAATTTAACCAGGATACTTAATTTAGATGGCAATAAAACAGTTTTCAAAATCAAGTTGGTAATACATGTAATCGGTCGCAATAGTATCGCTAGACTTTCTTTATACATGACCAGTGATTGTAAATATCAAACAAGCCGAAGGTCTTTAGAGATTTGATGATTTCTTTCAACATTGTATTATCAGTTAGATAGAATTGCATGGAACTTGGTGAAGATATCCTAAAAATGAACTACTGCAACCTACGTTTTTATTTATAATTTTTCAGTTTTTTTGTTTATTTTTCATACAGTTGTTTCATCGAAGGACCTCTCTTGATTTCAATATGTACACCAATCAATAGAGAATAAAGTGAGTAATTTTTATACAAAAATACTAGAAGGAAACCGACTGTGCCATTACATAAAAAACAGCCCGTAGTTATATTGTTATGTTTTGGCCTAGCAACTGTCATTTATTGTTGTAAAAATTTAAATACAAAAAACATGTCATAAAATGAAAACTAATACAACAATCTGGTTGTTCCAATGGAAAAAATTGTAGAGAATTGAAATAGAGACAAAATGAAATTTTTTACGACCCGAGGTAGTTGTAAAATTATAGTTTGTCAGGCCGTCCAGAGGGCGGAAATGGGGTGGATATAGAAAATGAATCATTATCTATGGAAATACGAGCTGTAAACGAATTTTTAACACCGAAAATCAATCTAGAGTTCAAAGTTGATAAGATAGTTGCAAAATTATAGTTTGTATAGTGTAAAAATAATATTAACAGAGATATTGATTTATTTTCTATATCCACCCCATTTCCACCCCCTGGACGGCCTGACAAACTATAATTTCACAACTACCTCAACAACTCTGAACCCTAGATTGATTTTCTGTGTTCAAAATTCGTTTACAACTCGTATTTCCATAGATAATGATTTATTTTCTATATCTACCCCTTTTCCACCCCTTCGGACGGCCTGAAATACTATAATTTCGCAACTACCTTATCAACTTTGAACCCTAGACTGATTTCCCATGTTCAAAATTTGTTTACAACTGGTATTACCATAGATACTGATTCATTTTCTATATGCACCCCATTTCCATCCCCTGGACGGCCTGACAAACTATAATTTTACAACTACCTCATCAACTCTGAACCCTAGATTGATTTTCCGTGTTTAAAATTCGTTTACAGCTCGTAATTCCATAGATAATGATTTATTTTCTATATCCACCCCTTTTCCACCCCTTCGGACAGCCTGACAAACTATAATTTCACAACTGCCCCATCAACTTAGAACCCTGGATTGATTTCCCGTGTTCAAAATTCGTTTACAACTCGTATTACCATAGATAATGAATTATTTTCTATATCCACCCCTTTTCCACCCCCTGGACGGCCTAACAAACTATAATATCACAACTCCCTTATTCAATTTGACCCTTAGAATAATTCCCTAGTAAAAAGAATACGAAAGTGGCGTGAACTTCGTGTACTGAAATAATATTCAAAACGACTTACAGAGTTTTTATGATTCCTGATACGCAAACTCGTGGGGCCATGTACACCCACCAAAATGTACACTGTAATAAATAAAACATTCAAATAGAGTTACCTGCGTCCATTAATACCAACTCGTCGTCATTAACCAATTGATTATTGTTAATATAATGAATAATAGTGCTTCTTTCTCCGCCAGCTACTACAGGAGGGTAAGCTAAATACTCTGCCCCTCTCACTCGACACTCGTAATCCATTTTTGCAAATATTTGATTCTCTCCAATGCCTTAAACAAATATGATTTGTAGGCATCATCATAATTTTAGTAAAATCATTCACAATAATAATTTTCGATGAACTATTTAGTATTTCAGTTTGTGAAACTGATGCTTCAAGAAATAACACATGACATTTTTCTCAGTTTTAATGGAAATATAGAAAAATTGTACCAGTAACGCTAAATGGGACTGAATAGATGAACCACATAGTTGATTTAATTATTTATAACTGACCCGGAGAGTAACTGAAAACAAAATACCTTTATCTATCCCAAAATTGAACCTGACAAAAGATATTCAGATCTAACAAATAAAAATAAAACTCAACAACGGTACACTCACATTATTGAATGGTCTATAATTGTCTCGATCAATTGATGAAACCTTTTTATTTGCATGAATTTTTTCAAAAATTTGCTTTTAATAGTTACTGAGATATGAATTATTGAAAACAAATAGTATTTTCCCCATTTACCACACAATAATTTACACTCGATGCATATTTTGATAACCAGGTTATCTCCATCAGTAGGAATACTAAAGAGTAGTCAACATAGAGGGTTTTTGAAAAATTTCAAGTCATAATAATTATTTTATCAAAAAATCTCTCGTGAGAAATTTCCTCTAGATCTGATCGAGCCTGCGTGAAGAAATTGAATTTAATAAGTTCCAATTAAAAGAAGCAACAATTACCTGGTCTTGAAAAAGACATCGTTTCTATAAAGGCTTGAGCAGTTATATCACATGCTTTCTGCATCAACGCTATTTCAGATGGACTCTTATATAGCCTTAATTTGTGCAAGAATGCTTTCGGATTTTCCCAATTCTTATGGCCAAATTCTGACATCAATTTAGTTACCGAACTATGGATGTTTTTCTGGGGTGGTGTCAGCAAGTCATACCTGGGAAAAAATAAACACGGAAAATGAGCACTATATTTTCTGATGCAAATTATGTTGTATAATGTTGGGTCGTTAGAAATTCAAAAAGTTTGTTATTAATTTTTTAAGTCAGTTTTCAATATTTAATTTTTTAAGTAGTAGTAATAGTTCAATATCCACAGACAAATTTGTGCCAAAACCGAAGGATGAATTGTAACGCTATGAAACTTGGCACGTGACTTCTTGACATTTTGTTTAGTTGAAAAAAAATTGTTTACCAAAAAATGAGGGGTGGAACACAAAAAAATTAGTTTTTTCCTAAAAAGTAGCGTTTCCAATAAACGAATGAAAAGGTCAATTAGGGTGTGTACATTGTGTTAGTTTGAAGAAGGAAGAATTTTGAGTGCTTTTCCGCGGTAGAAATATGCCCTAAAAAATGCCATCCATCACTCAAAAACAGGCCCATATCTCCGAAATTAGTTGAGACCGCAAAAAATTTCATTTGGATTTTTTGTTCAGGAGGCCAAACTAGGTAAGTTCAAAAAAAAATTATATTGATATCTCGTGGCTATTAGTTAACAGAATTTTACGAAATCTCTATGATTTGTGTACGTACTCTAAATTCTGCATGTACAAATTTCAAAATCCTGAAAACAGATTTGTTGGCACACAGCTAATATAGATACTTGCGTTTACTTCAGAAAAGATCAGTGCATGATAATATGTAAGATTCCATTATTTTTACTTCAAATACCCCTGGGGAGAGAATGACTTAGTTATCAACTCAAATAATTCCTTTAGAGAAGTTTTTCTACATAACAAATTCAAATGGAATATTTTGGGAGAGAGAAAATTGTGGTATATGCACTTGACAACACTCTTGTTCTTTGCCAGAATAATTCAATACCCTTACACATTTTCACTTTACTTTTTATAAAAGATAAGCAATAATAATTTCATAGGTACCACAGCATTCAATACAACTCCAATCCATTCTAAGAATTTTTGTCTTCTCTGAAATGAATTTCTACTCACTTTCAGACGGACAATCGCAGCTGAATCTATTATAATCTCAATTAGTGTCTTTTACCATGAAATTTCTCAATAATAAACTCAAATTTTCACAGCAAGAACAAATAACTTCACATGACATTAGGGTTTGACATGTCTATAATAAGCCGGAAACCGGACTCACGATACTACGCTCGCAGCTCATGATCTGAACTGACATCATACTGAGAAAACTGCTCCAAAAGTGTGGCAATTGTTGGCTTAGATATTATGGCTCGATGATCCTGGACTATGTTGTATATATGGAATGAACAGATGAATTCATCTTCTTTCGTTTCGGATGTTCAGGGGTTTCTGAAAATCCCGTGGTTCGACAAAATTATCTATCGTTTAGAAAGAATGAGTTTTTGGACAGCCTCTGAATTTTTTTAAAATATAACAGAAATGTGAAGTGCAAATCTCCAGCTTGAAATTGCATACTTTATTTTTCATGCAGGTTGTGTATAAGCGATTATTTTCAACATTTACTGGCTAAGATGTCGGAATTTTGAGGGAGTTGGGGCGGGAGTAAAACCCAGTTTTTTTTGGAGTGTGTGAGACCTCTCTCACTACTCTTAAATCATTGCCTAGTGTCTAAAGAGGGAAATGGTTCTTGCTTCAGTGCAATTATTCCGGATTAACTGAAATATCTATGATTTCTGCATCCTTCGATATATTTGCATGAAAAAGTTGAAGTCTTCACGACCAAAATACACTTTAATTTTTAATTATTTTTAGAAAAGTTATGACACTTTTAACGTTCGGCACCGCCGGAGCTTGCAGCGGCGGGCTAACACGAGCCTGAAATTTGATGTCGGCGTTCAAGCACGTTTTCTGAGAATACGGGCTCATTTTATATGGAATTACTGAGGAAAATTCTTATAGAGAATTGAATGATCTTCAACCCTATTCAAACCGTATTTTTTTAAACTTGATTTTTTCTAAGATAAAACCCAAAAAAAAAATTTTTTTTCAAATTAATTTTTTTGGGTTCCACCCCCGTAATTTTGGTAAACAATTTTTTTTTCTTATTTGACATGGTATCAACTACTAGCATGCCAAATTTGGTGGTGTTACAACCGATCCTCGTCTCAAAACTGTGTAGACTGTACTATAATTGTATTTATCGACATGTTGTGTCGAATGGCCATCGACCTAGTTCCTTCATAGTCCAGGAGCTGGTTACAGTTGACTTTCTCCCATTTTACACTGCATGCCTTTTTAAGGATTGATAGTCAACCCTAAATTATGGAAAATATATAGGTTCCTGGCCGCCGCACGTGTGCACTTCATAAGGAAAAGCGCTTTGGTTTCTGTGTAGAATTTTCGTGTTCTTCCGCGATATTATACTGCCTGCCGTTGTAATATACGGAAGTTCAAACGAATTGAAACGCTACTAATTGATGGCATGCAATTCGCAGCGGCCAAAAAGGCTCAAAGGGTTACGAAAAACTGAAAAAAATTAAAGCTGATTCCAGGGTTTTCAAACTGCATACCGATGTGAATAATTGAAGTTTCAGTAATTTAGTTTGGAAAGTGTGTCATTTTTTCTGTAGTAGGTCGTCGGAAATGGTATATTTTTCAACAAGAGACGAAAAAACTGTTTTTTCGTGAGGTGAGAGTTTTTTCACGAGCGGAGCGAGTATGGCAATCTCACCAACGACAAAAACGTATTTCATCTCGAGTATGAAATGCATTTTTTCTACGATAGATGTTATAGTAAAAGAGAATTTAAATATAATCGTGAAAATGTTTATAAACTGTCAAACGAAGTGACGTTCGTTTGCTGATTCAAGTGAGATTAACTGTCATTAGTGTCAAAAATCCATCAAATTGTTTTTAGTATACCCATCGGGGCGCATGATAATATTAATTTTTGTTTCATTTTTATCTCTAGAGAAAAAAAAAACACTTTCATGTTCCAATTGAAAAATATCCATTTTCATATAAATGAGCAGAAAAAACATTTTGCATTTGACAGCGTATATAAGCCAAACGTTTTCTCGCATGCAAAAGTTTGTTCAACATCTATAATATTTTTCAATGGTTTGCGTTGTTCGGATAACGGCAGTTGCATGCGGAAAAGGTACTCTTTCCTTACTTGTTGGGATAATGACTGGAAAAATTCTGTTAACTAATAGCCACCAGGTATCAACAACACTTTTTTTGGAACTTACGTAGTTTGGAGATCTCAAGTAATTTTGGAGACATTGGCCTATTTTTGAGTGATAACTGGCATTTCAACCGCGGAAAAAATACTCAAAATGTACACCCTAATTCATACGTTTCACACTATTTTTTTAATTGAAAACGGCGTTGTTTATCCAAAAATTTAACCTTCCTTTAAAAACATCAAAACAACAAATTTATGTAACTTTGACCTTTTCATATTTGCACAGCCAACTTTTTGAGCCATTTAATTTCAACATAAATAGGAAATTATTCACTCACTTTTTTTCCAGTTACCAACTTGACATGAATAATATATATAATATAAGGATGAGTTTTTTCCTAAAAAGTACCGTTTTCAATAAAGAAAAAGTGTGAAACAGGTCAATTAGGGTGTTTACATTCTGCTAGTGATAAGAAGGAATAATTTTGAGCGTTTTTGATGGTTTTTTCTGGACACTCAAAAAAGGCCCATATCTCCAAAATTACTTGAGACCACCAAAAACTTTATTTGAATTTTTGGTTCAGGAGGCCAAATTACGTAAGTTCCCAAAAAAATTTGTTGATAGCTTGTGGTTATTAGTTAACAGAATTTCAATTAATAACTATACTGCAACGATTTCAAGAATAATGCACCCTCGACAAGTCAACAAGGTCTCCGCTCGCAAACACATGAGTCACGCGTAGAAGAAACGCGAACTTGCCAAGGAACGAAATCGAATGCCTTCGAACGCTTCTAGGGCCATCTGACTGGATCGACGTGTAGTCCCGATTGATCGAGAACTGTAAATAAAATCTGCTTGCGGGTATATAAGGCGCTGGACACCAGAGGGCATATAGAGTCACAGAAAGTTGCAGATATAGTTCCAGAGTTCGCAGACAGACAGCGACAGTGAAAATAAATTTGAAATAGTTGTTCAAGTCCATGATTTAGTTGAATAATTGTTTAGGTAGTGTTTTAAATAAATTAGCAAAATTAGTTTAGTGCATTTTTACTACAACACTAACTTGATAAGGACACCTAGACTTCGTATTTCTGATTCAACAAAGTACTCTTTAGATATAAGATTGTTCAATATACTCAAGACGCTCTTTTGTAATATTTAAAGGCTATTTATTGACTGTATTTCTCCCAGTATTCTTATAAAAAGCTCGAGTATCATAACTTCAGCTGAAGCAGCTTGAAAATCATAAAATCCTACTTTGAAAACAGAAACCGCTGTTAGTTCCACCAGTAACTGCTTGAGTGTGTCAAGTGTTAAATATGCAGTACCCTGGGGTCCTAACTGGGACCAGTTCACTCAATATATGTTACCAATATTAATTTTTGTTATCCCAGTTTTTCTTCGTTTTTTTGCAGGTAAAATTTGTGTCATAACCCGGAAAACATACAAAGAAACATAAATACTGTCAAATGACTATAACTGGTTCAAGGCAAATTAATGCAAAATAAATGAAACAAGAACATAAATTATGTAAGTATGTCTTTTTGAGCAATACATAAGCTGTGAGAAATTCTGAAAGTGATCAGTTTTCAGGTGTACATTTTGACTCTAAACCATCTTGTATCTGTCATATATGCCAACAATCATCTGAAGTCTCTAGTGATAGTTATCTGTTGGCAAATCTAAAAATGTCTGTTTCTAAACCAATGCTGAAAACTACTCATCATTCCATCATTCAAGCTGAATTATCCTTTAGTATTTCAGTTTGGGTTTGTTTAGCTGCAACTGTTGTTGATGAATTTGGTTTGTATAGTAAAGGATCCAACATGCTTGGTGGGTTTGGATATTGAAGAATTTAGAAACAGCTAAAGATATCTTGGCAGATTGATTTATTTATATTCTGCAATCCTTGCTCCATGTGAAAAACCAATACTGAAGATTATCTGCCAAAATGAAATCCACAATTATTATCATACTCTTTGTGGATCCAATTTCCACAATTAATTCCATAAACTGAAGAAAAGACAACTTAGAATTATATGCCCTTGAGACGAATCAAATATGTATTAAGAGCGTTCCCCATGTTTGCTGAAACGCCTACTCAAATTGTAAGAAAATGCCTGGTCCGATTTCAATAAAACTTGCACCTACTTGTTCAAAATATTGTACTCTTACAAGGAAAGTTATTATAATTCTTTATTTTAAATCATTTTGACCCAAACTAATTAAAATATAGATTTTTTTTTCGAGTCAGACTACTTTTCCTAAAAGTGCATAGCAATTCACTATCTCATATAGAATATACTATAGATCAAAACAGTACAAATATTAAAAAGTGATAAATAAGAAGCGCAAAAAGTAGAGTGTATATATCATGTACTGAGAAATTTTTCTGAAAAAATACGAGAGCTATGTGGTGAGTAAAATCAAAATTATTATCGTACACTGAAAATAAATATCCTTCATTTCCAGATAAAAAACGAAAAAGTTTAGTGGTACCGGCAACTCTCAGAAATATTTTAGGACAAAATGCACTAAGACATTACACATACTACTAGATATGGGATAGCTGAGAATAGTACATTTGATGAGAAAGTTAAGAGTCTGATACAAGATTTGAGGAACATTCCATCCCCACATATTTTGGGAGCACAAAGAATGCCAGTCCATTGGATACTTCAATTGTTCCCCTCGAAATGAAACCAATTTGGTTCCTCTAATCAGAGAGTGTGGTTTGATGGAAGATGTAGAATTATGTATGAATCGCCTGATTCACAACGCAAACAGCCTCATTACAAATATGAATAAAAATCTTGCCGAGCAATATCATAGTATAGTTTGTAAATTCGTTGGGGGGAAAAGAATAAATTTCTCACTGAAGAGATCGTATGAAACAAAATGTAAGGCTGCTGCAATTTCTTTCAATAGTAAAAATTATTATTCAATCCTGAAAGATCAAACTATTCCAGTTTTCACCAAGAAATTTACCGGTAACAGAATTCGAATAAGAAAACTACGGAAAAATAACACACACGTAGGCCAAAAAATAGAAAAACAGCGTTACCTTATTCTGATTATGGTCCTAATGCTACTTCCGAGCCCGACCGTCCTGAGGACCAATATGAAATTTAAAAAACACAGTTTTTACAATCCCTCGAAAAGACAAGAAAGGAAATTGAACTGAAAACTAGAGGTCAATCCAACAATCCCTATTGGTTTCAAGAAAGGATATTACGACTCACGGCATCACATTTCGGAGAAATTTGTAAAATGAAAAAAAAGATCTTGCACAAGCAAAGTGAAACAACTTCTTTACAGTACATTCAAAGGTTCTGAAGCAACAAAATACGGGATAGAGAATGAACCGTTTGCTATAAGGGATTTCTGAAATCATTTTAAAGTAAAGGTACAGTATGATATGATAATGGAACTGTAAAAAAATATAATTTCTCATTTGTTTACAGGTGGATCCATGCGGATTATTTGTGGATGAAGGGGAATTTTATCTTGGAGCCAGTCCCGATGGCTTAATAGGTACTGATTCCATAATTGAAGTGAAATGTCCAAAAAATATTTCTAAGATGCATCCACTTGAAGGCGCAAAAACAAATTATTGAGATTCTGCAGTTTGGATGAAAATAATGAAATGTCGAATTTGAAAATGAATCATAATTATTTTTACCAAATTTTTGCTCAGTCGTAAATGAAGCTATTTATTCATATTCGAAAATCATTACATTTTTGCAGATTCATCGGAACAATTCATTTTGGATCAACAATATGGCGCCGAAATTGAAATTTGTTTACATGGACTGTCTTCTTCCGGAATTGATAGATCCTCGTTTTCCAAGAAACATGGAGATCCTAAATCCCCCAAGAAATTATTGAATCCTCCAAGAATAAAAATTATTGTCAACCCAACTTCTAAGTACTCTTGTTTGATTTTTCAAAAACCTCTCATCACCCAAAGATATACTCGTACATCCAAATAACCCAGAAATCATCGATAAATTTGACATAACTACTATTGTGATTCTTATAAGTATATTGTGAAAAGTATGGATAATTTGCTGAACAAAAATAATCTTGCCGACCAGAATAATAAGAAATATATAATGAAAAATTTTCGCCCCCCTTATTGGTGGCTGATCCAAGTTTTTCTAATGGTGCCACAAAAAAATATGTTTCGAGAAATTGTAAGCTACTGTTTCAATGAAATATTTTCACTGGAAACTCTCAGTCAGCAAAACTTCGAAAAATTAAAAGTATATATTTTTTTATTTTTTCAATCTATCCACATATAATACATAAATACAAAATATGAAACTAATCATAAAGAGGACAACGAGGAACAGCCATCGTCGGACACCTTGAAAACAGAAGACTCCAGCTCATAAAACATTATGTATGCTTCAACATCGTAAACATCTTGGTGAGAGACTGGACGAAGCTTGCTATCATCGAAAATATAGAAATCACCAGCAGGTGATCGGGCCAAGGTGATGTAGTGGCCGCAACTCAAACTGGATCCTATGTGGGTCACAACGACGACCACATTATAGATTATTAGAACATTTAATGTTTGCCTCGAGTATCCTGTTAGATCTAGTCTCTGTTTGAACGTTGAATGTTTGAGCCTAGTTACTTTAGCAATAAAGTTCAGCATTTTTTTTTTGACAATGAGTGGTAAATAGAACAAGTATAGTCTTTTCATGGGATTCTGGCGCTGTTAATAATATCCCACGGTTTTCAGGACCGGTATTTATAGCTCGAGCAATATTTTACAACTTCCTTAATATGAACCCTGTCACTTTATTATCTCAGTATGACAATCAAAAAGGACTGAGGAAAAAAACCACATGCTAAAAATAATTTTTCCGGGCGTTCAGGGCCCGTTTCACCACGGCAATATTTCCCAACTTTCTTATTATGCACCCTGCCAGTTTCATATTTTGGTAATGAGGATGGGTTAAGGAAGAAAGCCACATGGTCAAAATAATTTTTCCGGGAGTCCAGGCCCGGTTTCACCCCCGCAATACATCCCAACTTTCTTATTATGAACCCTGCCAGTTTCATATTTTGGTAAGACAATAAGGATGGGTTGAGGAACAAAAACCACGTTGACAATATAATTTTTCCGGGCGTCCAGGGCCGGTTTCACCCCGGCAATATATCCCAACTTTCTTATTATGGACTCTGCCAGTTTCATATTTCAGTAAGACAATAAGGATGGGTTGAGGAAGAAAGCCACATGGTCAAAATAATTTTTCCGGGCATCCAGGGCCGGTTTCACCCCGGCAATAAATTCCAACTTTCTTATTATGGACCCTGCCAGTTTCATATTTAAGTGAGACAATAAGGATGCGTTAAAGAAAAGAGCCACGTTGTCAAAATAATTTTTCCGGACGTCCAGGGCCGGTTTCATCCCGGCAATATATCCCAACATTCTTATTATGGACCCTGCTAGTTTCATATTTCAGTAAGAAAATAAGGATGGGTTCAGGAAGAAAGCCACATGGCCAAAATTATTTTTCCGGTCGTCCAGGGCCGGTTTCACCCCGGCAATAAATCCCATCTTTCTTATTATGGACCCTGCTAGTTTCACATTTCAGTGAGACAATAAGGATGGATTGAGGAAAAGAGCCATGTTGTCAAAATAATTTTTCCGAGTGTACAGGGCCGGTTTCACTCCGGCAATATATCCCAACTTTCTTATTATGAAATGGCCCTGGACGCCTGGAAAAATTATTTTGACAACGTGGCTCTTTTCTTCAACGCATCCTTATTGTCTTACTGAAATATGAAACTGGGAGGGTCCATAATAAGAAAGTTGGGATTTATTGCCGGGGTGAAACCGGCCCTGAACGCCCGGAAAAATTATTTTGGCCATGTGGTTTTTTTCCTCAGGCCATTTTGATTGTCATGCTGAGATAATAAAGTGACAGGGTTCATATTAAGGAAGTTGTAAAATATTGCTCGAACTATAAATACCGGTCCTGAAAACCGTGGGATATTATTAACAGCGCCAGATTCCCAGAAAAAGACTATACTTTTGTTCTATTTACCACTCATTGTCAAAAAAAATATTGCTGAACTTTATTGCTAAAGTAACTAGGCTAAATGTTTGGTTATCTTGTTTTAACGAGTATTATACTTATTAATTCACGTTAAATACATTCTACAATAGCATCAATAAAGTCCCTAATTATCGCTAGTGTAATTTCCGAAATCCTTTCGAGTTTCAATATATTAGTTTCATTATTACTTCACCTTGGAGATCGAGTTAATTCCTATGTAATTCTTCTTTATATGAATGCTACTATGGTAGTTTTCTGAGGGGCCACTTTAAGTTCCTGTAACCCACCTTGAAACTTCATACAGGTATTTTTGCATGTCCTGTTTTATTGACTGTGTTGTCAGCATATGCATTATTATATGTTTAATTGACAAAATACAACTAACTATCACCTGCAAATCGGCAAACATTTGGTAAATAGAGGTGACTCCAAGAGTTTACAATATACTCACCAAAGACCTGAATTTTTATGAGATTTTTTATAAGACCCAAGAAATGTTTCTAGTTCACTTATTGGTAAGCTCCGGTCTACCCCAAAGAATGAAACTGCATCTTCAGGATGTGTCCTTGGTCCATCCCATAATTCAGCATGTTCATCCTTATCCCTTGTGAACAAAGTTGTGCAATGATTTCCAGAATCTTCAACTGTTATCACAACACAGCAGTCCGGTTCTTGACAACCTGTCAAATATAAAAATTCTGTGTTTTGGCGGAAGACATAAGGGATCTTATCAGACATGTATTGTTTAGAAGCAGCAGGAATAATTATCTAAAATAATTGGGTATATGGAATGAAATAGAAATATGATTTGTCAATAGAACATACCATATGATTTTTCTGATTAAGCCCAATTCCGGAAACATACTTCAAAACTGACTCTACCAAACTAGCCCTTCTGTTCTGGTATTCACATTTTGTTATCATTGGGGTTACTTCACCATCACTTAAAAGGTGAGGATGTGTTTCACTTGTAGGTTGACCTACAACTTTTTTAGGTGTGCTTGAACGTTCTACTCTTGATTTTGCTGCCTTCGTACAGAAAGTTCTAAGCAAACCTAAAAATGAAAACCTACAACTTATCGTATTCATAATGTAAACTGGTAAACTCACCAAACCTGGGTATTCTACTGAATCCAGTGTATATAACAAACATTTTAAATTTTCCCAAAGACAAATATCACAGAAATTTTTTGAATAATCCCATAAAAAAATTGATCAAATTATGAAAATAAACTAATAATAAACATGCAGTGATGCCATATTTACTTCATAGATAAGATAACTAACTACAAAACACATTAGCTGCGTTTTATTGGACCTCACCGATTTGATGGAATCAATTGACATATGACACGAATACAATGCTAAAAATGTCAGAACTGACAGATAAATGACAATTTATTCCCAAACCGGAATGGCACCAATAAATCGCAGCTATACACATGTGTGTTCTGTCTAGAAGTGTTGCCAACCTTAGCGGAATTCCGATACCGTGGCGGATTTATGCACCCTGTAGCGGCGTAGCGGAATTCGATGATAAAATAGCGGAATATCCTGAAATTTTCGAGGAGTGAATGCACAGAACTATAACACTGTGTTGTAGTTCTGTGAGTGAATGACAGATAATATTCTACTTCATAATTTCAATCTATTTACTTCAGTGTCACTTATTTCAGTATGAGTTGTTATTAAGAATGAGAGCAACAAACACAGAATTCGTAACCGAAACCCATATATGTATTAACTACAATATTGACCATACGCCATAAAAGCCAATGTTAGCCGTAGACACAATAAAAGTTTTATGTAATATGTTTCAAGTTTTCTAATTTTGGATATCAATTTTATAAATGAAACAGGATGCAAAACAAAATTGAAAAATATAGCTTAAATTTTACCAACCAGATTATTTATGAAGCGTGATCAAAATAATAATGGCAATGATAGTTTCGCTTTGAAAAGAAATCCAAAATTACGAAAATTAAAACTAAAAACAGAAAATGGCAATTGGAACTTCTCACTGTAGAGGGTGATCTTGACTTGAAAATATCCCATGCAACTTCCACATCAACTGCAAATGTGACACAATTTCCATTTACTAAACCAGTCCCCGCCTATAAATGGAACATTTACTTCACTGGTGCAGATCATAAGGAGTCTGTCATTTCCTTTCTTGAGAAAGTTGAGTCTTTGAGAATTGCGAGGGGGGTTTCTAAAGATGAATTATTTATCTCTGCAGGGGATCTTTTCAAATATCAGGCCTGGACCTGGTACAATAATAATCGTTCAATTTTTAAGACTTGGGATGAACTAGTTTCAAAATTAAAAGATGACTTTCTTCCCTATCACTATGATGATGATTTGTTAGATGAGATTCGTAGTAGAACGCAAGGTTCTAATGAAAGAGTAGCTATGTATATTTCTGCAATGCAAGGCTTATATAATAGTAATTTTTTTCAGAAAAACAAAAAAGTTCACAGGTCATCCTCAGTAACGAGGTACAAATTAGGTGTATTCCTGTTTAGTCCAATGCGATTGTCGCAAGCTTGTGTTGTAGCGAGCAACCATATAAACTCAACACAACAGATATAATACATAAGACATAATTAACCTAGATCATTAAGAAAGGAAGAGAAGTGTAGAAAGATAAAAATAGAGGAAATGAAAAAAAAAAAGAGAAAGATGGATAAAAAGAAATGTAGGAAAGGACAATTCATGTAGCATGTGGATTATCTATAATAAAATAGGTTGATATCAAAACCAGATGAAACGACTATTGTTAATCAAATTCGTAGAAATTTGCTACCTGCCTACGTTTCTCAACTAGCTTTATCCGATACCAATTCTTTATCTGCATTATCTACATTATGTAAACGTATAGAAGAGTCCAGTGTATGGTCTAGTTGTTACAAGCCTCCACCTTCTCGTAAAACTTCTCTGCTGGAGCCTGACTTGAGTTGTCCAAGTTTTGTTGACGCAGGTCCTTCCTTCAGCTCAACAGGGAATTCCACACACCTTTCCAAGGAAATTTGTGCTTCTTCAAGTCCAGCTCTAACATGTTGGAACTGTGATTTGGTTGGACACATTTATGGTGATTGTATGAAACCCAGGACTATCTTTTGTTTTGGTTGTGGTACCAAAGGTGTTTACAAGACCAGTTGTAAACGCTGTTCAAAAAACTTGCCGAAGGATGTCATGAAACTGGACACAGTCACCAGTTCTTCGTTAAGTCCAGATCAAACCACACAACCCACAAGAAGGAAGAAAGGAAGTTCTCTTCCCCAAAGCAGCTCACAGAAGTAAAACTTCTTTCTGATGAGTGGTTGTGTGTTGTAAAAAATTTTGTTCTACCAAAAATAAGCAAGTCTGTGCTACCACTACTTCTGGTTACTCCTGGTTATCTGTAGTAAAAAATTTCTGCAGAAAAGTTATAGTTTCTCCCTTATTCTTCCATCGTGTTTCAGCCTTATTTGAAGCCGGATTTTATATGCCCTTCCTCGTCGAATTGGCAAAGGTGACCAAGAGCACATGCGCCAAACTTGAGCGCGAAATTCAAATTTTAAAATGTCAATCTCTTGACTTTTGAAATTACAGTTACAGGTTAAATTTATAAAATTTCATAGGGATTTTCTAGTAAATAATATCGTCATTTGGAAAATATCCGAGTATTTGAATATGTATATATTTTATAGCAGAAAACGTTTCGTCGAGATGAAGGAATGGAAGAATGAAGATTTTTAATAATGGGGGGAGTATAAATCATCCTGAACTCTCCAATATTTTGTTAGACTGAACTACTGAACTATGTGCCATTTTTATTATGTCCTGATTTCTGGAAACATGGAGAATAATAACTACAAAAATACTATTTTGTTTAGATATGAATTCACAATTACACTTCGTAATCATCCAAGTACGATCGTTTATATATTTTGGGAGAATCGCATGGAAGGTTATCATTCAGCTATTCTGAAGATTTCCCAATTGAAACAAGTATGTCAGGAACTATTTCACTCCTGTTGGTTCATCAATAAGACTCAATTTGGATCCTCTCATTCCATTCCAAAAGTCAAGAGTACTTACTTTTGTTCACGCTTAATCTCAAAACGTTTTATTAAAACTATGATTTGAATATACAGTGTGTCCCAGCTAAAACTTGTCACCCCCCTAATATCCGAACTCATGAAAAAAATGGAAAATCGCTCAGACCCGTCGATTTTTATTTCAAGGGGGAACACTTTCACCAAATACACCATCATTGTGTTGTCAACCCCCTCAAACCCAACACCCCCTACTTCAGAATTCAATCCCAAATCCATCGGTGTACTGAAATTGAGGATCGATCAAGTGTTGTTGAAGGTTTCATGAAAACTAATTTTTTCCAGATATTTTTATTTTTCATCACCTAACATGTTATCATCGTATGAAAGGTTCAAAATGTGAACCATTCAGTTCCATACAGAAGTATAAGCGATCTTCGAAATTTCTTCGCACATTGCTCAACATTTCTGGAGTCACTGCACGACTCCACAACAATTCTCCTGCGTAGATCATCAAGAGAAGTTGGCTGGGTAATATAAACTTTGGATTTCAAATGACCCCATAAAAAGAAGTCTAATGGTGATAAATCAGGAGATCTAGCCGGCCATTCTATTGGTCCTCGCCTTCCAATCCATCGCCCTGTGAAATTGTCATCTAAAAATTGACGTACAGGTGCAACAAAATGTGGAGGAGCTCCATCTTGTTGAAAGGTGAGCTGACCGTCAAGTAACCTATCATCGTCTTCAAGTAACTGAGTGATTCTGGGGTTCACAGTTGTATCAAGAAGTTCAAGATACGTTTGTCCGTTGAGGTTACCATCAATAAAATATGGACCTACAATATGGTCTCCCAGAATACCAGCCCAAACATTCAATTTCTGGGGAGTTTGTGAATGAGTTTCCCTGTACCAATGGGGATTTACGTCACTCCAGTATCTGCAGTTGTGCCTGTTCACATGTCCATTTAAATAAAAAGAAGATTCGTCAGAAAAGCACACATTGTAGAGGTAATTATTATCACCAATCAATAATTGACTCATGATTTCACAAAACTCTGTACGTCTGTCAGGATCATCTTCATTTAATTCTTGTACATTCTGCATTTTATAAGGATGGAATTTTGCGTCTTTCAGAATTCGATGTACGCTGCTTTTCGAAACTCCAGAAATAGTCTCAAGTTGTCTTAACGATTGAATGTTGTCCATCACTGCATGTCCTACAACTGCAACAGCGACCCCTTCATTTCTCATAGGCTTCTCTCGTTCATGTTTTTTATTCAGCACTGATCCCGACTCCAAGAACTTATTCATCAATTGAAGCACGTACTGATATGATGTGGTGTTTCCTGGATGACTTTCATTGAAACTTCGAGCCGTAGCTCTAGCACATCGTCCATTTTCAAAATACGCAGCTACAATGGATATTCTCTCTTGTACAGTATAAACCATTTTCGAATGTTTTCAAATTGTTGAATGCAGTGACTCGAATACATCAATTACCAAGGCGTAAACAAAGATATGCGTATACAAAAACACATGAGGGCAATTTTATTTTCATAAAAACGTCTGTCTCACCTTCCAAACTATTATTTCTGACAGCATATTATTTTTCAATACAGTGGCGTACCCACAGTGAACCTTTCTTACGATGATAACATGTTAGGTGATGAAAAATAAAAATATCTGGAAAAAATTAGTTTTCATGAAAACTTCAACAACACTTGATCGATCCTCAATTTCAGTACACCGATGTATTTGGGATTGAATTCCCTTCAAAATGTATGTATCACAAGTATAGTAGTCCCATTGAAAATTCTGAAGTAGGGGGTGCTGGGGTTGACAACACAATGATGGTGTATTTGGTGAAAGTGTTCCCCCTTGAAATAAAAATCGACGGGTCTGAGCGATTTTCAATTTTTTTCATGAGTTCGGATATTAGGGGGGTGACAAGTTTTAGCTGGGACACACTGTATATGTTTATATTGGAACAAAGGACATCCATAAAAAAGGAGAATTTCTATCAGTGGAGTGGTTAAGGCTTAGAAAAGCATAAGAAATGGTATTACCAACCTCAGCTCAGTACTTCCTTTTCCTTTGGCCCCATGAAAATTTTTACTTTATATTATCTTGTAGGTTACCTTAATATTTCAAACTATAATATGAATGTTTAACAATTTGAAACTCATTAAATCTACCTGAAAACTCTTGTTCACTTCTATTCATAAAACAAATGAGGCAAGAAGATAACTTAATTCTGTTCTGTCGGTGAACCAACATTTTTCAAATAAAACAATAATTGCAGTTTGCTTTATTTTCATTCAATTCATGATGTTTCACAGATTGTAAATAGAGAATTTAGGAAGATTGGAATGAAGTGAATTAAGTTATATTTAAGATTACTTATGTGATGAGCAAATGATTCATTCATATATGAATAAAATAAAACACTATCACAATCTGTTGATATTGAAACTTTCTCAATGGAGTAGACATATTCTGTACGAGATGATTATATAGGGCTAATTTAGGAAGCTTTAAACCCTATAAAATCATCTCATTAAATAATTTTCACAATACAAATAACTCGACTATTAATATGTTCAATTCCTAAATTTCATATTTTTATATTTAAGTATATATATATTTCAAACTGTTTGGGCGAGAGTATTCCTGTTCTTGACTAGTCTTGTTCTGAGGAACATTCACATACAACAAAATAAAAATTATTAACATTTTCTTTATAATTTTCTCCATTGTTCAATGACGAAATTTTTTCGATGACTTGGCTCTTCTATTACCACACAAGTTCCCTTATATCCCTGTCAAACATATGTCGTTGGTCCAATGGCATGTATTCTGGCAAGCTTAACGTAGATGGCGCAATTGTTAGTGGAGGTCAGATTAGAGTAGTTGATAAGTGCATAACGGACATGAAAAGTTTATTCCTATCATAATCGAGTAATCTGAAATAATAAGATTTATAGCCAGTAAATAAATTTCACCAAATATAGACAAGTTAACCTACAAACTGACGTTTATGCACCGATTCCATCCACTCATTTTCGTATCAACTGTTCTTTACGGCTGGAAGTTTTTGCTTTTTCTTTTTTCAATTCATAAAAATTAGGCTTTTTACACTTATAGGGCCGTATTTCTCCATAACAGCAACTAATTATAGAGAAACTTTTTCGAACGGAACTAAACACCAAGCGAGAATGGAACATAGAATCGATTCGAGCACTGGGGAAGAATACCTTAACATGGTATACGGACGGGTCCAAAACTCCCGAAGGAACTGGAGCAGGGGTCTTTGGGCCTCGCACCAAATACTCTGAACCCATGGGCCAGTTCCCCAGCATTTTCCAAGCGGAAATTCACGCCATAGAAAGGTGCATTCAGTTCAACCTCAATAGGAAATACCGGAACCAGGAAATCGTGATCCTCTCCGATAGTCAAGCAGCCATCAAAGCGTTGAGCTCCTGCAACATCAACTCGAAGATGGTTTGGGAATGCCTAGACAAACTTAATGATCTGGGCAGGAACAATAAGGTGACCCTCCTCTGGGTGCCAGGGCACGCCGGAGTAGAGGGCAACGAACAAGCAGATACCCTGGCACGGAAAGGCGCAGCAACGCCACTGATCGGGCCAGAACCATTCTGCGGACTTGGAAAATATTACTTCCGAGAAGAACTCAATAAAGCTGAAGAAGCAATGAGAGCAACATACTGGCTAAGACTTCCAGGGCTGAGGCAGGCCAAAGATCTCCTCGGAAATTTCAACCGAGCAAGATCAAAGACACTGATTAACCTCAGCAAAATTAGTCTAAAGACAATCACGGGATTTCTAACGGGGCATTGCAGACTCAAAGAACACCTGAGGAAGCTAGGCTTAGAGGAGGACAGCACCTGCAGATTATGTGGGGAACACCCAGAAACACCCCACCATATATTGATGGAGTGTTACGCTGTACATCGCAAAAGATTGAATATACTGGGATCACACCAGCTGACCGTGGGAGAAATACCACGAGCAGACCCCCTCAAAATCCTAAAATTCCTGAAGGAATTGGGACTTGAAGGGCTGCTGTAAACAAGAACATCTTGTGACAGCAGAAGAAGATGGGGCACAATAGATCTAATCAGGTCGCAGCGCATCAATCACCATCCATACTCACCAATACCAATACCAATACCAACTAATTATAGTGTTATTGTATATTATTACTTGTTATTACTGTCACTCATGACCTCCACTCACACTAGCGCTCTCTGGCGGGAGCGATATCGTCCATGCCTGCCATTCCAAAGTCACAAATGTGCATATTAGATGTTTTGAGAAAAATGCGTTTAAAAAATTCAAGACGTTGCTAAAAATAAAGATATATTATTTAATGTTTTTCAACAGAAAACCTTCCAATAGTGGTTCAGTAACCCAAAATGATATCTTTTTATTATTAAACATCGCCATAATACCAGTTATCTACAAGAAAATTACACAAAAATTAATCTTTATATCTTTGATTGACGACAAATATCAAAATATCGCAAAAAGTGATTTCTGACACACGATGATTTCTAATTTGGGTAGACAGAAACAACACTACGAGAGTCGCTCTTATGTGTCATCGTAATTTGGCGCATGTGCAGTAATTCATCGTTGCCAGACGCCTATTTGTTTCAGCATCAGACAGGCTATCCTTATTATCAATATTCGTAGTTAATACATATATGCCGAAACCATGTAGCTGAGGTAAAAAAAACAAACTTTTTGAAGAAGAAGAGTTGAGTATCCTATGTCAACTGTCAAGAGTCCTACAGGCCTACAGGGATTCTCCTTCCGATTCGATATGTATCGACTAGCTGTCACTTTTCGACAGTCTTCTTTTCACTCTCCAAGTGTAGTAATTCTCATCACGTGTCAAAAAACTAGCCGAGAGGAAACTCATGCCTCAGCAGACGGCGTCTTCTTAATTTGAATACTGAAACATTTAAATGAAAAAATAGCGAATTTTATCTAGTAGATATGACAGAAATCGAGTCAAGAGATAAGAATCCCGCTGCAGGTCTTATTCCCTACAAAATTACCTTCTTTACAATCTTTCATGATTTTATAAGAATTTCAATCATAAGATGTAAATGATGCTTTCAAAAAAACGCGGCATTTTTGAGACATGAGGACAATGCGCAGGCGCCGTTACGTAATAACGACCGTACGGCTTTGGCTGTGATGTAGCGGAATTTTTCGACTAGTGTAGCGGCATGCTTGGTCAACTTGTTCTAGATCATAGAAACATGTTCTGTGGTGAAAGCTTTGAAGGTAAAACCACAACTGCGTTTTATTTGATCCATTCTAATACTGGTTCAAACGAATGACAAATAAATTACTATATTATATCAACATTATCATTATAACGTTGTATGCAAATTTATACTGACAGGTGTTTTTTAACTTCGTTATGGGCATCTCACCTCTAAAGTAATGACATTTGCTTCTTTCTCACTTTATTATCAATTTCAGATTTCAGATTTACTTTATAGCGCATTCGACTGGAAATGCTCGCATTCGATGTAGGAGCGTATTTAGCGCTGCTCTGATTTGGTACATAATTCTTGATTATATACATGCAAAAATGCGAATTTATTCAGCATCTATCACTGGCACGAGGCACATGTAAAGTGACAAGCGCATTCGACTGGACCGATCAAAAAGCAGAACCCGTGTTTGCACCGTCCACAAAGTACAGTGAAGGACTTCGGATACTAGGATTGATTTTGTCCATAACGGTGTGAATATTGAGATTTTCCATAAAATACAAAACACTAGGGACTTCAGTTTTTTTAGGGGTTTTTGTTAAAAATTGGCGCTAAATTTAAAACTAGAGAAGATGTGGTCGTGGTTCTAGAGCGTTTGCATTTTACCCAGGTTCGATCTCCACCGCCTGCCACTGAGCTAATGTGGTTTGTAATCCATTTGTAGGTAAGGTAGCTCCCGGATCTTCCTTGCTCGCACAAGCCCTGCTTTTGAAGTGTTATCTCCGCAAACCAAAGTGATTCGCAAGAACAAATTTTACAGAAAAAGATTAGCCTGCTAGAAAGAGATAAAGATTGATAGTATAGTGTAGGATTGTGTCTTTTGTACCAAAAAAAATTATGTAGAAATGTTCTCTACAAGTTGTTCATGAATATTTTGTATGTCCATAAAACACTGGAATATTTGTACAATATTATATGTATATTAACACAAAAGAGGCAAGGAAAGCTAATGACCAGAAATACTATTTGGTGAATTCATACTTTTTTACTTATAACAGCTATTTTTTGTTACTTATACATAACAACAACATTCATTTTAATACCCCGTTCAATATTTCTAGAAGTATTGGATTTTTGATTTCTATATAGGGCCTTGCATGGTAATAATATCTTCCATCTTCAATTTTATCTTCCATGAAATTATACCTCAAATCGATATGTTTGATATGCGTATTGTGATCTTGAGATCGCTATGTAGATCCTTTGATTGTCTTCAATTGAAGTGGTTGGTTTCGGAAACCTTATGTTCAAATCGGTTGAAATATTTTGAATTCATATTCCTTCTCAAACAGCAGTACTGAGGGAAATATATTCAGCTTAGATTGATGACGAAGAAATTGTATTCTGTAAGGACTTATATTTTTGATGTACAGTGATATTTAGGTTGCTTTCAGAAACAGCTTCTCCCCACATGAAATTAGACATCTTAGCATAATGAGTCATGGATGTTGCTTTTTCCGCCAAAGTTCTGTTCATATAGTGAACAGTTTCGCCTCATCTATACCTTTTTGCTTGAAAAAATCATGGAATTCTGAAGATTTGCACTCTTCACCAATATCACTTCTCAATTTTGAAATTCTAGCTCCAAAATGGGCAGTGGCACTTGCTTGATACTGTTTGAAATACTTGTAAACTTCATCTTTACTTAGGAGTAGGTACACCATAGAAAAATGGGGGTGTGACCGACCGTAACCCTACCTTGTATGATCGTCTAAAATACTGTCGTGTTGATCGTCCAGTGGATGTCCAGAATTAGTACAATGGACATCCAATGAACGTTCAACGGACGTCCAGGACACCACTATGGACGTACAATTAAAGTCCATAAAACGTCCAATGGATGTACATTGTACGTATTTTGGGCGTCCATTGTATGTCCATATTTTGTGAAATGGATGTACAGAATATATCCAAATAACAACCACTGTGGATATTTTTTGGACATCCAGTGTACCTCCATTCAATATCCAAAATTAATCCAGAAATTATCGATTATACAAGGTGTTCTGCAAATAATTGGCAGTACTTAGGTAAAAGTAAAAATTATATAATTTCCCATATGAACAATATTTGTAATTGAATAAATAATTACAAAATCTTCTTACTGGAGTTATCACTAAAATACGGTGAAACAATAATTGAAAGGGAAGAAGCACTTGGTGTCAACTGAACTGAAACACAAAACACAACACTGCAGTCATATCTAACCTCACATATCCTTCTTCTGCTTCAGCTGATTATTCTTTTATCGTCACCAATCGGTATTTTGGTTCTGTGTCATCGATCATTATTTTATTACACCAAAGAATATCTAGAATTACCAATATTCAAAATCCATAACTATTTAATGCATTTGCATGAATTGAACGTCCAATGTTTACGATTGGACGTCCAATGGATGTTTACGACTGGACTTTCAAGTAATGTCCACTTAATGTCCTCTCAATGTCCAGATATTGTCTGACAAAGTGCGTTTTATCTAAGTATTACATTTCCATTAGGGATGAAGACAAAATAGCATAAACAGGATAATTATTCATAAGTATCAAAAATTAATTTTTTTTTGTTCATCATATGTACGTACAATGGATGTACACTTTCGAATATCCACTGTACGTCCGTTTCCTGTACGTACAATGGATGTCCATTAAACATCCATGGACGTTTGGACTAGAGCTGGACGTAAAACGGACATCCATTGGATTTCGTGTGCTGTGTGGGTAGCCTAGTTTCATAGAGAAGCCCACTCTTGTTTTCCAGGCTTATGAAGGAAAGCCCCTTTTTGATTCAACACCCTTTTCCCCACGTTGTGTTTTTTTTCTGGTTCTTTTCGGATACAAAGTTCTGCACAACTGAAGAGTAATGAAATGCGGAAAAAGAATAAATTTTATATTACAACTTCTGGAAATACATTATCATTTTTATAATCGAACTTCAAGTATTATATTGCCAATAATTTCATCTGAGGAAAGAATTTTCAAACTATCGAATTCTCAAAAGCAACTCGAACTTGAGAAAATATCTGAGAGCTTTTAAACTAAATAAGTACAACATCTCCAATATGTATAGGTCTGAATGGTTATAAAGGTTCGATGAAATAGGATTGTCGCCAATTTTGCAAATGGGCATCAAGTACATCCAAATTCCCACAACCGTGGAGTTTGGCCAGGTTAAAAAATATTTTTGGGTGCACGCCATCTGTAACCAACCCGATACCGCCCAACCCATCTTTTTGACTTATTGTGCACTGCAAAATGTGAGCGAATTCTGTTCATGCTTCGTTTTGATTTTCAAATTGTGAGGAAGGATCCATATCTATGTATGAGAGTAACATTGCAGTAAACGTAAATATACTTAGTTCAACCATCTCACAATTTAGCGGCAGATAAGGAAAACAACCCGGATAATATTTCATTGCAATAAGGGTTTTCAAGACCTTACACCCTGGAGAGATAAACATCAAATAGTTCTTTTTGAATTTGTGATTTAGATATTTTCCCATTTATAAACTCTGAATTTAATTTAATGATTTTAAAATTCTGAAAGAAGTAATGAGGGATAGTGAATGATTTCGGTTCTGGATCATCTGGATGCTTGGTTGCAAGTCTGAACTCTGAACCTGTGCACTGTGCAGCCTCTTGATCTAGAAGTAATTCTCCCGATCATGTTGGTGACTCCATCTATTTGTCAGTTTTGGTACCATTTAGGTTCAGGTTCAACCCTAGTTGTGGTCTGCTTGAAGGTCTAAGACGAACTGCTTTCTCCTCATTTTCGGCCTGGTATTTATAGAAAAAAATGGTTTCCATAACTACCGCTTCGAGATATGAAATTCGATGTATTTTGCCCAAAAATGGAATCCTGCTCTGCATCTATGTGAACCCTGAATCTGGAACTCACAGAAAAAGGTGCTAAGATAACTGATCTTTCCTCAAGGATAGCCCCTTCACCAGCGGGATGCCCCATTCACTTACAAATCCCTTTTGAAAGTTGGAAAACTCGGTTTGTTGACATCTGACGCTTATTTTGTCCTAAAGAATGATTGATTATAGTGTCAGTTTATTGAGGAAAGATTCTACTATGACTACAGAAGTATAATCTGTGTACTGAGTTCATCACTGTGGTCCTAGGTGTCCATAAAGTCAAACTTTCGAATCACCAGTTACAAGGTAATAAACTTATTCTTCTAGTTCTCTAAAGCGAATCTGTTTAATGCCTAGAGAGTGATATAGACATCCAGGGTGTGGATTCTATCCTGTGGATGTGTAACGTATAGCATTCTATCCCTTATCGAGACATATTTCTCTGCTATACTTGGAAGTCTGCTAGATCCTCTTTAGTGCAGGAATGGTTGGTGTATACTTTACCTACTTGTTTAGTACTTCCTGTGTAGGTAAAATCCCAGAATTATATTAAACAACCAACACCCCGGGGCACACTATCTCAGTGTCCCCATGAACCTTTATCTACTTTAAGAAAAGAAAGTACTTAGATGAATGTTCCAATCCAGTGTTACCTTGGAACCTTGAAGTCTGCTAGGTCCTCTTTTGTGCAGGTATGATTGGTGTATACTTTACCTACTTGTTTAGTGCTTTCCTCCTTCCTGTATAGCTAAAATCCCAGAATTGTATTAAAGAACCAACACCCAGCCGGGGCACACTATCTCAGGGGTGATCATCGATGAAAGTATTTATTTCCATCCTTTCAGGTATAATGATGCCATATACATATATACATCACTATTTACCAATTTTATGTTTATTGAGCCTACTATGTCCTGTGAGTAGTCCAACTAGTATTCTAGTAGTGCTCCTTCTCTGGCTTATAGTAGATATTCTGTGAATGTTGGCAGCGGTTTTTTAATAAACTCTTTGGCCTGTCTCATTCTTGGTGAATCTTTCCACCATTCCTGAGATTTCTGCTGAATCCATTATTTGTTGCTGGTTTTTAGTGAAGCTTTTGCTATACCGCAAAACGGTTCTGGGCCATTCAGGGCCTGACTTGCTCCTTCTCGAGCTAGTGAATCAGCCTCTTCATTGCGTCTGTAACCTGTAACCCAAGCTAGTGTCAGTCTGTTCTGACTGCCCAGCTCTTTTAGGGCTACTATGCAGTCCCAAACTAGTTGAGGTAATTTGCATAGAGTTGACTGCTTTTATTGCCGCTTGGCTGTCTGAATAAATGACAATGGTTTTTCCTGAGAACTCTTGCCTTATTATTAACTCCTGCGCGCAATGTATTGCGACGATTTCCGCTTGGAATATCGTCGCATATTTGCCTAAGCTCAGTGAGATTCGTATCTTCGGCTTGGCTCCGTATATGCCGGCTCCTGAACCTTCATTGATCCGTTATGCTTATCCTGAAAGTTTTGTCAAAGCTATATCTCGGGAGTATACCATCTGATGGCATTCTCATGATAGGGTCGTTTTCCAACTCTTCATATAGCTTGTTGTAGTCTCTCCCGTGCATCTTGCTTATGGGCGTTTGACCTCTAAGTAATCTGCTCGTGACCGACCTGGCTTCGCCTTGAATGTGTATGTGTATAGTGGTGGCAGGTTGAGCAAGACTTCTAGTGCGGCTGTTGGAGTAGTTCTCATGGTTCCGGTAGCACTCAGACATGCTTGTCTTTGCAGTCCTTCCAGCCGTCGTACTACCCCTGCCTGCTTTGTCTTTGGCCACCATGTGGTAATTTTTGGTTGTAGCCCCCAATTTTTTCCGCACATTCTCCTGCACAGATTGAAGGCTACTGAGCTTTTTTCTATCACTTTTTGTAGATGTTGATTCCATGTTAGCTTATGTTCGAAGATGACTCCTAAGTATTTTGCCTCTTAGACAAAAGGAATTTCTATCCCGTTTAGCACAGGTGACCGTCGTCCTTCGAGTGTTTTCTTTCGTGTGAATGTGACTATAGTGGTTTTATGAGGGTTTACTCTCAGTTCTTCCTCCTTACACCACCTGTCGGTTATATCTATGGCTGTTTGTGTTAACTCTGTATGTTAGCCTTTCTATCAGTTCGTCCATTAGGATGGCCCATAGTAGGGGCGATAGTACCCTGCAGACATCCCCTATTTGCTCTAGCTGTCAGTGTTATTCCGCCAATTGTTGATATTAAAGATATTATGACCCTGTTTTTCAAGTTGGCGTTTATCCACTGGCATAATAGGGGAGGTATCCCTCTTTTTACTAGGGCGCTTGCTATAGACTCAGTTGATGCATTGTCAAAAGCACCTTCGATGTCTATAAATGTTGTCATAGAGCTATCTCTTTGTCTTCCAAGGACTTTGTAAGTAGCCTGTTGAGATCGTCCAGTGCTAAGTCTGTTGACTTGCCTGGCTGATAGGCATATTTTGGCGATTGCTAAGAGGGCTTGTTTGTAATACCTCATCTCTTATGTATCTATCTATTAGTCTTTCCAACGTTTTGAGTTGGAAGGACATTAGACTGATCGGACGATATGCCTTGGGTGTCTTGTCACCGATTCTCCCTACTTTTGGGAGATATATGACTCTCACCTTTTGCCAAATCGTAGGTATATGTCGAAGTGTTATGCAAGCCTCAATTATTCGGCACAAGTGTGGAATTAATATTTCTTCTCCTTTCTGGAGGAATATGACCCTCCAGGAAATTTATATGGTTTGAATTTGTTGATAGCCCATGCACCTGATTCTGTTTGGCCTCGTTATTTCGGTAGCTAGCCTCCAATCTAAAAGTATGGGCCTGTATGCCTCACTTCTGGTGCTGTCTACTGTTAACGGGCCCTCTAGAATCACCGAGCCTGGAAAGTGTGCTTCAGTGAGCATCTTCAGGCTTTCTTCGAATGTGGTTGTATAGGTGTTTTCGTCTTTTTTCAATAAACAAGAAACCTTCTTTGGCTGGTACCTTGTGGATTCTCGAGCATGTGGGGGTATCCGTTACCTTTTCACAGAACTTCTTCCACGAGCGTTTCCTAGCTTTCCTGATTTCTTTGTTGTACTGCGTAAGTTTAACCTTATATGTGGTCCAGTCATGATTTAGTTTTGCTTTATTAAACATTTTTCGTACCTCACCTCGGAGGGTTTCCAGGTGCTTGTTCCACCAGACTGTTTTCTTGTTTTGCAGCCTTGTTTTTCCGGGACAGCTTTCCTCGTAGGCATCGACTATTGCCTTGCCTACTTGGTCTAATGCCCTCTCAAGGCTTTTCTTATCCCGTATTTCATTCGTGGTCCTCTCGAGACACTCACCGAATGATTCTAAGTATCTTTCCCAGTTAGTCTCAATTGGGTTTCTATATTTGACTAAGATACGTGGTGGGGTAACTAGATCAAATCTAATCTGTCTATGATCCGAGCACGAAGGCTCGTCCGATACGTTCCAGTTGGCAATGTTATCACCAGCTTTTTCCGACGTTAGAGTTATATCAAGAACTTCTTTCCTCGTTGCTGTGACGAAGGTTGGTTCGTTACCTACATTCGCTATTAACAATCTTTCAATTAGAATAAACCGTGATAGTGACTCCACCTCTCGTGTTGATGTCCGTACTCCCCCATACTGTGTGGTGCGCATTTGCATCACCTCCTATGATGAGCTGGAGATTTACCCTGGTCGCATAGGCGATGACTTCGCTTAATATCGGTGGTGGGCATGCTTCGTCGCCTGGGAAATATGCTGAGCTGACAATCCAGTTTCTGCTTCCTTCCTCTGTCGGCGTGGTTAGGAGACCTGTAACGTGTAGCCAGGGTTCCTGCAAGAGGGCCAGATCTAATCCTTCTTTGTCAAATCTCCTGCATACCATGGTGCTGGACGCTCCGGCATAATGGAGGTTCAACTGCAGAACCCTCTGAGCCTGTGGTTTGGGTTTAGTTCTGCGAACTATATAAACCCTTCTTCTGCGAACTAAACCCTTCTTCTGCCTTCTCCGAGGCTTCCTCCTCCATAGGTGCTGTCCCCTCTTGTGCCATCGGCTATTTGAGAGGACTTTCCCCGCTCCGGGACGATGTTGCTTCGTCCTCTTCCTGTACCTCTTCGGTCTCCGGAATAGGTTCAGCATCACCTCCTGGACTATTGCTAGTCTTTCTGGGCTCAGTTTATTCTCTGGGAACTCCTTTGGTACCACAGCGACCTTGACTGAGGAAAGGGCATCTTTGAAGGTGACTCCTTCTTGCCTTGGTCTTTTCCTCAGCTGTGACGTTTGTGGCGGTGTTGTGCTGCTAAAGCGAGGACGTTTCACCGCTTTTGTGCCTTCGGGTACAATGTTTTTGCTTCTCCTGGCCTCTTTGGGTGTTCTGTCCACCTTAGATCCCGTCCTGAAGGTCGGTACGGGATCTTTATTTTTTAGGAAGTTTTCCTTTATTACCAATTTATTTTTCAACAGTGGCGGTTCGTGGAGGTTCTGTTACCGTAGTTGCGCAGTTCGCAGGACGGCGAGAAATATTGGGCTTAAGTGATTCGCCGATAAACATCTAGGCGGAAACACGAAGGAAATGTAAAAACTCTACGGTTTATCAGATTAGCAGCAGTAGTGCAGTGAATTTTGTGAACAGTAGATATTGCGTATCATTCCTTTTCGAGTAACCGCCACTGGTGATGTCATGAGCTAATGAGCTGGTGTTCCCTAGTTGCGTAGGAAAACTGTCAATTGCGTTATTATTGAGCCAAACAAAGCTTTCACGTATAGATGGAAATGCTTTATCTAGTATATATGAAATCGGTGGCTAAAACGCAAAGTTTTTGAAACGGACCAAATAATTTAAAAAAAATGCTACGCCAAAAAATAGCTTTGGATTTGGCTGCGTAGGTTCATGATTACAAATTATTTCATATAATATATTGTGGACCAAGCCGGTCCTGTGTAGAGTATTAGTGCACATATATGAATGCTCTGTCAACCAATAGTAACACTTTCGGATCATCGGATAACGAATAACGAATGCCTGTAACGCCAGCCTTAAACACTTGAGTTCTGTGGATTTGATACTCAAGTTCTGTGGTCAAGGAAAGCGATTCTCTTATGAAAAAAAATTATTACGCCACAGAACATTTGTTCTTTGATGTTATTTCTGTGAAAGTAAAGGCAAACGCTATGATGAATGATGATTGATTGAAGATGATACATAATACAGAAGGTGGGAGTTTCAAATATCCTGAATCTTCATTGAGCTGAAGGTGTTGCTTTTTTCCAATAACTAATTATGAAAATATATGATGATTCAGATGGAGAACGGAAGAAATAACTGTATTGAATTTTGTCTAGATATCTGCACCGGTGAAAATTTTTAACAAGTGAATGTATGTTAGTTTGATTTACTTTTGGGCGTCAATGTTCAACAACACAAAAACGAACCGTAGTTTATAGAAATGGATAAAGAAAATGTCGAAGCTGTTGAAACTTGCAGTAGTACAACAAATCAAAATCAGAGATTCAGCAAAACAAGGAATAAAAGATCTGAAGGGAGTAGAGTTAACAGGAGTGAATTTGATATCATCAATGAAAAACTGCGAGCAATTCATCCTCCACTTATTGACTTGAATCCAATTCAGTATGAAAAAAAGTTTTTAGGGCGTTATCGGTTATATATCAGTAATGTATCTAATTCTGTAACAAAAGATGATTTGGAAAATATGTTCAAATCCTTTGGAGAAGTGAATGATGTATTTGTTCAACCGAATAAAAATTTTGGGTTTGTTAGAATGGATTACCATCATAACGCACTAAGAGCCAAGAAAGAGTTACATGGTACTCTTCTGAAAGACCGTAAAATATACATAACTTTTTCTCCACAAGCTAGCATTGTGGTGAAACATTTGTCTTCATTCGTTTCAAATGAGCTGCTTCATCTGGCGTTTTCTATATTCGGAGAGATCGAATTTTGCTTCATTGTTACTGATAGACGGGGAAAGTCGGCTGGAGAAGGAGTAGTTGATTTTGTCAAGAAAAATTCAGCATTGGCAGCTAAAAAGCATTGTACGGATAAGATGTATTTTATAACATCCTGCCTGAAACCAGTAACGGTTGAAGACTATATTTCCCCACCAGACTCTGATGGAGTTCCAGAAGAAATAGTAAGAATTTCTCAAACAGCTCACAAAAATATAGATAATTTGTCATAAAACTTAGTTTCTAACATAGAAATCAAAGTATTTTCTCATTTATTGACTTTTTTTTTTAATGTTAACCTTTCAAAGTATGAAAATGAAAAAATGTAGATTGTAGATGGGTCGTGCAGGCTCTGCAGCCTCACAAGCACTTCGACCTATAAGGTCTTTTGTGCGTGACCCTTTGTCAATTTGAGGCCCAGGATTCTGAGACTTCATGCAAAGTTTATCAGTTTCCTGGGAGCTAAGTTCCTGATATCGGAGGGCGTTAAGAATGCCCCTGCTTCCAGGAATTTAAGCCTCTTGCAGAAGATCGTTGGGCATTCGCAAAGCAGATGTTCTGCAGTTTCTGCGAAGTTCTCGCAGTAGCGGCAACTATCACTCTCTGACTTATCTTTTTGAGGTGATACCCCAGAGGGCAGTGCCTAGTGAGTAGTCCCGTTACCAATTTCAAGTCTCTTTTGTCCAACTTGAGAAGCTGTTTAGATTTCCTTGACGATAGGCTCACTAGCCTTTTCGCTATGAAAAAAAATAAATAAAAAATTTTGAATTAATGAAGTTTATTCAAGTGTAGATTGACCAAGATCAATGAATCAATTTTCCCTGATAGGTTACTGGGTTTACAAAACTGTTATCTTGAAAAACTATTCAATTTTGTCAGTATTTTTATCGTATTCTGAATTTGCTTTTATGAAAAAATAGGTTTGAAATAACTAAATAAGACTGCATACATCTCTTTTGTCAATGCAAGATCATTATCTCCATTGATACAGCTAAAATACTTCAAAATGACAATAGTAGTACCTAATATCATATCGTCATATTATTATCTTGTTTAAGAAAAACTGAACACGAAGGAACATAAAATACCTTAGTGAAATATAAACCATATAGTTATTTATTGAATTTTTTTTGCAAAGTTATATAGGTAGGTAAGTAATCGAGAAAAAACCTGTAGTGGATAATTTTGGTGGTGGCGTACTAAGACTGCCATTTTCAGTAGGAAATTCTGGACTGTGCTTGGGATCGCACGTTAAAAGGTAAGACCCTCATCATTTCTATAGATCGCACAAGTCTTGGTCTCCTGAAGACTTATTTCTCCTAAAGGTGCAGCAGGATAACGGAAAGAAAGAAGTATTCAAAAGAAAATAATTGATCTGAATTACAGAAACATTTCAACTAAAACATCAAATCTTTTGAGGAGATATCTTTTCCATGCAATCTATTTACACATTTTGGAATCAAAACTACTTTAGGTGTTGGAAAATAAAATCAACATTATTTTCTGAGAAAGAGGGATTCAATTGACATTTCTGTATTATTCAATAGTGATATCGATTATACATTTGGTATTTTTATACATTAATTCTTGATAAATGCATATGTTTTTATAGCTTATTCATCAAAAATCATTCAGACAAGTTTTGAAGGTAGTAAATATCCGCAAGTGATAAAATGGATAATAAATTGTTTGCTGAAATTCCAAATTATTCCTTGTGGCTGCAAAAATATATAAGCAAAAAGTTTATTGTATTTTACATTTCTCTTGAAAATTTTATTCATTCTCAGGAATTCCTGTGTTCAAGTTCTAGCAGGTCTCTCATTTCATTTTACTCTCAATGAAATATACTATTAGGTTCTTTAAGATACCTATTTGTAAGACGGTTTACACTTTGTAGGATACTGCCACAAAAACGTTTGACCTTAAAATAATCGTACTGACTTAAAACAAACCTATTATTCATGAGGTATTTTGTTATGCAGTGAAAAAACTAATTTCTTCATACATTTTTTACAGATTCGTAAATCACGAGAGTTCTATGAAGAACGAGAAATGGGTCCTAGATTTGCTATACCCGGATCATTTCAATATCAGTATGCTGAACGTTTCAAAGATTTGTGGGCCAGATATAACTTGAAAATGGAAATGATCAAATCTGAACAAGAAGCTGAAGAGCAAAAATTGGAACTTGACATGATGCGTGCACAATACGATGATGAAACTGAACGTCTAAAAGAAATGATAAGGCAGAGGGAAATAGAGAAGGACAGATTCTGTAAAAAATTAGATAATCAAGTCAGACAGACTTCGCGAGATTCTCACTTGATGGACGAAGGATCCAAAATGGAATTCAAATCCCCTGATTTGTTTATGCAGGCCACACAACTCACTGAAATATTGGACACCGAAGAGAGGAATATACAGGTATTTTTATTGATATCTATTCTGACTTACCTATTCTAGTAAAATATTTAGAAGTTTTTGATATTTCCACTGGTAATGACAACTTTTCCTTCTCAAGCAGTATTCAGAGGAATTCAACGTCCATTTACCTAAATCACAACATTTAAGAATCATTTTCAAGATCCTATAACAAGAGAAATCATTTTGAATTACACAATAATATTTTTTTTCCATTTGTCAGAAATAAGCAATAACTATTTCCCAAAAACTGACTGGAACAGATTGTAAATTAGTATCTTGGTTCCTCAAAAAAGTCCATATTTGAGATAAACTCAAGAGCTATTACTTTTTGTTAACCATACCGTAGGAAACAAAAGGATGAAGATCCACCAGAATTATGAAAGACATATATGACAAAATATAACATTTTTTACCTTTTTTTTACCCCTAATTTTTGTAACCTTATGTTATAAGTTATAGTTTTAGTGCATTTCGAGTGAGTAGTAAAGATATGGCTGTGAGTCAGAATATGTCGTGGATGTGATGTTGTTTACGACCCGTTTTTCCACAAATGTCTGAGAATTGTGTGCTGTTTCCACGAAGACACCGAAATTTGGGGGTTGTGTGAAGCTTGAATGAAAATTTTAAGTTTTGGGATTTTGGATATGAATTTCACAAATAAAACAAGATGTAAAACAGAATTCAAAGCTTGGATTTAACAATAAGATTGTTAATGAGCTGTGATTTTATGGGATCAGTCTTCTCATGCAATTAAAGCCTTTTGCATGCAAAAAAAAGCAATCAGGATCATAGCCAATGTTTCTTACAGAGAACGCTGTCGTCCTTTATTTGAAAAACTTAAAATTCTACCCTTGCCATGTATTTTCATACTTTACCCAACTCGAAGAGGTGCACAACTGAGGCCACAATTTTATCGACTGGATCTATCAGCTCGAAATTCACTCAACTTAAATTTATATAATAAAATACCGGCAGACATCACTGGTTTGTGTTATAACCGATTCAAGGTTAGAGTTAAGCACTCACTACTGAGGCACTGTTTCTACTCCATCGAAGAATATTTAACCTGCATTTAGTGTGTATAGTTGTAGTGTGTTTAGTGTTTATTATAACTATTTTAACTGTCCGTTCCGACTATCCGTTTGACTTGTCACTATTGTACTGTATTGTATTTAATATGATGGAAATAAATCTATCTATCTATCTAATAATGGCAATGATAGTTTCGCGTTAAAAAATATCCAAAATTATAAAAATTAAAGCTAAAAACATAAAACTTCCATTGTGTTCCATCCTTTATTATTACTTAAAGTTAAAGTGTTTCGAAGGAATTTGTGCTCAGGACCGTTTAGCGATTATTATAAATTTTAATGAACTGAAAACGTATGTTGAGCATAGATTATTGCATTTGGGAGGTCTTACTGCATACGAACCAGTTTAAAGCATGGAAAAGACAAATTAACGATGAAAATGTAGATTGTCATTCGTTCTCCTATAATTATAGGGTAGGTAATACTTCAATCTGTTTAATCCTTTCGAGTGACGCGACAAAACGGCACCGAAGAAATTTCTATTTGCTACAAGGCAGTGCTATGTTTATATGGAATTTCTACAAAACGTTTGCAGAAAATTTACCAAAATCTTGTTCAAGATGGTCGGTTCTACCCTCCAATCGGCCAAAAAAGCTAGCACAAGAAACAATTGATGCAGTCCATTCTCACATTCAATAATTTGAAGGAAGCCAGCACACTATAGCCTTCAAGTCTGAAAAGTGATATTCTGACACAGTTGAGGTTCAACTTAAACTTCAGAACTCGAGAGAGGAAATTCTTTTCAAATCAGTTTTATCCTAACAAACCTATCACAGACCCTTAGCAAGAACACCTCGGAATTTTAATGAAATTCATGGTTTTATTGACCTTTATTCGTTATTAAACTGAACTAATTTAAGAATAGATTGAGATCTGTACTAGCAATTTAAAATTTATTGAAACTTACTGAAGTATTTAAGGAGTACCGCTTAAATTTATTAATTTATTCAGTGAAACTTTGTACCTATCAGGGGCGTTCAGGCCTCAGGGAATACCGGAACTTCTCCCGGTGGGCCGGGATCCATCCATGTCAATAATATGCAACCAAAATGAAAATCAGTTGTCAATATCAAATAAGTAGTTTATAACCAACGCAGCTACCGCGCTTCGTCATGTTTTTATCGTCCTCGTTTGTTCTACGTTTTATTTCATGAAAACTGTGATTTTGAATCGGTACAATCATCAGCATCTGAGCCCGGCATTGTTCTCTGCGCAATGCCAATTCTTTTAAGGAATGCATGACGTCACCACCCCGGCATATTTTGAACACCTATATACCAAGTTTTAGGGTGTTTTTACAATGAAATCCAAACTGTTTGATGCTCAATAGATCGCACGCCTGCAAAAAGTCAAAGATTCTCTTCGTAAAAAGTCTTTTGATGTGATTCATGAGGGAGTTTATGTCACCACCTTTATAGATTGGTATAAGAATAGATGTTTTGAGAAAAGGTGGAAGTATGCCTTCTTTGAAATATTTATCAAAGATACTTGATTTGACATTTTTAGGAAGATTTTCGAAAAGTCTTAACAAAAATTTCATCAATACCAATTGTGGTTTTATTTGTAATATCATGTAATGTTTCTTTCAATTCATCAATAGTAGGGTCTTACATTACAAAATCAAGTTTCATTGACACTCACGTTTGCTACGTTTACTAGTGGATCATAGGGTACATTTATATTATTTTTCAATTCATTTGCAACTGAACAATGGTACTTATTTAAAATGTCTGGATCCAACTCTGAATTTACCTTCCTTTTGGAATTCTTTCCTAAAAGAGCATTTACTCTCATCCAACTCTCCTTTGATTTGTTGGTTGCCCCATCAATGCGTTTTTTATAATAATTTTCTTTTGCTAATTTTATCACCTTCCGATACATCGATCTGTACTTTCGTGAAGTAATTATGAAAAAAAATCTTCATTTGGGTATCTTCTGATATTATGCAGATATCTTTGTTTCGTGCAAAATTCTTCAACCCTTTTGTTCCCATTACTTGTTTGTTTGTTTTTGATCCTACGAATGGGAATAATATCGTTGAAAATGTTGATGAGTTTATTATAAAAGACTTCAAATGTTTCATTTATTGGTGTAGTTGATGATATTTCAAATAGGTCCTGTTATAGTTGGATGCAGTATACAGGCTACCATATCTAAATTTCTAATTTCTACATTTTGATTCAATGTTACTTATTGTGCAGAAAACAGCTTCGTGATCAGAGAAACCAGCAGATACAACCGAACAAATCACTGCTCCATAATCTAGGTTACTGCCCAGCCAAGACAGAAAAATTCTGTTTTTTTTTTTACAAAAATTCATATGATGTATCCTCTGTTAAATGAGAAGAAATCAGGAAAATTAGTCGGCCCGTTTTCTTTATACGGGGTATTTCTCTAATTTTTCTCAATATTGGTCTAGTGTATGCTTGAGTCACACTGTATAATATTCATAATTTACGTTCTGTCAAGTGGCCGCATGGCTCATATAACTGGTGCACTGAATTGATCAAATCAGGTATTCCAAAGAATATATAACAGAAACACGTATACTTTCAATCTCCTCTGTAGATATAACAAAAATGAATATTTCTCGAATTCAGCCGATTTTATCAAGGGTAATACCACAAGAGGTGAGTTTATCTAATGTTATTTGGTCGAGTCATATTACAAGCTGCCAAGTTTGAGTGGAACAAAATTAAAGTTTATACGATGAAAACAAAACCCCGAGTGGTATTTAGTGAGATAATTTAACGAATCAAATAAATGAATTATTAAACAAAAGTGAATAGAACCGAATTTATTAAATTAAATCAATAATTCATTTAACAAAAAGTACATTTAACAGGAAATATTATTTAAATGTACAATTAGTGAAAGTACAGTTTTGGTATACAATCCTACCCGAAGAAGACTGCTGAATTTGATTATTTTCCTCTCTTAGACTTGTCACTATAGTGGAATGATGCTGTGAGTCTAACTAAAGGTATGGCTTCAGAGAATTGGCGTTCGAATGTCCGGTCAGCTTGACAATTTGTTGTTCTGAGACTCCTGCTTTGGCAAGAGTAGAAATAGTGCTAGCCCTATGGGAGTAGTTAGTAATTTTATTTTTCAGATCTAGACCAATTTTTTCTGCAGAAATTCTGGTCCACTTTGAAATTTCGTTTACACCAATGGGCACATTTTTGTACCATCCCTTGGCATTTTCATTTTTCCAAAACGGATTTGGTGTTAGAAACAATCTTTCTGAAGAAATATGTTTGTTTCGTTTTTCTAGAAGCATTTTCAACAATCTTACAGGACAAACGTTCGGATTTTCTTTATTTGTAGTCAACCACTTACTTTCACTGAACCTTTTATCTCCACATTGAGCTGTTTTAGAAAAGACCGAGTTGTACTCCACTCTGCCTGTCAATGTTCCATTATTGTATTTTTCGGCTTTGAAATAATAAATTTTACACTGCTCACTTCACCGCCTCTCCAGGCTAATTCAAAAGCGGCGATATGAAAAAGTTTTTTTTGAAGTCCCATTGGAGTATTTTCATCCCACTGCTCTGCCATTTTTATAACTTCTTCTTTACTTAATGCTATAGAACCTTGTCTTCTTTTATCTAAATTGCTCTGCAGTTGCTTGCGTTTAGCATTTTTAGCGTTTCTAGTGGCTTGAAAAGTCACATCGTTGAATGGGTCAAACACAATCTTATAATCCATATAATATTTTTCTTGCACAATTTTGGCTACAGTATTCCACATTGTTTTAACTACGTACTCCTTGTAGTCATTTCCGTCTGATTTCTTCATATTATACGCCCAATCTGCCAATATGCTTGAGATTTCCGGCTGCGACGTTGAAGGTAATAGTTCATACCCCTTTTCTCGACAAAATAATTCAAACTGCCTCCAAATTGATTTGTTTTTTTTTGGTGTTTTTTGGAGTGGCGTTGTCTATTGCAGAATTTATTATTTGGGTAGTTGTACTACCAAATCTACCGTTAACGCTCATTTGAAATTAAAAACAACACTTTGTAACAAAAAGTATTAAAATTTGTTGTCATTTGGCTTTGTTGATAGCAACGCGTCCTTGGGTACAGCGTCGGATTCAATAAAGTCATACGACAATTATTAGTTGTTTCCGTGGTGAAGGTAAATAACAGTTTATCCACTTGCAAACAGTTACGTTCCTATTTATCCGATATCAAACTGCCAAAACTGACGTTTCTTATGGACGATTTTATACACGAGTTGAATTATCAGATATATCCAACACAGAAACTTTACTTGATTGATGCTTCTTTCTAAAATAATTTTAATTTTTCATAACTTTGAAAAAGTCACGATTTACCCTGTATATTGTTGTGAAAAGGCTTACAAAACATACTGTTGCACTGGCCAAGTGTAATACTGTGTGGTGTGGATAAAAAAAAAACACTATTAATTTTATGATATCACCACCAACAATGTTCTGTTAATAATGGTATGAATGTGACATTTTACAACTTCAACACTCAGTATCTCGTAAACTATACATAGAATTGTTGTGTGCCCACGGTCACTTCTTTTCAGAACCCCGAGTTCAACAACATATTGAAATTTTGGACAATTTGACCGAAAGACTTTTTGCATAAGAAGTGTGCGTGATCCTTTATGATGAAGTCATCTGTTAATATTATAATGTGTGGCATTCCATCGTCCTGGACCCCACCACCTTGCTTTTTACCCCTAATCCGAGGGGGTCGGTTGTAGGGGCCTCATCCTGGTTTGTTTGGAACCGAGTAGGTGGGTATACCGTGGGGTTAACCTAGTATATACCCACGACGGACATCAGACGGAATGAGCTTCCCCTCCAGGATGTGCCTTGGCTGTTGGTCCGGTTTAGCACCTATTGATTAGAAAAGTGGTATTGCAACTCACCAAGGCCTTGGGTGTTAGTTGGCTCCCCTGCTTTATTATTATTGCAAGGAGATTGAAAAAAAATCCCTAGCTCCGCCGCTGTTGAGTGCCGACCATAAAAACTCATTTGCATAACGAATAAGGCTGTAAGGCGACACATTTCACTCGGAGGAAGAATTTTTTTTGGAAGATTTAGCTAGTTGAAGTCAGTTGAGCAGTTTGAAAAGATTCAAATGATTTGAATTATCAGCTAGTGGATATTTTAGTTGTATTTTTATAGCGAAGGTAATAAAAACAGTTTAGTGTGATCGGAGTATTATTTAGAACTATAGTAACATTATTATTATTAATTTTTTTTCGTCAGTAATTTCCCAGTCAGGTCCTGTCTCCAGAGCCCCGATGCATCCGGAGGGCGCGCTGGTCTGTCATTGACCCCAGTGGGGTGAGAAATTACTGGGTCCGAAAATCATGTGCCCTAAGTAGGCAGAGTGAATCAAGAATTACGGCCTTCTGCATTCATCTGGATAAGATTTCTGCCGCATAATGGAAAGCCGGTATAATTTTCAGATTTGAAAGTAGCTTCTCCATCATTCCACCAAGTACTCCTATTATCAAAACTACCATTTTAACAGAATGTTTGATATTTTGTCCGTTTTTCCTCCTCTTTTCAGAGGAGGCCAGGAGCTGAAAATTCAATGACGAAAATCGTCTTAGTTTGTTGATCGGGGACTACATCAGGCTTATTGGCTTTTATTTGCCTGAGGGTGGAGAATGAGTAGTTCCAATATATTCTCCACATCCTCCGGAGTATGAGGCAACACCCGTGTCTCGTCTACACCTTACGAGTGTCGTAAATGGTAGTACAAGACCCGTAGCGCAGCGTTATGCCTGAGACTGCATAAGCTGAACAGGCTGACAGCAAATGCATTATGGTGTCAGCTGCCCCACGATAAGCTCTGAATATAGTGTCAGGGACCCATCAGGTCATTCCGACTTCAGCCCACTTGACCTGAGAGAAGCAAAGGTCTGGTTTCTCGATAAGGTCTTCAATAATAATAATAACAATATTACTCTCTTATAGACACTCATAGAGTGTACCCTGTGCTGGTAGAGGACGGCAATTATTATTTGCCGTGGCGCTCCGAAGCGACTTACTGATGTTTTCGTTGGTGTATTAACTTTTCAGCTGTAGGAAAACCCGGAAAACCTACAGCACTACCCCGGCGTGGTCGGTGCGCACTTCAAGCTAGCACCAGACGTCGGGATTGGCATCTATGCAACTCACATCACACTTGATTCACAACAAGGCATGTATGGCCACCTAAAGAGACCCGTGTACTTGAGAAAAAATATTCCGTACCGGAGCCTCGAACGTCTGTCTGATGCCTTAGCCACTGGTCCACCGACCACCAATGTTCTTGAAGATGTTCTTGAAGAAGACCCTATGCATTGGCTCATCCTTTTTTAGCTGTAGGAGACTAACTCCCCGCAGCTTAGACGTGGGCTTTTCGCTGAACGGGTTCCAACTCGGTGACAGAGTTTGGGTCCGTCCGTTCAGTGTCGAATACGAGACCGAGTTCATCGGCTGTACAGGTTGCTGCCATGAAGAGAAATGCTCAAATTCCTGCTTTTTCAAGATCGCATACTAAGCAGAGAAGGGGATCTGAACTACTGATGACTTTACAGGCTCCATCCAGTACCATTATGTTGTGTAGTCAATCCAAGCTCAAAAGTCCACGGCCTCCCCGTTGTCTGGGGAAGTATAATCGCGAATGCAAGCTCCTATGAAGATGCATCATTTTGTGAGTTTTTACTTCGATTTGTCGCAGCTCTTCTTGAGTTTATTTCATTAGTCCAAAGAAGTAAATAGAATCGGAACGGCAAGCATATTAGTTGCAGTAACTTTGTTCTTACCCGACAGTTCTGATGACCAGATCTGTCGGAGCTTATGCTGATACTTGCCGCGGAGAGAGTTTTCAACAGTAGTTACCTCTTGGAATGTGGCGTTGTTCCACCCCTAGATAAGTATGCGTCTCTCCAGCATCTAGATGATGTAGGATGCTTCCGTCTACGAGCTGAACGTTCTCCGTATACCTCGCATCGTCCTCTCTTAAGGTGAACCATTGCACATTTGTCGATTCCAAAATCCATTCCGATAGCATGCGTGTACTCTTGCTGATGAAGATCCTTTTCTACGGAGGCATATAGTTTGAGGTAAAATAGATGGATGACCTTATGCCTTAGGTTGCTGGGGGTGCCGCAGTTGTATCCGTGGATTTTCCGTAGTGCAACGGACAATGGTAATAGTGAGATGCAGAAGAGAAGAGGACTGAGCGCGTCTCCCTGAAACACGACCCTTCTTAAGATAACCTGCTCTGTTTGGACTCTGACTTGACCAGATGTTAGGGTGAAGCCATTCGGACTCTACAACGTTCCGGCCACATTTGAAAGGCTGATGAAGATGGTTCTGAAGGGACTCTCATGGAAGACGTGTCTGGTATATCTCGACGACATTATTGTGGTCGACAGATTGTCCAACGACCACGTGAAAAACTTGGAGAAGGTATTCCAGCGACTAAGAACCTTCGGATTGAAGCTGAGCCCCAAGAAATGCCATTTGTACCAGAAGGAAGTACGATATCTCGGCCATGTTGTCTACAAGGAAGGAGTAGCAGTAGATGAGCAGAAAACCAAAGCTGTTAAGGAATGTCCGATTCCAGTAGACATACACCAGCTTCGAAGCTTTCTTGGATTGTAAACCTATTGTCGCCGATACGTGCGAAGATTTGCTAACATCGCTAAACCACTGGCCAGGCTCACAGAAGGGCAAACATAGTTCCAGTGGTCTGAAGAATGCCCAGATTCGTTCCGGAAGCTGAAAGGAGTATTGATCAACGCACCAATTCTGAGCTATCCCCTTCCGGATGGAAAATTCATATTGGACATGGACGCCAATTACGTGAGATTCGGAGCTGTCCTGCCTCAGATCCAAGAAGTACAGGAGAAGGTTATTGGTTGCTTCAGCAAGACCCTCAGTAAACCGGAGCGTAATTATTGTCACCAGACGGGAGCTATTGGCTGTCGTCAAAGAAGTAGAGCACTTCTATAAGTACGTATATGGAAGAACATTTCTGTTGAAAACTGGCTATGCTGCCCTCAAATGGCTTCTACAGTTCGAAAGTTCCGAGAGTCAAGTGGCACGTTGGATCGAGAGGCTTCAAGAATTTGACTTTGAGATCGAACATCGAGTGGGCACCAGCCATAATAATGCAGATACCCTATCGCGAAGGCCATGCCCACGAGCAGAAGAGAAAGAAGCAACACTTTATAGTACCACGGCAGTAGATGATAACTGATGGAATGACAATAAGATCCAGAAATACCAAGAGAAAGAGCCAGATCTTAGTTTAGTTATCGGCTGGAAGAAGAGCAACCGAAAACCGTCGTGGCAGGAGATATCCAATTATTCACCAGTCGTTAAGTCATATTTGGCCAAATGGAACTTCCTTACCCTAAACAATGAAGTCTTGCAGCGTGTGTTGGAGTGCGAGGATGGTGGGGAAGACAGACGTCAGACAGTAGTGCCCGAGAACAGGAGATAGGGAGTGCTCCGAAAAATTCATGCTGATGTCAGCGGATGAATGAGAAGATAAACCGCCACCTGTCCAAGAGAGTCTCTGATCACAAGAAATATTGAGACCAGTATCTCCATTTGTTCCTGATGGCCTATCGTTCCGAAGCACACACGAGTCATAACCAGCCAAACTCCTGCTGGTATTATAATGGGCCGAGAGCTGCGACTTCCTTGTGACTTGAAGTTTGAGACGCCACGAAGACACTGAGAGAGAGGACTACGTCAGCAAACTATGACAGAGAAAAGACGACATCCATGAACAAGTCCCTTTGAACACCTAGAGCGCCAGCGACAGATTGAAGAAGACCTTGTGTTGCCAGTCCTTCAATTGAAAAGGTACTAGAAAATCACCGAAAAACGTACTAGGTTTTTGAGAAAGGTACTAGGTGTTCAAGGACATTGAACACAATTTGTAGAGGATGGCAAGGCAATGTAATCTCTCAATTGTCGTCACTGCGATACCTTCCGTATGCTTTTATATATACAAATCATTGTGGAGGCATCGCGCTGACATAATTTGACAGGATGATAAAATCAGTCGATTGGGCCATCTTTTACAAATTTTCAATTTTCATTCCAACTTCCACTGAGTAAGGAAAAGGGGTAAATAAACAACAAAAAATTATTAAAAATTTAATAACTGAACTTGAAATAAATAATTGTATTCCATGCCTTACACAAAGGTATATCACATATTAACTTTGAAAATATAGGAACAAACATACCTATAAACACGAAATAAATAATTGCATTCCATACCATACCCAAAGGTACATCACATATTAACTTTATAGGAACAAACATATAAAAATATTTTTACGGTAACAGCACAATGGTATCTAACTGTTTAAAATGAAAAATGACGTATTTCTGGCTTTTTGTACAATTGTAGTTTCCCATTAAATCTTTAGCATGTAATATTGCATCACACGTATCAACCTCCAGTCTGTTTCTAACTTTGGTCTTTAGTAAATTTAGTTGGGAGAAAATACGTTCAGCACATGCTGAAGAATGAGGTAAACTCATAATGAATTTGATGAGCTTACTCAAATTTGGAAACATTGGTAAATCCATACTGTTTTTGCAAATTATATGCAAATTAAAATTTTGTACCAAAATTGTTTAATATCAGTGGCATCTGCCAAATATCTCCATTCAGAATTGAGATTTTCCAAATCTAAATTTATTTGTGGAAAAAATTTGGTTATTTCTATAATTCTCAATACCTTACCAGAAATATCTTGACTGACAGCAAAGTTTGATAAAAATGTCAAAAGAGGTTCATTGTAGAGTTCGTCTAGACGAGCTCTATTTAATAAAGTTTCCTAGTATAATAATATTATGCATTAATACGCTAACGATCGAGGTAATTGCAAAAGATGAAGAGGTTGTCCATACAGTCTCTGTTCAACACGGTACCCTAATCTAATTATCATGTTAAATAATCAGCATATACTCGCTATAAATGCAATGAGAGATATTCAAAGATTCACAAGTCCGCGCGAGTTAATTAACGCTGTAATACCACAAGTCAAACGCAGACCGCCTTGTTAATTAATTAAATATTTCTCGAAGATGAAAGGAAACTGATTGTGCCGAAAAACTATCCGCGTGATTTATTGCCCATTATTCAGACATAATCGTCGCATAACTGTCAAAATCGACCTAAATTAGCGTAATAAATCGCAATTTAATGGCTTTTTAACGGGATGTCGCGATCCACGTAATGTATGCAGGTGGTCCCGAAGTACCTCATGTGGGGAACAATAAACTATTTAAAGGAAATCGGAATAACTTGAGATAGATTCAGTCATTCAATTCGTTCGTCAGTGGTCAGTCCTCGAGTAATAGTGTTTATACGAAAGTTCCGGTAGAAGTCCGGTAAGTGGTGATATCGGAAATAAATTGAGTTCCGGAAGTTGATTAATAAAAACCATGGTCCGACGCGAGTTACAATGCGGAAATAGTGTGATCGTTTAAGAGACTCGTAATTAACCCGGTTCGTAAATAAATGGAGCTGTGATTTAAACGATGTCTGCGTGCAAAATAATCTAAGAATGAGTTAAAGTAATCATCGCTATACGACAAGTGAATTGTTTTTAAAGTCAGTGTCTGAAAATAAATTGCTATTGTCAAATCAAAATTCGCTTCCCTGCGGTGGGACACTTGATTCTCCCGACCCAAGTATCACAAAAAAACTACTGGTTAATTCGCAAATCATGGCCTACCTACCGAGTAAGTGTATACGGGGTTCGGACAGATGTTCTCAATAATTCTCGTGGAGGTTATTAAACCGTATTCTCCAAGTAACCTAGTTAGGAGTGATTTATGGCGTCATATTACGACCCCGAAGAGTCTCGCTATGTATTTGAGGTTCCTTCGTTTTTTAAATTATGTCTAACGAATGCATCATTTGCAACTTGCTTTTAGTAAACAAGGATTGGATTATATTCAGTTGGTGTGTAATGTTTTTATTGTCGTACATATACATGTCAGACAGGATCAATAGAGTATTTGCCCTATTATTTGCTGCTGTGTTAATCTCTGATGTGATTTGTACCGTAATTTCGAGAAACGCATAAATCTAGTGGAACAGAATCAGACATCTGGGGTTTAACTTTCATAGGATAAATAGGATACATATTATTTTTGATTCTTTCGCCCATGGATGTATTTGAATATCAAAGGTAGAAATGTTTATATAGTGGTTGTTTTTAAGTCTTTTTCATATTTGTACCAGAATGTTGATATTTCATTTGAAGTTCAAAGGTATTTGAGCAATGAATCTGATTGTCATATGACGATTTTATATTATATTACGCCGTGCTCGTCATACATTTAAATTAATCTTATTTAACAAACCTGTGGGTTTACGACATATGGTTCATCTAAGATTCCGATTGGAAACTCTTGTCGACGTAAGGTTATTGTTAGTACAAGTCATATATAATTTGTAGCGATGATTTAATATACATGTTTATTTGAAGGTTTTCGTTTTCTTTCCTTCTCCAAATCTCTCAAACATTAGACACTCGTTTTTGGATCCACACTAGGGTAACAATTTAACCGCTCGAATTGTTTCCTTTTTATTGTCCATCGATATTCCGGATTCTCTCAGGAGGGACCGTATGGTCGATGTGTGAGTTCTTATCAATTTTAGGCCCATCGTCAATGAGTTTCATTATAGAACTTTCCATGCGGGTCGTCAGCAAATCGCAGACGTACGCATAGAAGGATTTTAACCAACCTGGGGCCTAGAATTGTTTATATCCATTGTATGGAAATCATACGATACGGGGATATATTATATTGTAGTAAAACTGCACTAACTAATTTTCCTAATTTATTTAAAACACTTTACAACAATTATTCACTAAAACATTTACTATTTCAATTTATTTCTACTGTGGCTATCTATCAGCGAACTCTGGAACTGTAACTAACTCTCCATTCTGCCTGTCCCGCTTATATACTCCCAAGCAGTTTCCATTCACGGCTCTCGAATATTCAGGAGTATAGAACATTTCATCTAGATGGCTCTTCGAATAGTATCGAACAATTGATTATTCCAGCTTGTTCTCGGCGATGCGTACGCCAGCAGATATGCAGTTGTAGTTGAACGAGGGTGCATAATTAATAAGATCAGGGCCGGTCTCGAAATCGTTACATTGCCCCCTTCTTAAAGACGTTTCGTCCCGAAACGTCATTCTTGGAGTGTGAAGATATCTGCAAGATTCTCCATATCTGCACCTGGACGTTCGATGGAAGTAGCACTCCACAGTCTTCAAGTTGGGTCGAGGAAGATGGTTGCAGCACACCAGAATTTTGATGCCGCTGGATCTGAATATTGTCTCCAACATGCTTCTTATAACTCTCCAGTCCAGCCCATCAAGCCCACAGGCCAATTTTGGGATTGCCAGGTCTACAATATTCTGGTCCAGCATCGTGTCTCTCAATCTCGTAAGGCTCTTCCAAACATCTTCATAAGACGGCTTATCTCGAGAACGCTTCTTGGTAACCAGATAGTAGATGTTTCTCTGGCCTTTCCTCAGCTGTAACACCCCTCCAACTTCCGGGTTTTGTTCTCTCAGTTCCTGGATTCGACCGAACTTCTTGGAGAAAACTACTGCAACGCCTCTGGACATTTGGAGATCTTCTGCCACACAGTGAGCTAACGCGTAATTGGCAGGCACCTTGAAAAGATCTCGTGACTCCTCTCGGGTTACCCCATATTGAACTTTCTGTCCGTTCGAGTACAGGGACATGAACCTCTGAAACGTCATTTTGTCCTTCGGTGATCTGACGGTGCGGACTTGGTCGTGGTTTCCGGCGTAAGGGGACAACCTATTGAAGTGGACTACCCTAGGTTTTCCTCGTGGTGGCTTATATATGCGGTAGACGAGGTCGTTTATCCTTTTCATGATCTTATATGGACCTTCCCACGAGTTCCGAAGTTTCGGTGATAGTCCACGGCGACGTTTAGGGTTGTATAGCCAGACAAGGTCACCTGTCTGATATCCACCAGCATCCGCCTTGATGTCGTAGGTCTCCTTCATTCTGTCGCTGGCACTCTGGATGTTCAAACGGACCCGTTCATGGATGTCGTCCATTCTCTGTCGCAGTTTGCTGACGTAGTCATCTCCCGCAGTGTCTTGTCCTGGTGGCGTCCCAAACTTCAGGTCACATGGAAGTCGCAGCTCTCGGCCCATAATAACACTTGCAGGGGTTTGGCCGGTTGACTCATGAACTGCGGAACGATACGCCATCAGGAACAGATGGAGGTACTGGTCCCAATCCTTCTGGTGGTCAGAGACTACCTTGGACAGGTGGCGGTTTATCGTCTTATTCATCCGCTCCACCATTCCATCGGACTGCGGTTGTGGTCCTCGTTTTCCGGATGTTCAGCATCTGACACATCTCCTGGAACAGGTTTGACTCAAAATTCCTGCCTTGATCCGAATGCAGTTCTAACGGGACACCGAATCGACAAATCCACTCCTTCACCAAGACGTCGGCAACGGTGATGGCTTCTTGGTTGGGCAGGGCATAGGCTTCGGCCCACTTGCTGAAGTAATCCATCGCCACAAGGATGTACTTGTTCCCGTGTTCAGATTGTGGGAACAAGCCAGCGATGTCAATGGCGATCCTTTCGAATGGGCTGCCCACATTGTACTGGCGCATCGGGGCCTTAGGTCTTGTTCGAGGCCCATTACTGGCAGCGCATACAGCACATTTTCTGCACCAGTCCTTGACGTCAGCTTGACAATTGGCCCAGTAGAACCGTTGCCTAACTTTCTGGAGGGTCTTCGTCACTCCCAGATGTCCTCCGGTGACCCCATCATGGATTTCTCGGAGCACTTCCTGTCTTCTGCTCCTGGGAACTACTACCTGACGTCTGTCTTCCCCGCCATCCTCCGACTCCAACACACGCTTCAAGACTCCATTGTCTAAGGTGAAAGAGTTCCATTGGGCCCAGTAAGTTTTAATGACTGGAGAACAACTGGCTATTTCCTGCCACGACGGTCTTCGCTCACTCTTCTTCCAGCCGATGACTAAACCAAGATCTGGATCTTTCTCTTGGTCTTTCTGGATCTTGTGGTCATTCCAGTTATCATCGACCGTCGTGGTTCTGCAGAGTGTCGACTCCTTTTCCTCTGTTCGTCGGCAGTGCGAACAGTCGTCTGGACATGGTCTTCGCGATAGGGCATCCGCATTCTTATGGCTGGTCCCCGCCCGATGTTCTATCTCAAAGTCGAATTCCTGGAGCCTCTCAATCCAGCGTGCCACTTGACCCTCGGGGTTCTTAAACTGTAGGAGCCATTTGAGAGCTGCATGGTCAGTTCTCAGTAGGAATCTTCGTCCATACACGTACTTGTAGAAGTGCTCAACTCCCTTGACAACAGCCAACAGTTCCCGCCTGGTGACACAGTAATTCCGCTCCGGTTTACTGAGTGTCTTGCTGAAGTAACCGATGACCTTCTCTTGTCCTTCTTGGATCTGAGACAGGACAGCTCCAAGTCCCACGTTACTGGCGTCCGTGTCCAAAATAAATTTCCCGTCTGGAAGGGGGTAGCTCAGGATTGGTGCGTTGATCAAAGCTCCTTTCAACTTCCTGAATGAATCTTGGCATTCATCTGACCACTGGAACTTTGTTTGTCCTTCCGTGAGCCTGGTCAGTGGTTTTGCGATGTTAGCAAATCCCAGCACGTATCGGCGATAGTAAGTGCACAAGCCAAGAAAACTTCGAAGCTGGTGAATGTCTTTCGGAACGGGCCATTCCTTAACAGCTTTGATCTTCTGCTCATCTACTGCCACTCCTTTCCCAGAGACAACGTGGCCGAGATAACGTACTTCTTTTTGAAACAGATGACATTTCTTGTGGTTCAGTTTCAGTCCGGAGCTTCTCAGTCGCTGAAATACCTCTTCCAAGTTTTTTACATGGTCCTCGAATGACCTGCCAACCACAATAATGTCGTCGGGATACACCAGACACGTCTTCCATGATAGTCCTTTCAAAACCGTCTCCATCAATCTTTCGAACGTGGCTGGAGCATTGCAGAGGCCGAATGGCATAACTGTAAACTGCCATAATCCAGAGCCGATGGTAAAAGCTGTCATTTCTCGATCTTCCTGGGCCAGTTCTACCTGCCAGTATCTGCTCTTAAAATCTAAGGTCGAGAAAATCGTAGATCCAGCCAGCGTGTCTAGCGTGTCGTCTATCCTTGGGAGAGGGTAGCTGTCCTTTTTCGTCACGTTGTTTAGTTGACGGTAGTCTACGCAAAACCGTGTTGATCCATCTTTCTTCTTCACCAACACGACTGGAGAGGACCAGGGACTGTCGGATGGCTCGATGACTCCGTCTTTCTCCATGTCGCAGACTATTTTGTCAGCCTCCTCCTTTTTGGCTGATTGCCTGATTGGTCGGGCATTCCCAGTATCTATCTTGTGCTGAACCACCTTTGTTCTACCGCCTCTGCCTACTCCGGTATCGAAGATGTCCTGATACTGTAACGATAATTCGTTCCATTCAAGTAAATTTAACAATTTCATTTAAATCATCTTAATTTGAATGGTTTAGGAATTGTCAGTTGTTATACGCTTCCCTACTCTTATAATTATGCTTTCATTCCTCTCGTCATCACAAGTAGACCAACATGTATACTCAAATACCAAACATTTAATTTCAATCATTATTTCATCTATTCCGCTACGCGCCATCGGATCTTTAGTCACTGCTAGTTTCGGAGGGCGAATCAGATCGAAGATTAGTTGGTCTTGCGCGAAGGAAAAATAAGATGAGTTTCGGACGCGAAACACGGGGACTGTCTCTCTTGGTTTCCGGCATTCGGCACGGAAGGTTTTGGTTGAGTGAACTTGAAAAACATTATCTGGCCTTCGAGGAAGCCATACACTGGATTAAGGACTGGTAACCATTAGGAGATCCCATAGTTGTCCAACACAGATCCGAGGGGCTCAACTCTAAGTCAAGTCAAGTTAACTGGCAATCTTCGTGAAGACCAATCAACAATAGTAAGGTCGAAGTCCATACGAGACAAGCACTAGGTCTCTGACTGACTGAGCCAAAGACAATCCAACCACAACTCGTCGTAGGGATCATCTACGCTAAAACCAGCCTCCAGGTATTATCCAACAGGACCATCTTCGGTTGAATCAGATTTGTTTTCAAAAGTGTAAATATTCTGAATTTATAGCCTTCAGCTTTATAATTTATAGCCTTCAGCATTTTAATTTTGTGGCCTTCAGCCCTTGTAAGTTTTTTTATAAAATAAAGTTGTTAATTGTTTCTTGCTTATTTATTCTGCCTTCACACTTGAGCTAGATACAATTTTTCTTATCTTCGGTTTTGTCTTTTGCAACCTGGCGCCCAGATTATCTGAACTAGTCAGGTCAACTGGTGCCCTAATTGTTTAGTAGTAAAAAAAAAAAAATCTGTAGTATGCTATTGAGCAATCATTAGTTGAAACCTACCCACACCCTAACCGAATCAATCTGAGCAGCCTATCAGCATAAGTGCTAACTTTCATAATTTTAAGGATTTATTCCAAATTTGCAATTTGAAATTTTGTGAGGTTACACTTTTGGCGCAGGCAACGTGGGGCCCCGAAAACTTGACTGTTCTTTCTTTATCTTTTGTATCTTATTCTAGCTTGGTGGAAGACATAATAAATTTTTCTTCTAGCACATTGAAAAATCTGATCCAAAAGAACTTGGTGAATATTTTTATATATATATTTTTTATCTATCTTTGATATTATGTTACAGTATATTATCTGAAAAATTTTGAAGTTCCCAAGACTATTAGCTTTTTGATTATCTTATCTTTCCTATTAATTTATCTAAAATGGATCCTAATCACTTGAAGATTAATGAGTTAAATTATGAGTTGAGTATTAGAGGTATCGATCCTTCTGGAACTGTTGATTTAAAACGTAAAATTTTGAGGGGACTGTTAAGTCAAGAGAATGCTAATCGTAGTTTTCAAGGTGGTTTTGTTACACCCAATGCACACGTTGTAGAGGTGACTCAAATGAAAGAAACTATAACTGACTTAAACACCATTATTGCTTCATTTAGTGGATCTAAGGAAGATCCTGCATTTAAAAGAATCTCTAGTCGTTTGGCTCACTTATCTAATCGTTTTCACCTTCTTAAGGCTGACGATGAAGCAGAAGAATCTGCTAGAAAAGAGATTCAATTTCTTATGTTAGAGTTGGAAGCTGACTTTGATTTAAAAGTAACTCCAAGTACCTCTACCCCCACTCAAAATAGTAATTCTCAAACATTTCCTAGTACCCCTGTAATATCTCACAAATCAGTTGCTCCATACAAATGGAACATTTTCTTTACTGGATCAAATCAGAAAGAATCAGTAAATTCATTTCTTGAAAAAGTTGAATTATTACGAGAAGCTCGAGGTGTTTCCAAACCTGAGCTCTTCCAGTCTGCTTGTGACCTATTCAAAGGTTCTGCCTGGACATGGTTTGTAAACAACAAAAATAAATTCAATAATTGGGATGATCTTGTAAAAGCACTAAAAAATGATTTTCTACCTTACTTTTACGAAGAAGATCTCGAAAGAGAAATAAATTCCAGAACTCAAGGTGCTACTGAAAGGGTAGCCCTATATATTTCTTCCATGGAAGGTCTCTTTAACAGGTTGACTACCAAGCCTGATGAAGGAACAAGAGTTCAAAAAATTCGTAGAAATTTATTACCTTTTTTTATTTCTAACTTGGCCTTGCAAGATCCAAAAACAGTTTCTGAACTTTCTGAGTTGTGTAAGAAGTTAGAGGAATCTCGCTTATGGGCTGATCGCTACAAAGCACCACCCAGTCGTAATACTGGTTTATTGGAGCCTGATTTGAGTAGTCCTTATAGTACCTTCTTTCCTTCAACTTCACAACAGTCATATAGGAAAAATTTTTCTTCAAGCAACCATCATAACTCAAGTAATAATTTCCCTGCAAGCAATATTTCAACTTTATCGAACTCTCGATGTTGGAATTGTGATTTGGCTGATCACACTTATCCTCAGTGTAGGAAACCACGAACAATGTTTTGTTTTGGATGTGGTTTGAAAAACATCATCAAACCAAAGTGCCCTAACTGCCGTCCAAAAAACGGAATACAGGGTGGCGAAAAGCTGGACATTGTCACCAGTCAGCATACCGAAAGTCCAGAACCCCAGACAGCCAAATCTCAATCCAAAAGGTCGAACAAAAGGCAAAACAAACAGGACCTTTAAAAACTTCTTTAGTGGAATGGCAAAAATGGTTATCTTTTGTTAAAGAATTTTTGCATCCTGTAAATATCAATCCTATCTTTGTTAGGAAACCTAATGATAATCGTCCTTATCTTAATGTTGAAATTTGTGGCCAGCAAATTCTTGCTCTTGCTGATACCGGTAGTACAGCTTCAATTTTAGGTTCTGCAGGTTTTAATCTCTTGCAGAAATTTAATATCTCTATTCAATATGAATCTATTGTTCATGTTACCACTGCAGATGGTAAACACCAAGATTTTCTTGGATATATTTTAGTCCCTGTTTCTCTCAACGGTGTCTCTAAAGAATTAAAAATTTTAATAATTCCATCAGTAACTCATTCCCTTATCTTAGGTATGGATTTTTTCCAGCTTTTTAAAATTGAAGCAAATTTCTGTAATTTATCATATTCTGTACCAAACTCTATCTGCTCCGTGAACACTATCCAACCATTTTCTGAACTCACTGGTTCTCAGAAAACAGAACTCCAGGAGGTCATTGAATGTTTTAAATCTATAGCTCCCAAGGATAGACTTGGTCGCACTCATTTATTGACACACCGCATCGATACTGGTGATGCTAAACCTATTGTTCAACGACAATATCCTTTGTCTCCTACTATGCAGGAACACTTGAACAAAGAAATTGATGAGATGCTGAAACTCAAGGTCATTCAACCTTCTCAATCTCCCTGGTGTAGTCCATTATGGTTGGTTCCTAAACGTTCAGGAGATTTCCGTGTGTGCTTCGATGGTCGAAAGTTGAATGAAGTCACAGTCAATGATAATTATCCTATGCCATTAATTGATAGTATTCTGAATAAATTACGAGATGCTAGGTATCTATCTTCAATTGATTTGACTAAAGCTTTCTTTCAAATTCCCCTAGAAGAATCTTCTAGACCAAAGACCGCGTTTGCAGTATATGGTAAAGGTCTCTTTGAATTTACAGTTTCTCCGTTCGGTCTGAATAACAGTCCGAAACTGATGGCACGATTGATGGATATAGTCATTGGACCTTCCTTGGCTCCATATTGTTTCGTGTATCTAGATGACATCATCGTGGCCACCCCTACTTTTGAGCTTCATATTAAAATTTTAAAGGAAGTATATCGAAGACTTAAGAATGCCAATCTTACTATTAATTTAGATAAGTGTGAGTTTTGTCGGCCTTCTCTTGTTTATCTTGGTTTTGTTGTTGATCAACAAGGCTTGAGAACAGATCCTGAAAAGGTTTCTGCTATTGTTAACTATCCGACTCCCAAAAACACCACTGAAATTAAACGTTTGATTGGTCTTGTCAGTTGGTATCGTCGTTTCATTAAAGATTTTTCTTCCATTTGCTCCCCCATATCTGATCTTCTTCATGGTCGAAAAAAGGGTCAACCAATAACTTGGACTCCTGAGGCAGAGACTGCTTTCAAGGAAATAAAATCTCGTCTTACTTCTGCTCCCGTGCTTGCTAGCCCTGACTTCACAAAACCCTTTATAATACAATGCGATGCCAGCGATACAGGTGTTGGTAGTATATTATACCAAGAATGTGACGGTGTTGAACATCCAGTGGCGTACGCAAGTAAAACTCTCACCGCTTGTCAGCGAAAATATACAGTCACTGAAAAAGAGCTGTTAGCTGTCATTTTTGGCATAGAGAAGTTCAGAAGCTACATCGAGGGCACGAGGTTTACAATTGAAACTGATCATGCTTCCCTTATCTACCTTCACAATTTATCTAACCCTTCTGGACGTTTGACCAGATGGGCGGTGAAACTGTCACAATTTGATTTTACCATTAAACACCGAAAGGGTTCCTTAAATGTAGTGGCAGACGCCTTATCTCGTTCTGTTGCAGAAATTTCTGTTATCGACGTTTCTACCTTTCAGCCTGATGACTGGTATACTTCTTTGATTAAGAAAATCGAGGAAAATCCAGCAGCTTATCCTTCCTTCCGTGTCGAAAATGGTATTATCTATAAACATATATTTTCCCGTCACAATATAGTAAGTAATCTTACTGACTGGAAAATTGTGGTACCTTCTGCCAATCGACAAGAAATTTTAAAATTCTATCATGATAGAGAAACTGCCGCTCATTTAGGAATATCTAAAACCTTTTCTCGTATCTTAGAACTGTACTACTGGCCTCATGTCAGAAAAGATGTTTATAAATATGTTAAAAAATGCCCTGTTTGTGCTGCCTGTAAAAGTTCAAATTTACCTCAAGCTGGTCATATGGGATCTTACAAAAATATTAATTTTCCTTTTCAATGTGTTTCCGCAGATTTATTGGGTCCTTATCCAAGGTCAAAAAGTGGCAACCAATATGTTTTAGTTGTTGTAGATTGGTTTACCAAATATGTCTTAGTTCATCCTATGTCTAAAGCTACCTCGAAAGGTATAATCAAGTTCATTGAAAATAATGTTTTTCTTATCTATGGAGTACCTCAAATTTTTGTCGTTGACAATGGAAGTCAATTTATTAGTAAAGAATTTAAGAAGCTTATGGAAGATTATAGAGTTCAGAAAATTTGGTACAATGCCAAATATCATCCACAAGTCAATTTTGCTGAGAGAGCAAATAAAGTTATAGTAACATCCATTCGCTGCTATATTCATGAGAATCATCGAACTTGGGATTCTTCCATCTACAAAGTTGCACAGGCTATCCGATTAGCAAAGCATGATGTAACTGAGTATTCTCCGGCTTTCTTGAATTTTGCTCGGAATGTTCCTGTTACAGGAGATTTTTATGGCAAAATTTCAGAGAACGAAAATAACATTCCCACTGTTTCTGATAAATCTCAGCGTATTGATGATGTGCAAGAACTTCCTAAACTGTTTGTGGATGTTCGTAAGAAATTACATCAAGCTTATTTGAGGAATGCTCGTCAGTACAACTTGAGAAAGCGAGAACTTAAATTTCATGTGGGTGACAGGCTCTGGAAGAAAAATGTAACTCTATCTTCGGCTCCTAATAATTATTCTGCAAAACTGGCTCCTAAATTCATACCTTGTATTGTTTCAAAAGTTATATCAAATCTTGTTTATGAACTCAAAGACATGGATGGTAAAAACCTAGGTCGTTGGCATGTTAAGGATCTAAAATCTGCTTTTGTTGATAATGAGGCAGATTTAACTGAGGAAGAATACTTCAGTGCTGATTCCGATGGGTCAGATAACTGAGTATTTTTTTCTTTACCTTTCCGTATCTTTTATCTTAACTATCTTATCTGACATATTGTCTATTAATCTTTATCTTTACTTGGTATATCGATGTATTGTCTCTACCTATTTCTCTGATTTAGGCTCAGGGGAAGGGGCCTAAGACTAGCTTCTCCCACGGCATTTACCAGATGGTAGGTAAAAATCCTACAACTGGCCACTTTTCAGCATTAATAATATCCTTTGCAGAGTTATGCTCGCGGTGATAGCCAGCTGGAATGTTTGGGGTAATATTAGTCATGCAGTAGCTGCTTTACTTGAGCTGAAATTCCATATCTTTGTGCCTAGGTGGCATTATCTAATCAGTGTGATTTTATCTAGGAATTTTCGGTTTCATTGTGATGTAGTAGTACTAATGCCTTAATCCTGAATGGGTCCAGTGTCTGTCATTGACAATACCTGCAAACCTGTTTTCTCCGTTTTAGGCTCAGGAGAAGGGGCCTAAGACTAGCTTCTCCCATGGCATTTACCAGATGGTAGGTAAAAATCTTACAACTGGCCACCTTTTAGCATTTACTAACTTTTCACGGTTCGCTTACAGTGACAATCACTCGGGAGGTTTTGGGTAGTGTTGTTTGTGCTGCACCCTTAGAGCTGAAATTCCATCCTAGTGACTAGGTGGCATGTTCTGATCAGTGATCGTATCTGGGAATTTTCAGTTTTATTGTGATGTAGTGCCGACGCATTTATCCGGAATGAGCCCTGTTGGTATTGACGATACCTGCTAAACCTTTTTCTCTGATTTAGGCTCCGTGGAGAGGGCCTAAGACTAACTCCACCATGGCATTTACCAGATGGTAGGTAAAAGTCCTACGACTGGCCACTTACAGAGACTTTACATCTTCTGGTGGAGAATTTATATCGATATACCTTGTTAACTTTATCTTATTGCCTATTTAACTTTTGCAGTAACTTATCTTACTTATCTTGAGATTACCTCACTTATCTTACATAACTTTTGTCAATTATTTACCTTATTTTGTCAAAGTCAAACTTGAGAGAATTGCTGACATTGATGTAGGAAGTAACTGTTGTTATGATTATATTTCTTGAAATTATTTATCTTTGATAATTCCTTTTGGAACCTTTGAAATTTCAGAAAATAATTTTTCAACCCTGTTGAAATGAAATGCTATTGTGATTTTTTCATTCAAGTTTCTTGATTCATATTTTTGGAAAAAATTCAGTAAGTAAATCTTTCAAATTTTCTGGTTACAATTCACATCAATGTTTTCTTCATCTCTCTTTATCTCTTATCTTGTTGTTAGACAGTTATTTATCTTTGCTTGGAAGTGATGTACTTCTGAATTGTAACTGAACAATTGTTTGATGGAATATTGTCTCCATTAAAATTATCTTTTGATCAGTGAAATACTAGTTTCATTGATATTATCTTACCGTTCATTTCCTTGATGATATCTAGGAAATATTCATGACTTGACAAAATTTTTGACTTTCATATATCTTGAGATTTTGTTACTGTAGATGTATTGTCTTATTTGGCATTTATCTCTTTATCAGTTGAGTGTTTCTGTTTAATGTTCTCTTATCTTTATCTTATCTCTATCTTACTTATCTTTATCTTATCTTACTTATCTTATCTTTATCTTATCTTTTTTTCTTGTCTTTTTATCTTATCTCTATCTTATCCTTATCTTCTCTTTTCTTCACCACACTTCGGGTTTGGAAGTTTGGGTTTTGGATGGTGTTGTTGATGGGATGGCAGCTCCCGTAATGCTGGACGATCCTTGTTGTGGATTTTTCTTGGGGGGTCGGTTTGGCTGTTGGAATTCCAAGCTTTTTCTCTTGGGATATTAGTGTGGTACGATGCAAACCTTCCAAGGCTTGGAAGGGTATTTTGCAGACGAGGTCACCATGTCTGATGTCCTTGGGGTTTTGGCTGGATTTTCTTCGGTGGAATCGATTCAACGGGTTGGGTCCACTCCACATTGATCTGCGTGGGATAGGAAAGTTGGAGGAGGTTTTCTATTGGGTTTTTTAATCCTCCCATTCTTTGTAGAATGTTGCTAGGGTCCGCTAAGATACCAAACGTAGGCGGTTTGGTTATGCGTTTAAATGCCTTTTCCCTTTTTTGTTTGGTAGGAGACTTGGTTGTGTTGGGTGCGAGCATGGCTCATTCGGGCAGCAGACATGTCTTATAGGATCCCGCGGAGGTTCCTTCGAGATCGAGACTGTTTTGCAGGGTCCATGGAAGGGTGAACTTTGGGGGGTGTCGGCAGGCTAGCGTGGAGGTCTAGGCCGGTCAGCGTGTGAAGCTCGCCTAAGGGCGGCAGGTCGGTCGCTACTGGGGGATCCTCAGCTCCATGGATTCGTCGCGATTGGGGAATTTGCTCGCAGTGCCACAATTAGGAATATCTCCGAATTTTTGGGACTTTATGGCTTAGCCATTTTCAGCTTGGTAGAGCTATATCTCACCCCAATTGAAGTGGACAATTGGTTATTTTTCAATTTTCTATAATTTTCTTTTTTTGTTTCCACACTTGGGTTCTTGTGGGGTTTCTCTATTCCTGCTGTACTGAGAGGTACAGAGGGTTAGTCCATCCTTGAACTGGGGGACGAGTGGTATCAGGTATATCGCCGGCGCAGCAATTCTATCCAGCAGCGAAAAGATTGCCTGATCCGGGTTCAGTGGTGAACGGCCATCCTTTTCTTTGCTTCAGGTGGAGAATTTCCGCAACGACTCATGCGCACCAGTTTAACAAAGTGTTGTTGACTGTTTCACTTTTGTATTAAAATTTATCGTATGGCAATTACTACAAATTAGTTATTTGATCTTCACTAGTTACCTGTTTATTTGCTTACTAGTTCTCTACGTGTTCACGCCTGTTACTGGTTTGGTACTCGTTTACTTGTTGGCTTAGTTAATCGAATAAAAAAAAAAAAATTTGGAAAACTCCTAGAGTTTTCAAAATTTTTCACCGGGAAGAGGTGGTGTGTAACGATAATTCGTTCCATTCAAGTAAATTTAACAATTTCATTTAAATCATCTTAATTTGAATGGTTTAGGAATTGTCAGTTGTTATACGCTTCCCTACTCTTATAATTATGCTTTCATTCCTCTCGTCATCACAAGTAGACCAACATGTATACTCAAATACCAAACATTTAATTTCAATCATTATTTCATCTATTCCGCTACGCGCCATCGGATCTTTAGTCACTGCTAGTTTCGGAGGGCGAATCAGATCGAAGATTAGTTGGTCTTGCGCGAAGGAAAAATAAGATGAGTTTCGGACGCGAAACACGGGGACTGTCTCTCTTGGTTTCCGGCATTCGGCACGGAAGGTTTTGGTTGAGTGAACTTGAAAAACATTATCTGGCCTTCGAGGAAGCCATACACTGGATTAAGGACTGGTAACCATTAGGAGATCCCATAGTTGTCCAACACAGATCCGAGGGGCTCAACTCTAAGTCAAGTCAAGTTAACTGGCAATCTTCGTGAAGACCAATCAACAATAGTAAGGTCGAAGTCCATACGAGACAAGCACTAGGTCTCTGACTGACTGAGCCAAAGACAATCCAACCACAACTCGTCGTAGGGATCATCTACGCTAAAACCAGCCTCCAGGTATTATCCAACAGGACCATCTTCGGTTGAATCAGATTTGTTTTCAAAAGTGTAAATATTCTGAATTTATAGCCTTCAGCTTTATAATTTATAGCCTTCAGCATTTTAATTTTGTGGCCTTCAGCCCTTGTAAGTTTTTTTATAAAATAAAGTTGTTAATTGTTTCTTGCTTATTTATTCTGCCTTCACACTTGAGCTAGATACAATTTTTCTTATCTTCGGTTTTGTCTTTTGCAACCTGGCGCCCAGATTATCTGAACTAGTCAGGTCAACTGGTGCCCTAATTGTTTAGTAGTAAAAAAAAAAAAATCTGTAGTATGCTATTGAGCAATCATTAGTTGAAACCTACCCACACCCTAACCGAATCAATCTGAGCAGCCTATCAGCATAAGTGCTAACTTTCATAATTTTAAGGATTTATTCCAAATTTGCAATTTGAAATTTTGTGAGGTTACAATACTTCCTGACTAGTTCTCTCAGTTTAGGCTTCTGTGCTGGCCCCATGTCCTTGGACGAGATAGCAACCAACTTCTCCAATTCTGCTGGCATGTTACTGGCTTGGCTAACAGTGCCACGTACACTCCTGATTACAGAGGAAATTGACGAGCAGTGCCCCAAAATCGTTCCCTTCTTCAAGGTCACCGGGTAATAATTGACATTCATTACCCTTACTGGCACAAATTTATCAGCACGCAACAAGGTTTTTCCTAGTGCAATTCCTCGTCCAATTTTCTCATCATGTAGCTTGGACTCGAACATCACCACGATTCCACTGCTCGCACCTCCATCCAGGCGAGCCTCCAAAATGGTTTCAGCCCTCTCCGGTACGCTTACGTCTTCAGCCAGCAGAACTCGATCCATTTCTTCATTTCTCCTATGAAGTACCAGCTCTTCTCCGTTCACACGAAAGACGCCGTCTTTAAAATTCAGCTCGAATCCTCTAGAATTCATGATGTCCATTCCAATTATTACCTCGTCCTCGATATCCGCTACTAGAGCCCGGTGTTTCACTGTAGTGCTGCCCAAAGTCAGTTCAATTGGAAGTTCACCATACACAGTTGCCGGCTCTCCTGTTGCTGTGCGTAGCTTCCAATTCGACGATTCAATTCTTGCCGGTGTTTTGGCAAAAGTAGGTCCAAGGCTTGTCCTAGTCGCACCCGTATCAAGGAGCATGGTGCGAGGCTCGTTGTTAATGAGACCGTCTACAAAGACACCTTTGTCTTGTCTTTGAAGTACAGCGACATATGCATTGTTAACTGGGGCTTGTTGGATACGGGCTGACGATTGCTCCTTCTTGACCTTCATCGTTGATGTCGATTTTTTCAATGTTGGACATTTGCTACGCACGTGCCCAAGTTCTCTACAATTTCGGCATCGTATCAGTCTTCTCTCAGGCACAAATTCCTTCAGCAATTTTCGCATCACAGCTTCGATATTAGCGGGCTCCTGTGGCTGTGGATCTTCCTCGATCATCCGGACTCTACTCTGGCTTTTGCAGGATTGCTTTGCTGCTTCGAATTCCAGAGCGCGTGCCAATGCATCCACGAGATGTGCGGGGCGAGCTAGTGTTAGGGCTTGCCGGGTTTCCTGGTCACGAAGTCCATCCAAAAATGCTTGGACCGCTAGTCGCTCCATTACATTTTCCGGTGTAGCTGGGTACGCAAGACGAACCAAGCGTGCAATATCTGCTTCAAATTCTTGCAACGACTCGCTTGATTTCTGGCATCGATTCTTCAGCTGTGAGTGATATACGTGTTCAAGGTGGGCTTGGCCATAGCGAAGTTCCAAGTGTTTTACCAGCTGTTCATAGTCTTCCTGTTGTTGGGCGGTGAGCGTTTGTAAAATATTTGTTGCTTCGCCACGCAATGCCAGTGTCAATGCTAAAGCTTTTTCCCCAGCATTCCATCCATTTGCTTTGGCAGCAGCTTCGAATTGTCGGTGGTAGTTTGACCATGGAGTATTTCCGTCGAACTGAGGCGGTTTCAATGAGAGCTTTCCTGGTTCCGAACTGACCTTGAAATCTTTGATGTCTTTTTGAACTTCCTCCAAGTTGGTACTCAGATCCGGCATTGAATTTCTGTTGGAAATTTCTGGAATGTGCACAGAATCCATTCGTTTTTCTAGCTCACTAAATTTTTCCTTTATCTCATCGTGGAGCGTTTCCTTAATTTTTTTCATTTCTTCTTCCATTTCATCTTTGATTTTCTCCATCTCTGTTTCAACAGTTCCCATTCTTTCTTCCAACCGATTCGCCACACTGCAAACTTCTTCTTTCAAGCTTCTCGAATTTTCTAGAAGCTCTTCTCTCAAATTCTCCGAGCTTTCTAGAAGCTTCACTTCTAAATTTTTCGAATTTTCGTGAAGCTTTTCTTCTAGATTTTTCGAAAGTTCTTCTTTCAGAGTATTCGAATTTTCTAGAAGTTTTTCCTCCAGACTCTTTGAATTTTGTAGAAATTTATCTTCAAGACTCACCGAATTTTGTTGGAGTTCGTCTTTCAAACTCACAGAATTTTGTTGAAGTTCCTCCTTCAAACTGTTCGAATTTTCCAGAAATTTATCTTCCAAGGATTTCGTGGTCTCGTCGAGTTTATTCATTACGGAACTCAAATCAATTCCAGAAACTTCGAATAAGAACGTTTCGGGATCTTCTCCTTCTTCAATCAGTCCATCTGCAAGTCTTTTCTGGAGTACGGCCTTCTTTCCAGTTGTTTCTAACTCACGCTCCTCTAACTCTTGCTTTAATTCACTAACTTTAAGGTCAACTAGGTGAACTCTTCTTGGAAACATTTTGTCTCTTATTGTCTTTGCCGAGATATCAGTCTATTATTTATTTCACACACAGTTTTCAGTTTATTGTCCCGCGACGCGCAAAACTGTCCACTTGCACTCAAATGTTTAACGGGTCACTAACTGTTAGGCGCGATAAATGTCTATCAGTTTTTCAACGCGACGAACACTTTAAAACTTATTTATTTTAAACATCCGACTTCTGACAACAAATGTAGTAAAACTGCACTAACTAATTTTCCTATTTTATTTAAAACACTTTACAACAATTATTCACTAAAACATTTACTATTTCAATTTATTTCTACTGTGGCTATCTATCAGCGAACTCTGGAACTGTAACTAACTCTCCATTCTGCCTGTCCCGCTTATATACTCCCAAGCAGTTTCCATTCACGGCTCTCGAATATTCAGGAGTATAGAACATTTCATCTAGATGGCTCTTCGAATAGTATCGAACTATCGATTATTCCAGCTTGTTCTCGGCGATGCGTACGCCAGCAGATATGCAGTTGTAGTTGAACGAGGGTGCATAATTAATAAGATCAGGGCCGGTCTCGGGGCCGGTCTCGAAATCGTTACAATATCATTGAAATTGAACCTTTTTTTGATTTGGCAACATAATTCCACATAGAATGCTAGGGCATTAACTTGAAACTTTTGAACTTCTTGTGGATCGTTAACCTCTTGAATCACAAGTTGAACTTTTGACCCAAAATACATATCCTCAATGGGCAAAACAATTTCAGGATTACTTGGAGAGATATTATGGAGCTCTGTTTTTTTTAAATATTCAACATTCATATTGAATAACTCTGAAACTCTTTGTGTCAGAATATGTATTTTGGGTTTTTCACTTTGAAATTCGAGGTTTAATTTATTCACAATATTGAAAATGTACGCCAAGAACAGCAAATAAATTTTAACTTGCGTGTTGAAATTATCCAGTATTATTTGACTACCGGTGGTCGGTGGATCAGCGCAGCGGTCTAAGGCACAGGTCATTCGAAACTCCAGCATAGCGATAGTCGGTTCGAGTCCGATGTAGGTACGAGAATTTTTCTCATCTACTTTATATCGGATCGATAGGCGACCGCATGCCTTGTTGAAAAGCAAGTGTATGGTGAGTTGTCTAGATGCCAATCTCGTCTAGTGCTAGCTTGGAGTGCACACCGACCACCCGAGGTGGTGCTGTGGGTTTTCCGGGTTTTCCTACAGCTGAAAAGTGAATACATCACCTGAAACATCAGTAAATCGCCCCGGAGCGCCACGGCAAATGATAATAATAACCGTCCTCTACCCGCACAGGCTATGCCTGGGTACACTCAACGAGTGTTTATGAGAGAGTATTATTACTACGAAGACCATCTATCATCACAGCACTTGTAAAGTAAAGTTTTAGAGCATCCCATGAAAGTAGAACTCTATCTACCACAGCCTAAAAACAAAAAGGAACTGATGTGTTTATGAAGTAATATTTTTTATTCATTCTTACTTGTAAGGAGAGCCATCGTGTCTGAGCTGGATGTAGCATCTTATGTGGTTTAAGGTTCAAAAAACGTTGGAATTCATGAGCTCTTCCAGTCGATTGCTGCTATTTGAAAAATGATTGAAATGATTGTAAATCTGCCATATGAACTCCTTCAAACTTCTGGGTAATTTTAAGCATGCTGCAGATGAACACAAGGCAAAAGAGTGACGAACACATCCCATTAAAAATATATTTGAATTCACTTCCTTGAATCTTGCTTTCAGGCCAGTTTTATTGCCCATCATCACATTAGCATTATCTGCGGCAAAGTCCACTAGATTTTCCAGTGGAATTTTATTTTTACGCAAAACATCAAACTGTTTTGAATAAACTTTCAGCAGTACATGAACTCACTTGCGCCAGACATAGAAATCTATCTTTTACACAGGTTCCATTGTGGTAACGAATTACAATGGCATGTGATTTCTTTGTGGAAACATCAGTGGTTTCATCCACAATCAGTGAATAAAAACTATTCTGTGTCTCAGCTGTAATTCCCTCCAAAGATTCTTTAACCAGGCAGTCTTTTGTAACTTCAGTAGCTTTTTTCCTTGAACATTTCAATTGTTTGATATCTGAGTCAGGAAAAGCAGAACACAACATTTTAGGTAAATGGTCCATCAATAAAAAGGGAAGATTATGTTCATGTAGGAACATCAATAATATATATTCTGCTATTTATTTGAGTTTTTTGTTCAATGTATTTACTTTCTTCACTTCTTGTAGTGATGCTATTTTTGGTGTGCCGATAGATATTTTCAATAGTTTCTTATGTTTGAATGTATTTTCATGTCGTTTTATATGTGATTCAAATTGCATGTTATAATCCTATTGCAACATTTGCATGATACTTCTTTTTCACCCTTCAATACCAACCAAGGAAATCTGTTCTCCCAACCTTTATTATATTTCTGTTGGTATATTTTTTGTACTCCTCTCTATAACTTGTATCAGTATTATTTTCCATGCCTGCTGCTTGTGGAAGTTCTGAAGTTGAAGCAGGGACAAGTTCTTCCCAAGATGCATAGAAACCCTGGTGCGATCACAGATTCGATTTTGTTTCTACCAAAGTTGTTGATACTGTAATTGCATTGATACCGTTGGCTTCATTCGTCGATGGATGGCGCAGAAGTCAAGTTTCCAACATTCCACGGTGCCTTGATTTGTCATTTGATTGTTTTTGAATGTTGACATGACACTTGTCGCTTGTCCAACCGTCAATCGTCAATGATACATTAATCTGTAATTTTGCCGCCATCTGTGCTAAAGAAGTGAAACGGTACCAATACAATAAAAATAACATGAATCAAGTAGGCCGTACATCAACACTTTTGTATGTCGGTATCACAGGTATAAGTGATCACACCAGGGTTTCTATGCATCTTGGTTCTTCCAGTGCCACATCAGGACTGACACGAGTAGCTTCTTTTGATGATAATTGAAATAGGTACCTAAGATATAACATGCTTAATGTTACGAAAGTATATAGCTATAAATGTAACATACTTTTTCATTATTAAAACAAAAACTATGAAATTTATATTTTATATACTGCAATGTCTGCCGTCAACAATTCAAAACAGAGACAAGTGACACGACACAGGACACAGTAGCTGTATTCTTTCGACACATCTGTTCTGGAACATTGGGAACATGATTATGAAATCAGGTTCATGAATTACTGATCTACATCACAAATATTTTTCTATGACATTATGTTCGAATCATTCCGATCACAAATTCCGGTATGTTCCTCAGGGACAGGGAGATTACGGATCAAGTTCAGAAAATAATCTGTGGTTGGGATCAAACATATTTCGAAAGAACCAACACATCGCGATCATGATCTTAATAGCGTGTTTTGTTCAGAAAATTTGTGTCGAAAGAATTCAGCTACCATATATAAGAAACATGGTGATATATCATGATCATGATCATGAATATATAGCTTCATGATTTCTTCTTCTTCGTTCTCATGAGACGCGACGATAAATGACAATATTTACATGTATTATGAACTGCATAGAACAGAGATAAGCCCAAAAGTCAAAAACTACGTTTGATATTTTTTATTGATATTTTTTATTTCGACATTTCTATTCAAAACATGAAAACGTACAAAAGTACTAGGACTGGCAACACTGCCTTCTACATTGAGGCCCATGTTGGTGGATATCAGACAGGTGACCTTGTTTGACTTTACAATCCCAAACGTCGCCGAGGATAATCAACAAATTTGCGGAACTCGTGTGAAGGTCCGTACAAGATCATGAAGAGGATAAATGACCACGAGGAAAACCTTGGGTGGTCCACTTCAAACGGTTGTCCTTCCTTTACACCGGAAAATACGACCAAGTTTGCACCCCGGACCACCGGAGGAAGAAATGACGTTCCAACGGTTCATGTCCCTGTTCTAAAACGGACAGAAAGTTATACATGGGGTAACCCGAGAGGAGAGCCACGAGACCCTTTTAAAGGGCCTGCCGATTACGCATTAGCTTACTCTGTAGCAGAAGATCTCCAAATATCCAGAGGAATCGCCATGGTATTCTCCAAGAAGTTCGGTCGACTCCAGGATCTAAGGGAACAGAACCCTACAGCTGGGATAGGGCCAGAAAAATATCTACTATCTAGTTTCCATGCAAGAAGCATTCTCGAAATAATCCGTCCTATGAAGATGTCTGAAAGAGCCGAACCAGGTTAAGAGACCTGATGCTGTACCAGAATCTTGTGGAAATGGAAATCCCAAAATTGCCCTGTGGGATTAATGTGCTGGACTGGAGAGTTTTTAGAAGCATGTTGGAGACGATATTCAGATCCAGCGGCGTCAAGATTTTAGTGTGCTGTAACTACCTTCCACGACCAACGTGAAGACTGTGGAGTGTTACTTCCATCGAAATTCACAGTGCAGGTATGAAGAATCTTACAGGTATCGACACACTCCAAGGATGACAGAACAAATCTGAGGCCGGACCTGACAGCGTCTGTTTGGATATTCACGCTCAGCCTGCTCGGATAATCTCATCTGTGCCTGTTAACGGTACACCCATGACTCATCATTCTATCCGCATCAAGAATGTACGGGAGCCATCTGAACGAGTCACCGTATACTCTCGATAGTTTGAGAATGGTAAAAGGAATCTACTTGCTGGTATATAAGATGCTCAACATCAGACGGCAAGCTGGAGTTGCGGTTGCAGATATACTTCGCAAATAGACAGAGTTATTGACTGTGATATAAATGTTTTGAATAAATTAAGTTATTGTTGAAATTTAAATAAATTAGCGAAATATATTGAAGTGTATTTTCAGTACAGTATCTTATTCTATTTATAGTTGCATAAGTATAAAAATGATAAGATTTGAATAAATTGATATCAAAAGATTCTGATTCTGGTAGTCCACGTGTGTTCAACTAGGGGTGACGCTATCTTACACATACAAAAGTATTTTCATGTCCGAATTTCAGTTTTTTAGGTGGGAAGAGCACGCTATATTTTTTGGTAAGTAGTCGTGGTTCACCCTGTATAAGCGGAAAAGGAACGATGCAGTAGATTAAGATAGGTAGGTAAAGCATTTACTTCCAATCGCAGAGTTCACGCTAATTATATCACCCATTCCCGGGTGAACCGCTGACTATGCCGAGGCAGAATCTCGCGATTTCAGGAAACTGATGCGCAAGCATCTTCATCTTTATAAGAACATTTAATTTATTTGTCAGTCATAATTTAGGTCTTGTACTGTTCAGACGTATTTTTGTCAATAAAGTTGGTTTTTAAAAAGGGACTTGTGACTTCCGAAAGTTATATTTCGCTCCTCCACGTTGATCTCGTCATAACTAGATATTGCCGCGCGATGGATCATCTCGTTATCTTGTTTTTGTCCAGTAGCCTGATTTTCTTACGTTCCGTTTCAAACTTACCAAATCTGCTTATTGAAATATTCGTCAAATATTTGCAGGACTCGTTTTTCCTCTACAGCTCTGTACCAACAATGTCACCATTTTCACGTATAAAATGTGGCGTCGTCATAGTGCCGAGGTTAAAGCATCTGATCCGTGGGTCAAGGGTCCGTGGATGGGGCAAGCATTTTTAATTTAGTTATAGTAGTAGACTGAATGTAAAATTCTGTATACTGTCCAGGAATAGTCGTCCACCATTCACTGCTGGGTCCAAAACAGTGCTTCTTCTGAGCTGGCGTGTATGAAGTTAGTAACAAAGCCTACAAGAACCCTTGGCTGAAGAAACATTCACCACTCCTACATACATATGAATCATTTCCGTTCGACAAAGTGTTGTGTTAAGCCAATATACTTTTACGATTTGCTACATAATTAGCCGAGCACACAACTAAAACTTTTACTGACTAATAAAACACTTACTTCTTCAAAAACTGCATATCACTTCTTCATAAACTTCTTCCTTCCTCCCAGTGACATGTCTCGCCCTTAAATACTCAAGTAATGTAACCAGATTCTTCTAGATTCCGCTCTAGATTACTCACGACAGAATTCCAGCCAAATAATCTTTTCTTGGAAATAATTATCGACAAAGCGCCCGCGGAATCGACTCAGCGGCCACTCAGCGGCGACTTTTATCAATCTCGTAATATTATCCCCCTCTCAATTTTGATCGTCCCGATCAAACAATTGTCGTTGTCTCCATTATAACGTTTGAGTCTCTCTAGGTGAATGACCTTCATTTTCGCTCTCGGGCTGCGTTGAATCCTATAGACCACGTCGTTTATTCTCTTTACTATCGTATAGGGTCCTTCCCAAGATGGTGTTAATTTGGGAGACACCCTTTTCTTACGACGAGGGTTTACAGCCATACTCGATCTCCTTCTTTAAATCCACCAGTATTGGCGAGCCTTCATTCTGTCACAGGTTATCTTCAATCTTTTTCTTGCAAAATCGTGGATCCCATTCAAACTATCTCGCAGTTCGTCTGCATAATCCTGTATCTCTTTTTCTTCAGCACTTGGTGATCCGAACACCAAGTCCCAGGGCAAACGAAGTTCTCTCCCGAAGATAATGCTTGCTGGAGTGAGCTTCATGGAATCGTGCACAGAGGCCCTATAAGCCATCAATAATAGTGGAAGATGTCGATCCCAGTTCTTTTGGTGCTCCTCTATCAATTTGGAAAGATGTTCTTCCATAGTCCTGTTGAACCTTTCAACCATGCCATCAGACTGTGGGTGGAGGGCCGTTGTTCTGGTCTTGCTGATTCCCATCAATTCACACAAACTTCCTTGAATAAGTTTGATTCAAAATTCCATCCTTGATCGGAATGTAGCTCCATTGGTACTCCAATCCTTGAAAACATGTTATCCACCAGAGCTCTTGCAACTGTGGATGCTTCTTGATTAGGCAAGGCATACGCTTCAACCCATTTGCTAAAATAATCCATGGCAACGAGGATGTATTTGTTGCCATCATTCGTCATCGGAAACGGTCCAGCTACATCGATGGCGATTCGTTCGAAGGGAGCACCTACATTGTCTTGGGGGCTTTGCTTGTTTCACACTTCGGACATCTTCGGCATCATCTCTCTACTTCTTCACGACATTGTACCCAGTAAAATCACTGCTGTATTTTATCCAAGGTCTTATTCACTCCAAAGTGTCCACCTGATTTGCTGCCATGAATCTCCTCCAAGACATCACTTATTCTCGACCTAGGCACAACCAATTGAGAAATTACTTTTCTGCCGTCGGCCGATTTCCAAGATCTCTTCAATAGACCATTCTCAACAATTAGGGAATCCCATTGTGCCCACAATGCCTTGAAAGCTGGTGATCGTAAGATTTTCTTCCAGGTGGGTCTTTTCGCTCTACTTCCGTCGTAGAATATCCACAATACTTGGATCACTCTGTTGGTCCTGTCTCATTTTCGCTGTGGTTCAATGGTCTTCAATTAATCTCACTTGGTTGATTCCTTCGCGTCGTTCAATTCGCTCACAATGCTCGCAGGTATCCGAACAAGGTCTTCTGGACAAGGCATCTGCGTTGGTCGATGTTTCATCTTGAAGTGATATTGGTTCAACTTCTCAATCCACCTTGCTACTTGTCCTTCAGGGGTCTTTATCTCGAGTAGCCACTTCAAAGCTGCATGATCTGTTCTAATGAGGAACTCTCTTCCATATGGATATTTGTGGAAGTGGTCTACAGCCTTGATTATTGCCAGTAGTTCCTTCCTTGTTACGCAATAATTTCTTTCTGGTTTGGTCAGTGCCTTGCTGTAAAACTCAATTACTTTTTTCTAACCATCTTGCTCTTGTGATAGTACAGCTCCAATCCCACTATCACTGTCATCTGTGTCCAAAACGAACAGGCCTCTTTGACGTGGAAAACTTAAAATCGGACTGGAACATAAAGCAACTTTCAACTTTCCAAATGCCCGTTCACTTTCGGTGGACCAGACGAGTTTGACTCGGTCTTCTGTTAACTTATTTATGTAGGGGTGCCGCAATATCAGCAAATCCTTATACAAACCGACGGTAGTAGGTCCAGAGACCTAGGAAGCTCCTCACTTTATGTTTGTCTTTAGGTCTCGGCCAGTTTCGGATCGTCTGTATCTTCCTTTCGTCTGTTCGGATGCCGTCTGATGACACTGTGTAGCCCAGAAAATCCACTTCTTTCTGAACAATGAGCATTTCTGAGGATTCAGTTTAAGGTTGGCATTCCTGAATCTTTGGAGTACTTCTCGTAAGTTTTGCAGGTGTTCTTCAAATGTCTTTCTCATGACTAAAACGTCGTCGAGGTATACTAGACAAGTCTTCCAAGTGAGCCCACGCAGGACCAGCTCCATAAGTCTTTCGAATGTTGCTGGAGCATTGCACAATTCAAACGGCATAACAGTTAACTAATAAAGTCAGCTTCCAGTTGAAAATGCTGTCTTTTCCTTATCGTCTTCATGTATGATCGCTTCTAGGGTTGAGAACCAACGTGAACCTGCTAAAGTTGTTAATGTTTCGTCTATCCTTGGTCAAGGTTAGCTATCCTTCTTCGTAACATCATTAAATTTCCTATAATCCACAAAGAATCTCGTGGATCCATCCTTCTTAGAAACTAACAACAGGTGCAGACCAACGGCTCGATGATTCTTCAATCACACCATCTTTCATCATCTTGTCAACAAGCTCTTCCACCTCTTGTTGTTTGGCAAATGGAGCTCTTCTTGTTGGTTGCCGAATCGGATGGGTTTGGCCAGTATCGATTCTGTGTTTGACCAGGTTAGTTCTTCCTGTTGTTGAGTCAAAGAGGTCGTTTTCACTTCTGATGAAATTTTTAGCAGCTCTCAATTCTTATGTTGACAAGTGTTCAAATGATTTTTCCAAAATTGTTATAACACTCTTTGAGGCTTCTTTTCTTTCCCGAATCATAGCTTGCTACCCATGAAATAGGTTCACAGATTCCAATGATATCGCCTTCTTTAGCTGTTATTTCTTCGGAATACACGTTGGCAACTCTTACAGGCATAGATTGATTTGTCTTTACCAGGGCTCGTGCAATTGCTGGGTGATTATCACATGGCTGTACTATTCCAACGCAGCACCCAGGGTCTTTATCTAATGTAGCACAAAGTACTTTCTCCGAAAATCCAGGAATTTTTACGGTTTTCACTAATCGCAGTTTCACTGACATCGTCCTTTCTGCTGGAGTTGTGAGGACAAATTCTTCTCCTTCAGACTTCATGATCCTCTCTTTATTGTCAAATGAAAACTCGTAGTCACTGATTTAATCCATCCCAAGTATGAATTTATCTTCTATATCTGCGACGTATACTGTATTTGTGATGGTGAGTCGCCCAAGAATCAGTGTAATCTCAGCTTCTCCTCGAATAGGCGCATTTTCTCCAGTGACTGTTCGAAGCACAAGGTTTGAAGAGATAGGTTTCAGGGTTTCTGGCCGAGGAATGTCACTACGTACCAACGAAACTGCAGCACCGGTGTCTATGCACATGACGTCTATTTCGTTCAATTTTCCTGAAATGGTAAGGCTATCGGTTGTTCTTCTTAGCCTGTTGATAGAGATGACCCTGGGGGCTTCATTAATGCTAGCCAGCATGCGCCCCGATATGCTGGCTGAGTCTAGTTCTCCTGCCGCCCACTTGAGGACTCCCTGGAAGACCTTGTCCTCATAGGTGATTGCAAACGCCCTGTTCTTCTGAGTGCTCATTCCACTCTTCAAAGATTTGATCTCATCCAGAACCTTCTCGAATAAACTAGTAACTGCGCCTGAATGTTGTTCGGGTTCTTCTATTGCTACTGCTCGTACTTTCGGCCTCGAGGTGTTGAAGGCCGCCTCCACTTCTCGAGATCGTACCAAGGCATCGCTACTCCTCTTGAAGTGTGTCAGTCGCAGAGTCCTTTGTATTTCGGTGTCTCTCAGTCCATCTATAAATAACTGCACCGCTAACTGTTCTTTAAAATCTCCCGGTGCTTCTTGGTAAGCCAGCTGGATTAGGCGTCTCACATCCGATTCAAATTCCTGCAGACTCTCACCTGATTTTTGAGTGCGCGTTTTCATTTGAGCCCGATACAGCTGTTCTCGATGTTGATCGCCATACCGTAACTCTAATGCAGTAATCAGGTCTTTATATTTATTTTGCTGTTCGATAGGTATCGTCTGCAACATACCCAAAGCTGGCCCTCTCAAAGCTACTATGAGTGCTGTAGCTTTTTCTTCTTCGCCCCATCCATTAGCCAACGCTGCAGCTTCAAATTGTCGGCGATACATTGACCAAGAGGACTGTCCATCAAAAGTCGGTGGTTTTACGGAAATTCCTGATGTGACAACCCTGTCTCGACTATCTTTGTTCTTGAGGAGAGCTATGTGGTTTTCGAGTCCTTTCACCTCCTCTCGCACTGTATCCACTTTCTTATTGAGCTCATCGTCGATTTTCTTGACGTCTTCCTCTATTTTTCTTTCAGTTCCTCTATTTGTACTTCGGTTTTCTGTAAAACATGTTGGAAGAACTTGTCTTGATGTTCTAGAACTCTGTGAAGGTCTGATTTTCTTTGTTTTTCTATTCGTTCTAATTCATTCTTTTGTTGGTCGAGAAGTTTCTGGAGTGCTTCTTCTCGTTCTTGTTTTTCTTTTTTTCGTTCTTGTTTATCATCTAACCGTCGCATTTCCTCTTCTCGTTTTTCCTCTTCTCGTTTTTCCTTTTCTCTTTCTTGTTTTTCATCTTCTCGCTCTTTTCTCTGTTCTTCAAGAATTTTCTGGAGTGCCTATTCTTGTTCATTCTTTTCCTCCAACCGACGTGTTTCTTTTTTTTGTTTTTCATTTTCTTGCTCTTTTCTCTGTTCTTCGAGCATTTTCTGGAGTGCCTCTTTTCGTTCTTTCTTTTCCTCCAACCGATGACGTGTTTCTTTTCCTTGTTTTTCCTCCTGGCGCCTTCTCTCCAAATCCGCAATTTGATTTTGGATGGATTTCACAATGTCCTCCATCGTATCGTACGATGTACTCGTCGTATTCACCATAACTAGTTTATAGTTTCTGTTTTTCACTAATATCCCGTTCGGACACCCCTGTTACAATTTGCTAAATAATAAGCCGAGCGCAATGCTAAACTGTTTATTTCTAACTTCACTAAAAAACATACAACTACTTCACTGACTAATAAAACACTTAGATCTATACAACAATACAACTAACTAAATATTCTAAACACTTATATACTTATTCAAAAACTGCTTATCACTTCTTTATAAATTTCTTCCTTCCTCCCGCCCTTAAATACTCAAGTAATGTAACCAGATTCTTCCAGATTCCGCTCTAGATTACCTACTCACGACAGAATTCCACCCAAATAATCTTTTCTTGGAAATAATTATCGACAAAGCGCCCGCGGAATCGACTCAGCGGCGCTGCTAGGGGACTTAAGTTCTTGGAAGTAGTAACTTATTGTATGACAGGTTAACGTGCTTGATATCACTACTCGCTCTGATTCAAAATTTTGTACAACACATCAGAGATCAGATTAAATACTACGTATACGTTTTTTGCGTTGAAAATACTTCTGGGATGTAGTTCGAATTGTATTTTTGAAAGTTCAAGGAATAATTTCAAATTATAAATAAACCTCAGTATTCCTTTTATCCGCTGGTTAAGTAGGATTATTTAAATAATGTCTAAAGTTTTTAAGCTATCCAAAGCCGATCTGCATTGAATGATATCCACATTCAGATTTTTAATATAAAATTTCCATGTCACTCCTTTTCAGGAGCAGTGGAGAATGGCAGATTACAGAAGCGAGTATGAAATAAGCTCTTTCCAACAAGAACAATATCGTGACCATATCAAGAATAATACCAATCGAAGAACAATTCCTGAGGTTATTATTCACTGTCAGAAGAGACAGCGTTTCAATTGAATATTTGTTTTGTCTCGTTTTGAAGAATGTCGATGATGTATAAGCTTAAAGAATAGTTAGATCAAAGGAAATTGTTCACTTCACAATAATGTACGTTTACATTTGATTGAAATAAACCATTTTTGAAATGTTTCTCACGTTGAATAATGGGTTTGATAATAGAACTAATCCTCTGGTCAGAATTCGAAATATTTTATGCCAGGGAAGTTCTGTAAATCAGCATTCGTTGAAAACTTTTAACATTTACTAAAAATACCCAACAAAGGTTTTGGTCCGTATGTTACGTGGAGTCCATGTACATGTACTCTCGAATTTAGTTGACGTCTGCCATTATCGCAAAGCCTCTCGATCAATTATTTTAGCGAAGTTATGTTCAGAAGAATAAATGTTCTTAGAAGCATTGAGAATAATGGGGCCGGCGCTGCAAACCGCTGCTAGCTGGTGGCGTCTAGTTTCTACCAGCGGCGTCCGATAAGCAGCGCCGCTGCTTGGCTTGCTATTCGTTGTATTTATCAGTCGGCAGTAGAGCATTGCATTGTTTAGACGATTTTACAAACATAAAAAATGACAAATAGCGTAGAAAACATTCATATGATTATATGCAGCATTGAAAAGCAACCCTCTGCTTCCGTCGCAGGAGCTAAGCAAGCAGCAACGTCATTCATCCACGTTCATCACGGAATTGGAGCTTTACGGCGCGCTTGTTATCACAAGGCGTTTCTTGACGCGCTGCTGAAATAACGCCGTATGGAGGCGTTGATCCGATAAGCAGCATCACTAAGTAGCGTCACTTAGCGGCCTAATGTGAAGTAGAGTATTGCAGTGTTGATAAGAGGATTCGCAAACATGAAAAATGGGTAAAAGTGTAGAAAACATTGATACGGAACAGCTTATAATATATACAGCATTGAAAAGCCCTCTTTATTATTGCTTCCGTCGCAGGAGCAAAGCAATCAGCAGAACGCCTCGTCCACGTCCACAACTCTGAGAGGTGCTACTCTGCGGCGCATTGTCATCACAGCGCGCGTTTTTTTGGCGCGCTGCTGTGAAAGCCGTGTGGAAGCGTTGAGTCGTTAAGAAGTGCCGCTTATAGCGGCCTGGTGTGAAGGAGCCCTAAGGCTCTGTCTGTTACAGGTGTTAACGGGCCAGTTTAGGTACAGAAAGTCTCAAATGGTAATATACACTTAAATCTAGTCACAGGAAAAAGCAGTAATGTGTCTAACAATTCTTCAGTTCGAGAAAAAAAATATTACTTTATTTATTCAAAAAGCAGAAAAATACAATCGCAAGTGTTCAGTAATACCTTAATCCTTTCAAGACGGGTCATTTTGCTAATTATTAAAATTGTTCAGTTTAAATCCTGATTCAAACTAAAACTGTCTGCCCCAATCAACTTGCAAATACTCTATATATTGCACCTAATGATTCTTATGCTGGAAGACTAGCACATTACTCTTGCAAAATATACCGGGTGATTCAGCCAAGTATGCGTGGCCTTGTAAATCAGGGTACTGATAGGGGTGGATGGAAATAAGAGGGGAAGATGTGAAGGATTGTTTCATTAGTCATTTCAGTTCAACTTTCATATTCTAGTAATTCTCAATAAATATATAATTTTGTTCATGAGATATATATTGCATATTATGTAAGCATTCAAATTGTCACCCTTGTTCATGGAAAACTCTATGCTGTTGGCAGGCAATCATATGAATTCTCATGTTGTTGGGACATACATTTTGAAAAAATTGTCAAATTCTAGCCGTTTGTTTTCTTGTTTTAACGGATTGGGTGAGAATCAAAACGATTATGTTATTGATATTATTTATCTATTTTTTTGAGCATTGCCATATCATGCTGTAATACAACACCCTTTGTGATATATAATTTTGTATTCGAATGGAGGGACTCATGAGCTATAAGTTCGATAGTTAATTTCTGAGAAAGTTCAATTTCGATTTAGAGCACAAAAATCATATCAATGTATAATACCCACAATAGCAAACATTGAATTTTTGACACCCTGTAGCTCGAAAAGTGGTCAGAGGATCGATCTGTAAATTGGACTACCTGATGAGGATGCCAGGATCTACAACATATTAAAATTTGACGGAAGCCATTCATTAGGCTAAGGTATCTGGCAGTGGAGCTTTTGGCTCGCATTAGACAGACGTTCGAGACCTCAGTACCCTAGAATCTTTTTTCCCAAGTACTTAGGTCTCTTTAGGCATCCACATGCCTTGTTATAAATAAAGCAAGAAGTGTGATGTGAATTGTCTAGATGCCAATCCTGAATTTTGGTGGTAGCTTGAAGTGCGCACGATCACCCGGGGTGTTGCTATAGATTTTTCAGGTTTTCCTACATTTGAAAAGTGGATACACCACCAAAAACCTCAGTAAGTCGCCCGGTGTGGCAAATAATAATAATAGCCGTCCTCTACCCGCACATGCTATGCCTTTGGATACACCCTATGAGTGTTTATGAGGGAGTATTATTATATAATTGACTTTGACCGATACGATCAAAGAAAGCAGGATCTCGCATGTAGCAGGACCGCACAAACTTACGCAAGTAATTGAATATGAAAGTTTTTTAGGAGAGGTCAATTTTTATTTCTGAATTTTTGGAACTGTTTCAGTTTTTTCGACTTTAAACATCACTGCCGATGTGGTTATGACGTCATCGTCAATTTTTTTTCAACTGGAAACCGTTTATATTTTCGTTTTTTTACTCCATTAAAGTTCAATTGAAAAAAAAAAATTATTACTGATGTTCTAGAGCACCTGAATTCCGAACTACAGACATTTGAAAATAACTCACTTCCACCGGTCAAAATCAACCTCTCATCGACCTCCTCAACCTTCTTGAATTGATCCAGTATGGGAATTGATTTTTTTACAGTTTATTTTGACTGATTCATATTAACTCGTCGTTTTCTATTTGTATGAAAGAAACCCTCGGGCTCGATTTTCAAATTGTTGGGAACGATGATGCTTATAGAAAAAATCGAACAAACTTTGTGAGCGATAGGATTTGAGATCGATTTCCCAGATGAATAAACTCGAAAATCGATCTTCTTTGAGGGTACAAGCTACAAGTTTCCACATCAAATTTCATTTTATATACTCAGATTGATTTCATTGAAAAAATGATTCAAATATGTCTTATTTGAAAAAGTAAGTTCACTATTAATAATGATATAAAAAACGTCAAATTGACAACATTCTTTATGACTGACGGAATCCTTAAGTCAATGAGTTCTCTCTTAACTTTACTGGTAATAGCTTATTCCGCGATCTTGTGGCATTCAATCTAATTCTACATTTCAGTTCTTTCTTATTGTTAGTTGTGCTTTTATACCTTATTCAGATGGCCCCAAAACAAAAAATCTAGCTGCGTCAGATCTGGTGACCTTGACGGGCATCCAACAGTTACACATATCTTCTAATCTACAGTCTTATTATCTATAATATGTATATTGTAACGATTTCGAGACCGGCCCTGATCACCTCATTAAGCATTCACCTCATTAAGTATGCAAATAAACATTCCTCCGCTCGCAAACACATGAGTCACGCCTAAAAGAAACGCAAATTTGCTGATGAACGAAACCGAAGTTTGGAGAGACACCCTAAGAAGTCGACGTGTAGTCTCGATAAATTGAGAACTGTAAATGGAATCTACTTGCGGGTATATAAGGCGCTCGGCGGGAGATGGCAGATAGATAGTCGCAGAGAGTTGCAGTTATTGTTCGAGAGTCTGCAGACAGAGAGCGATAGTCAAGATAAATTTGAAATAGTAAAGTCAATGTTTTAGTTGAGTAATTGTTAAAGTAGTGTTTTAAATAAATTTGAAAAATTAGTTCAGTGCAATTTTACTAATATGTTGTCCTATTTTTCTCTGATAATAAATTATTAGCATTATTTCTATAACATGTTTGGAAATCATTGATCAACCTAGCTCCAGCCAATGCATAATGGGTAGGTGCACATGCAGTATTGCTGATACCATGAATTTTGTCAGAAAACTAAGGATATCTTCATTTATTTATTGTGTCAACAAATGAGGTCCAGTAAACCTATTTTCATCTGTTCCTGTCCACATATTCAATTTTTTTGAATACTGCAAGGTCGTTTGCGCATACCCTGTTCGGTCTCGTGAGAGTTTTCAGTTGACCTACTAGTTGCTTGGGGTTGATGAATGCTTGAATTATGATGAGATGCTTGTGCTTGATTGATAATGAGAATGGTACAATATGATAACGAATTATGTATTTAAGAGTAAGTCATATAACGTTGACAATATAATGACATATGATGATTTTTCTCTTCGCTCGGGATTTTCTAGTAACCAATCAAAGTTCACCTCGCGGTGCTTCAGCTATTGCCAGCTCCTATATTATACAGTAGGAAACTGTACATGCCGCCCCCCTTGAAAAGATTGGCTTTCAAAAACAATATGAAACTACGAATGTCCTTAAATTTTATGAAGTCCATAACCCCTTTTTTATAAGAGATCATTGGCAAAGCACAATTTTTAGATATAGGTCTTTTCAAAATTCCATTAGCGGTTTTGACGTTCACTACCCGAACAATTTCGTCTTTACCAGGAATCACTTCGGTGATACGGCCCATTTTATAACATAACGGTGCTGTATTGTCGTCCTTGAGAAGAACCAGTGTTCCAACTTTGAGGTTCAGATGAGGTTGTCGCCATTTTGTTCTCTCTTGAAGATGGTTGAGGTATTCATGCGCCCAGCGTTTCCAAAAATGCTGTATTTGTTGCTGAATGAGCTTGAAATGGGCTAAACGGTTAGTTGGGATATGTCTGATGTCCTCTTGAGGTAGAGTAGTCAATGGCTCGCCAATAAGGAAATGTGCAGGTGTTAGAGAGGAAAGGTCATTGGGATCGTTAGACAGAGGGGACAATGGTCGGGAGTTGAGGACTGCCTCAACCTGAGTTATTACCGTGTATAGGCCCTCAAAAGTCAAATGTGAATTACCACAATCCTTCTTAAATGAAATTTTGCTGATTTGACACATGCTTCCCAGAGACCTCCAAAGTTGGGAGCATGTGGTGGCGAAAAATGCCAATTTATTCTATTCAAAGTAAGAAATTCCTTGGAATGATTATTGTTTTCAAGGTTTGATAAAATAACTTTTAATTCATTTTCGGTACCAACAAAATTGGTACCATTATCACTATAAATCTCGGTGCAAATACCCCTTCTTGATATTAATCTTGTTAAGCATTTTAAGAATGATTCCGTAGAAAGATCATCAGAAAGCTCAAGATGAGCCGCCTTTGTAACAAAACATAAAAGTGCATAAATAGCATTTGACGATTTTTCTACTTCTGGTTTTGCCATCCTTGATGAGAAATGGCCCAGCAAAATCTACGCCGGTTGTTGAGAAAGGCCGTTGCGGTTGTAGACGTGAGTGCGGAATATTTCCTATTTGAAATTGACTTTCTGTAGGTTTAGACCTGAAGCAAGTTACACATTTGCGTAAAACTCCTCGAACAGAGCTACGTCCGTTGATTGTCCAAAAATTTGATCTTACAGCCGCCAGAGTGGCTTGCACATCTGCATGAAGATGCCTTAGTTGTTCATATCGAATAACCAATTTTGTAAAATTACCCTGATATGGTAACAAAATCGGATGTTTTTGGTTATATGAAATGTTGGAGAATTTCAGTCTTCCACCTACTCTGATTAACCCGTTTTCATCCAAGAATGGATTCAGTGACATAATTTTACTACTTGGGGATATGTGTTTTGATTTTCTTAATGATTTCAACTCTGAAGTGAATGAGTTTTCTTGAACAAATTTACAAATTGTATTTAGGGAATTGTCAAGTTCTGGTTTTGATAATTGACCTGAAAGACGAGCTTCATAGTTTATGATTTTTTATTTGTTTACAAATCGCAGACAATAAGCTAGTACACGAATAAGTTTTGTAAATGAAGAAAAACGATCAATGATATTGATATCTTGGGTACCTGTCAACGTAATCAGAGTAAGGTCAGTTTTCTTGAGCTCAGGAATTTCCGAATTGGGTAAAATTTCAACTTTGGGCCAGAAAGATTTTTCTTGGGCCATCCATGTGTGACCATTCCACCACATTTTGCATTCTATCAATTCCTTTGGATTGAGACTTCGTGATATGATATCCGCTGGATTTGATTCAGAAGGAACATGACTCCATTGATTTGCATCTGAGAATTGCTGAATTTCAGTGACTCGATTAGACACAAATGTTTTTGAGTCGATGTGATTCAGTGTTGATTCACGCTAATACAATATTTGAATCAGTCCAGTATTGAATGAGCTCGATATTGTCAGGAATAGCTTTAAGAACTTTTTGCGTAAGCTGAATACCTAGTAGGGCTGCGCAGAGTTCGAGCATGGGGAGTGTTTCCATTTTGAGGGCGCAACTCGGGACTTTGCGGAAACTAAATGAAAATAAATTTTGTTGAATTGATCAATTGTTCGAAGATAGCAAGAAGTACCATAGCCCTTTTCTAAAGAATCTACAAAGCAATGCAACTCAATAGAAACAGGATTCGGACAAATAATATGTCTAGGAATGTTCACTGAATTCAAATGAAACATTTGACTGGAAAATTCAAGCCATGAATAATGCAAAGTGATCTGAATGCTTTTGTCCCAATGTAGACCTAGTCCCCAAATTTTTTGAATAATAATTTTGGCCTTGATAGTACAAGGGCCAATGAGACCTAGAGGGTCAAAAATTTGTGCTACTGAGGATAGTATTGTGCGCTTAGTGACATTTGATGTTTTCTCAGGGAAAACATTATACTTAAAAGTATCTTACAATGAGTTTCATGTTAAACCTTGCGTTTTTGTGACGTTATCATCAGAAATAAAAATTGGGATGATTGAGATTTGACTCCGGCAATGCTTTCTAAAATCTCACAATTATTTGAGACAAACTTTCTGAGATTGAAAGAAGCTGAACTTGAAATATGAATAAGTTCTGATATAACTTGTTTTCCATTTTGAATGGAATTGAAACCTGTCAACAAGCCGTCCACATAAAAACTAGATCTGATAATTTCACTAGCTTGAGGGAATTGTGATTCATTTTCAATTGCTACTTGAACCAAAGATCGAATGCAAAGAAATGAAGCGCTAGCAGTACCATAAGTGGCTGTGTTTAATTGATAGTAACCCACTTCTTCAGATGGATCAGAGCGCCATAATATGCGTTGCAAATCACGTTGATCAGGTTGTATACTCACCATCCTGTACATTTTTTCAATATCAGCTGTTACCACATACTGATAGGTTCGAAATCTAATAATTATTGTGAATAAATCGTCCTGAATAGTACACGGAAAAAAAAATTTAATAGTAGCAAGTAAAATTTACATACCACCAAGTAAAAATTTGCATACTATATGGGACAAGTATGCGCTTTATCAGCCATAAGAAGAATTAGATTCCTGAATTTGATCACTTGCTGTTATTAATGTAATTTGAGGAACATAATGTAAGCAGACTTTTCGTTTTATTGGACTCTATGAACTTTCTATTTGCAGTGGGTGCTCAGTTTGATAACTACAAATAACTAGTACATTTACCATTACTGAAGAATAATTAATTCTCAAATAACTCATATACTAAAATCTACTAAACAAGATATTAGTAGTTATAATACAGTATTGTACTGTAGCAAATTTTTTTGATTATTATAGAAATGTTGGTTTACTTGGCCTTATTGAATGACTCACTTCTGGGTGGTTTTTATTGTCTTACCTTCAATATAGCTTTCATTCTATCTTTGGTATAATATTTCACCTGACTCAAATATTCACCTGCCCTGTCAGTTTGTAGGTTAACTTGTCTATATTTGGTGAAATTTATTTACTGGCTATAAATCTTATTCTTTCAGATTACTCGATTATGATAGGAATAAACTTTTCATGTCCGTTATGCACTTATCAACTACTCCAATCTGACCTCCACTTACAATTGCGCCATCTACGTTAAGCTTGCCAGAATACATGCCATTGCCAGCTCCTATATTATACAGTAGGAAACTGTTCATACCCACTGAATGTATTTTTCGCCCAGATCCATCATTTTGGCAATTAACTCTACCATTCAAAGTAAACTTATCAGAAAAAAATATATTTTCCACTTGAAAAGGGTCATCATTGCACATATGCATTAAGATATGACAATTTCATTCTTTGAACTGGATCATCGTTAGATAAATCTTGCACGGATCATATTTTGGAAGAATGCCACTTTTCAAGTTTCAATAACTCAAGGATTGACCACTTCGTATTCCCTACCTACCAAGCTGACGAACTTCACAATGTGAATTCTCTTCCAGACCAGAAAACCATTTTACTTGGTGTCTTCGTCAATATCTGAAAGACCTTTGAGCCTGTCTTATAAATTCTTCAAAAATGTTCTAACTACAGAGAGGCTAATATGGTATTGAATAAACATATACTTCTTCGTGTCCGTTGCTTATCTACCCATACTCAATCATTATAAGAATTTTTATTCTATCAGATACAGACAATCATATTGTGTTGGTATGGGGACAAAAAATTATTCACTCAACACTTCAGAACTGTGAATAGATTTTGTCTTCCCATGTAGTAGTAGTAGTATTAGTTGGTGGGGAGGCTGCTACTGCAGCCAGGCAAGTAGGCCCCCATGGGTCCTTTTTGCCATCCCCGGATCTCCTCAGCTTGTTCCGCCCTCTCAAGTGTGCTCCTTATTGTCCCCTTCGTTACCAATTGTGTCGGTGTTCTTCCTGATCTTCCTCACCGTGTGGTCTCATAGTATGTGTGTGTATGTGTTGGTACTTGTAGAAAGATCGAGTTCCTTCAAACCGTCTCCTTGTGAAAGCTACGGTAGGGCTGGTTCTCGGCCGGGCGGTGCGGTGGCCGCAGGTGATTCCATCACCGGCTACCAGTCCCGCAGTATCCGATCTGGGGCCCCTCCTTGGATCCCATTTGAGACAGGTTTTCCAGTTCTCGCAGTGAGGTCCTTCAAAGCGCTCTCTCGTGAATGTCCTGGTAGATCTGGTTCAGAGCTATCCCAAAGCACTGTGCTTAGTGCTCGTGAAAGTGCTTAAAACATTTTAGTGCTCATAAGCACTGTGCTCCAGAGCACTTTTTGGATTCAGTCCTTAGTGCTTCGAGCATTTTACGAAAAGGCTTAGTGCTCAGTAATTCCGAAAAGTGCTCCCGAGAACCGCAGTGCACTGAGCCTTTTCTCAGCTATGGATCAATGAATGTTGTTGAAAATATAAATCGCGGTCAGTGGCACCCCCCCCCCCATATTATTGTAGTAAAACTGCACTAACTAATTTTTTTTTATTTATTTAAATCACTATTTAAAACAATTATTCACTAAAACATTTACTTCACTATTTTATTTCTACGGTGTCAGTCTCTATCTGCGAACTCTGGAACTGTAACTTACTCTGCACTCTGCCTCTCACTACCAGCTTATATACTCCCAAGCAGATTCCATCAACGACTCTCGATTATTCCGGAGTACAGAACATTTCATCTAGATGGCTCTTCGAACCGTATCGAAACGATCGATTTTATTGCAGCTTGTTCTCGGCGATTCGTAGGCCAGCAGATATGCTGTCGTAGTTGAACGAGGGTGCATTATTAATCAGATCAGGGCCGGTCTCGGGGCCGGTCTCGAAATCGTTTCATTGCCCCCTTCGTAAAGACGTTTCGCCCCGAATCGTCATTTTTGGAGTGTGAAGATATCTGCAAGATTCTCCATATCTGCACCTGGACGTTCGATGGAAGTAGCACTCCACAGTCTTTAAGTTGGGTCGAGGAAGATAGTTGCAGCACACCAGAATGTTGATGCCGCTGGATCTGAATATTGTCACCAACATGCTTCTTGTAACTCTCAAGCCCTCAGGCCAATTTTGGGATTGCCAGGTCCACAATATTCTGGTTCAGCATCGTGTCTCTCAATCTCGTAAGGCTCTTCCAAACATCTTCATAAGACGGCTTATCTCGAGAACGCTTCTTGGTAACCAGATAGTAGATCTTTTTTTGACCTTTCCTCAGCTGTAACACCCCTTCAACTTCCGGGTTCTGTTCCCGCAGTTCCCGGAGTCGACCGAACTTCTTGGAGAATGCTACGGCAATGCCTCTGGACATTTGGAGATCTTCTGCCACACAGTGAGCTAACGCGTAGTTGGCAGGCGCCTTGAAAAGGTCTCGTGGCTCCTCTCGGGTTACTCCATGTTGAACTCTCTGTCCGTTTGAGTACAGGAACATGAACTTCTGAAACGTCATTTCATCCTCCGGTGGTTTGACGGTGCGGACTTCGTGGTTTCCGGCATAAGGGGACCACATATTGAAGTGGACTACCCTAGGTTTTTCTCGTGGTGGCTTATATATGCGGTAGACGAGGTCGTTTATCCTTTTCTTATCTTATCGTATATTGACCTTCCCACGAGTTCCGAAGCTTTGGAGATAGTCCACGGCGACGTTTAGGGTTGTACAGCCAGACTAGGTCACCTGTCTGATATCCACCAGCATCAGCCTTGATGTCGTAGGTCTCCTTCATTCTATCGCTGGAAGTTCAAACGGACCCGTTCATGGATGTCGTCCATTCGCTGTCGTAGTTTACTGACGTAGTCATCTCCCGCGGTGTCTTGCCCTGGTGGCGTCCCAAACTTCAGGTCTCAAGGAAGTCGCAGCTCTCGGCCTATAATAATACTAGCAGGGGTTTGGCCGGTTGACTCATGAACTGCGGAACGATATGCCATCAGGAACAGATGAAGGTACTGGTCCCAATCCTTCTGGTGGTCAGAGACTACCTTGGACAGGTGGCGGTTTATCGTCTTATTCATCCGCTCCACCATTCCATCGGACTGCGGATGTAGAGCTGTGGTCCTCGTCTTTCGGATATTTAGCATCTGGCACATTTCCTGGAACAGGTTCGACTCAAAATTTCTGCCTTAATCCGAATGGCAGCTCCAACGGAACTCCGAATCGACAAATTCTCTCCTTAACCAATACGTCGGCAACGATGATGGCTTCTTGGTTGGGAAGGGCATAGGCTTCGGCCCACTTGCTGAAGTAGTCCATCGCCACAAGGATGTACTTATTCCCGTGATCCGATTTGGGAAACGGGCCAGCGATGTCAATGGCGATCCTTTCAAATGGGCTGCCCACATTGTACTGGCGCATCGGGGACTTAGGTCTAGTTCGATGCCCATTGCTGGCAGCGCATGCAACACATTTTCTGCACCAGTCTTTGACGTCAGTTTGGCAATTGACCCAGTAAAACCGTTGCCTCAGTTTCTGGAGGGTCTTTGTCACTCCCAGATGTCCTCCACTGACCTATGAATGAATTTCTCGGAGAACATCCTTCCTGGGAACTACTATCTGTCGTCTGTCTTCTCTACCATCCTCAGTCTCCAACATGCGTTTCAGGACTCCATTTTCGAGGGTAAGGGAGCTCCATCGGGACCAATAAGATTTGACGACTGGAGAACAACTGGCTATTTCCTGCCACGACGGTCTTCGTTCACTCTTCTTCCAGCCGATGACTAAACCAAGGTCTGGATCTTTCTCTTGGTCTTTCTTGATCCTGTGGTCATTCCAGTCATCATCCACCGCCGTAGTTCTGCAGGGTGTAGACTCCTTCTCCTCTGCTCGTCGGCAGTGCGAACAGTCATCTGGGCATGGTCTTCGTGACAGGGCATCTGCATTCTTATGGCTGGTCCCCGCTCGATGTTCGATCTCAAAGTCAAATTCTTGGAGCCCTCGATCCAACGTGCCACTTGGCCCTCGGGATTCTTGAACTGTAGGAGCCATTTGAGAGCTGCATGGTCAGTCCACAGAGGAATATTCTCCCATACTCGTACTTGTAGAAGTGTTCTACTCCTTTGACAAGAGCCAACAGCTTCCGCCTAGTGACACAGTAATTCCGCTCCGGTTTACTGAGGGTCTTGCTGAAATAACCTATGACTTTTTCCTGTCCTTCCTGGATCTGTGACAGGACACCTCCAAGTCCCACATTGTTTGCGTCCGTGTCCAAAATTAATTTTCCATCCGGAAGAGGATAGCTCAGAATTGGTGCGTTGATCAAAGCTCCTTTCAACTTCCTGAACGAATCTTGGCATTCATCTGACCATTGGAACTTTGTTTATCCTTCCGTGAGCCTGGTCAGTGGTTTTGCGATAGTAGCTAATCCCAGCACGTATCGGCGATAGTAAGTGCACAAGCCAAGAAAACTTCGAAGCTGGTGAATGTCTTTCGGAACGGGCCATTCCTCAACAGCTTTGAATTTCTGCTCATCTACTGCCACTCCTTTCCCAGAGACAACGTGGCCGAGATATCGTACTTCTTTCTGGAACAGATGACATTTCTTGAGGCTCAATTTCAGTCTGGAGCTTCTCAGTCGCTGGAATACCTCCTCCAAGTTTTTCACATGATCGTTGAACGATTTGCCGACCACAATAATGTCGTCAAGATACACCAGACACGTCTTCCATCAATCTTTCAAATGTGTCTCGAGCGTTGCAGAGCCCGAATGGCATAACTGTGAACTGCCACAAACCTGAACCGACGGTGAAGGCTGTCTTTTCTCGATCTTTCTGGGCCAGTTCTACCTGCCAGTATCCGCTCTTCAAATCTAAGTTCGAGAAAATCGTAGATCCAGCCAGCGTGTCTAGCCCGTCGTCTATTCTTGGTAGAGGGTAACTGTCCTTTTTCGTCACGTTGTTAAGTTGACGAAAATCAACGCAAAACCAGTACTACTGGAGAGGACCAAGGACTGTCGGATGGCTCGATGACTCCGTCTTTCTCCATATCACAGACTATGTTGTCAGCGTCTTCCTTTTTGGCGAGAGGAAGTCTTCTGGCTGATTGCCGGATTGGTCGGGCATTTCCAGTGTTAATTTTGTGCTGAACCACCTTTGTTCTACCACCTCTACCCACTCCGGTATCGAAGATGTCCTGATACTGCCTGACTAATTCTCTCAGTTTGGTCTGCTGTGCGAGTCCCATGTCTTTGGATGAGATGCCAACCAACTTCTCCAATTCTGCTGGCAAGTTACTGGCTTGACTAACAGTGCCGCGTACACTCCTTATCACAGAGTAAATTGATGAGCAGTGCCCCAAAATTGTTCCTTTCTTCAAAGTCACAGGGTAATAATTGACATTCATTACCCTTACCGGCACAAATTTATCAACACGCAACAAGGTTTTCCCTAGTGCGATTCCTCGTCCAATTTCCTCATCATGGAGCTTGGGCTCGAACATCACCACGTTTCCATTGCTCGCACCCCCGTCCAGGCGAGCCTCCAAAATGGTTTCAGCCCTCTCCGGTACGCTCACATCTTCAGCCAACAGAACACGAATCATTTCTTCACTTCTCCCGTGAAGCACCAACTCTTCTCCATTCACTCGTAGGACGCCGTCTCTGAAATTCAACTCGAACCCTCTGGAGTTCATGATGTCCATCCCTATGATTGCGTCATCCTCGATATCTGCTACTAAAGCCCGGTGTTTCAGTTTAGTACTGCCCAAAGTCGGAAGTTCACCATACACAGTTGCCGGTTCTCCTGTTGCTGTGCGTAGCTTCCAGTTCGATGATTCAATTCTTCCGGTGTTTTGGCAAATGTAGGCCCAAGAATCGTCCTAGTCGCACCCGTATCAAGAAGCATAGTGCGAGGCTCGTTGCACTTCTCTCAGGCATAACTCCCTTCAGCACTTTTCTCACGACAGCCTCGAAATTAGCGGGCTCCTGTGGATCTTCCTCGATCATCCGGACTCTACTCTGGCTTTTGCAGGATTGCTTTGCTGCTTCAAATTCCATAGCGCGTGCCAGTGCATCCACGAGATGTGCGGGGCGAGCTAGTGTTAGGGCTTGCCGGGTTTCCTGGTCACGAAGTCCATCCAAAAATGCCTGGACCGCTAGTCGCTCCATTACATTTTCCGGTGTAGTTGGGTACGCAAGACGAACCAAGCGTGCAATATCTGCTTCAAATTCTTGCAACGATTCGCTTGATTTCTGGCATCGGTTCTTCAGCTGAGATTGATATACGTGTTCGAGGTGGGTTTGGCCATAGCGAAGTTCCAAGTGTTTTACCAGCAGTTCATAGTCTTCCTGTTGTTGGGTGGTGAGCGTTTGTGAAATATTTGTTGCTTCGCCACGCAATGCCAGTGTCAATGCTAAAGCTTTTTCCCCAGCATTCCATCCATTTACTTTGGCAGCAGCTTCGAATTGTCGGTGGTAGTTTGACCATGGAGTATTCCCGTCGAGCTGAGGCGGTTTCAATGCGAGTTTTCCAGGTTCAGCACTTATCTAGAAATTTTTTGTGTCTTTCTGGACTCCCTCCTGGTTGATACTCAGGTCCAGCATTGGGTTTTTGTTGTAAGTTTCTGGGGTATGCAAAGAATCCATTCGCTTTTCCAATTCACTGAATTTTTCTTTTATTCTGCCGATTTCTGTCTCGATTCCGCCTTTTATTTCATTATGGAGCGTTTCCTTAATTTTTTTCATTTCTTCCTCCATGTCATGTTTGATTTTCTCTATCTATGTTTCAACAGTTCCCATTCTTTCTTCCAACCAATTCGCCACACTGCAAACTTCTTTCAAGCTTCTCGAATTTTCTAGAAGCTCTTCTCTTAAATTCTCCGAGTTTTCTAGAAGCTTCACTTCTAAATTTTTCGAATTTTCTTCAAGCTTTTCTTCTAGATTTTTCGAAATTTTGTGAAGTTTTTCTTCCAGGCTCTTCACATTTTCTTGAAGTTCCTCTTTCAGGCTGACAGAATTTTCTAGAAGCTTTTCCTCCAGGCTCTTTGAATTTTGAAGAAATGTATCTTCCAGACTCACCAAATTTTGTTGAAGTTCCTACAGTAGCAGTAGCTACAGTAATTCCACGTTCCTTCAGGAAATTTGGGATTTACTTTGATGGGCTAAACGTTCATGCCATGCCTGCACACTGTCTTCTCTTGCTAGATGGACCTCTTCTGTTGCACTCCTTCCTGGTGGAATTACCCTCATATGCATTATCTAAAGGCCTTTTCTTCTTTCGCCTCTTGCCACAATTTCCTTATCTTTCAGTATCAAACATTTTTCACTGTCCACATTTGACGTCATACCTTTATCTACAGTGGCGGTGATGGAATAGTATATTCTGTAACAAGGTTAGAATAAATATTCGATGCGAGTGGAAAGTGCATCACAAATTTTCATTCTAACCGAGAAGCAGACTATACTTTCTCAACAATCAAACATTTTAAAATATTTTTAAATGGAAACGAACAAAAGATAATTTCCACACAAAATAATAACTATTATTTTAAAACACTGTTTATCAAAAAGGACTAATCCTGAACTAACCAGAACTAATTTTTTAATCGCAAAGATGCATTAAGAATAAACTATTGAATTAAAAAAAAATCTACTATGCTAATGTTATACCATCTGAGCCATCCGGCTTCTCATTAAAATAATGTTTGATAAATATTATATTAATACTACGCGTCTCAATTATTCGGGTGTTTTGGTAGTAAACTCTCCAGTATATTATTTGTACTATTTGTAATTTCAGGTGGTGTATTTTCAGACACTGATTCTGAATCACTGGATAAATTCATGATACTTTTTATATTTTCGAATGAAAACGTGACAGCATTAATTTTGACACTACTGAAATTTGCCACTACGGTGTCAATCAACTGCGTCAAGGCTAATGTTATTATTACTAACCAATGTGAGAATATTATTCTTATACAAGAGGGAGAATGTAAATACATTTGAATTGCATGGGGGCAGAGATGTTACAGAATATTTCTTCAATCTCAAGAGAGAGAATTCCAGCATTCTGTAATCAAATTTCATTTCAGAATTAGAAAATTCTGTGATGATCGTGGAGAAAAAAGATTTCTGCCAGCCTCTGGTAAATACCACACCTCTTTTAGGAAATTTGGGATCCACTTTCCATTCAAAAACATCTCGACATTAATGTTTCCTTTTCCAAAAGCGTTCATATATTGATTGTTTCCAACAATAACATGTTGTGGACTTTGGAAACTCTCAAAAGTGGAAAACCATTCCTTTCTATTTCTCTTGTGTTGCGTTGCACCAGAATCAGCAATCCAAATATTTGCTTCTTGGAATTTGCTCAATATATCGAATGATCATATGAAAGCAGTACCAGCCGGAGAAGTTTCTTTGGATTATCTCGTATGACATTCACGTTTCAGATGGCCTTTCTGACCGCAGCCATAACAGGTAAAACTCCGAACTCGATGTTTCTGCTTTTTGGAATCGTCAGACCTCACAACTTTCGTTTTCGGCTTGGCTAGAAGAGCTGTTTTCTTTTCCAGTTCTTCCTGTCCCTCATTCCTTTCCTACAATCTGAGTTCTACTGTACATAATCTTTCTCGAAGCAATGTTAAATTTCTTTGTTCTTTCAGAACCGAAACCCAGCATTTGTGAACTCAAAATATACATGAGGTAAAGTATTCAGAATTCTATTTATGAAGAGAGATTCTGGGAGTTTCACTTTATTCTCCTTCCAGGTTTCATCCTGCAGCTCTACCCATAGTTTTTCAAGCTTGGCAATATGTTTGGCGATACTATCAGCAGGGTCTTTCTCATGGATACCAAAGAACTGATTGAATAAGCGATCTTGACGCTGTTCGGTTCGCTGTTCATACACACTGTGTAATTTCTCCCACATGTCCTTTGCTGATGAACACATATTAACTAGTTGACGAACCTGGTAACTCAAACTTGAAACTATGAAGTTCTGTACCTTATATTCTATTTTATTAACTGCTAAGTACTAAAGTTTTTGCATGTTCTGCTTTTTGAGCCTCCGTCGCATCATCTGGTAACTCCTTTGGATAAAGCAATTTATTTTCAGCTGCTTGCATAACTTCATGACTTTGTAGAAGAATTCTAATCTGGAATTTCCAGTCTACCCAGTTAGACTGCCCCTCGAGTTTATCGATAACAATCTTCGATAGTTCCATTTCACCAGATACTTCTCAGCTTCACAAAATCAAATTTTTTTCAAAAAACAGCAAATGGAAAACACCATCAACTTTCTGAATTACACTACTAACAACATGTCTGGGCCCATAACCTTTTGAAAATTGATGCAATGGGTTTGTAAGTCAGAATAAACAACGAAAAGAAGTACTTTATTTAAAGTAAAAGTGACAACATCAAAATCTGTTATGACAACACACTTTTTTTATATACAAGGTGACCCAGGGTTAAACCGCCAAACGTTCAGTATTGATTTTTTAGGTGAAAATAAGATGTTTTCTTCATATAAGCATATGTCCCAACTTACTTCGTTTTCGAGATACAGAGTGTCAAAGTTTTCATAAAAAATGAGTTTTTTATTCATTACTCAAAAACCTTTTGGTTGATTCTGATAAAACTCAGTACGTTTATTTTCGGGGATTCTAATGTACCTGCATTTAAAAAAAAAATTGTATCATGAGAACGAATCAAGTTTTGCCACATGCTTAGATGAAGAAAAAATCTTATTTTCACCTAAAAAACCGATACTGAACGTTTGGCGGTTTAACCCTGGATCACCCTGCATATTCAAAAAAACAACTTGATCTGGATATCAGAGTTCACACAATGGCATGGTGATCTTCAACAGTTGTATCAAGACGGCAAATTTGACGCAAAAAATTTGATATTTTGATTTTTCATAATTTAATAGTTATTTATGCAACAAGTGCAAAAAGTAAGTGTTTATTGCACTCGACGTGAAATTGTGACAACACGTCGAGTGCAATAAACATTTTTTGTACGAGTTGCATACAACATTATTTCTACGTTCATGTAAAAAGCCAAAAATTTTTACTATCGATTTCATCACCATCATCTAGTTCTCCATTAATATTACTCATTTTAAAACTTTCAGTTCTGGAATTATTTTCAGAATTAAATTTTGACTGACGTTTATATAACCACAGTTGCATTATAAAAATCAAAATCATAGTAGCCATGAGCGCGTATGTTATCACGAGGTGTGGTCATAGTACAGACAGTTTGCTCTATGCAGGTAGACGGTTTAGAACATAGCGTATCGGTTTTGATTATGGAGTTATTCTCGGGAAGGCATTGTTTGTTCAATTCTGACTGCTAACATTAATACAAAATTATATAAAATATGTAGCTGTTTAAAACGTATTGCCAATCTTACAGAATATCTGCTAAATATGTAGTGGGCTTGAATGTTTATCATGATGACAGCACGTTGAAGTAGAATGACAGATGAGTGCAATAAAAGCTTTATTGCACTAGTGCAATAAAGAGCTTCTTTTTCCACTGAATATAGTTCAATAAAGTTTTGCTTTTTGCATGAAAGTAGAAAAATATAATAAGTGTCACTTGCGGTATCAAGACGAATCTAACGACCGAAAATTCATCAAAATCGGATCAGCCGTTTAGTATAGTTACAAGGAAAAAGCGACTTTGTTTAACAATATTTTGATTTGTTAACTAAAATAAAGTTTACCGAATGAATATATAAGTTGCCTCACTAAGCTGAACGTGACGATCCGCCTGCCCTCTGCCTCTTGCCCCGATCGGGAGTCCCGCGGACCACAAAAGACTCTCAAGTAATAGACCGTCAGATAATGACAGATTTTGCTGACTCATTTTCTCTTTTCTGGGATTTTAACCACTAAAAATTATGTCAGTGTTGAGCAGAAAAAAATTAAATTTAAAAAATCTAACGCTTATGATTATGAACATTTCATTTTCATGGGTTAAGTGGAAGAACAATTCACTCGGCATACTGAGTGAATTGAACTTCGCCCTTTATTTTCACCAAACAGGATTTGTACTTTTTTTTTATTAATCGGAAAATAATAAAGACGATTATTATTATTATTATTATCTGACTAGTTCTGCCCGTCTAGCGTCTACCCATGGTTATCACAATCACATTCCTATTTCATTCTTACGGCAGCACGCTCTGACATGAATGACATATACTATACAATGATGCTTTCTAACCTCTTTGGATCTTCTTCGTTTAGTTCAGGTTGAGGCCGAGCCTCCTTACCCTTTAACCGCGCTCGTTTTCTCTGATGGAAAACCCGATTCGGCAACGCAAAGGAACGTTAAGACGGGACAAGTACCGAGGCACTGTAACCGCCTTTCGCGTTGAAAATGAAAAGTCCTAAATCACGGACGACAGAATGAGACAACTTGTCATTCAGCCCCAACTGACATGCTAGGCATGATCTAGACCAAGGAGAGCCTTGGCCTCTTGAAACGAGTAGGGTCGTCTATAGCGTAGTCTACAGCTTCCCTGATTAGTGGGTTTTCGTGCACCTCCGCGGTGTTAAAAACCTTTTGGTTTCGCTCCTGGATACACTGCTGAATGGAAGGCAGCCTTAAGTCCTCGAGGATCCTTGCGTTACGCACGTACCAAGGTGCGTCTGTTAACATCCGCAGACATTTCCTCTGGACCCGTTCCAGAGATAAAATGTGGGTGGGGGCGGCATGGCCCCAGGCGGCTGACGCATATAGTAGAACAGATTTGATCATCGCTTTATAGAGAAGCAATTTGTTCTCCAGATTAAGTTCGCTCCTCATGTTGAGGATCGGGTACAAAGCGCAAATTCTGGAGTGCAACTTGGCTCTCAACGCTTCGATGTGATGCCTCCACGTGAGACCTCTGTCAATAATAAGCCCGAGGTACTTGACCTGCGGTGTCCATTCGATCCCCCTTCCCGAGATCGACAACACTGTGCGAGGTAGACTCCTTTTCCTCCCCAAGTAAATCAACTGCGTTCGCTGGGTTAACCCGGATCTTCCAGTCCAGGAACCACTGTTCAAGGCCATCGACTGCGGATTGCAGGTACGACATCCCTTGCTCACGGTCCGCTGAACTGGCGAGCAACGCGGTATCGTCGGCGTACAGGGAAATCTTCACGTAATTTGTTCTCGGTATGTCGCTGGTATATACCGAGTACAGCAGAGGGGATAAGACTGCACCCTGAGGAACTCCAGCTTCTATATGTCTGACGTCAGAAAGGACATTTTCAGCTTTGACCTGGAACGTCCTGCCTTTTAAAAAGGAGCTGATAAATCGCACCAAGCTTCGAGGAAAACCGAGAAGACTCATTTTGTAGAGAAGGCCCTCGTGCCAAACACGGTCGAAGGCCTTCGCCACGTCGAGCAGAAGAAGAAAGACGTCAAGCTTCTTATTCAGCTCGCAAATGGCCTCCTCGACCATCCGCAAAGCTTGTAGCTCCGTTGAGTGATTAGCACGGAAACCAAATTGTTCGTTTGGCAGGATGTTCCTGTCAATGACCTCGTCTGAGAGCCTCTGCAGAACGACGCGTTCAGTTAGCTTCCCCACCGAGCTGAGGAGACTGATAGGACGATGATTTTGTGGAAACTGGGGGTCCTGCCCTGTCTTCGGGATCATCACAATAGTAGCGTGCTTCCATCTACTAGGGAAGTACTTAAGGCGCAGGCATGTATTCACGAGATGTAGAATGGAATCAACTTGAATCTCCGGGAGTTTCTTCAGCATGACATTGCTGATAGAATCCACTCCCGGAGCCTTTTTTCTCTTTAACGCGCTGATGTGCGCCTTAATTTCTTCCCCAGTAGCTGGTCGGATCTCGTCATTATCTTCCTCCCGAAGCAGACGCCGAACCCTAGCTTCCACAAACTCATCCCTTTGATCATCATCCTCTTCATCGATGTTGAGGACAAACTGGCGCTCCATCGTGTCTGCAAAGGCTGTCGCCTTGTCAGCTGAAGCGTAGCACATGCCGTTAGGACCATGAAGTGGTGGTAAAATACCCTCCCTGCCCTTTTTCCTTTTGATGATTCGCCAAAGCTCACCATCTCCAGGTCCAAGAGCAGTAAGAGTATCCCTCCACCTTTCGTTCTTATAATCACGAATCGCGAATTTGACTTCGGTAGCCTTTTGGCTGGCTCTTATCTTATCGCCAGGGAACAGTGTCCTCTGATAGATCCTCCGAAGACGATTTCGCTCCCTGATGAGGGTTTTTATCCTCGGAGGGAACTCGTTGTAAGACTTCAGAGGACCCTGCTCACTGACTGTAGCGGCCTCAATAGCGTTCTTCAAAGTCCTCTCGAACGTGTCCACCGCTTCCTCCAACTCAGCTGGGGTCTGGAGTTCCTCGGGCACGACATATGCCCCTTCCAGAATCTCCGTGAAGAATTCCCAGTTCGTCGTACGACGCAGACAACTTGCTTGGGGGATCGGATCATCACCCAGCCATAAAATGACCGGATTATGATCAGAATCCAATTCGGACACAGGGTAGATCTCCCAGGTCCAGGGGATGTTCCTAGCCACCGCTATGTCTAGCACGTCAGGCCTAAAATTGCCAAAGTGTGTGGGCTCTGTGGGAGCGATCACATGATAATCACTCTGTTCCATATGTGCCCAGAGCACCCTACCGTTGCGGTTGGTAACTCGGCTCCATTGGGCGTGTTTCGCGTTAAAATCCCCGGCGACTACTATCGGCACATTGCTCTCCATTAGCACTGCATCCAGGGTATCTGGCTGAATCGCATTGACAGGGGAGTTGTAAGCTGAGACCACCCTAAGAGTACCTCTACTCGTCTCGATCTCGATGCCTACCATCTCCGTCCCATGACTACGCGCATCATCAATGCCGTATTGAGATACTTGAAGGGATCGTTTAGCCAGAATGGCGACTCCCCCTCCCCGTCTCCCAATACGGTCCTTTCTGAAGACTCTGTAGTTTGGAATTGTAATGCTCTCATTGTTGAGGTGGGTCTCCTGAAGAAGCATCAGGTCGACGTTATGTCTCGTGATGAACTCCTCCAAGTCCATCTTTCTCTCTCTGAAACCATTACAGTTCCAGAAAACAATCTTCAAGGAACTGGGCCTTGTGAGGTTGCCAGCCATTAATGGGTGGGCGGAATCACTGCGGGGTTGGGTACAAACATAGTTTGCAACACCGGGAACTGAATGAATAGCTGCCTCATCTGGTCAAAGGCAGCCAGAAAGTCATTGGCAGACCCCGCCGGGGCTGCAGGAAGAGGGCCTGAAGGGCCAGAAGTGCCAGAGGATGGCTTTCCCAACGCTTTCGCGAAGGAGAGCCCCTCACGTACAACTCCGGACTTGCCAGCGATCGCGGCCTGTGCTTTGGGCGCAGCTTGCTTGGCGCCTCCGGACTTAGCTGGAGCCCCCCTTCCCGTCCCTCGAGCGCTATCACTCTTAGGCTTAGGGAAGCTGGGGCACCCTCTGTAGTTGGCCGTGTGAGGCCCGCCGCAATTAAAGCATTTAGCTTTCTCGGCGCGCGGAATAGTGCATTCGGAAGACATGTGCTTGCCTGCGCACTTTACGCACGCCGGGATTGCCATGCAATTGCGTTGGGCATGGCCAAACCTCTGACACTTATGGCATTGACCCACAATGCCTCTCGTCCTCTGCGGTTCCGTAGTGATACGGATGTGGAGGACATCCGTAACCTGATAAATCGACCTCTCGTTCTTTGGAACGAGCACGAGTACGAGAGGCATCGGTCTGCCATCCCTCTTCATAAGTCTCGAAACGTTTGCAGGATGAAATCCTTTGTCCTGCAGCTCATCGGCGATGTCACCGCATTCAACATCTTCAGGTACACCCCGGAAGATAACCCTGAGAGGTTTGTCCTCCGGAAAGGTGTACGTGTGGTGGGGGATCTTTTCCTCCACCAGCAGATGTGATAATCTGCGATAATCATCCAAAGACTCCGGCTGCACCCTTATCCCGCTTTGGATATTCTTGGCATGACCGAATCGAATCTTCCTTTCAGTGCATTTCCTGTTCACCATCGCCCAGACTTCTTTACGCCTCACCGTGATCGGTGGGATCTGTTGTCTCTTTGGGAGAGGCGCGGCCTCACCCTGAACTTTAGAGGTAGAAGGACTTGGATCGCAAGCCTTTTTTGGCTCGTCTCCTCTACCTACAACAGTATTGGTGTCTGGAATATCACCAAAACCGTTCTCGCTCCCTGTAAATAGGGGCGGGGCTCCTTCGCTCGCCTCGACTTGAGGGGCGGAGTCAAGTTCCATCATATTTTCATTATCGGGATTCTTCCCTACGACATCTGTAATGGAAGTAGTGTCAGAGGAGACCGATGCTCTGGAGCCCAGTCTCCTCTTACACTTCTTTTTCGGCCTGCTACTCCCCAGGGCAGGGAAAGCTTTGTTCTTCTCAATAATGCTTTCAGCATCAACCATATCATCATTATTTTCAATTGCCACTTTCTTAACTCCGTACTTTTGTAGTAGAAGTCGGAACATCTTAGTGATTTCCTCCTTCGACGCTTTATCTAGGAAAGCTTCAACGTCATCCATTTTACAAAGTGCACCCTCTACACTCGTCATCATGAACAGTACTTTGTCAATGATAAATTCAAAAAAGATTGAAAAACTCGCCAAATTGCTACTCACCCTACTCTCAAACACCCGTTCGCACAATAACACTGGCCCCGTAAATACTTACGGGGCTTCGCAAATTACCACCACGAAAGCTCTACTAAACACGTCTACACGCCAAGGCACACCAGACGTGAATGAACAACCAACGTGCTTTCTAACCGAAAACTGCCGAACTAAGAAATCAGTGAGAATGTTGGTAAGGTAGGAACTATTTCGCGCTGCTCTATATTTCAATTTGGCTATCATCCGTCCATTTCGGAAAGATTCATCTCCTAAACGACATTCAGCCCTATGCTGTATCACTTCCGTTAAAAATAACGTCACCGTTATTCGCCATTTCCGTTATTTTGCTATTGCATGGTGATAGCAAAATAACGGAAATGGCGAATGACGGTGACGTTATTTTTGACGGAAGTGATACAGCATAGGGCTGATTGTCTGGATATTCCCTATCAGTTGGAAGTTGCACTGTTATTATGGGTCTTTCTATTGAAGTAAAACAAAAGTAAGTATTGACTCATTTCCTTCAATTGCTGACCAAAAAAAATCTCAATTTTCGATATCGAATTCTGAAAGGATTGAAGTACTTATTGAATATATTGACCAAACTTGAGTTTTCCAAGTAAAACCGTTTCCAAATGCAATATGAACTTGGAATACACGAAATTCATCGCCCACCTTAACGGTCTCGCCCTTTTGAAAAGTGCTTAGTGCTTAGTGCTCAGTGCTCGCTAAATCGAATTATTTTTTGAAAGTGCTTAGTAATCGCGAGCAGTTCATGAAAAAAAGTGCTTAGTGCTCAGGACTCCCGAGCACTTTTCAAGAGTGCTTAGTGCTTAGTACTCGAAGCACTTTTTTTCAGTGCTCGGCACACCTTTGGTCTGGTTCTCAGCCGGACACTACGGCGGCCGCGGGTGATTCATTCACTGGCTACCAGTCCCGCAGCGTCCGATCTGAGGCCCCTCCTTGGCTCCCATCGAAGACAGGTTTTTCAGTTCTCGCTGCGAGTTCCTTCATTCCAGCTTCTCATGAAAGTCCTGGTAGGGCTGTTTCCCAGCCGGACGATGCGGCGGCCGCTGGCGATTAATTCACCAGCTACCAGTTCCGCAGCTCCCGATCCTAGGCCCCTCCTCGGCTCCCACTGGAAACAGGTTAATTAGTTGTCGCATCCCCCTGTAATGTATAAATGTGTGTTTTGGGTGTCGGAGGAATCATGAGTGTGTTTGGCGTCGGTGTACGGTGAGCTAGGGACTCACCGGTCGCTACTCCGGTTGGCTGCGGCGCCTCAGCCACCCCTAGAGTCCGCTTCACTCTCGTTAGCCATCATGACAGGTCATGTCGTTGCCCAGGATTCACCACGTGGAGGTGAGAGTAGCGATGAAATGCCCGGACTCCAGGCACCCCCTTGAACCCCTTGTCTTCCCATACTAGATGCATCCATTTTCTAAGTAAAAATAAATGTTACCAAAATTTCATAAAATTAATATTTTTTATATTTTTGCAAATATTTCATTTGGAATGTGTCCCAGAACAGAGGAAGAAGCCTGTATGTGTATTCATAGGCGTATTACGAATTCGTTTACTAATAATTTATCTCAAGAATTCCGTTTTTGAAAAAGAGCCATAACTGGACTTTCTACTCTTCACGTAACAGCAACAGGTGAATGAATAATTCCAGCATCATTCCAGGCCTGGAAAGGGACGGCAGTTTCAAGAAACAGAGGTAAGTTTATCCAAATAATCATTCCCCTTTCTCGTGTTTTGGGTTAATTTTCTCTTATCCTCAAAGAAGAAGAAAGAAATAAATGTTATAAAAAGTCCTTACATGTTCTTTCAAAGACTTGCTCAAAAAAATGGAATTAATTTTTTCTGCATCATACGTGCGATTCCTAGTATTTAACAAAATTGAAGATGTGAATGACTATGACTGGTCAATAAAAAATAAATTACATTTCAATATGAATAAATACAATGTGCTAAAATTTTCAAAAAATATACATCAATATTAGAAAGAGTTAATGAGATTCCCGATCTGGGGTTGATATTTCAAACCAATCTTAAGTTTGACCAGCACATATCAAAAACAGCAAGAGAATACGAACTTCTCTTATGAATTTTGTAAAGAGAGCTACCAATGAATTCACTAATATCGTCATTTCTTGTACTCGTCCGAACAAAATTGGAGTATGCATGCATCTGGGATCCTCAAAATAAAAGTTTAATTGAAATTTTAGATACCATTCAAAACATGGACTATATCGCTCCTCAAACATAGAAGAGTCCATCGTAATTTATTGTTTATATTCAAAATAGTCAATTCTCACGACGATTCTCAATATTTACTGAGTCACATTTCCCTTTATTCATCACTACATAGCACACTTCCGAATAATATAATTTTCATCTTCAATCTTCAACTTGGACCTTTAAATGATATGTGTTCTTCATTCAATGCATACAATAAAAAGGTAGGTTCCGGTTAAGATGCCTAAAAACCCTAGTGTGTCGACTGATTAGATTTTTTTGAAGATAAAACAAATGAAAAAGTGGTCTATTTCTGTAATCGGATCCAGAGATGGCGCCTCGTCCTCATGTCAATATTCCAGGGACATAGTGATTGTTGTTGATTGAATTTGACGGAATGTCAATAAACTTTTTAAATATCATTCCAAAGCAATATAGTTTCCATACTCGAAGTGGAAGACCAAATTTTTGGAAAAATAACACCACACAAAATGTGTTATTTTTTAAAATAATGTAAATACCGTTTGAAAGTCAAAATATAGTTGTGGCAGAATAAAAAATTTCGTGGTACAATATCATTGACTATCAATGATGTTCGTTTCTTTATTTTTCTGTACTTTATATTATTTTCCTAAATAAGTTGACCATAATCCGTTTTTGTGTGGAAAAAATTCAGAGAGATGAACACAATAATTCATTTATGTCTAATACCGAAAGTGAGTACCTGCTACTTAAAATCTGTAAAATATACTTTGGAACCAATTTGGAACTTACATTTTATTTCTTAACTCGCCATGCTCTAATAAACATGGCAAACATTTTTTCAAGTCGATTCAATCAACTGGGTGCGTGTTGTTATACCCTACTGTTTCTTTAAATATTCCATAAGTTTAAGTTGCGAAAGTTCGTGACAAATTAAAAAAAATCACCACTTCTACTGAAATCTATCAATTTTGCATATATCATCAAGCTTGTTTAGCTTTTCTTATTTTACCATTCGTTTTCGTAAAATCTTTTCAGTGTGGTTAGATCATCCAAAAATAAATTTTCTGTCGAGAAAGAATTGCACAATAAAAGAAACATCTTTACTATTACATGACATACAGGTTTTAAAATAGCGAAAGACCATTGTAAAACACAACTCATCACACATATCACTTCTGAAAAGCAATTAAACTCAAAATAAGCTACAAAATTATTACTTTATATATACTTTATTATAGAGAACTTTAAAAGGAAAAGTCGGATACAATGGCGCAGATACTTGCGCATGCGCATGTTGGGCAGATGTCAGATAGGCACAAGCACAAGATTGACAGATTCTAATGGTGAATTTCCATGTAGCTGAATTTCAATACTTTTATGTGAGATGTGTGATTATTATTTATTCCAGTGAATTGCATATCAGCAAAATACAAATTATATAATATAAGTCGAAATGTAACTAATAAAACTGCTTGCGGACAGTGATTCTGTAAATTTGAATAATAATGTTGTTTTATTAATTTCATGCTCGTGCGTAATACTAGAAACTTCTGTTCATGAAAATTCACCCTAACAAGAAAACCGACGGTGGCGGTTCACGAAGTATCGCGGGATTTTTGGAAAATAGACCGCGATTTCATTTGTTTTCTCATTATCAAGCAAGCGAATGTCCGGCGTTTTATTCTACAGTTTTACAGGTATGAGTCGGCACACCAGGGTTTTTACGCATCTTAGTTCCGATATATTTGACGTCTCTGTGCGCGAATTTAAGCGTTGCCTCAATAGCTTAATTTGAAAATATAAATTGGTAGGTTTCTTCGCTGGTTTTAGTTGGTATTTCTGTTAGCATCATTAGGTATATATTGATGGATCTGTTTATATGAGTTTATACAGATATAAGTATTGTTAACTGCTTTTTTCAGTACTAGTTTTGACTAAGATTAAACAGAAACATGTAGTTAGGTTAAGCATGTTTGTTTCTTCATAAATAAACTCCAAATTCTCAGTTTTATCACGTCTTGTAAGCCTTCAGGTCAACAATACAAATATGTGATATCAGAATCAGATGCCCATTACCTACTTGATTTGATGTAATAAGCAATAAGGGACATTATCATGATCTTAAATTCATTTCCAGCATTGTTTTTGAAGTCACGATACCGAGATATAATTATTAAGAATAGCGTGTGTTATACGTGCTCACTATTTTATTGAACCTACATCATAATCTTCATCAAATATCTTTTAGCTAGGAATCACACTGAGCGACCATTATCGACCGTCCAGCAACGACCAAAATTTGAAGGGATCAATAAAAACTTTCAAACCACAATGATCGACCAAAATTTTCAGCAGATTGGAATTTCAGACCAGTGGCGGATCCAAGTTACTGTTAAGGGGGGGGTAATGGATATAAAAGTTCTCATTTTTTGAGGGGGTGCTCATAATTCAGAAGGGGTGCAAGAAGGGGGTGATATTTTCATACTATAAATTGTCAAATTGAGAATAGAAATCGACCTGTTTCAGGTTTTTTCAACGGATACATAATTTACAGTGTCAATATTTTTAAATTTTAATAAAAAAAATTCTCAGTTATGGTTGCACCAAATATGAAACACTTAGTATTGCTGAACAGATAATGAAAATCCCTTTCGAACAAGATGCCACACGACCCCCCTTCTCATTTAAAATTTTTGAGGGGGTGCTCATAATTCAGAGGGGGTGCAAGAAGGAGGTAATATTTTCATACTGTAAATTGTCAAATTGCCAATAAAAATTGACCTGTTTCAGGATTTTTTCATAAAATATATAATAACGCTAAAAATGAATTTATTCCATACCTTTGGACCGCACTGTATAAAGAACAACAGCATCCTCCTCATCACTTAAACTCGTCATTATGGAACATGAATTGGTTCAGAAACGTACGCGAAGTGCGATACAAATCGTCCCGTGTACGATTCACCCTTCAATTACATCTAATAGATCGTATGTGACGTACATTCCGCTTTGACTTCGAGACGTAACCGCTTCGAGTGCCAGTAGACCCGTGTGCGGAGGCTCTAGCTCTCGACTCCGATTGCATGTCAAGTTCTGCGTTATCAGATTTGTGTATGTGACGGTTAAACGTCAAATATAAGTAATCACGCTAGGCATACATTTAAAAATGAGCAGATTACTGGTTTAATCAAATGTGTATTTAATTCGATGTCAATGTTTCCTGTTTTTTTATACTTTATATATTTCTCAGATCAACTTCCTCTAATTCTACCGAATTTCAGATTTTTATCTTTCACTTCGTGAAATAGTCTGATAAAATACCACGCGTGATTGTATTTTCTCACAAACCAAAGGCAAGAAAACTTCGAAGCTGGAAGTATTTTGGAAACACCCAAATCGTCTGCTTTGATTTTGTGTTCATCTACTGCTATTTCCTCCCCAAAAACAACGTGGCCGAAATATCGTACTTTCTGGAACAGATTGCATTTCTCAGTTGCAGGAATCTCTTCCAGGGTTTTCATGCGATCTTCGAGTGATCTGCCACAATAATATCGTTGAGATATACTAGACAGTCCTCTCAGAACCATCTCCATCATTCGAATTTGGCTGCAATGGCATAACCATGAACTGCCCACACTGCCACAGTGCTGAACCGACGGTAAACGTTTTGTCTTTGTTCAGATGCCTTGCGGTACCCTATCAAACAGTGAGATGCATTGAACAGCTGATGCCGCTCTGGAGGACTCGATTTACCATAACATCTGGTCAAGTCAGGGTCCAAACAGAACAGGTTATCTTTAGAAGGGGCGTGTTTCAGGGAGACTCGCTCAGTCCTCTTCTCTTCTGCATCTCACTACTGCCATTGTCCGTTGCACTACGAAAAACCCGCGGGTACAACTGCGGCGGAGGCATAAGGTCACCCATCTGTTTTACATGGATGACCTTAAACTTTATGCCTCCGGAGAGAAGGACCTTCATCAGTCCTTAAGGGTGGTGCAAGAGTACACGCATGCTATCAGAATGGAGTTTGGGATCGACAAATGTGCCACGGTTCATCTCAAAAGAGGACGATGCGAGGAATACGGAGAGGACGTTCAGCTCGTAGACGAAAGCATCCTACATCATCTGGATGCCGGAGAGACGTATACCTACCTAGGGGTGGAACAATGCTACTGTCAAAAACTCTCTCCGCGGCAAGTATCAGCACAAACTCCGACAGATCAGATCTGGTCATCAGAACTGTCAGGGAAGAACAAAGTTGCTGCAACTAATATGCTTGCCGTTCCGATTCTAATCTACTCCTTTGGAGTAATGGAATGGACACAGGAAGAGCTGCGACAACTTGAGCTTGCATCCTAAATCGTCTGTTCCACGGTTATACTTCCCCAGACAGCAGGGAGGCCGTGGACTTTTGAGTTTGGAGTGTCTACACAACAGAATGGTACTGGATGGAGCATGTAATGTCATCAGGAGTTCAGATCTTCTCTGCTTGGTATGCGATCATGAAAAAGCATGGATTGGAGCATTTCTTTTCAAGGCAGCAACCCGTGCAGCCAATGAACTCGGTCTCGTATTCGACACTGAACGGACGAACCCAAACTGTCACCGAGTTGGATCCCGTTCAGCAAAAAGCCCACGACAAAGCTGTGGAGTGTGACAGGCTCCTACAGCTACATAGGGATAAGTCAATGCATGGGGCCTTCTTCAAGAACATTGAAGACCTTGGCTTATCCAGAAACCTGACATTCGCTTTTCTCAGGGCAAGTGGGCTGAAGTCGGAAACCGAGGGATTCATAATGGCCTGCCAGGATGGTGTCTTCAACACCCTCGTCTACCGTAGTCGCGTGATGGGTATAGAGGTCCCTGACACTGGATGCAAAGCGTGTCGTGGGGCAGCTGAGACCATAATGCATTTGCTGTCAGCTTGTCCAGCGTATGCGGTCTCAGCCTATATCCACAGGCATAACGCGGCCCTACGAGTGTTGTACTACTATCTACGACACTTGTACGGCGCAGACGAGACACCGGTGTTGCCTTATGCTCCGGGGGATATTGAGTCCGTTGTGGAGAATGAGAAGTGCCGAATCCATTGGAACTACTCATTCCCCACCCTCAGGCAAATACAAGCCAATAAGCCTGACGTAGTCCTCCTCGACCATCAAAGTAGGACGATTTTCGTCATTGAGTTTTCAGCTCCTGGCGAAACGAACATCGTCCGAAAAGAGGAGGAAAAACGAACTAAATATCGAGATCTTCTCTTTGGACTCCGCAGGCTTTATCCAAACCATTCTGTCAAGATATTGGTTCTGATAATAGGGGTCCTTGGTGGAATGATGGACACGCTGCTCTCAAATCTGAAAATCATACCGGCATGCCGTGATGCGGCAGAAAACCTAGCCGGAAGAATGCAGAAGGCCGTTATTCTTGGTTCACTCCGTTTACTCAGGGCACATGATTCTCGGACCCAGTAATCACTCACCCCACGGACGTGGGGAGTGTTTGCTAGGGTTAATGATACACCAGCGCGCCCTCCGGTAGTATCGAAGCTCCGGAGACAGGGCCTGACTGGTACATTCCGTACGGAAAAAATATAAATAAATAATAATTAACACTCATAAACACTCGTTGAGTGTACCCAAAGGCATAGTATGCGGGTAGAGGACGGCTATTATTATCATTTGCCGTGTAAGTAGTTTCGTTCATTCTCCATTGGTTTTTGGCGTCATATTGAAGTCGACATGTAGTCGAAGTGCTTTTTCTGGAATCTAGAGATGGCGCTGGATATATACTTCAGTATTTATGAGGGATCCCCAGTTAAGACTGAAAATATTTCATGTATGTAGGTACGTAGGTGTTTCCCCAATGAAATCAAAAAATTATACAATCTTTGATATTATAAAGAGCGTTGCAATGTTTACCAGTCTTTCTCGTTATACGCAAAATGGCCACATCGCCAACACTTTTTTTGTTAAACGGGTCACGTCTATTTTGCGCGATAAAGGCCTTTCACTTTTTTCCGCAATACGAAAACTGTTCACTACACGAACACTTATTCTATATAATTTATTTTTACCGCAAAATAATTAATTTATTTGAATAACTTCAATTATCTAATCGTCTCGCACTGGTACTGTTAAATATGCAACACTATTCAAATCTAAGTCTGCTAACTGTTTGAATTGTAACTGCCTCACTGGTCATGAGCTAACTGCAGTAATATTTTTTCAAAACATTCCCGATGCTTCGAGAGACGACGAGAGGGTTCGCTCTTACCGTTATTCAGAACAATTTGGAAGATTCCAGACGTGTTGAGGAGGAATGACACACTGCATTCCTTACGAGCTGTGTGACAATGTCATGCAATAATATTGCATTGGTCTATGTTTTAAGTTAGTTTGAAATCCATTGCAAAATTTTCATCTCACAGACAAATATTGTTATTATTATGTTTTCTTTTTTTAAATATCACATATTATTGGAATGATATTACAATGCCATTTAGTTCAGAGCCATGTTCAATGTTGGTTTGAAATCGACTGGAAAATTGGTACAGAACAGACAAACATTATTATCAAGTTATCATGATTAACATACAGGGTGGGGCACCTAAAACGAAACAGATCGAATATCTTCAAAACACATGTGTTGTGAAGAAAATGCAAACACACGTCGATTTTTAATACAAGGGGGGCATCTTACTATCATACCTCTCCACCGACCCCTTGGTCACTATCACCCAAACAATTTGAATAGGAAGAGTAGTAAGTGTGACACATCATTAAAAAGGTAATTTCATAAGGAATTCAGCCATGTCAATTTTCGCTACCTAACTTTCTATTTTGGCGCCCTCTTGCGGGAAAAACAACTGATCCGTATTCCAAATTATGATACATCATATGCGAGCTAATTTGACATAAATTCGGTGACAATGCATTATGGAATTCTTCTAAGGAAAAAAAAAAACAAAATGGCGGCTCCAAAATGCGGCCAAGATTTAAAATTATGGTCCGATTTGATTCAAACTTGATAAGTGGTGGTTTTCAGGGTCGGAATCTATAAACTGTTTGTCAGTGCAAAAAAACAAGATGGTGGCTCCAAGATGGCGGACGAAATTTGTAATTATGGTCCGTTTCACCCGCCGTCTTGTTTTTGTATCGACAAAAAAATCATAACTTCCGGCCCTGAAAATCCCCACATACTAATTTTGATTCGAATCGGACCATGATTACAAATTTCATACGCCATCTTGTTATATTTTGCATTGACAAACAATTCATAATTTCTTACCCTGAAAACCACCACTTATCACGTTTGAATCCAATCGGATCATAATTTTAAATCTTGTCCGCCATTTTGTTTTCACCCTTAGAAAAATTCCCTGATGCATTGTCACCAAATTTATGTCAAATTAGCTTGCAAATGAAGTATCATAATTTGGAATACAGATCAGTTGTTTTTTCCGCAAGAGGGCTCCAAAATAGAAAGTTGGGTAGCAAAAATTGACATGGCTGAATTCCTTATGAAATTTCCATTTAATGATGTGTATCATACTTACTACTTTCCCTATTTTAAAATTGTTTGGGTGATACTGACCAAGGGGTGGGGGGAGAGGTATGACAGTTGAGGTTATGATAGGATGATGTCCCCCTTGGATTAAAAATCGACGTGTTTTTGCATTTTCTTCATAACATATGTGTTTTGAAGATATTCGATCTGTTTCGTTTTCGGTGCCCTACCCTGTATGTAATGATATCGCCTTGCCATTCAGTGCTGAGCTATGTTTAAGTTTGTTAAAATTCTATTGCAAAATTTGTACTGAACAAACACTATTATTATTATCATATTGCTTCAACATATGCTTTATTGCATTATCATTCAGTTCTGAGGTATGTTCAAATTCAAGTCTCTATAGCACTCTAGCTCCTCTGGAACATAGTTTGAAATCCATTTTAAAATTTGTATCAAACAAACAAACAAACATTCAGCCCAATGCTGTATCACTTCCGTTAAAAATAACGTCACCGTTATTCGCCATTTCCGTTATTTTGCTATTGCTTGGTAATAGCAAAATAACGGAAATGGCGAATAACGGTGACGTTATTTTTGACGGAAGTGATACAGCATAGGGCTGAATATCAGTATTGTTATCATTATTAATTTATCAATATATTCTGAGCTCTTTTCAAATTTAAGTTTTAAGCGCATTGGAAACTTTGTTTAAAATCGATTTCAAAATGTGTACCGAATAAACAAATAAATGGACAAGAAAGCGAGTTAAAAAACATAATAATAATAGAAAACAATCAAGTAAATGGGAGACAGGCGGCTCAAATTTTGTCAGACCTACCCTAGCACTGATGAGGAGGAAGAACCATGAAACTAATCTGCAGTTACAAGAAACACTACAGTTCGATTATTTTATCTTTACCCATGCGTCATCAATTTATAATCGAAGAAATCACATCTAACATCTCTTTCTAACAACCGCTATGAGCGAATCAAAATTCGTTAACATTTGTCTTCTAAGCTAAGAATTATGTGATGATGACGCACGGGTAAAGATAAAATAATCGAACTGTATAGGATCTCTTCAATTGAAGGAATAATGCAAGTTTCTGTAGAGTGAAATAGGTGGTCGGTAGCGAAAGCGGTCAGATGTCGGCCGTTGAAACTTCTACTAGCGCTTGGCCAGGTTCGAATCCTGAGTGTGAGAAAATGTTTCTCAATTTCATCGGGGTCGATAGGCGATGTGAATTGTTTAGATGCCAATCTCGACATCTGGTGCTTGTTTGGAGTGCGCACCGACCACCCGGGGTAGTGCTGTTGGTTTTTTAGGTTTTCTTACAGCTGAAAAGTGAAGAAGCCACCAAAAAATCAATAAGTCGCCCAGAGCGCCACGGCAAATAATAATAATAGCTGTCCACTACACACACAGGCTATGCCTTTGGGTACACTCTGACTATTTATGAGGGAGTATTATTATTATTATCAAGTAAATGTTCTCATTTTACATGCACCTTGCAACTCACTTTGTAGGTTTATCAAAGAGAGTTTTTTTCGACTTGGTCGACATACTTACCTGTCCCATAGCGATGTTTTATATTCAGATTTTCTGAAAATTTTGATGAACTGAGAATGTTCTATGCACAAAATTTGTTTTCAATGCCAATCAATTATTAGATGTTTTTCAAACAATAACAATAGGTGTATTCTTTCGTTTTGATCAATCTGAACGAACTGAAGTGATCTAACTGTTGAATTACGTGCTCGAAATGCAACAGTTGGATCACTTCATTTCAGTTTGTTGAGTTTAATCAAAACGAAAGAATATATCTAATGAGTAGGTAGTCAAACAAACATGTTTTCAATTTTTTTTTATATGTAGAAGGAATTTGTTACAGAAATATTTTGCGTTTAGGTCCGATTTCATGATGAACTCAAAGTGTCATTTAGTTTAAATAAATGTCAGACTGACACAAGCTGCCAATTGCAACTCAATAATGGTAGTCACAGTCTAACGGCCATTTAAATTAAATGCTACCTTAAGTTCATTATGAAATCGGGCTTTACGTCAATATAAGTCATCCTTCAGTTTTAATGAAACATTTTCCACCTTGACATATACAACGATGTAATGTACTATTTTATTAAACTTTATAGTGGCATTGATTGCTGTGATCAGTAGCCACTATGTCTGGGTAGGCTGTGTCACTTACTCCATATGCCACCTTAGGAGCAGCACTGTTAATTTGAATGCAACAGTGAATCATGCAGGGGACTTCACGTCAGTCGAGCCAAATTTCAATAATTTAATCAATCAAATCATCATTATTGAAATACTATTTTCTGTCCTGAGGATTGGTGAATTTTCATGAAATTTCATATTATACCTATCTTCACTTGTATTCACTATGGTTAATGTGCATTTTTAGATTTGGCTATAAACGTGATTTGGACTCTCATTCTAATTGAGAATCATTTCAAGAATTCTCTCAAAAAAATATATACAATTTAAACATTCAATTGATGCATTTCATATATTAATGCATCCATTTCAAGTTTCAACGGTTTGTGTGTTATATTTCAATAATCAATTTGTAATTTGTGAAAATAACATTTTTACTATTGATTAAAATAATATAGTCTACTATTTGAAAATATCTATCCCAGAATGTGATAAACTATGTTATTACCACAACTTCCTAAGCAGGCTGTTGAAAGTACTACTTGTTAAAATTCTACAGGACACATTTCTATTTACAGAAAATATATATACTACCTATCCTCCTTTGGTTTGGTAGGTATTCAACTTTATATATCAAGAGGAGAGTTCACTTCGAGAACAAAAATAAATTGTATAGTCATATAATTCTGTGTTATAAAGAATAAACTGTAGTAATTAATATATTGAAATAACTTTACAATGTTAGCTTCTCACATCCTTGATTGTTGCTGGAACTTTGATTTCTAAACCATTCAATTTTTCACTCAGAATAATTTGACAACCTAGTCTGGATGTTTCTGTCATATCATAAGCTAAATCTAGCATATCTAACTCTTCATCTGTGGGCTTTTCAGGCAAAGAATTGTAATCCTCAGGTTTCAGTATCAAATGACATGTGGAACAAGTTAAAGTACCTTCACATGCACCAAATCCATCCAAATCTATACTATTATTGACTACTACATCAAGAAGCGAATCACCAATCTTTCCTTTAACTTTGATGCGCTCTCCACTATTTCTTATGAATGTAACTTCCACCCTGAAATCCATGAATTTAAAAAATGTCTGATCACTGTACTTTTCCTTACTCTTTTCTATCCAAAGCTGGCTGTTCGTTGGAGAATAATTTTGCGATTATTTGCGGTCGAACAACTTTAAGATTTCTTGAAAAAACTGAACTACACCTTGCAAAGTTTCTGAGGGCCATTATTTCGACACAACTCTTTACAAGTACTCCTGTAAATTGTTATAGTCCATCAACACAGTGCACCGTAAATATGAAGCAATGAATGTATCACTTTAATAATCAATAGTGGATGAGGTCTTTCGAAGATAAGTTTTCATTTTCAATATGTAGTTATATCGTTATTTGTAATCCATTTTATCTAATCATTATAAAACTGACCCTTGTCGGCCTTGACCCACCAACATTTTGTGTCACTTGTCGGTCAGTGTTTCGCAGTTTCGCTGCCAAAATGAGCAACCAAAAAATTCCAGCGGATGACAAGTGGCAAGGACATCCATTCAATATTGAACAATTGAACACTATTATTGTAGAGGTTGCGTTTAGTGGTTTACTCTCCTTGGCTCGAAATTATATGAGGGAAATATACTCCACATTAATATTTTCTGAAAGCGTTGTTTTAAACAATACCAGAAGATAAATTCATTGACTGCACGCTGCGCCATCTTTCAAAGACTAGAACAACCAGTTGTGAACTAGTCGCTATTGTCTCCAATGTAGGAGATTTCGATTTTAGCAATGACCAGTGTTTGAGGAGAAAGACGCTAGTTGGCCAAATGTTAGTGGAAATCGCGTTTGATAAAACTCATAAAACTGCTCAAGACATTTAGCCGTATAACGATGACCTTGTTAGAAATTACCAAAATGGTCCACATTAAATATTAAATGAAAGACACTTTTTGACGAAAGATCATTATAACTCGTAATATGGATGTACTCTTCCTCAAAAACCTACAGAATTAGTATTTTATTATTAGAAAGCAATTACTGTTCCCTACGACCGTTGAATAATATCTGTAAGGTTCTTAGATAAAGTTTTTTACAAGAAATACTTTGATTGATCTCTTAAATTTATAACCAAAAACCCCGAACATGTATTTATTTATGTAAGCTACCAAAATTATGTTTCGATTCATATATAAATAAGGTTACATTATGTACTAAATTCAAAATTCAAAAATATGTATGAAGGTATTTGATGGAGGATATCAAAATAAATAGCACAGTTACATTGCCATATTTTGTACGACGGTATTTTCAGATTTGCCATCCGACGTTTCGTTTCTTGGCCCTCATCATCAACTTTAACTTTTCTCATGTAGCCTAATCAAATGGTAGTTTGAGGTGGAAAGTTCTAGTGTAATTGTTTTTAATGGTTTATGTTATGGTTTTGAGTGTGCTAACACGAATCTAAAGTTGTCCACCAAAAATTCTACTGGCAAATATGAGAAATCATCAAAAAAACAATAAAAATTATGTTTTTTAGTGATTTTCAGCTTTCTACTTGGAGAGCAAGCTGTTTAAACAAAAATTTAAATTAGGAGGGGAAAATTATCTACTATTTATATCTCCTTATACTTTCTTGTATGTCATATGGTTTCCATGCAAAAGAGTGTTGAAGTTTTAGTGAAATCAGTGATTTTTGGAAAAAAATTTAAAAAATCAACCAATTTATAATTTTGATATCATGTAGATGAACATTATGTACAGGCTAATAAAAGACACGAATTTCTTCAGAATTTGTCAGTATTTATGCACCAAAATACGAATATTAGACACAGATTCCATGGTTTCTCGACGCCTGAAACAAATCTGCGTATAGGGGGAAAAAGCACATAAGTCAAAATGAGCCACTTAACATAAGTCTGACTTATATTATTATTACCCACCGTATATCGTAGCATTTCGACTAATGTGTATATACACAATCATTTCAACCTACTAACGTTTCGTTATTGACTTATGTGATTTTACACAGTTATACATTTGCAGTTGTTTTCGACGAATATGACTTAATACAAAAATGCGATATTTTGACTTATGTGCTTATTCCCACTATACGCAGAAATAATCATTGACTTAATTCAATGAATTCAACAATATATTAATGCCATATAAAAGCATTACCTATTAAGACATTTCTTTGCAATTTATATATATAATATATAATAATAATAATAATAATCCCTCATAAACACTCGTTGAGTGTACCCAAAGGCATAGCCTGTGCGGGTAGAGGACGGCTATTATTATTATTTGCCGTAGCGCTCCGGGGCGACTTACTGATGTTTTAGGTGATGTATTCACTTTTCAGCTGTAGGAAAACTCGGAAAAACCTACAGCACCACCTCGGGTGGTCGGTGTGCACTCCAAGCTAGCACTAGTCGAGATTGGCATCTAGACAACTTACAATACACTTGCTTTTCAACAAGGCATGCGGCCGCCTATCGAATCCGATATAAAGTAGTTGAGAAAAATTCTCGTACCTACATCGGATTCGAACCGACTATCGCTATGCTGGAGTTTCGAACGGCCTGTGCATTAGACCGCTGATCCACCGACCACCTTGCATATATGTCTCTAATCGAGCCTTCTTATGTACGGGTTCCATACCTCCTTCGCAGGGCCTCCTGATCAAAAACACAAATTAATTGTGGGAGAAAAAATGAAGGTGCGAAAGAATTATTCATGTATAGTTACCTTCAAGTAGATCAGGGAACTCCGAATCATCCTCTGCTTCTTCTTCTGTCTGCAACGGGCATTTTATTACAGCCATTCTCACAGTTCAGACACACACTGGAACAGATAAGGCCTACTTTTTTGCATCCACAGTTGATCTGACAGGTCTTCTTGCACTTACAGGATATAACTTTCAAAACTGCTTCTGGTGCTGGTGGCTGTAGCGTTGGTACTGGCTGCAGACCCCCTTTGGTTTTTTTCCAACCCCATTGCTCGGGATCTTTTTCATTTCCAAGCCACTGTTGCACTTGAAAGTATACCTTCAAAGAATGTTGTTGTGCTGCAGCTTCTGTAGGAGGTAAGGATGCCAAATGGGCTGTTGTTCTGTATGCAGACCTAAGGTAGCATTTATATCTCAATTTGTTCAAGGACGTGTCTTCCTTCTCATTCATTTTATACACTGCAGTAAAAAAGGTAAGGCCAGCATTAATAACAGCGTCAGCATGTGCCGTAGGATCTTTAAAAATTTGAATGGTCCTGATTAGAGCAGGGTTTTTCTTAAGGGTTTGGAGAAACTTTATATTTCCAACTTTGAATGAGGCTGAAGTTGTGTCACATCCTCCCATGACATGTAGAAACAGTATGTTGTCACTTATGGATTGCTCTGTTGTGCAGTCAGGTGAAAAAATGAGTTGTGAAACTGCTCCTTTATTTGGCTTTGAAAAGTATACATTCGAATGTTACGCTGTTGTGCAAGATGCATTGCTGTGGTGACAATAAGTGTATCTGCGTCCTCATGTGCCTGCTTTGTGTGAATTCCGGCTCCTGTTAATTTGTTCATCAATATTGTAATAAGACGAATTTTGTTTTTCATATTGCCCAGGATTTTTCTTTTGGCACTGTTGCGATCATTGTTTCGTCAAATATGATATCTACTGATATCTGTTTGCGTGATCTTCTTGCTCGCTCAGCATATTTAGAACCATCTTGAGGGTAACCATCAAATACGACTACAGCACTGTCTTTGTACTTGGACTTAACAAATGCAACATAACTTTCACAAATTGACGAAAATGATTGACCTCGGTCCACACGACCTTGTGGAGCAAGTATCCTCCATCTATGACGTACACACACCCTTGGAGATTTGTCTCTTCAGTTGGTGTAAATGCTTTGTATAAAACAGACTTGGTTCCTTTTCCCATGCCATATTTATCAAAAAGAGGCAACGAATAAGGGCACAGTTCATTTTTTAAGATCTCTTCAAAATCTTCGTGCTGTCATCATGACAAACATAAACCTTCAAACCCACTACATATTTAGCAAATATTCTGTGAGATTTGCAATACGTTTTAAACAGTTACGTATTTTATATTATTTTGTATTAATGTCAGCAGCCTAGAAAGGTCAGTCAAAAATTAATTCTGACAATTATGTTATCAGTTCAATGCAAATCGACAGTAATAATTAATTAAATAAGTTGCGCTTTTCATTTTCCTACACCTAGTGCCGTACCTTAATAAATCATTATTTGCTTTTTGCATGAACATAGAAAAAATGTTGTATGCAACTCGTGCAAAAATTGTTTATTGCGCTCGACATGTGACAATGTTGTCCAACTCGGCCTAACGGCCTCATCGAACAATTTCACGTCGAGTGCAATGAACACTTACTTTTTGCACTTGTTGAATAAATAACTATTTTGCTGTGAAGAACAAAAAAATATAAGGCGACATGAATTGTAAGTATTTTATTTCCTCTTTATTTATTATATGATTACTTTCTGCGTAAATGTAGCTTGCTTTGAAAGTTGTTTGCTGCAAATCACTAAAAAACTATTTTTTTGTGTGTTTTATATTGATTTTTCATATTTGCGTGCCGAATTTTTGGTGGACAACTTTAGATTCGTGTTTAGCACCTCAAAAACCATATAATAAACCACTAACAATAATTACACCAGAACTTTCCACTTCAAGCCCTTTTTGTGCACCATTTTATTGAACTAATGGGCGTCATATTAAACTGTTACAAATTGAAATGGAGTTTTTCATTCTGATTCCAACGATGAATAATATATGTGATACTTTGTTATGTCACAACCTTTTAAATTTCACAAAAACTAGAATTTTCAAGTAGGCTCTGACTCCGTCAAAAACACTTGTTAGTTGATTCGTTGTTACGCTATTATCTATCACGTAGTCACGTCTGCTGTCACAATTTCATAGGGATAATAAACGTAAAATTGTTTTTTCAAACCAAGAAAAACTGGATATGGTGAAACTATTTTATAAATCCGACAGTAATACTGAGAGAACTGCAGAAATGTTTCTTCAACTATACCCAGAAAGAATACAACCTGCAAGAACATTATTCAAAAAATTGGATGGAAACCTTACCGAGTATGATAGTTTAAAAAAACCGAGGAATGAATATGGAAATCGATTAGATGAAAATACAGGAAACAATATTCAAAATGCGGTAATAAACTTCTATCCTTTTATTAAAATATTACATTTTTTAACTTGTCTGTATCTTAGACAAAAAATTGTTCGGAGAGAGCTCATGAGAAATGGCCAGCAAGGTCACCTGACCTCACAGAACTTGACGTGTTCAGGAGATGCATAATTGAACAGAGTCGGTCAATAAAAAAAAGAGATATAGCAAGGGCTGTAGAAAACTTGGGACGGCGAGCACGTCTATGTATTCAGGAAGAAGGAAGAAATTTTGAGCATTTTTATTTGATGTTTCAGATTTTTTTCGTCAGTGTTGTATTAATTTCATTCGTTGATTTGTAGTTAGAGACAAATATTTTTAAAAAAGTTCATTAAAAATTTGTTGAATCAGGTTATATTTCGTTTCCTGTTAAAAAAAAATTCTACGTAATTAATTTTGATAAACAGCAGACGTGACAGATAATGGGGTAACAACAAATCGATTAGTTTGACAAGAACTGTTATTTGATGGAATCAAAGTCAACTAAAACTTTCTATAATGTTATGCGAAGTTGAGACAACAAAGGATTACATATACATCGTTTGAATCAGAATGAAAAACTATTTCAGTTTGTATCAATTTGATATGACGCTCATAAGAAAAAGTAAGTCGATGATGGTGACCAAAAGACGAAACGTCGGATGATAAATCTGAAAATAACGTTGTATAGCGGGGACAAAATGGCTGAGCAAATATGCTGTTTTTTTATATCTATCATCAACTACCACAAAAAAAAATAATGGATTTTTCAAAATTTCGGATTCTTCCGAATAACTCCGGATATACTCGGAATTTTAAAACTTTATTACCAGCATATCGTTCGTCACATAGCCGTGCATATTTTCCCCAATTAATTCTTCTTTGTATCTCTCAAAGTTTCCGAAATCCCAATGGTGGCCCTCGAATTTGAATTACTTGGTGAATAAACCACATACTATACATTCTTGCTCTACTCTCCAGCTGAATTTTGGCATGCTCTATATAGGCCAATCAATTTAGCATTAAAAATTAAAAATGGGGAAAAAATAGCAAAGGAATGCAAACTGTCACAAAAGTTGTGTTTTAGTGCTCAATGAAACTATAAGAATTTGCGCCTTGGTACAAGGCCGGCAACATGGTTAAAAATGTAAATTATCAACAATTGTTATGATTTTGTACAGAAAAAATTAAAAAGAGTCGCAAAAGGGTGAAAATAGAGAAAATATCACCTTTTATCGTTATTATTAAGTCTCGTTGAAACTTTGCCACTTCCGTCAATGATATGTATTTTTTTTCTGAACTCTGGAAAAGTGTGTTTGCAACATGAATTGACGATGGAAATAATGCAAAAGTTATTTGAGTTGGTGGAAAACGTATGGAGTAATTTCCTAGAAAACATATAAAATTTGCCAACACAACAGATTACCTGAAGTTTCTCAAATGAAAAAAAAAAAAATGTCGGGAAATTAATCAATTCGAGGTCACAAAATTTTTGCATAATTGTGATTGTCGAAAAAACGCAAAAGACTCGCAAATCTATTGTGCCACTCAAAAGTGGAGGCATAATGATTATTTCACGTTGTAATAGAAAACCTATACTAAGATCAAAATTACATATTTTTCAACTTCTATCATTCCTTTATTTGACGACAGTTTTTTCTTCAATTTCTCAATTCTGAAAAGTTTATTTTCATCTTCATCAAAAAAAATTAAAAAAGTTAACTAAGTACCTATAACTGTCGAGTTGTTTTTTCCTCGAGTTGAATTCACGAACATACAGTCAACCAGTTGTGTTGTTTCTTGGACATCTAATAACAGTTAGATTCAGTGTACAACGCTAAAATTTCAGTACCATTTGGATAAAACACTGAAATAATTTTTATTTTCCATATATCTCGTATGTCTATTCAAATTCAATGTTACACAGTAAAAATTGTATGTATTATAAAAAACACCTAAGCTGAGTATGATTTATAAAAAAATCTACTATTTTCTCCAAAAAACTTGAAAGTGTGATGAATTCAAATACTAATGTATGGTTATATTTTCCGACATCTTTTGGAGACAGTAGTTGTTTTATGTTGAAGACTTGCTGTAAAGGTTAAATCAAAAGTCTGGATTGTATAACCCATTTTCAATGGTAGTTCAACGGAAGAGAAGTATCAACAATTTTTTTCATGGAGCATTACGGTCCAATAATGTGGTATGTCGACATCTGAATATCAAATCCTAAAATATGTTGGACCTATAATTAGGTTTTCCAAACAGGCGTATTTTGGATGGAACAACAAATACCATATTTCATTTTATGATTCTCTTTAATGATCTCATTTCCACCATTACTGTGAGTGGTTGAAACCAGCCCTTTGGATAGAATTGAAAAATACACAATTCCAATTTTAAAGTGTAGTACTTATACATATCGGCATACCACTGCATAAAAACTAATTTTTTTAATCTAATTTACTGGACGACAGTCAATCTAGATGATACAGTCAGCACATAAAAACTATAGAAGCTGATTTTGTAAATTATCAATTTCAAGTTTTTCCTAAAACCTTTGAACAAAAAAAAAACATATTTCTCATTATCAATCTTTATAACGAAATAAAATTTCCTTGTTACTCCAAAAAAAACTAGAATATTCCTAAACATATCTAATTTAACGATTTTTTTTAACTGCATTAAACAAATTGTGATTGAGTAAATGGAACACATACCTCAGTTTAGCTAACTATAACATGGTGGTCTTCCGAAATAGGGGAATAGTTATCCCTAACTGAATACCGTTATGCAGTACCATTCAACATATTATATTACATTAACGATTTTAAAAATGTAACCAATAAAGAAACTTGAAGAAAAAAGCTCATTATGAGCCAACTTACAATCCACAAACAAAGCTCGCTTCGCTCGCTGTCTTATATATGGCTATGGAAGGAAATGACGAACTATAACCTAAACTACAAGTTGAATGCTATCCTTTAACACTAAAGACTATCATATAACCTGACTGATGAAATAAATTGAAACATGCTTCTTGTTATTGCCCTACCTCGTGAGGCAAAAAGTGGCCATTTGTTTGGGCTGCGTGAGGTTTATGTTTTCTTTCTAAGTAAACAAAATGAAGCCAAGCTATTTTTCTGCATATAGTTGAAAAACTAAACTAACTTATGCCTGTTCATCAGTTTTCTACATTTTTTTTATAGAAAAATATTATTTTTCATTAACGTAACCATTTTGCTTCTCATACTTTGAACAAATTTAAAATTCTGGCATTGGCGTCTAGAAGTTCTTTGGGTATTTTTACCTTCTAATGTCTGAAATTGAAAACAATTGTCAAGAACGAATATTCTCTACATAATAAAAATTTCAATCACTTCACTTTGGACTTCATTGACTGGTCTAACAATTTTTTTCGTCGTTCTTTCTTGAAATAGAAAAAGTCGTTTTGAAAATAGTATGTTAATAAAATATTTCTTGACAGTAAGGGTTTTCAACGGTTGTTGGTGAATATCTTGAAAAATGAAATTATGGCGACGTTCATAATTCCAGACGACATCTTAGAAGAACTAGAGTGCCACTCGTGTCATAAATATTTGTCATTTGCACCAGTGAAAGTGTACTCCGATAAACAAATAAAGTGCGGCAGGTGTTCACAAAATGACGATGGTGGAATAGTTTCATTATTTGAATTGATAGCAGAGCGAAGTTTGTTCAAATGTGTTAATTGTTTCGATGGATGTAAACTGCGTCTTCAATACTCTGAAGTTATTGAACACGAATCAATGTGCAAAGGTCGTAAATATCGATGTCCGAATTGTCCAGAATCTACAGTGATACCAACGTTTTCGTTAGTCAATCATTTTAAAGAATATCACCCTGATTACATTTTGAAATCATTTTATTTCTCTGTCAATATTAGGAAGTGGATCAATATTACGAAGACACTCCTGTACCAATTCAACGACTACCTATTTTTTGTTGTCATCAAGAACACTGAAGAAGATGTTTGTCTTAACACTTACCAGTTGAGGCCAAAGTCCAAATCCTCGATAATCAAGCAGAACTTCACGGTGCTGTCATGGGAAGGGTTCATCGTAAGTAAAATGGAAATAAATTGTGACTCAATCTCGAGGTTTACTGAGGTGTTCCGGATTGAAAAAAGGAATACGGAAAATGCTGTGATGTGGTATATAAAATTTTCACTGAACTTTTTTTATAATGAAGAGTTGATCAAGTTGCAACATTCAAACGGTCCTGATATTCAAATGTCGAGATCAGCCACACCCGAAGATATTGATGATAATATTGAAAATGATAGGCTTGTTAGGTTCATGTCTACCACACCAATGTATTCAGAAAAGAGTATGAATTGGCCTAGAAAAATCAGGTTACCGGAAGCCAGTAGAAAACAATACCCGGAATTGTCATTAAATCCGGATTTTAGTGCTGTCGTCAGTAAAGAGCTTAATGTTTTCCTCAATTGTGTGAACTGCGCCGAAATGTATTCCTTGTATACACTGAAGAAAAAGGGCAGCAGGGGCTGTTTCATAGAGATTGTAGGTGGATATGTTCCTATATGTTATTTTTGTCAGCATTATTATACACGAATTTGCCCTAACAGAGTAACGCTTGCTAAGAATATTGACTATTTTCTTTCTTATCATCTTTATTGCATATGGGGATGTAATGTTTCCGAAAATCGTTTGCTCAAACATGAATCGGAGTGTAAGTATCAGCCGAAACGTCGCTGTCCTAAAGAATCGTGTTTTACTGAAGGAACTTTGGCTGATATTTATATTCATTTTCCTGTTCATAATCCAAGCCAATTTACGCCCAGTGCGACTTTTCCCATATCTCTCAACACAGAACATGAAGGAAAAGTCTACATTTGGGTCTCTCCCTACTTTGCTGTTTTGAACTGGAAATTGTCTAATCAACAATTTGAATTGAAATTATCTATGAACAATGAAAATGATTATGCTCGAGTTAGTCCTGAGGCACTGATTTTCACCTCGGATAAGACGATTGCGCCTCTGATTTCCATCAAAGGAAACAAATTTGATGTTGCAAGCGATATGAAGTTGAAAATGAAAAATTTAAAATTTATTGGGTGTATTTTTGATAGAGACACAGTAAAAGTGGATGCTAAGTCACCATACATACTAGTGAAGTGTTATTTGAAATCCTCGAACTGAAACATTCAGTTTAATAAGCGGTACCAGGGAAGCTACGAATGGATATGTTCTACAGGATGATTTGATTGTTGTTTGATCCACAACCATCCCATTACAATGATGAAAATATATCTAATGAACAGCTTCATTTCAAAGTAGATTACAAAAATGTATTGCAAAAGTCTGTAACTTAGTATGAAATTTCATGAAACAAGCGAGGGAACTCTATGTTAACAGTCCGGTCAATCTTGATATCTAGATTGCGGTTTGCCGATATTGAATTAAGTATGCATCTTTCAGTATTATAAGATTCTACTAATGTCAATATTGTGAATCTTCAATTATACATATTTCACTTCGGCATATTATTTATTGTCTGAAAAATGTAGTTATTCTTTTTTTTCTTTCAAAATAAATATTCCTTTTGTTGTATTCATTGTTTTCATATCCATCGTTAAAAGGTTGTTTTACAAGGTTAGATCGTGGGGAATATGAATATTAAATAAATTAGCTTTTTGAGAAATGCTTTCGCGGCCATAATTACTTACATGATGACTTTTCGGGTTGTAAGGCCGACGTTGATTACGAGTTAGACTCGACGTTTCGCCAACACGAGTGACTGGCATTCTCAAGAGTGATTTTTTGTAGTTGACAGGCCCTTAATTTAGAGTTTTTTGTAGTTGACAGCTACTCAGTTCACTGTGAATTAAATAGCTGTCAACTACAAAATTCCTTTTAGAACGCCAATCACTCGTGCTAGCGAAATGTCGAGTCTAACTCGTAATAAACGTCGGCCTTACATTCCAAAAAGTCATCATGTATGTTAGATTTTTGTTAGTTTATCTTATACCGTATAACAATTCACGCAACACCGATATATTTAAATCGTAATTGGAACCAATTATCGATTTATATCAACTGCAAAACAAAGAAGAAAATCAATTGAAAGAAAAAATGTATGTGACTGTTAGATTCATTATGAATATAGTGTACTGTAACAACGAAAAAGAAAAAAAAAAATAATATTTGTTTATTATTTTCACACTCAAGGGTAATTTATATTTTATAGAAGAATTATCTACCTTACTCGATACGAAATGAAAAAGCTTTAATAAAACGAATCTATTTGAAACTACTTTCCTTCAGCTTTAATGATTTTGCAGATATATGATCGATTTTTTTTCAGTCCTGTAACGTTTACCGTTTACCATGTGTACACCAATCAATACAGCATAAAATGGGTGATTTTTTAACCAAATTACTAGTGGCCATCACATGAAAGACAATCCTCACTTATATTCTGTTATGTTTTGGACTTGCAACTGTCATTTATAAATTTGTTATAAACATTCCCAAAGTACGCACCATATGGGAAACTTCTTCATTATGGGTTTTTCAACAAAAAGTTATTCTTGATAAAAGTTTGTGCATCCCCTAAATGTAAACACGCACCAACAAAATGAATTCAAAGCCAACTCAAAACAGTTATTCTGGGTATGAAAACGACCAAATTAAATGTAATAAATTTGTTCTGAGATATTAATTTTATTTTGATGTTTTATCAGTCGCGATTATTCAACGGTATTTTCTTGTTACAATACTGTATTATTTTGAACAATTTTAGGTGTTAACATAAAATAAAAAGGACTTTGCACCAAAAATTGAAAAAAAAAATTATATTTAATTTACTAAAAAAAAAATTACCGCAGTTAACATAATAGTTGGGAAATTTGTATTATCACACACTTTTATAATAAATCGTTGTATACAGAATGTCGTTTATCTATCGTTTTGAGCTAATTTTAGTTTTTGAATACTATTTTTAAGAAATTGGTGAAAACATAAAACCTCTCTCAGATGGCCATGACTTCAAATCCAGATGTAATTATCGATGCTGAACACCTTTTCCAAATGACATTTTTTGATCTTTTCTAAAATCTGGCTCAAATTCAAGTTTTCTAATGCGCCTCGTACATTACGCATGTTCTGCTTTATTCTGTTGGTGCGTGTTCAGATTTAAGGGATGCACAAACTTTTATCAAGAATAACTTTTTGTTGAAAAACCCATAATAAAGAAGTTTTCTATATGTTGCGTACTTTGGGGATGACACTGTTTGAATGAAAACTTATACAGCAATCTGTTTTCTCCAATGAGAACAATTATTGTAGAGAATTGAAATACAAACAAAATGAGATTTTTTACGACTGTAGCGGATTATTGGAAACGGAGAAAAACTGGAAAAACCCGAAAATATTGCGATTTCAAAAAACAATCATAACTCCAACATTTTTCAAGTGATAGGGTTCTTAACAAAGTATTGAATCGAGGATCATCGTTTTATATTGAAATTTTTAACAAAAAATTATTTTATATAAACATAAAAATTTGGCTGAACATACAGCCTGTTGAATAATCTCGAATAAATAGGTATATCAGTCGTATTACAGTCAGTATCACAAGAGAGCGAGAATAAAGTGAAAATAATTTGACAGATTTTTCGAAAACTTGTTGCTAGGCAATAGACGCGAGAGCCCGAAGTGCTCGAGCACCTATAGACCTATTCTCTATACATATAACATTTTCATTTCAACAATTTACTTGAATCGCTATAAACAGAATGAAGTTTGGAATTTAAAGTTCTTATCATGAAATATACAATTATTATGGATGTTTTGTCCTTGGCTGGAGGATCCCGTAACATTGTTTTGTTCTGTTGGATTGAAAGCTATTGCTTTTTCTCTGTCCCTAGGTTATCAATTGAAACTGTTTTCAAATTGACACGTTACTCAAAATAGTATTCTTACATGCATTTTCGTTAAAATTTCATCGAATGATGATGTACTAGTTCGTTCATTTTTCACTTTCCATGCAAACTGATGACAGACGTCAGATCAAAAGTATCAGTTGTCACATAATAAAAACAAAATACAATAAAAAATTCCTGTAGCAATTTTCAAGGTAGAAAATTCCCACTATAATAATGCTGTGATTGGCCTGAACGTACATGAATGCTTTGAATTGGCGGTTTCGATTGGTTGCAAGAATTGTCAAAAAATTATCTAGATAATATTACCATTCACCAATCAATAGAGCATTTTTTTACAAAAATATTAGTATAGGAAACCGACTGTGTCATCACATGAAAGACGTATAGTTATATTCTGTTAGGTTTTGGATTCGCAACTGTCATTTATTAATTTGTTATTTGAAAACAAGAAAACGTATTTTTTTTAGTTTTTTGTTTATAAAAATAAAAACTCATACAGTAATCTTGTTGCTCCAATGAGAAATATTGAAGAGGATTGAAATACGAACAAAGTGAAATTTTTACGAAACTATTAGATCATCAGAAACAGGGAAAAACTGGAAAATTTTGCGATTCATTTGAAAAATAATAATACCGCCATTTTTCAATTTGAAGGGTTGGCCCTTCTTATGAAAGTATTGAATCATGTGCACTTTATGTGAGCATCACAAAAGAGGTGCGTCAAGGTGGTGATCCATTTATGAAACTTTGGTATTTCAATGTTATGGGTAAATTGTGTCAAATTGTGCCGTATGTCATGAATTTTGGGCCCGTTGAGTTTTCGAGATATTTGTAGTTTTTCATATGAGTCACCAACTTGACGCTGTGACTCATAAATGGAAATTTCAAATTTTTCTTTTTCCATCAAATTGTGCTAATTTCGTGCTAATTTGTGCCATATGTTTCAAATTTTTTGCCCGTGTAGTTTTCGAGATATTAAGAGTTTTTCCTGTTGGTCACTAACTTCACACTGCGACTCATATATGGAAATCTGAAAATTTTCTTTTTCCATCAAATTGTGACCATTTTGTGCTAATTGGTGCCGTATGTTATTAATTTTGTGCCCATGTAGTTTTCGAGATACCTATCTCTTGTTTTTCCGTAGTTAACCTTTTGGCACTTTAAACTTCCAACCGAACTGCTTCCCAGTATTTCCACCAATCTGTGTTTTGGGAAAAAAATTTAATAATGTCTGGAAGAAAACGTTGTGAAGAAAGCGTTGCAAAATCTTAATGTTAGTGCAAATAGTTGATAAATTTACGTGGCAGTGATGTTCTATGTATCACCTAGTGCATTGTTTTGGGTATTGTGTTCTACAAGTACAATCAACGGGTTGAAAGTGGCATTCATTGAATGAAACTACTTATTCTGATCTGACCATCCCAAATCCAAGTTAATGTGAAATAGGGTAAAAAATTTCCTAAACATTAGAGAACTAGCACGATCCGTGTTGCTTGAGAACTATTCCTATTCCTCCCAAAAAATTAGCAACTTCTGTCTCATTCAGTTCATTTAAGTAACATTCCATCATTTTTACAGAAATACATTGTTACGAGATTGATAAAAATCCCCTAGCTACGCCGCTGAGCGCCGGCTTTAAAAAAGCGTAACTCAATTACATAACAAATGAGCTGACGCCGCAGGTATTCATTCCGTCGCTCAGTTTCAAGAAGTGTTTATTTGGATGGTCTTCAGTCCTGAGTAATACAGAGAACGGAATCCGGAAGAATCTAGTCTAGATGAATTGAGTATACAAGGCGACATATTTCACTCGGAAGGGAAGTTTACTGATAGTTTTTGTAATTTTTCTCTATGAACTTTAAACATCATTAAAGCATATACGACGATTGGATTATTTCCGAAATATATCAATTAATCACAAACAACACTAATATTATAATACTAGGTTTCATTTACTGTTATATCGTTCAAAACTCGAAGCAGGGTTGGTTGTATGGTGTACAATGTGTTGTTGCATACATTAAGGTATTTAAGAAGTTTGATGCAGTTCCTTTGCAAAGGAAGGCGGACGGTTTATATTTTGAACGGCGGGATTAGGAACTTTTTGCTAATTTATTTATCTGGATATCGACTTGTGAGCTTGTTCTGGCAGTGTTTCTTTCAATGGTTTATGATGTGAGCATTGGTCGCTTTCGCAGTTTTTGTGAACTGCGTTTAATTGGGCTAGTGTGAAAATTTCCTCGTTGAAAATAATCCTGATTTCAATAATCTCCCAAGTTCAAACCCTGATTTCTGATATATATATATACCGGGTGGCTACGGAAGTATTGCCTACGGAATATCTCAGATATTGTATGAAGTAGTTTTGTGAAATTTGGAGCGTCGATATAATGATATAAGAGCTAGAATTTGAGCATATTGACATGTCGAAGTTAACTTCCGGTCTGACCGGAAGTAACATCAACTTTCTTATTTTAAATGGAAACCCTATTTTTTTTTCTTTTCGCTTTATTCAGCATTCAATTCCCTTTCTAATGACATATCACAAGTTGGTATCTAACCAGAAACTAGATCAGAAAAAAATTATTATTGAAATTCACCGAGTAGGCCGTGGAAGCAAAATGAAAGCCAAAAATTGAAAAGTTGGCTATGGAAACCATACGTCACTTGATAACAGTTGCTACTACTGTGATATTTTATTTTCATTCATCGGTGTTATAAAAAGCCGCCAAAAAAAATATTGGAAAACTTGGGAAAAAAACAATACTCTGTAGGTCCATAACTTAAATAGGAACATACAACTTTTTCTTGTCTGTACTATTCAGCATAACCATTCCTTTCTAATGATATAATAGAAAGTAATTTTTTGAAATGAAATACCAAAAAATCCAATTATTATTATTCAAATATCAAAAAAACAGATTTATCGAAAAAAAAAATTCAAATTGATTGGATTAAAGATAAAATAAATTCAAAACAAATGTTCGAAATGCATTCACTCAGCGTCAATACATTTATTGACTCTGGTGATATTTTCATGTAAAACGTTTCTCAACATTTGGGGCGTGATATCTTGGAAAGCTCTACGAATTTTTACTTCTAGCTCATGTAGAGTTGTAGGCTGTGTGGAATACACCCTATTTTTAAGATGCCTTACATTAATTTCAGTTTCCTCATTAACTCGTGAACATCAGGCTCAGTTCTTAATTTTTCTTCAAGCCACTGGAAATACTTTCTTGACGGTTGCTGCCTCCCTGGATATCGCTCTAAATACAATCGTTCAGCGGCATAAGAATTTTTTAAACATTCACCATAAATGAGAAGCATGTCAATTTGTTCGGTTCGTGAATAACGGGGCATTTTTTGAATATTCCACTAACTGATTTCGATTTCCAAACCCTTTTAAAATGGCAGAATCAAAAACACTACTTCGAACGTCAAAATAATATGGATAGCAGCGTTCGTGAGAGCTCTCGTTTCTTTTTTGTTTCATTCCAAAATACATCTTAATCAGCCTACTTGTTAATATTTTGGTTCGAATGATTATTGCAATGGAATGATTATTCTGAATAGCACAAACATCCATAGGTAGATATTAGAATATTTATGGACGATGGCACAGACCAAGCACGTTTATGTTCCTATTTAACCCAGAACCTACAGGATTATTTTTAATGTTATTTTTGCGTATGGCGATAATCTGTTTTGTTATTTGAAGAATAATAATTGGATTTTTTGGTATTTCATTTCAAAAAATTACTTTCTATTATATCATTAGAAAGGAATGGTTATGCTGAATAGTACAGGCAAGAAAAAGTTGTATGTTCCTATTCAAGTTATGGACCTACAGAGTATTGTTTTTTTCCCAATTTTTCCAATATTTTTTTTGGCGGCTTTTTATAACGCCGACGAATGAAAATAAAATATGACAGTAGTAGCAACTGTTGTCAAGTGACGTATGGTTTCCATAGCCAACTTTTCAATTTTTGGCTTTCATTTTGCTTCCACGGCCTACTCGGTGAATTTCAATAATATTTTTTTTCTGATCTAGTTTCTGGTTAGATACCAACTTGTGATATGTCATTAGAAAGGGAATTGAATGCTGAATGAAGCGAAAAGAAAAAAATAGGGTTTTCATTTGAAATAAGAAAGTTGATGTTACTTCCGGTCAGACCGGAAGTTAACTTCGACATGTCAATATGCTCAAATTCTAGCTCTTATGTCATTATATCGACGCTCCAAGTTTCACAAACCTACTTCATACAATAACTGAGATATTCCGTAGGCAATACTTCCGTAGCCACCCGGTATATATATACCGGGTGACCACGAGGTGAGGTACGCCCCCCAATTTTTCTATAGTTTTGAAGATACAGGTTTCAAATTTGGCACGTCGATATTTTACTCAAATACGCATATTTTGACTCCATAACCGAAAATTCACCACTTCCGGTTTAACCGGAAGTGACCCCAAACTTTTTTTTTCAAATGACACCCTGTACAATTTTTTTCATTATCAGGAAGAACACGCAATTTGTGATAACACTGTTCTCCAAAATTGAAAATCGGTTGAAAAATGGCGGAGATACAGTTGATTGTTCAATCGAACAAAGTTGGCCGTGAACATCAAACTCAAATCATCACAACTGACGAACGGCGTCAGCATTTACGAGAGGAAGGTTCGAGGTAAGATACAGCTGAAAATTGAGCTTCCCATGTAATTGCAGCAACCATATTTCCCATCAATTATCAAACATTTCCTCAAAACGGATTAGTACCCATAAAGAAAGGCTCACAACTGCCATTTCTCAAATAGCAACATACTCTTTTCACATTGTTATGTTGAAAGATGATGAATTATCAGATTACTCGAATGAAAAGATTTGAAGAATTCCGAAAGGAATCGAAGATACGGGATGTTTCATTATGAGTGTTCTCAAAATTGACTATTCTTAAACTTAGGCGGCTTGAACCTACGAAAGCTAAACAAAAATTCATATTTAAAAAAAAATAGTGAAAATTTGTGGTACATTCTGAATAATGGAACATTGTGAGTTGTCGAAAAACATTCTACGGCGATGGAGCGAACTTTTTTCTCATTACTCGTATGCTAATCGTAATTGATGGTGGATTCATACAGCAGTTTTAAGATCGTTGTTGGAATAAATATTCCATTAACGAACATTCTTATGACTTCTTACTAGTGACTAAAAACTCATGAATTGGAACTGCTGTATAAATCCACCATAAGAATATACCTGCAGAGTAAAATAAATGTATTAGATATTTATTCCAATTTCTAACATTTGATACAACTAATTTCTGAACGAAAAAAAAGGTATGAAGTAAATTGTTTATTGGTTCTGGTCACTTACTACACTAACAGAAATCAAAGTAATGAAAAAATGATTTACAAGTACTGTTCAAAATGTTCTCCATTATGTTCTCTGCACAAAATTGCACGTCTCACTATTGCTTCCATAACTCCATTTAACTGAGCTTGAGTAATACTTGCAATTGCTTCTCTAAGGCGATGTTCCAAATCCTCCCTTGATGTAGGACTAGAAGAGTAAACCTTGTTCTTCAGGTAACCCCATATGAAAAAATCCAGTGGCGTGAGGTCCGGTGACCTCGGAGGCCATCTTGTAGGACCATTCGTGCCAATCCATCGATTTGGGAATGTTTCATCTAGGTAACTGGTTACTATTCGGGAATTATGGGGAGGTGCACCATCCTGCTGGAAATACATATTTTGGTAGACGTCGAGAGGTAAATTCTCCATGAATCCTTCTATTTCGTTTCGTAGAAATCCCAAATAGCGTTGCCCATTCAACATACCATCAAATATTATGGGCCCATTGATTCGAGTTCCTATCAGACCTATCCACACGTTGAATCCAAAGCGTTCCTGAAAATTCCCTTGTCTTATGAGCCTGGGGTTTTCAGTTGCCCAGTATCTGGTGTTGTTTCTATTGAACATACCAAGATTCGTAAATCTTGATTCGTCGGAAAATATAATGTTTCTCGTCATATTCGGGTTCCTTATGTGGTTCTCAAGTAGCCAATTGCAATATTGGACCCTTCTTTGATGATCATTTTCGTAAAGGCGCTGATGTATCTGATATTTATACGGCTTAAACCCATGTTTTTTTAGAATTTTTCGAGCTGATTCTCGTCCAACTGGTAATTCATGTTCGATTTGTCGAAGTGATATGGTGGGATCTACATAAACAACAGCCAAAACATTAGTTTCCGTCTCTGCATCAATAATAAAACTATCCTGATCATGTACATTGTCATCTGGTTCTATCCTGAATTGCCTTTCCAAACGTGCGAAATAGTTTCTACTTGGTTGGCGTTGTCTGAGAGGGAATCGTTCACTGTAAAGAATGCAAGCCGCAGTTGCATTTTTTCTACACTCGCCATAATTAGCAGTAAATCTACTTTTTCATTTCTAGTAAATTTTCGCTCCATCGGAATGTTTTTCAACAAGTTACAATTCTCTTGTATTGAATGAGTAGAACAAATTGTCACTTTGTTGACAAAATATGCTTTTTTGTTTAGCTTTCTTATGTTCAAAGCCGCCTTCGTTGAAGAACATTCAATTTTGGGAACACTTATATTGTATTTCTGGTTCCTTTCGGAATTCTTCAAATCTTTTCATTCGAGTAATCTGATAATTCATCATCTTTCAACATAACAATGTGAAAAGAGTATGTTGCTATTTGAGAAATGGCAGTTGTGAGCCTTTCTTTATGGGTACTAATCCGTTTTGAGGAAATGTTTGATAATTGATGGGAAATATGGTTGCTGCAATTACATAGGAAGCTCAATTTTCAGCTGTATCTTACCTCGAACCTTCCTCTCGTAAATGCTGACGCCGTTCGTCAGTTGTGATGATTTGAGTTTGATGTTCACGGCCAACTTTGTTCGATTGAACAATCAACAGTATCTCCGCCATTATTCAACCGATTTTCAATTCTGGAGAACAGTGTTATCACAAATTGCGTGTTCTTCCTGATAATGAAAAAAATTGTACAGGGTGTCATTTGAAAAAAAAAGTTTGGGGTCACTTCCGGTTAAACCGGAAGTGGTGAATTTTCGGTTATGGAGTCAAAATATGCGTATTTGAGTAATATATCGACGTGCCAAATTTGAAACCTGTATCTTTGAAACTATAGAAAAATTGGGGGGCGTACCTCACCTCGTGGTCACCCGGTATATATATATATATATATATATATATATATATATATATATATATATATATATATATATATATATATATATATATATATATATATATATATATATATATATATATATGAAAACTAAAAGTTCGGGTTGAACCGCGTCTAGAATTTGTTGAAATTCGACGTTTCGGCTCCGATTTTGGAGCCATTTTCAAGAACTGAAATAGAAAGAAAATTAATGAAAGGTTAAAAAGTAATTCTACGCTGAGGTCTCAATCTGCCTACTCCTCAGGTATAATTACGTTAGGTTTTTGTGACATGACGTCGGGGTCTCAATCTGCCTACTCCCCATGTCGCGTCACTGGTTCTCTCTAAGGTCTCAATCTGCCTACTCCATATATATATATATATATATATATATATATATATATATATATATATATATATATGAAACAGGGATATGATCTCGAGGGAAATTGTGAATAACAAGAAGGAACATTTTATTGGACTAAGCCCTCTAGTGAAAATGCAACCGTAGACACGTGTTTCGATCTTAAGGATCTCATCAGTACGGTGAAAGCAAGTGTAAGGATGTGCAACACTTGATTGCAGGTGAAACAACAAACGAACGGAGTCAACAAACAGGAAGCCAACCGCTGGGGACTTCTCGGGTTTGCGGTCTGTTTACCAATAAAACTCATTCGTTCTATATCTCAATATTTCGCTAATCTTTATTAGCTTCTTCAGGAGAGAAAAGCTGCAAAAACATGTTAGGAATTTTGAAAAATCAAACCAAAAATTATAAAACTGTTCCACTTAGAATCATAGAGTCGGTAATCCTATTGTGTTCATTAGTGTTCATTACTAACTGAACCTTTAGCTTACAGTAGGTAACAATGAAAAAAAAAGTAAATATATATATATATATTCCAAATGCATTGAAATTGTTCTGAATTCGTATAAATTTCTTGAGGTTCATTGGCGGTAGATTCGGATACATTTCATTGAACTTTCTACATGTTCTGCTGATAATTTTATCACACTGTCCAAAAATAATAAACAAATTCATAAGAACTTCGTTTGAATAGTTTTGTTCCATCGTTTTGAAGGTATTTGCAACTTCTGAAGTGACGAAAATGTCGATATTATTAGGAGAATGTCACAACGCTACTGTCAAATAGTAATCATGGCCTGCTTACCAAATACCGAATGGAAATACCATTCTGAAGGGACATTTTCACAAATAAATGCTCATAAGTCCGAAACTTGACTAGTTAGGTATAGGTAAGCGGGGCGGAGATTGGCAGGGATACACCGAAAGGCTGACAAAATATAATAAAGAAATAAGGAAAGCCAAGAGGAACAGCTTCAGGAGCTTCTGTGAGACAATCACATCAAGCCCTGCAGCATCCAGGTTATATAAAACCATGGCGAGGGGCAGAGAGCAAGGACCTATGTCACTCAGAAGAACAGATGGTAGCTATACAGAGGATGAAGAGCAACGAGCTCTCCTCTTACTGGAGACGCACTTTCCAGGCAGCATACCATTTGAATCCGACAGATCACTGGAAGAACCAGGCAGAGCCAAACGAGAAGACTGGGAAGTAGCAAAGACCATATGCACTCCCCAAAGAGTGAAATGGGCAATTGAATCCTTCCAACCATTCAAGTCACCAGGAGTTGACGGTATATTTCCGGCTCTTCTACAAAAAGGGCAAACGGAACTACTGCCGTACATCATTAAAGCAGCCAGATTTAGTCTGGCACTCGGGTACATACCGAACAACTGGAGAAGAGCACGGGTAACCTTCATTCCCAAAGTGGGAAAGAAGGACCCTACCCTCCCGAAGTCATTCAGACCAATCTGTCTCTCATCCTTCTTACTGAAGACAGTGGAGAAGACGGTAGACAACTACATCAGAACTGAGATACTGGAGAGAGTGCCATTGCACTCCGGGCAGCATGCATATAGGGCGGGCAGATCAACGGAAACCGCTCTGTACGTGCTTACCGAAAGCATCCAGAGATCACTTGAGCACAAAGAAATGGCCATTTGCGCCTTCTTAGACATAGAGGGGGCATTCGACAACACCTCTCATGAAGCAATAAAGAGGGCCCTAATGAACAAGGGAGTGGACAGAACCACATCCAGATGGATGTGCCAAATGCTGGCCACAAGAACAGCTGAAACGAAAGTGGGTGAGAGCAGCTTTCGGATCAGCACAAACAGGGGGTGCCCACAAGGAGGGGTACTATCACCTCTGATGTGGAGTCTCGTAGTAGACGAACTACTCGGAACACTGACCGGGAGCGGAGTCACTTGCCTTGGATATGCGGACGACATAGTCATCATGGCCAAAGGCAAATTCGAAGGAACCCTCTGCGATCTCATAGAAAGAGAGCTAGAGACAACCAGAAGATGGTGCCTCTCTGTGGGGCTGAGAATTAACTCATCAAAAACCACAGTAGTACCATTCACTAGAAGAACAAAGGTTCAGCACCTAAGGACTGTTCGCCTCGACGGAGCAGACTTAGAATGGCAGCAAGAGGTGAAGTATCTAGGACTTACTCTAGACTCAAAACTACTCTGGAACAGACACGTAGAAAAGATCGCTAATAAGGCAAAATCATCACTGATGGTGTGCAGGAACATTGCAGGAAAAACATGGGGATGTAACCCATCAGTACTGCGATGGATGTACACCATGATAGTGAGACCTATGATCACCTACGGGGCAGTAGCATGGCAAGGCAGAACCGAACTCGCCACAACAAAGAAGATCTTGGAAAAAGTGCAAAGACTAGCATGTCTTTGTATAACAGGAGCAATGAGGTCGACTCCAACAGCAGCAATAGAGGTCATTCTGGACCTCACTCCTCTCCACATAATGGTGAAGAGAACTGCTTGGGAGGCAAACCTCAGGTTGGCTAAAGTCGGACTCATAGGGACAGCACACGGCGCGAGGGGCTTAACCCCTACCAACTGTGCACACCTTGCCGACCTCCCAACTGACGAAATTACCAAGAAATTTAGTTTCGAGAAACTTTTTCGAACGGAACTAAACACCAAGCGAGAATGGAACATAGAATCGATTCGAGCACTGGGGAAGAATACCTTAACATGGTATACGGACGGGTCCAAAACTCCCGAAGGAACTGGAGCAGGGGTCTTTGGGCCTCGCACCAAATACTCTGAACCCATGGGCCAGTTCCCCAGCATTTTCCAAGCGGAAATTCACGCCATAGAAAGGTGCATTCAGTTCAACCTCAATAGGAAATACCGGAACCAGGAAATCGTGATCCTCTCCGATAGTCAAGCAGCCATCAAAGCGTTGAGCTCCTGCAACATCAACTCGAAGATGGTTTGGGAATGCCTAGACAAACTTAATGATCTGGGCAGGAACAATAAGGTGACCCTCCTCTGGGTGCCAGGGCACGCCGGAGTAGAGGGCAACGAACAAGCAGATACCCTGGCACGGAAAGGCGCAGCAACGCCACTGATCGGGCCAGAACCATTCTGCGGACTTGGAAAATATTACTTCCGAGAAGAACTCAATAAAGCTGAAGAAGCAATGAGAGCAACATACTGGCTAAGACTTCCAGGGCTGAGGCAGGCCAAAGATCTCCTCGGAAATTTCAACCGAGCAAGATCAAAGACACTGATTAACCTCAGCAAAATTAGTCTAAAGACAATCACGGGATTTCTAACGGGGCATTGCAGACTCAAAGAACACCTGAGGAAGCTAGGCTTAGAGGAGGACAGCACCTGCAGATTATGTGGGGAACACCCAGAAACACCCCACCATATATTGATGGAGTGTTACGCTGTACATCGCAAAAGATTGAATATACTGGGATCACACCAGCTGACCGTGGGAGAAATACCACGAGCAGACCCCCTCAAAATCCTAAAATTCCTGAAGGAATTGGGACTTGAAGGGCTGCTGTAAACAAGAACATCTTGTGACAGCAGAAGAAGATGGGGCACAATAGATCTAATCAGGTCGCAGCGCATCAATCACCATCCATACTCACCAATACCAATACCAATAGGTATAGGTATGATATACATAGAAAGAAAGCAAATTTCAGTAGCTTTCCGAATTTTCAGTAATATACAGGGTGTTCCATTTAAAATAATCAAATTTCAGCAACTTTTTCAAGCAAACGAAAAAACTGTATTTTTTTACCACCCTGTATTGAAGTAACGGAGATTAGGCTGACGTGTGGGAAGTGTCCAAGTATCACCTAACTCCAAACTAAATTTCGATATCATAGTACTTCTTAACTAAAAGATATCGGCATTTTTAGAAGTCATGATTTTCGAAGAAAAAAATTGAAATTAATTTTTATTTCGAAAACGGTAACAGATAGGTATAGGGAAATATCAAGAAAAGTTGTCGGGCAATTGTTGGAGATTCCAAAAATAATATTATATACAGAGTGTTCCATTTGAAAAATCAAAGTTGCTACTGCTTTCTAATAGAAGCGGCAACACCGCATTGTCGAAAATATTTTAGTTGGCTAGACAATGTCCGAATATGCCCTCCATTAAATTTTCAAAGTGATCCGTTGTTTGGTTCACCAGAAACGTCTAATGTGCCATCCACCGTGAATCAGCCTGTATATACCGGGTGGCTTCGGAAGTATTGCCTACGGAATATCTCAGTTATTGTATGAAGTAGGTTTGTGAAATTTGGAGCGTCGATATAATGACATAAGAGCTAGAATTTGAGCATACTGACATGTCGAAGTTAACTTCCGGTCTGACCGGAAGTAACATCAACTTTCTTATTTTAAATGGAAACCCTATTGTTTTTTCTTTTCGCTTTATTCAGCATTCAATTCCCTTTCTAATGACATATCACAAGTTGGTATCTAACCAGAAACTAGATCAGAAAAAAATTATTATTGAAATTCACCGAGTAGGCCGCGAAAGCAAAATGAAAGCCAAAAATTGAAAAGTTGGCTATGGAAACCATACGTCACTTGATAACAGTTGCTACTACAGTGATATTTTATTTTCATTCGTCGGCGTTATAAAAAGCCGCCAAAAAAAATATTGGAAAAATTGGGAAAAAAACAATACTCATAACTCAAATAGGAACATACATTTTCTTGCCTGTACTATTCAGCATAACCATTCCTTTCTAATGATATAATAGAAAGTAATTTTTTGAAATGAAATACCAAAAAATCCAATTATTATTCTTCAAATAACAAAACAGATTATCGCCATACGCAAAAAGAACATTAAAAATAATGTGGAATGATAAATTATATCCTGTAGGTTCTAGGTTAAATAGGAACATAAACGTACTTGGTCTGTGCCATCGTCCATAGATATTCTAATATCTACCTATGGACGATGTTTGTGCTATTCAGAATGATCATTCCATTGCAATAATCATTCGAACCAAAATATTAACAAGTAGGCTGATTAAGATGTATTTTGGAATGAAACAAAAAAGAAACGAGAGCTCTCACGAACGCTGCTATCCATATTATTTTGACGTTCGAAGTAGTGTTTTTGATTCTGCCATTTTAAAAGGGTTTGGAAATCGAAATCAGTTAGTGGAATATTCAAACAATGCCCCGTTATTCACGAACCGAACAAATTGACATGCTTCTCATTTATGGTGAATGTTTAAAAAATTCTAATGCCGCTGAACGATTGTATTTAGAGCGATATCCAGGGAGGCAGCAACCGTCAAGAAGGTATTTCCAGTGGCTTGAAGAAAAATTAAGAACTGAGCCTGATGTTCACGAAGACCAAGAAGCATTTGTTATTAATGAGGAAACTGAAATTAATGTATTAGCTTCAGTACAATATGATAGCACAATTTCCTCAAGGCAGATTGGCGCCGAATTAGCTATAAGTAAGGACTCTGCTAGGAAAATTTTGAAAAGACATCGATTTAAATCCTTCAAGTATCAGTTGCATTAACATTTGTATGAAAATGACGGTGAAAGGCGCCTGGAATATTGTAAATGGTTTCTTCGACAAAATGCTGAGAATCACCTATTTAACTATTATATCTTGTTTACGGACGAGTCAAGATTTACCAACAATGGATTATTTAACAGGAATAATACAAGGTAGGTACTGTACTTTATTTGGATTATTGTCGATAGTCGAAGTGTAAAGTGCTAAAAGTGTGAACGGTCTTTTGTTTCAGGTACTGGGCAATAGAAAACGAGCACCGGTTTCGACAAGGTGGCTTCCAGGAGAGATTTGGTGTGAATGTTTGGGCAGGAATAGTTGGAACTCATATTGTTGGCCCCATTCTTTTTCAAGGCCAACTAACCGGAGAGAGATACTTTAATTTTTTAACGAATGAAATTTCGGAATTCATTAACAACCTACCAGCGGAAATAACTGAGAGAATGTACTTCCAGCAAGATGGCGCCCCTCCGCATAATTCAAGAATAGCGAGAAATTATCTTCAAAATCGCTTTCAAGGTCACCTGATCTTACTCCGTGCGACTTTTTTCTATGGGGGCATCTTAAAAATAGGGTGTATTCCACACAGCCTCCAACTCTACATGAGCTAGAAGTAAAAATTCGTAGAGCTTTCCAAGATATCACGCCCCAAATGTTGAGAAAATATCACCAGAGTCAATAAATGTATTGACGCTGAGGGAATGCATTTCGAACATTTGTTTTGAATTTATTTTATCTTTAATCCTATCAATTTGAATATTTTTTTCGATAAATCTGTTTTTTTGTTATTTGAATAATAATAATTGGATTTTTTGGTATTTCATTTCAAAAAATTACTTTCTATTATATCATTAGAAAGGAATGGTTATGCTGAATAGTACAGGCAAGAAAAAGTTGTATGTTCCTATTTAAGTTATGGACCTACAGAGTATTGTTTTTTTCCCAATTTTTCCAATATTTTTTTTGGCGTCTTTTTTAACGCCGACGAATGAAAATAAAATATCACAGTAGTAGCAAATGTTATCAAGTGACGTATGGTTTCCATAGCCAACTTTTCAATTTTTGGCTTTCATTTTGCTTCCACGGCCTACTCGGTGAATTTCAATAATAATTTTTTTCTGATCTAGTTTCCGGTTAGATACCAACTTGTGATATGTCATTAGAAAGGGAATTGAATGCTAAATTGGTCAGACTGGAAGTTAACTTCGACATGTCAATATGCTCAAATTCTAGCTCTTATGTCATTATATCGACGCTCCAAATTTCACAAACCTACTTCATACAATAACTGAGATATTCCGTAGGCAATACTTCCGTAGCCACCCGGTATATATATATTTTTTTCATTTGGATGGGGTACTAATTGGAGAAATACAGGTCATCCGTTATTAATAAATTTTTGGTGACAAATTTTACCCTTTTTTATATTAATAGCGTATAAAAACCAGCCCAGAATTGCGTATCGTGATCGTGACAGAACGAAGTAAATATACGGTGCGTTCATAAAGCGTGGAAACGCTCCATTATCTTGCAAGTTATTTATTTTCGGAGGTAAAGCTCAGATAGGTCGATTTTGTATTTGGGATATTGATTTTTCTCCCACCACCTTAGAAGAAATGACTCATCAATTTTTTTTCTAAATTGAAACGGTATATTTTTATTACAAAAATTGAAAGCTCATATTTTTCTGAGTTCAACCACAGGTACCACATACGTCATATCTTACACTTCAAGTTGCAGTATACTGAGTATAAAAGAAATCAATGTTCAAATGTCCTAACAATTTTTTCATTATTTTTTTGCAATGGATACCAGAGAATTACTCAGTAGTTTGTAGGTACGTGTATATTACTATAGAATGAAAATATCTGAAAGCCCTTTGCACCCAGACAATAAGTTTTAAGTTACCATTGTAAATGTCATTCATTATTAAATTGATTTGTTGAGCAGTATCGATTCATAGGTTTACAATAATAACTTTCTGAAAAATCTAACCTTAGAAGTAATTGTTTGAAATAACGATGGTGCTGTCAGAAAAACAGAGAATAGATGTTCTGATGATCTTAGGTTACAGCGACCGTGAAAGAAGTATGACAGAAGTATGCGAAATCTTCAATGAAAAACATCCTAATCGAGAACCAATTAGCAAATCGATCGTAAGCAAAATATTAATTAAATTCAATGAGCTTGGCAATGTTATATAGAGACAAGCCTATGATTGGCAGAACTACAGTTGCCGAAAACACTGAATTGAATTTATTACTTGGAATTGGAATTATAAGATTAAACTCATACATAAACTTAAAGAAGACGTGCTGGGATTCTTAGGAATACCATTGTAGGACCGTATTTTTTTGACGGTATCGTGACAAGTGGAAATTATTTGGAAATGTTAAAAACTTATGTTGTTCCATATTTAACTGAGACATTTCCAGGCATCAATCTACCTGATCGAATAGTTTCTACTGTTTGGAGCAGATTCACATTATGCTCGAGTTGCATGTTAGAGATTGGTTAGGGATTGGACGACGCGGACAGATTGAATGACCTGCTAGGTCCCCAGATTTAACTTCCTTGACTTTTTTTCTCTGGGGTTACTTAAAAAGTGAAGTTTACACAAACCGACTCACCAATCTGGAAGACCATAAAGAGGGAATTCGAATTGAATTTCAACGAATTACACCAGAGATATTGTTGAACGTTACCCAAGAATTCATCAGACGTCTTGGATATTTTCAACTAACCCAAGGAGCTCAGTTCGAGCATTTACTCTAGATTCGTTATTTGTTTATTTTCACTTCCTACCTATGACATTTCCATTGCAAATAAATGATGAAATGATTGTTGAGAAATATGAAAACTGGTTTTGTTTATACTCAGTATACTGCAACTTGAAGTGTTAGATATGACTTATGTGGTATGGTTGAACTCTGAAAAATATGGGCTTTCATTTTTTTTACAAAAATACCCTTTCAATAAAAAAAATATCGATGACGTCATATCTTGTAAAGAGGTGGGGCCAAAAATTATTTTTTTGTGAAAAAAGATGGAAAACTAAAATACAAAATCGACCTGTCCGAGCTTGACCTCGAAAAATGATCAACTCGTAAGATAATGGTGTTTCCACACTTTATGAACGCAGTGTATGAGATGATTATGAATTTCGGATTTTTCAAAAATCATGAAGAACAATAGTATGATCACTGCAAACAAGCAAATGATATCCTTGGGTGTAATTGGTTTAGTTTAGTTGGGTAGAAGTCAGACGAGTGTGATGAGTTAACAATACGTAGCGCCGCTCTCACCAACAATAGGGCGCACCCGTCATTAGGAGCTCCCCCGTGGCTTGGCATATGACTTTGTACCAGCTCAACCTGCAATTATTTGCTTTCATTGACACGTGAACGACGAACATGCGGTATATGGGAAATTCATGAAAATAATTGGGATTGTTATAATACTTGTGGAGTAGGGTGGATGAAGTCAACTTTGGATAAACTCAGTTTGAAGTTTAATAGCCGAATTTTTCAGGGAAGAAGTGAATTCTTCAGAAATTGCGGATTATTGGAGACTTTTAAGGGGGTAATTTGTGGGTTTATCGTGAATTGTTGTGTCAGATTTGTGTTTGCTCGAAGTGTAAAATAAGCAATGCTCGCTATACCTACAGATTGGGCCAAATTGGACATTTTTAAAGGGAAATTCCTGTTTTCAAACTACATAGATAAAAACTGGTGACTGTGTTTGAGGATCAAATCTTATGACAAACTAAATGGTGAAATCCGCAAATCGATATCTATCATCGTTTCTGAGTCACAACATTTTCGAAAATATGCATTTTCCAAACGTACAAATTGGGCCAAATTGGACACTTTTGAAGGGAACATCCTGTTTTCAAACTAGAAAGATGAAAACTGGTGGCGGTGTTTGAGGGTCAAATCTTGCATGTGCATGTTCGAAAAGTTGATGTATGGCTTGTATTTGTGCTTTCTCAAAATCCGCCTAACGTTAGTTCTTAGTAGGCCTGTTGATATTTTCAAATTTCGCGTTGACGTTTTGAGATTACTTTCCACAGCTCCTAAAACGAATATTTCTTCCAGCTCCTTATCACTATTTGATTCATATAATTTTGGCCTTTTCTTTTCAAATTGACCACCATCAATTAGTTTGTGTCGCAATTTTGCGAAAATGTGTAAGAGGTTGTCTTAATTCTGGAAACCTCTCGTGAAACAAATTGCTTGCTGCTTCTGCATTTCGCCCGGTTTGTATGAAACAGACTATCATATCCCATTTTTCATAATTCTCATACTTCATTGCTAATGTATTTGAAAATTGAACAGAAACCACGAATTAAGGAGCGTTTTACTGCTTAAATCAAAATTTTACAGCTACCAGTAAACATTTGGATTGTTTTATCACCGCGTCTAGTCTATTTGTTCAAACTGTGCGTTTCAAAGTCTACATGGAAAAACCTAAAAGCTCTTTATTTCAAAGATGACTCTAGCAAAACATAAAGTGTGCTACATTTTTGGAAAGGTAATTTTAAGCTCTATTGAAATATGCAGAAATATGTAGGGTGTCTCGTTTAAAAAATATATTTTTCCATCAATAACTATGGATTGAATTCTACGTAAAAAGTGCTCTGGAAATGTTTTCATAGAAACAAGAAATTTTTGATTGGGAAACGATAGATATCGATATGCGGTTTTCACCAAAGAAGTTTGTCATAAAATTTGACCTCAGACACAGCCATCAGTTTTCATCTATCTAGTTTGGTAACAGGACTTTCCCTTTGAAAGTGTCCAATCTGGCCTAATCTGTACCAAAGTACTTTATTTAAAATAATCTTGAATTGGACGTACTCCTGAATCATTCATAGTTAAGAATTGCATTGAACTAACTTGACACTAAATACTGTATCGGTCATAGGGAAATAGAAGCATGCCTCCCACTTCCAACCAAGTTAACTTGTTGGAAATACAAATAACCTACAATTTTCACATTTTTAATTCAGAATATTGACATGTTTATGTTGTTTTTATTCATTTTTTTATTCAATATATTAATAATGAAGAAATTGATTGAGTATATTCGTTGGCAAGTCTCTCTCAGAAAGAACTGCTACCCCCAAGGCTGTTGAATTACACCTTTGATTATTTTTCTAAAAGACTACTTTGCATTGCTCTTGTCATCTCGAAGCCAGAATTGTTTTGATTCGAATGGGGGTACACATATGTACCGATTTCATGTTCATTTCCATTCATCAGCGCAGGTCAGCTAACTTTACTGACTCGAAAAACATTTTGGCTTTAAGCTAAGAATTCCTGAGATGAACACTCAAATACACAGTATTCTTTAAAGAGTTGGCATCATATAAAAAAAACTTTTGATGACAATTAATTTTTCAAGATATAGAAACTACCCTAAGCACCAAATCAACGTCAATTTCACTCGACTCATTATACGTCAACGAAGGAGCTCAAAACTTACTAAATAACTACTTATAATATTCTAATACTATTTGTTCAATTTGTCTGAAAGGCTATTTGCACTAATTTTACTCTTCTACCTAAAAAAATTGTCTACTTCAATTTGTTTCCCCATTTTAGAATTTCACTTACATTATTTGTGTACCTACTCTAATTATTTCTATGATTTTAGAATTTACCTGCTGTTTACCTCATTTGTTTTGGATATGGATAAGTACCTAATGAAATAATTCGAACAAGGGGTCCTTATCCGCATTCTTACTATTATTACATTTTGCAATTTTTAGACTCAAGCTTATGGTTATGAACCTTTTTGATTAATTTCATACTTGTGGTGGTGTCATCAAATCGGTGGTTGTGGTCCAGGTCATGTTGGGCCACACTAGATTTTTCTGGTCTCGAACGTTGGATATGAGCGACGTGCTCTTTGAACCGTACTTTCATGGCCATTCTAGTTTGACCCACATACTTCTTCTCGCAGCCCTTACAGCTAATTTCATGAATCCTTGATTTTTCTTTTTCTTCCCTCCTCGTCTTTGGCGGTATCCAGGATCTGTTGCAGCTTTTACAAGGTTTTGTATACCACAATCATATTGAGAGTTTCGAAAATGCTCTCGTTAACCCAAGTAACTCGAGGTTCGTATGGGATATGTTTAGGAGGGTTTCCCTCTTTTGGAAAAGTCGAAGCGTTACAAAGGGTTTTCTTGAATCTATGTTTTCTAATCAGTTTGTCCACCAAGTCCACAGAATAACTGTTAGGTTCTGCTACTTCCCTAATAATCATTTTATTTCAACCACTCCTTTTTTAGTGGGAACGATTCATCAACAAATTTATTCCCGCCATTTTCTAGTGTGTAATGGGGGATGTATCTGAGTGTACTCCTGCCGTTCCTGATGTTCAACTACTTTAAAAAAATCTGGATTGTATGTAGCTTATTGAAAATTTTATACATTTCGGATTATGTTTTAAAACTGAATTATAATATTCAACTTTAAAAAACTCATTTATTTTCAATAACAGTTATTACAGTTTATTTGGCTAATAAAGCCATTTGAAATAATCAATTGAGCACTATGATAATAGGATATCAAAAGGAAAATTTTAAATACTATACAAAGTAAGTATCAATCCTATGTAAATTTAGTATATTTTATATAACCTTGCTCTTGCTCTGTTTTGAACTTCTTCCAGAGTGGAATAAAATACATCTAGGCACATGGCGCCTGTTTTGTGCTTTTTTACCCACTCTTTGGTGAAGATTTAACTCGTGTAATAACCTTTTTATATGCGTATAACAGCAGTGGTAGGAAATGAAGATTAGATGAGGAGAATAAAAAAAACAAAACATAATGACATCGGGTTCTCCACTAAGTGTTGATTGAGGGTGTGTTTGAATTTTAACTAATTTTTTTTCAGGTCCATCGGAAGAAGGTTGTACAGCTTAGGTCCGAAGAAAAAAATAATCTTTTTGTATGACTTTTTTTGAATAGTGGAATTTTGATATGCAAAGTTTCGACTGATCTTGTAGTTTTGTGAGTGGTATAGCTAAATTTATGAATGTTCGAATATCAAACATTGGTAGGTGTATGGGAATCTAATATTGAATATTTTGGTTTTTTAAATATAATTTTCAGTAATGAGTTTTGAGTTGCTTGTAAGTAATTTATCGCGTTATTAAATGCACCTCTCAATATCTGAGTAGGTATTGACTATGCCAAAGAGTTATATAAAATTTAAACATGAGAAGTCTCATCCATTTTATAATTTGGGAAATAAGTTCGTCCCATGTGAGATGTTGATCAATAACTACACCCAAATATTTTATGAACGTCGTTTTTTCTATTGCTGGGCAGTTGCATATTATATTTTTAGTGCAGGTGGGCATGTGTATTCTGAGATGGTTGATAGGGGGTTGGTCGTTAGAGTTCTGTGAGAAGCACATACATTTTGTTTTTTTTATATTTAGACTCAGTAGGTTATTGTTGTATCAGGTTTTCAATTTTTGTAGGTCTTCTTCAGCTTGATCAACAATATTATGCCAACTGTCGCCTCTGAATATTAAAGCTGTGTCATCAGCGTAACAAATAACATGGCTATTGAAATTTTGTATTTGGGATATAGCATTAATATATACAAGGAACAAAATTGGTCCCAAAACTGTTCCCTGTGGTACACCAACAGATATATTCAATGGCTCGCTGAGTTGGTCACCGATTTTAACTTCTTGTGTACGTTGTGAAAAATAATCCCGCAGCAAGTCAAGTGCGTGGCCTCGAATTCCGTATAGTTTCTTCAATATAATCTCATGTGAGACGGTATCAAAAGCCTTTTCTAAATAAATTGAATACCGCTAGGCACTTTGACGATCTATCCAAGGCTTCCACTGTTTGATCGAAGTAATCAATTATGGCATTTTCTGTACTGGAATTGTTAATGAAACCATATTGTCGTTCAGTTAGTCGTCTGGTCTAGTGAAAAATTCATTAAGTCGTTTTTTAAGTAATTTTTGAAAAATTATTAATAACAGAGATGGGACGATAATTATTCATTTCATTTCGACTTCCAGATTCAAAAACGGCGGTGACTCTAGATTCCTTCCATTGGTGCGGTATATTTGAGTTTTTGCAGGATAAGTTGATTATATGATATAGAGGTGTATATTTTAAATGAGGGTTGCTGTGATTCCGTCTGGACCTGGAGAACAAAGAATGCATTGAATAAATCAGCTCTTTCTTTTTTATTTACTGAGGGTTCGTTGTTTCCTTTACAACGGTATCAGTGTTTGGTGAAGATTATCTGATGATGACCAAAATATGGAGAAGAAAAACTACTGGACATTTATTCTGAATATTTGTTTATCCAATATGAAGATGTCTCTTGCAGTTTCGTGAGAAAATCATATATAGTAGCAGAAGTCTACTTTCTCTTCCTCCTAAAATCATGTATATGAAATAATAATAATGATGTGTAAGGAATACACATCCTTTACACGTCCTTTATTTCTATTTTTAATCAATATATGAGCATATATTCGTATATTAATTTCACAGTATTGGTTTTCGTTTTGATACCCAAATTACTTTACAAGTCACTGCTGGCCCTTTTGGACTCTGAAAGAGAAAGATTATCATCGCTCGTGAAGTATCTCTATTGTAGTGAGCACTACTGACCGTCATTGGGTTAAATTGTGGTGGTGGCTTGAGAGTAAATTTGGATTCAAAGTGTTTGTGAATCGGGTTCGGAGCAATCTCGATCCCTCTTGTCGAATACTCCATAAATACTCATAAATTATATGAAACTCTTGAAAGGGGCCATTCCAGGATATATTGCTGAGTAGGATTTAGTGTTCTTCACATAAAATTATAACCTGTGCTATTATAATAGCAGAGCTGCAACTGCAGTACGTTGGAAAATAAATGACGACAGCATTTATCCAAGAAACTTGTTTCTTCCTCTCATCAGTGCTAGGATAGGTCCGATAACACGAGACTCATCCAACGAACGAAAACACTGAAAGATCAACAGCAAGAAACATTCTCGGTAGCACAGACTCCAGGAAGAGTTAATGCATGAATTCAAACCAAGTTCGAAAAGTGTGCCGAAGAGTTTTTAATAAATGAAATGAGTAATCTTGACGAAGTCAAAATCCTGTTCTCTCCACACTATTCCTCAAAGTGGGAAATATCTTCAGAAAACGACTACTTTCCCCCGCGAACATTGAGTCAAATCTGACATTTATTTATATAATGTCCCTCCACGAGACACTATTGCAAGTGCTTATTGTAATCAAAGCTTGATATCAGTTTGGAGGAAGAAAATTTTCACTTTATAGGATAGTGTGGAAGGAAGGGAATTTGTGATTTGTTGTTGAATTATTATGATTATTACCAGTGAAAAAATATATCAAATCATATTACAACTTGAAATTCATTCAGAATGAAATATCCCCTCGTTTCGTGAGGGTTGAAAATCTTTGATGATGAGGGCCACTCTATTCCCATCAATAAAAAAGCGCTTTCGCAAACCTTACTATAATTGGTACAAAATCTTTACACAAACATATCAGATATAGCAATGGAAAACTGAAGCGTGCGTGTGCCGTCTCCTTGGATACGAAGGGGTGTTAAAACACCCACCCCTTATCGGATTGTCATTACCGACTGTTTTACTAGCGTTCCAGTACGCTTGTTGGTAGCTTTTAAAGAACGGTGAACTATTATGAATGATTTGTCATTTCGATCAAAAGCAGAGAATTTTTCACCCAAAAAGGTCGAATGAATGTTTAGGGCACATTTACAGACTTTTGAATGAGTGTTTTATAAGGGATAATTTTCTTGGCTGATGGAGAACTTCGATCAGCGTTCCAGTATGAATATTTTCTTTTCTAGATTTATGCAAAGATTAAATCGTGTAATGTTTAAAAATAATTTAGAATTTGATAAAATTTAAAATTTTGTTGGAAGAACTAAGATTCGAGTAATGGCTCCTTGACATCGAGCGATGTGCCACAAATCATTGGTGATTAGAATCATCGGTACAGGAAAACCTACGGCAGATGATATTCAATATACAATTAATATATTATTTTGTTGTTATTGTCTAATAAGTAATGAAACTTCAGTTGATGATAGTACCTACAAAAATTTATTTTCAATTTCAAAAGAATCATTTCAGAGAAAATTATTTGAATATTGTAAAAAGTAGGTAATAGATATTGATGAATTCCGAAATACATTTGATATTTTCTGAAATACAATGACTATTCCGAAATTTAAATGATGGTTTCTGAAATCAAATTGGTTATTCTCAAATCCAATTGATGCTTTCTGAAATCAAACTTACTATTCTGAAATACAATTGACGCTTTCCGAAAATAAACTCACTAATCTGAAAATCAATTGACGCCTTCTGAAATTCAAGTCACTATTCTGAAATACAATTGATACTTTCCGAAATATAAGTAACTGTTCTGAAATTCAACTGATGGTTTCTGAATTGAAGTTGACGCTTTCTGAAATACAACTGGAAAAGGTGTAGTAAAACTGAAAATGGGGATGTAGCGGTTCCAGAAATAGTAAGAAGCTCATCAAAAGTATCAGATTCTGCCAGAATATCTTTGAAGAATTCAGAAAGATCCAAGGTATCTTCCAAGAGGGTAGACATTGAGAGGAACGTTTGTCGTTGGAGACTAAGGTTGCAAGGGCTGAGTTAATGATGAAAATGCAAGAAGTAGAAAATAAAATGAGGATTTTAGATCTACAAAAGGAGTTAGCTGAAGCTAAAATTGAAGAAGTTTATATCGAACAAAATAGTTCCAGAAAATCCATTCCTTATGAAAGTGTAGAAGACGGAGAATTGAACAAGATCGTACAAGATTGGGTTGATGAATGTGAAGTACTTTCTGTTCCTGTTCAACAACAAAACATTGAAGAGAAAATTCCATTTGAACAAGTATCGCATGATAATGACAACTTGACAAAATTATGTACTATCATGGCAGAAGCTGTCAAAAGTGTATCCAGGGCAAATACTACACAGAGTGTAAATATGGATTTTCCTACTTTTGATGGTAAACCAGAGGAGTGGCCGTTATTTATCAGTCAATACAAGAGGAAAATAATAATGCATCAGTATTCTGAGGAAGTGTTGAAGTTACAACAGAGCCTGAAAGGGAAAGCTCTAGAAGCGGTAAGAAGTTTACTGTTACATCCTAAAAATATTGTCAATATCATAAATACATTATAGAGATGCGATTTGGTCGCCCAGAGTATGTCATAGGTTCTTTGATTAATAAAGCTCAAAATTCACATACTGTCAAAGATGGCGATTTCAACAATTTTATTAAATTTTCATGTCACATCAACAATCTGGTGGTTACATTGGAACAATTCGAGACAAGTAATCACCTAGAGAATTCGTTTTTGTTGAAGCAGCTGGTAACAAAGATCCCAAATGGTCTAAAACTACAGTGGGGACAAGTGGTTGCACAAAAAAGAGGTAAGGTGAACTTGAAAGACTTTGGTAATTGGACAAACGAAGTATCATCTGCCGCATGTTATGTAAGTCCAAAAATATATACAACCTCTACTATTCCTTATCACCAAAGAAAATATAATATAAGACTAGAAAATGTTATGATCACACATCAAACAGTTGAAGAAAACAAATGCCCCTATTGTAATGAACAGGGTCATTCTATTTTCGATTGTTCTGTTATACAAAATGATACGGTTGATGTTCGTTTGTCAAAGCTGTCTAAAATAAAAGTATGTTATTGTTGTTTGAAAAGTGGGCATTCAAAGCGGTTTTGCAGATCAAAACAACGTTGTGGATATGATGAATGCAAATTACGTCATGTTCTTTTTCACAAATGTTTAAGAACCAACGTAGTTTCTCAAACAGAAAAAACATCTAATGAAGTTGTTGAAAGAGTTAGAATCACTCCTGTAAGAATATATGGTCCAAAAGGTTTCATGAACACATACCCATTTTTTGATGAAGGGTCAACCATATATCTTTTAGAAAGCGAGATTGCAGAATATTTGGGATTCTCAGGGCAAACTGAACCGTTATGTATGCAATGGGTCAATAAAATGTATTGATTTGAAAATTTCCGGAGTTCACGATGAAGCAAAAGTTTATACTATGAATGGGGTAAGAACAATTCGAAATTTAGAGTTACCATCTCAAACTGTCATTATGAAAAATTTCAAAAACTATACCTATCTTCAGGGATTACCTATACAAGATTTGATCGATGTTAAACCAATGATATTGATAGGGCAAGATAATATTCATCTAACAGTAGCACGAAAAATATATCAGGGTAATGAAAATAGTCCAGTGGCAACTAAAACAAATTTGGGTTGGGTTCTCCATGGGAATGTGATAGGAAGTAATCAAAACCCATATGTTTTTAATTTTCATACATGTCCCTGTAATAACGAAAATGATTTGAATCGTTTATTATTAGAATCTTTCTCAACCGAGACATTCGGCGTATCTGTGAACAACAGGAATATAAATGTTTCTCAGAGAAGAGCTATAGATATTTTGGAGAAAACTACTAAATATTTAGAAAATGAAAAGAGATATGAAACAGGGTTGATATGGAAAGACGATAATTTAATTTTGACAGAAAGTAAGACGAACGCATTTGTTAGATTGATATGCACAGAGCGTAAAATGTTGGAAGATAAGTCATATTTTGAATAGTATTGCCAAAAAATACTAAACTACTTGAAAAAAGGGTACATAAGAAAATTAGAAACTCATGAAATAATATCACATAATCCAAGAATATGGTATCTTCCCCATTTTGGAGTGGTAAATCCTAACAAGCCAAATAAATTGCGACTTGTTTTTGATGCTGCTGAGAAAAGTCACGGTACGGGTCTTAATGATAAACTTCTTCAGAGTCCAGATTATCTGAGTTTGCTACCAGGGGTGTTAATGCGTTTTAGGCGATCCAGATGGGGGTTTTGTGAAGATATAGCAGAAATGTTTCATCAGGTAAAAATTCGTCCGGGAGATCGATGTGCTCAGCGTTTTCTTTGGCGAGATGGTGATCCACAGAAAGAACTGGATGTTTACGAGCTACAAGTCATGATGTTTGGCGCTTCTTGTTCGCCATGTTCTGCACAATACGTTAAAAATTTGACCGCGAGACAGTCTACTTTTCCCGATTTGATCAGAGATGTTGAACGAAACTTTTATGTTGATGACTATCTAGACTCCTGCTCTACAGAACATGAAGAACTTTTGAAAATTGATAAAATGGTGAAACTCAATAAAGGGGGTTTTAATATCGTGAGTTGGGCATCAAACTCACCCTTGATGATAGAGAAATATGGGAACGAACATACTGAGAAATATTTTGACAAGTCTTTACTTGATCGCATTTCGGGAGTATGGTGGGATGTGAAAACTGATGCATTCATGTTCAAAGTAGTTTTTCACAAAGTCCCTAAGAGAATAGTTGATGGTATAGATATACCAACAAAACGACAAGTCTTGCAGCTAGTTATGTCCGTGTTTGATCCGTTGGGATTTTTGACATGTTTCACCATCAAGGGTAGAATTATTCTCCAAACGATATGGCAGAGTGGTGTTGGATGGGACGACACAATTCCAACAAGTGTTCATCAAAAATGGATACACTGGCTGAAATGTATACACTCGATTTTCTCTTTACAAATTCCTCGTTGCAATTCTCTATTTCTAATAGATGCTTCAGCAATAGAATTACAAGTATTCTGTGATGGCAGTGAGGAAGCTTTTGCATCTGTAGCTACCTCAGAATCATTTATGAATCGCACATCGATGTATCTCTCGTTTCAGCTAAAGCCACAGTTAGCCCACTGAAGCCGATATCAGTTCCAAGGCTAGAACTTCAAGCTGTATTGATGGGTTGCCGAGTATTGAACACAATTTCGTTAGAAATTGATCTCTCCATTACCAATTCCTACTTATGGAGTGATTCCAAAACAGTTCTATGTTGGGTTAAGGGAGATGGTAGGAATTACAAACAATTTGTTTCGCATAGAATTGGGAAAATACAAAAATTGACTATTGCAACTAGCTGGCGATATGCTCCCACAGAACTGAATGTAGCTGACGCAGCTACTAGATTCACAAACCTCTCTGATATTGGTATAATTAGCATGCAATAGTAGTTGGTTTCGTGGGCCTGAATTGTTACAAGATTCAAGTAAATGGCCACCTGAATTTGATGTAGGGAACGTCAATTTGGATGACGAGAATGAAAAGAAAGCTGTTGAAAATTTTCTTGGGTTTGTTACTAGGCCTTTTGAACATTTACCAGAAGTGAAACGATTTTCCAAATGGTGACGACTAATTAGGAGTTCAGCGTGGGTTCTTAAATTCTGTAGCAGTCTTCTAAGAAAACTTCGAAGGAGAACTATGAGTTCCATAGGAGAACTGACCGTTAAAGAGACAGAGGAAGCTAAGAAATTATGTCTGAAAAGGAGTCAAGAGGAAAGCTTCGTTAAAGATATAAACCAATCGATAGAAAAAGGACAAGTAGAAAAGAATAGTAGACTTCATAACCTTTCTCCTTTCATTGATGACGATGGATTTGTGAGAATGCAAAGTAGACTCAGCCATGCTCTTTGCCTGAATCATTCTTTCAAAACTCCAACGATACTGGATCCAAAGAATGAAACTGTTATATTATTGTTACAATATTACCATGAAAAATTTCATCATCAAGGAAAAGAACTAATTTTGAATGAAATTTGCCAAGAATATTGGTTAATCAGAGGAAGACAGGCGGTAAAAAGTACTTGGAGTAAATGCCAGTATTGCAAAGTAATAAAATCAACACCAAGTATACCTATAATGGGCGATTTAACAACAATGCGTCTTACACCAAGTGTGAAACCATTCTTTCACACTGGGGTTGATTATTTTGGCCCACTCAATGTCACAGTTGGAAGGCATAAAGAAAAACGTTGGGGAGTACTATTCACGTGCATGACTATTCGTGCGATCATAGACAAATTTTTTGGTTCTCTATGCGTGCGATACTCCGATCAAATTACATAACCTAGATGAGTAACTCGCCGCACACGCATTAAGATTTGTTTGAAGGGACATCTTCCCCCAACGGCAGTGTCGTGCGTTGTCAACAAAATATTGAGATTCAATAAAATAGAAATAATGAAAACCCAATATGGAATGGAAACCTGAAATAATGAAGGAATAATCTCTACAGGATTTTGAGAACAGCCGATGCTCTAATTGACATGTTTTTTCATAATTCATTCAATTTTCTCTTTTCCAATTTGGTTTCCCTTTCTCGATAGTTACGACACTGGTAGCTTCAAATGATTGATCTGTCAAATATCAAATGCAGCGTTATCGTACTGACAAGACTATATCGACAGCGAAGAATCTCCGTTCGGCGATGGAAATACTATCGTTTTTACATGCTCCCAACAAGCTTCCATGAACGTTTCAATTTCCTTCGTATTGTTATATATTTCATCCAAGACAGTATTTTTGGGTTTTCGTTGCCATGAATCTACCCGACAGGTATCAAAATCTAGCTGACGTGCTTATTGTATCCTTAAAACATTGCGACATGGCAATAATGTCATGATTTGAGGGATAACATTACGAAAAGATGTTACCTTCAGTTCTATTTGAGGATTACTCATCTAGGTTGTGTTACTAGATCGGAGGTGCGATACATTTGGAAATTGCAGACTCACTCACTACTGATAGAGCAATTATGGCTCTAAGAAGGATGATTTCACGCAGAGGACGCCATTTATACTCTGATAACACCTCATACTTCAGAGGAGCAAACGAAGAACTCAAAAAATGTATGACGATCTTGACCGACAGAAATTAATTCAAGAAATGACAGATGGATATCGAATGGCACTTCATTCCGCCCGGTACTCCTCACATGGGAGGATGTTGGGAGAGACTAGTAGGATCTGTGAAGAAAATTTTCCGAGTAACTCTAAAGGAAGAGTCAACAGCAGGCCCTTAACTCATATTCCAGTTGATCCTTCTGATCCTCAGTGTCTAACGCCTAACCATCTTCTCATCAGCTCGCCATCCAAAAATCCTTTTTCTGTAAGATTTCAAGATGAAGATCTTAGGAAGCTGTGGAAAAAATCACAAAGGCTAGCTGAAATATTCTGGTCGCGATGGATAAAAGAATATTTTCCCACATTATCACGGCGAGCGAAATGGGTTAACGATGGCAAGTCGCAGTTGGAGACGTAGTAGTTATTGCAGATAGTAATTTACCCAGAAACTTCTGGCGACTAGGAAAGGTGATCGCAGTATTCCCTGGAAGAGACAATGTCGTCAGAGTAGTCGAAGTGCATTTGCAGAATGGACGTGGAAATTGGTGAAAATTCCTGAGAAGAATATTCACGGTGGGGAGAATGTTGATAGTTTTTCTATTGTGTTATAGTCGTAATATTATTTATTTGTATTGTATTCATCCTGTAAAAAAAAAGTTGTGGATTGTCAAAGAGAAAAAATAGACGTCAAAAAATTACAAATTGGTATTTTCTCTTTAAAAAGTAAAAACATAAGCTTTAGATAAATCACCCATCAAATTAATACATCCACTCCTGTGGATTATTTTCGTACTATAATATAGAAGATAAGTACATAATAATGCCCAAACTGCTTGTAGATGAGATAGATCTATAGGACCAAATATCGCAGAAAAAATTATAACTTAAAAATTGAGATTTCGTATATTATCGTATATCTGTTTGGACAATATGATATTCGCAAACATTTTTGGTAGGAGGGCATTTCTTAAGGCCCCCGTAAACTTTTGGAACTGTCCGACAACTAGAAGGCTCCAAAAATTTTAACGGACAATGTTACCCTAAATTTTTTATATTTTTATTGAGTGATTTAGAATAAAGTCAGTTAGTTGGGAGGGTCTAAATTTTTGTCGCCATAACAGTGCCGAATTGGCAAATTTTGTCTAGACTTAATATGTCTATATCTCTTTCTTTATATTTTAAATTGGGTAATTACAGATAGGTATTTCTTGGGGCGGAAAGATGCATTATGTAATATTTGTGAAATTACTGGTACCCTGTATACGTAGATAAATCCATCAACACAAATGTATGTACTTATACCTTAAAATTCTACAAGTTTTGCCTACAAGATTCTAATTTTGATACAGCGTAGTTGCTAGGAGTATCAGATGAGAGCACGGTTATCTCTAGTAATCAAGTGGAAATATGCGAGACGTGTTCCTCTATATGCATATTCACAAACAATGCATTTGCATACAAGCTTCATATGAGATTCATCATTAAATTATCAAGATAATTGGTAATTTTACAACGACAAAATGGTAATCATTGCAAATTGCCATTTGAAATAATCTCTTAATTGCCGTATTCACCCTTTTCATTAGGCGACGAGGGCCAAGAAAATTTCCATGCACTGTATCTGATATACCTACATCTTGCAACTTATGGAAACTTATTAGAAAGCGAATGCAAAAACAGATAGATAGACATTGAGCACTAATATTTTGTTATTTTTTATTATCTGTTGTTAACGATTATGATGTCAGCTATTGAAACACAAAATAACAGATACCACCATGAGATAAGTACACTAAAAGCGTAATGAATTAAACTGATTGGCGAGTTTCTTCATTCCGAAATATTTTTTCGATCAATTCTCTATAAGAGTATTCTTCACACAATGAATGTCTAGGAACTCTCCAGTACTTATGTTTGCATCAGTTCAAATAAGTATGTTGACTCCTACGTATATATACCTGGTAAAATGGCTAACCTCGTACATCCATTATATGAGAGTACTCTCATCATAGAAAAACGTTCGTCGTCGTTTTGTGAGAAATAAACTCTTAATATCCTTGAAAACAAAAACTATTCGAATTTTTACACTACTATCCATTAATCGAAAACTGGAAATAGAAAAATTCTGCATTTTTCGCACCAGTCGATATGATATGTTCTCAATCAATTGGTAATTGATAATTCTCCAAAGACACCTCACCGATGTTTTGAATACTTTCTCAGAAGAACCCAAATGCATAAGACAAACTAGCCAGATAAATATAACTTCAATTCCGTTTGAAAAAACTATATTGACTTTTTAATCGACAAAGTTCTAACTGAAAATTGTTTTATCAACGTCATAAAAAACGTGTATATATCATTGATCTCGTATATTCTTGAATTAGACTATACTATAATTGATTTATGTTCTTCCAATTGTAAAACTTGTTTTTCGAATCACCCAGGTTTTCGGAGAAACCCCCTCAAAAGCAGAGCTTGTGAGAGCAAGGGAGAACCGGGACCTACAGTTTAAATAATAATAATAATAATAGCGTCTTTATTTACCATTTCAATAAGTCACAAACATTTTTTCTGTAAAGTAAGTATAACTTCTTGGCATAATAGGCGAAGTTCAGCTCATTATTTCTCAACCGAAACAAGATAAATAATTTGTTTAATTTAGCTGAAATAAAAGTGGATTCCGAACCACTTTGGCTCAGTGACCCGGGGATGGAACCCGGGCCGTCTGGGTGCGAGCAATTGCTCTAACACCACGATCACTTCACTAATTGAAGCACAAAAATCAAATCAATGCCATAAACAGCAAAATCGTACTTTTGGCACGTTGTAGCTTGCTAAATTGACCTACCTATACAGGCCGTTTCTTTTATCATGTGGTAACATTGCTATATTCTAAACCGTAATATATACAAAGACGATTAAATGGGAAAAAATGTAACTATTGTGGTGAGCAGTACATTGGCCAGAGAAAATCTAAGGGGACTCTAGCCCTTCCCAACTTATACAGGGAAAACTAAAAATGCTGTTTTCGGTTTTTTACGAATAGAATGGTTATTTCAGAAAATACAAAAAAATGAAACTAGAACTGTACTAGAACTACTTAATGATAAATTTTTAATTAAACGTTTCGTGTCAACACGGCCACCATCAACTATTTTTTTCAAATACGGACCTGTCTATTTCATCACAAATATTGATAAAGCGATGAAATCACAATTCAGTGATATATCACACTCGACATTTTTATAGCGTTTCATATAAAATTACTGGCATAATCAGTGACAACAATTTTCAATTACGGTCCTGTCGTTAGTTCTTTTGTAAATTGTTTTGATTTCTTCAAAACTCATTCAACTATTAGGATACTTCAGTCATTACCCAATACTTTCGATAGGAAGATACCCCAACACAACGAACATTCGTATTTTTCCTTTTTGGAGATTTTTGTATTACAGTAATCCTTGATTCAAGGCTGATTTCTCCTGTATCAATTTTTACACGGATTATTTTCATAATTCTCAATCCTGGAAGTAATGAAAAAATCAGTTTTTGATCAAAATACAAGTGTTGTCTAATTTGGTACAATTAAATAGCATCTCACTTCTTTTACCATATTTAAACACGTAGGCTTTGCTTGATTTCTATGGCAGGAAAAATAAATGAGTTGTTGATATCTGTTAAGAACTGTCAGACATTTAAGCAACTCGGTTACATATTAAAGATGTATTCGAATGACGAAAGGACTGATGTGCTATTTACTTATGCAAAATCGAATAGAAATCCTATTTTGGCAGGAAATATGTATAGTGAGCTATACCCGAATCGTCGCATTCCAAACATTCAAATGTTTAGACGATTAGAAAGAAATTTGAGAGACTGTGGTGCATTTGACAGAAATAAAACTAGAAAATGTGTTGTTACTGGAAGTATAAGGAACCAAATAAATGTTTTGGGTAAGCAAATATTACCTTATAAAGACTAAAAAGTGAAAAATAACGTCTTTTTTTAAATCTAGGATTGGTCAGTTACAAAAATATTTCTAATCAAGATTGTTCTTTACGAGACATTGCCCACGAACTTGGGATATCTGTAAAACCTACCAGAAATATTTTGAAAAAGAACACATACAAATGCTACAGGATACGCAAAGTTCATCACCTCAATGAAAGGGATTACGGAAGGAGAGTACGATTTGCGAAATGGTTAAGACGTAGAAATAGGGAAGTTCGAAATATTTGTAAAAAAATAATATGGTGAATCAAAATTCACCAACAATGGTTGGTTTAACAGAAACATCCATTATAGGTGGAATGATACGAATGAACATTTACATAGAGAAACCAATTTCCAGGAGAGGTTCGGAATAAATGTTTGGTTGGGAATTTTGGGAACAAACATACTAGGTCCTTTCTTTTACGATGAGCATTTGAATGGTGGAATGTATTTAAATTTTTTATCCAATGAGTTTGATGGCTACTTAGATGAATTGCCATTAAGCACCCGCCGTGAAATACAATATTTTTAACAATGGGGTGCCCCTACCCATAATGTAGCAATAGTAAGGGAACATTTAGATGCAATATTCACAACGAAGTGGATTGGAAACAATGGACCAATTGCCTGGCCTGTCAGAAAAAAACTACTTCCCTGGCTGATATCACGACGGACATTGAACTACATCTGACAGATATTTATGCAACGGTTGGAGATAACAGAGGCACGTATACTTTCAATCTCCGCTGTATATCTCTTGAATTAGGCTGATCTTATTGGATATAACCAACACAGAAACTTAAATTTTCGTACGATCCGATTTATGACGTTGATGCTTCCTTCTGAAATTATTTTCATTTTCTGTAACTTGGAAAAATCCATGATTTACACTGTATATTGTTAAAAAATTCTCAGAAAAAATACTGTTGCGCTGGCCAAGTGTAATACTGTGGTGTAGATAAAAAAACGCACTAATAATTTTGTGATATTATCACCAATAAAGTTTAGTTAATAATGACCTGAAAGTGACATTTTACAACTAAAACACTCTGTATCTCGTAAACTATATATAGAATTTGTGGGTGCCCAAGGTAACTTCTGTTCAGAAGCGCGAGTTCAACATAATATTGACATTTTGGACAATTTGGAGCAAAATACTCTTTACATGCAAGTGTGCGTGGTCCTTTCAGAAAAGTTTTGTGAAAGCCAGTTTACGTAGAAAATGTACGAGTTTATTTTCAAATGCCACTTCGATAATATTTTGTTACTGAGAAGATGACAACTTTCACTCTTCGTTCCTGTATAATGCATATATATATATATATAAAAGTGTTAAAGAGCTCGGATAGGTAACCCGGATTCAAATATCAAAGTAATTTTTTGGTTTCAACTCTTAGGGTGAGTTCCCAATCAAGCTTTTTTCCTGTTTGCTTCACGGGTCACGCATTCTAATTGGCGAATTTCCGACGGTGTGAAAAAGTCGTAACGCGAAAAGCAAAAAAGCTTGATTGTGAACTCACCCGTAGACCATTAGTTGAAAGTAATCGGGGGCAATATAACCTATAAGACCCCGTTTATCATCGAATACATTTTTCAATTTCAACGATTTTGTTTGAAAATTTATCGAGTTGAATTTGGAGATTTATGTTCTGAATAAAACCCGAGAGCTTGTAAGCTCGAGGGTTTCATTCTTTGAACATAAATCTTCGAATTTAACGAGATGAATTTTCTAAAACAAAAATATTTGAGTGGAAATTCCAAAATTCATTCGATTTGATAAACGACGGTCGAGTTATATTTGATCAGATTAGTTCCCAAATATATCAATTAACCAATAACATTTATTCCACAACGTACATAATTACTTTCATTAAATTAATGAACATAATATGTCACACGACTTGTGAAATGTGTTGCATACATTCAGTCAACTATCAAGAAGGACCATGCCGTTTACTCGCAAAAGGAACGAAGCGGGTTTATCATCGAATACATTTTGACAGATGAGGGAAATAATCCTATAATTTGTTTAATATATTTTGTATTTTTTTGTAGTTTTTATGTGGTACCAAAACAATGACCGCAACTATCTTGCAAAGGCCTTCATTATTGCTTGGCAATATCAGTTCCATTTTTCAGCTGGTGGTACCTACGTGGTTGTCCTCGGACACGGCAAACCTTTTTCAGTGGTAACATATAGTATGTCGAATTATTGTTCATTAATGGTGACACAGGAGACATATTAGGTAGCAGCCTGTAGTTTTTTTATTTGAAAAGGTGAACGTTTGAAATTCACACGAGATACATAATCAGATAAACCGTGACAAAAATTTCGATTCCGAACTATATTTTGAAAGTATGCGTTTACTCTTCCACTACCCTCAAGGACTGATCTAGATCCTTTTTTCCCAAAGCATATAGTTTGAGGTCATCGCTGTAAAAAAATCCTTGTGTGGCTGCAGGAGTACCTTAGCTTCAATATGTTTCAATTATTCCCATTTGTAGTGCGGTGAGAACTACTGTATAATATGAGGCACCTTGATGGCATCACATATTCAGATATCTTTTCAGGAAATGTTATTATCACTGAATGCCCAGATACAATCCGATGTTGAATATGTGAAGGGTGACAACTGATTATTCTATTCAAGAGGGGGCGATAAAGTACTTCATATTGACAATACTAATTTGTGGTACCTAGTATACAACGCCGATGAATAGTAATCGTTATCTGATGAATTGTCGAATTATTCATGAATGGAGTCTACGGACGTGAATATTTCTTTAGATACCGTAAATAATCTACTCTTTCATCTTAACCAGTTGACGCCTATCAAGGGCGTAAAACAATGACCAACAATTTTCCTAGTGTCAAATATCTCTTGATGAAATATAAGGATTAGGTGAGCGGCTAAAATAATTGCTGGATCTAACAGAATAATACCTAACAAAATTCCGATGTAACAAATCTCATATATTTCTTTTGGGAGTTAAGTAACAGCCTGTTCAGCCGGCATGCACGATACGATAACTTGGTCGGAACGATATTTCTATTGATTCGAAACATGCATTCATACGATCCGACGATTTAATCGAAACTTCGAATCAAATGTGTGATTTTTGTGCCGAATATCTATAACTTAAAGCATTAGATGATTTCTGGCAACTGTTAAAAATGTATGTCAATACGTTTGTTATGATGTCCTAGGACCCTTATTATTCATTCTTTACTAAATAATGTGACGATTTCTCCTCAAGCCGGTCCTGACGGAGCTCGTAAACAGCACAGAAAACAGCGCTATTTATAGCCGATGATGTCACCATTAACTTCGCCGCTGGCGATTGACACAAGATCATTCGAGGAATCTCCACGGAGAGACGACAGTTTTTGGAATCAGCCGGAGTACGATATTTGAATAATAGAGAGTGTCAGTAAAGATAAATTAAAATAGTAACTGTGATATAAATTAGTGTTTAAGGAGTGTGTAAATAAATGATAAAAAATAATTAAGTGAAGTTTTATTACATTGGTGTCGGATGTGAAGATAAAATAAGTGCTTTGCAGAGGACAATTGAACTTCTTTCGCGCGAAACAGACCTGTGATCGGGACGAAAGTGATTTGTTGCGCGGTGAACTTTAGATTGGCGGACAATCTCTGTGTCGCGGAGTGAGACGTTTTGAGCGTGAAATAAACTGGTGGCCCGTATAAGTGTGCAAAGTGGACAGTTTTGCGTATCACGGGAGAATAAACTGATAAACTGTTTGTGTGAAATAGACTAATATTCCGTTCAAAGACATTGAAATACAAAATGTTTTCAAGAAGAGTTCTTTTAGCCGATTTAAAGGTGTCGGAGTTGAAAGAACAGCTGGAAGAAAGAGAGTTGGATAAAACGAACAGAAAGGCAACGCTTCAAAAAAGACTTGCAGAAGGACTGATTGAAGAAGGTGAAGATCCCGCAACATTTTTGTTTGAAGTTTCTGGAATCGATTTGAGCTCGATTATGAATAAGCATGAAGAAACAACCTAATCCTTGAAAGATGAACTTCAACAAAATTCAGTGAGCTTGAAAGATGAACTTCAACAAAATTTCGTAAGTCTGAAAGAACTTCAATAAAATTCAAAAAGCCTGGAAGAAAAGCTTCTAGAAAACTCGGTCAGCTTGAAAAATATGGAAGATAAATTTCTAGAAAATTCAAATAGCCTAAAAAAAGAACTTCTCGAAAATTCTAATAGTCTAAAAGAGGAACTTCAAGAGAATGTGAAGAGCCTGGAAGGAAAACTTCACGAAAATTCGAGAAACCTAGGAGATAAGCTCCTAGAAAACTCAGAAGGCTTGAAAAGAGATCTTTTTGGTGTGTCAAATCGTTTAGAAGAAAGAATGGAAACTGTGGAAACAGAGATGGAGAAAATCAAAGGCGAAATCGGGACAGAAATCGGCAGAATGAAGGAAAAATTCTGTGAATTAGAAAAGCGAATGGATTCTGCGCACACTCCGGAAATTTTCAACAAAAACTCAATGCTGGACGTGAGCATGAACCTGGAGGAGGTTCAGAAGGACATCAATAATTTTAAGATCAGTGCTGAATCTGGAAAGCTCTCATTGAAACCGCCTCAGTTCGATATAACTACTCTATGGCCAAACTACCGCCGAAAATTCGAGGCTGCTGCCAAAGCAAACGGATGGAATGCTGGGGAAAAAGCTTTAGCATTGACACTGGAATTGTGTGGCGAAGCTACAAACATTTTACAGACCCTCACCGCCCAGCAACAGGAGGACTATGAACAGCTTATAAAACATCTGGAACTACGGTATGGCCAAGCCCACTTAAAACATGTGTACCATTTACAGCTGAAAAGTCGTTGCCAGAAATCAAGCGAATCACTGCAAGAATTCGAAGCTGATATTGCACGCTTGGTTCGTCTTGCTTATCCAGCTACACCAGAAAATGTTATGGGACGATTAGCCGTACAAGCATTCTTAGATGGACTTCGTGACCAAGAAACCCGGCAAGCACTGACATTAGCTCGACCAACCTACCTTGTAGATGCACTGGCACGCGCCCTGGAGTTCGAGATGGCAAAACAATCTTGCAAAAGCCAGGGAAAAGTTCGATTTATTAAGTGCTGCCTGAAAGAAGGCAAATAAGATGCTGGAATTGTGGTAAGATCGGGCATGTGCATAACAAATGCCCCACATTCAAAGATTCTACACCTACGCAGGAAAACTAAAGAAGATCGATGAGAAGGGGCAGTCGTCGGCCTGTATCCAGCAAGCCCCAATTAATATGGCATATGTCGCTATTCTTCAACGACAAAACAAAGGTGTATTCGTGGACGGTCTCATTAACAACGAGCCTCGCACCATGCTGCTAGATACAGGTGCGACAAGAACAATTCTCGAACCTACTTTTGCCAAAACACCGGCAAGAGTTTAACCGTCAAACTGGAAATTACGCACAGCAACAGGGGATCCAGCCACTGTATATGGCGAGACTTGGTTTTAGGCAGCACAAAACTAAGACATCGAGCACTGGTCGCGGACATCGAGGACGATGCGATCATTGGAATGGACATAATGAATTCCAGAGAGTTCGAGCTGAACTTCAAAGACGGCGTCCTACATGTCAAAGGAGTAGAGCACTTTTACAAGTATGTGTATGGCAGGAGATTTCTGCTGAGAACTGACCATGCCGCCCTCAAGTGGCTTCTACAGTTCAAAAACCCTGAGGGTCAGGTGGCACGTTGGATTGAGAGACTCCAAGAATTCGACTTCGACATAGAGCATCGAGCAGGGACCAGCCATAGGAATGCAGATGCCTTATCGCGAAGGCCATGTCCAGATGACTGCTCACATTGCCGACGAGCAGAGGAGAAAGAGGCGACAGTTTGTAGAACAATGGCGTTAGATGATAACTGGAATGACAGCAAATTCTAGCAAGACCAAGGGAAAGATCCAGATCTTGGCTTAGTTATCGGCTGGAAGAGGAGTAACCGAAGACCGACAGGGCAGAAAGTAGCAGGATACTCGCCAGCCATCAAGTCCTACTGGGCTCAATGGAACTCCCTTACTCTGGACAACGGAGTCCTGAAGCGTGTGTTGGAGTCCGAGGATGGTGGAGAAGAAAGACGTCAGACAGTTGTACCCAGAAGCAGAAGACCGGAAGTGCTTCAAGAAATTCATGATGGGCTCGCCGGAGGACATCTGGGAGTGATGAAGACTCTCCAGAAAGTGAGGAAACGGTTTTACTGGGCCAATTGTCAGGCAGACGTTCAAGACTGGTGCAGAAAGTGCGCTGTATGCGCCGCAAGTAATGGACCTCGAACGCGACCTATGGCCCCAATGCGTCAGTACAACGTTGGTAGCCCATTTGAAAGAATCGCTATCGATATTGCCAGACCGTTTCCAGAATCTGACCACGGGAACAAATATATCCTCGTGGCAATGGACTGCTTCAGCAAGTGGGCTAAAGCCTATGCCCTGCCCAACCAGGAAGCCATAACCGTCGCCGACGTCCTGGTGAAGGAGTGGATTTGTCGATTTGGTGTCCCACTGAAACTGCATTCAGACCAAGACAGAAATTTCGAGTCCAACTTGTTCCAGGAATTGTGTCGAATACTGAACATCCGGAAGACGCGAACTACGGCTTTACATCCGCAGTCTGATGGAATGGTGGTGCGGATGAACAGGACGATTAACCGCCACTTATCCAAGGTAGTCTCTGACCACCAAAGAGACTGGGACCAGTATCTCCATTTGTTCCTGATGGCATATCGTTCTGCAGTACACGAGTCGACCGGCCAAACCCCTGCTAGTATTATTATGGGCCGAGAGCTGCGACTACCATGTGACCTGAAGTTTGGGACGCCACCAGGACAAGACACTGCGGGAGAGGACTATGTCAGCAAACTTCGGCAGAGAATGGAAGACATCCACGAAAGAGTCCGTTTGAACTTCCAGAGTGCCAGCGACCGAATGATAGAGACCTATGACATCAAGGCTGATGCCGGAGGATTTAAGGTTGGTGACCTGGTTTGGCTGTACAACCCCAAACGTCGTCGTGGCCTATCACAGAAGTTGCGGAACTCATGGGAAGGCCCTTATAAGATCTTGAAGAGGATAAATGACGTGTTCTACCGAATTAAAAAAACACCTAGAGGAAAACCCAGAGTCGTCCATTTCAATAGGTTGGCCCCTTACGCTAGAAACCACGACCAAGTCCGCACCCTCAAACCAGAAATTCATGTACTCAAATGGACAGAGAGTTCAACATGGGGTGACTCGAGAGGAACCACGAGACCTTTTTTAAGGTGCATGCCGATTACGCGCTAGCCCACTGTGTAGCAGAAGATCTTCAAATGTCCAGAGGCATCGCTGTGGTGTTCTCCAAGAATTACGGTCGTCTCCACGAATTACGGCAACAAAACCCGGAAGTTGGAGGGGTGCTACAGTTGCGAAAAGGCCAGAGAAGCATCTTCTATCTAGTCACCAAGAAGCAATTTCGAGACAAACCGTCCTATGAAGACGTGTGGAACAGCCTTGAAAAATTAAGGGACATGATGGTGGAGCAGAATCTCGTGGACCTGGCAATCCCAAAATTGTCCTGCGGGCTCGACGGACTGGCCTGGAGAGGCATAAGGAGCATCTAAAAGTCATCAATTGTCACGTGACTGATGTGACGTAAACTTTGTTTTCCCGGAGTTTTGAAGCGACCCCTGGTGCCATTGGCGACCGCGAATAACGGTCTATAAAACTATAATCCAGCCACACTTCGAATATTGCTCAAGTTTACTGTCGTTACTAGATTCTAACAGTATTGCGGCATTACAAAAGTTACAGAATAGAACAATGAGAATCATTCTCAAATGCAAGAAGTCCACTCCCATCAATACCATGTTTGCTGTATTGAACTGGATTGTCTGGATTCCACTTAAAACCCGACTATATTATCTTTCAATGATTTTTATTTATGAAATGTTGAAAGGACAATTACCTCATTATTTTAATCAATTTATCACATTCAATAATCAAGTTCACTATTACCAGACCAGAGGAAGTTCAAACTTCCATGTAAATAGAACCAATTACAAAAAAAATATGAATTCTTTGTTTCACAAAGGATTACTTCAATATAATAATCTACTCATTGATATCAAGGTTAGTGGAACACTGAGTTAGTTCATTCAAATGCAATCTTCTGGAGTACATTAATGTAAACAATGTAAACTAACCTTCATCATGTAAATGTATTATTCATACACGAACTACTGTACTTAGTAATAGCAGACGATATTCATTCATTTAATCAAATAATTAATTATGTTATACTTATTATTAGAATTTGTATATTAGGATTATTTCTATTTCAAATAAAGATTATTATAATTATTATTTCTGATATCGAACACGACGAAATAAAAGATACTGGGAACATCCTATAGATATCGTTTGGGAGTTGTCACAGACGTCTTGATTCTCCGAGCCGTGGTGAGAAAATCGGCAACAACGCGCGGTAATCAATTTGACGACCGATCCATTTATTCATTAATATCAATTTATCGGCAGTAGATAGACAATGCCGAAGCTGGGACCGAAGAGTGTCCCAGAATCGGCATTGCTCCACACGGTGAATCTCTCGATGGCTGCGTCCATCGAGTTCTTGCCGTTGGTGGAGGGTTGGTGCTGAAGAAGATGACGTGTTCGCCGAAGAGTTTCGGGGTGGGGGTGTTCAAAACGTTTCACCCTAAGTGGCGCGCGTCTTTTCTGCAAAAAAACATGGCGGCGATGCAGCGGAAGGCAAAAAAACATGGCGGCGATGCAGCGGAAGGCAAAAAAACATGGCGGCGATGGAGCGGAAGGCAAAAAACATGGCGGCGATGGAGCGGAATGCAAAAAACATGGCGGCGATGGAGCGGAAGGCAAAAAACATGGCGGCGATGGAGCGAAACGCAAAAAACATGGCGGCGATGGAGCGGAAGGCAAAAAAAACATGGCGGCGATGGAGCGGAAGGCAAAAAAACATGGCGCGATGGCGGAAGTTATGAAAAAACTTTCCTTCACGTGATTCGCTGAGAGCAATTGGCTGGAACAGAAAAAACATGGCCGCCGCCGCCACCTTAATTGACAAAACAAAAAAATTAAATATGAAAAATGTCTACTGTCTTAGAACACACACACACAACAGAAAATTATGATGGACGACTTATTATTAATTCACTCGCTCTCGAATGAAATTCCAAAAGAAAAAAAATACGTCTCCGCGCACTGTAGTCGTAAACAGCGATAAGACACGTATCTTGAATGTTTACTGTCTGCTCTCTCAAGTTGAACGAAATGCTCAGTAAACACGACGATGATCCATTTTTGACCTTGAATTTGTTTTTCATATTTATCTCACACATCCGGTGTCTGTTTACGCTGCTCGAGCTAAATTGACCTTGGAGTTGTTTACTGTTATTGCGCAATTTGGGTTTTCCCCAGATCGACCGTTGCATACATTTGCAGCGTGGGTTACGCGAACTCGGCGTGGAGGTGGACGGCGTGGGTCACGTGACACAGAGAGTTAATACGTACGTTCACAGCGAGCCTGCGTCATTTCATTATCTGCGTTCGAAGCAACAACAAGTGCCTCTCTGCCGCTCATCTGTCTCTCGCTTTTTTTCTATAAAAGTGCATTGTTTTTATTGTGAGTGCCATTTAATTCGTGATTTGCAAAGGTCAGTAGTAGTAGTAGTTATTTTTTTTTATTTTTCGCGATTGTTTCAAGTGTGCCTATTTCTTTCGATTCACTTTTTGTTGTGTTTCTTTTTCAAAAAAAAATTCAGAAAAGTTCATTTGTCATATTTGTTTTTCGTCTCAAAAGTTCATATTTTTTTTGTTTTGTGTGGATTGCATTTTTTATCATAATTCCTTCTCATACAGGGTGTCTCTCACAAAGTTCCATTTGCTATATACAGTGTGATTGGAATATTTTATTTTTATCATATTCATTTCTCATACACGGGGTGAATCATAAAAATCATTTTTCATTTTGAGTGAGTGAGTGAGAGTTATAATACAGCGTGTATGAATTTTTTAAAATTTTTCAAGTGATTTCGCAGATGTCTCATCTTCTCGACGAAATTAACAAGATTTCGTTGGCTTGCAGGAAGAACCTGCGGAATTTGTCTGAGCTACCGAAGGACGAACCCCATCTGATCCTCGGCGCTGAAGCGAAAACAACCAAATTTGGAGAGTCCATCCTAGTGGAGTTGGAGGAGTGTAAAGTATTCCTGCCAAATCGAGTGACTGGTGCATTAAAACCCATCCTCGACAAATTAACCGAGTCCCAGCATATGCTCATCTACAGGGGCGAGCAGAAAATTGCCAATCAAAATCATCCGCAGCAGCTGTTTGAGATCGCTAAAGCCTGAAGACGCTGACGCCGCCGCCGCCGTTGGAAACAAAGAGTGAATTTCTTGTATTTTCATTTGACATTTTCTTGAAATTTTGTGTGTCTGTTGAATAATCATTATCATCATCATCGTCATCGTCATCGTCATCGTCATCGTCATCGTCATCGTCATCGTCATCGTCATCGTCATCGTCATCGTCATCGTCATCGTCATCGTCATCGTCATCGTCATCGTCATCGTCATCGTCATCGTCATCGTCATCGTCATCGTCATCGTCATCGTCATCGTCATCGTCATCGTCATCGTCATCGTCATCGTCATCGTCATCGTCATCGTCATCGTCATCGTCATCGTCATCGTCATCGTCATCGTCATCGTCATCGTCATCGTCATCGTCATCGTCATCGTCATCGTCATCGTCATCGTCATCGTCATCGTCATCGTCATCGTCATCGTCATCGTCATCGTCATCGTCATCGTCATCGTCATCGTCATCGTCATCGTCATCGTCATCGTCATCGTCATCGTCATCGTCATCGTCATCGTCATCGTCATCGTCATCGTCATCGTCATCGTCATCGTCATCGTCATCGTCATCGTCATCGTCATCGTCATCGTCATCGTCATCGTCATCGTCATCGTCATCGTCATCGTCATCGTCATCGTCATCGTCATCGTCATCGTCATCGTCATCGTCATCGTCATCGTCATCGTCATCGTCATCGTCATCGTCATCGTCATCGTCATCGTCATCGTCATCGTCATCGTCATCGTCATCGTCATCGTCATCGTCATCGTCATCGTCATCGTCATCGTCATCGTCATCGTCATCGTCATCGTCATCGTCATCGTCATCGTCATCGTCATCGTCATCGTCATCGTCATCGTCATCGTCATCGTCATCGTCATCGTCATCGTCATCGTCATCGTCATCGTCATCGTCATCGTCATCGTCATCGTCATCGTCATCGTCATCGTCATCGTCATCGTCATCGTCATCGTCATCGTCATCGTCATCGTCATCGTCATCGTCATCGTCATCGTCATCGTCATCGTCATCGTCATCGTCATCGTCATCGTCATCGTCATCGTCATCGTCATCGTCATCGTCATCGTCATCGTCATCGTCATCGTCATCGTCATCGTCATCGTCATCGTCATCGTCATCGTCATCGTCATCGTCATCGTCATCGTCATCGTCATCGTCATCGTCATCGTCATCGTCATCGTCATCGTCATCGTCATCGTCATCGTCATCGTCATCGTCATCGTCATCGTCATCGTCATCGTCATCGTCATCGTCATCGTCATCGTCATCGTCATCGTCATCGTCTTCGTCTTCGTCTTCGTCTTCGTCTTCGTCTTCGTCTTCGTCTTCGTCTTCGTCTTCGTCTTCGTCTTCGTCTTCGTCTTCGTCTTCGTCATCGTCATCGTCATCGTCATCGTCATCGTCATCGTCATCGTCATCGTCATCGTCATCGTCATCGTCATCGTCATCGTCATCGTCATCGTCATCGTCATCGTCATCGTCATCGTCATCGTCATCGTCATCGTCATCGTCATCGTCATCGTCATCGTCATCGTCATCGTCATCGTCATCGTCATCGTCATCGTCATCGTCATCGTCATCGTCATCGTCATCGTCATCGTCATCGTCATCGTCATCGTCATCGTCATCGTCATCGTCATCGTCATCGTCATCGTCATCGTCATCGTCATCGTCATCGTCATCGTCATCGTCATCGTCATCGTCATCGTCATCGTCATCGTCATCGTCATCGTCATCGTCATCGTCATCGTCATCGTCATCGTCATCGTCATCGTCATCGTCATCGTCATCGTCATCGTCATCGTCATCGTCATCGTCATCGTCATCGTCATCGTCATCGTCATCGTCATCGTCATCGTCATCGTCATCGTCATCGTCATCGTCATCGTCATCGTCATCGTCATCGTCATCGTCATCGTCATCGTCATCGTCATCGTCATCGTCATCGTCATCGTCATCGTCATCGTCATCGTCATCGTCATCGTCATCGTCATCGTCATCGTCATCGTCATCGTCATCGTCATCGTCATCGTCATCGTCATCGTCATCGTCATCGTCATCGTCATCGTCATCGTCATCGTCATCGTCATCGTCATCGTCATCGTCATCGTCATCGTCATCGTCATCGTCATCGTCATCGTCATCGTCATCGTCATCGTCATCGTCATCGTCATCGTCATCGTCATCGTCATCGTCATCGTCATCGTCATCGTCATCGTCATCGTCATCGTCATCGTCATCGTCATCGTCATCGTCATCGTCATCGTCATCGTCATCGTCATCGTCATCGTCATCGTCATCGTCATCGTCATCGTCATCGTCATCGTCATCGTCATCGTCATCGTCATCGTCATCGTCATCGTCATCGTCATCGTCATCGTCATCGTCATCGTCATCGTCATCGTCATCGTCATCGTCATCGTCATCGTCATCGTCATCGTCATCGTCATCGTCATCGTCATCGTCATCGTCATCGTCATCGTCTTCGTCTTCGTCTTCGTCTTCGTCTTCGTCTTCGTCTTCGTCTTCGTCTTCGTCTTCGTCTTCGTCTTCGTCTTCGTCTTCGTCTTCGTCTTCGTCTTCGTCTTCGTCTTCGTCTTCGTCTTCGTCTTCGTCTTCGTCTTCGTCTTCGTCTTCGTCTTCGTCTTCGTCTTCGTCTTCGTCTTCGTCTTCGTCTTCGTCTTCGTCTTCGTCTTCGTCTTCGTCTTCGTCTTCGTCTTCGTCTTCGTCTTCGTCTTCGTCTTCGTCTTCGTCTTCGTCTTCGTCTTCGTCTTCGTCTTCGTCTTCGTCTTCGTCTTCGTCTTCGTCTTCGTCTTCGTCTTCGTCTTCGTCTTCGTCTTCGTCTTCGTCTTCGTCTTCGTCTTCGTCTTCGTCTTCGTCTTCGTCTTCGTCTTCGTCTTCGTCTTCGTCTTCGTCTTCGTCTTCGTCTTCGTCTTCGTCTTCGTCTTCGTCTTCGTCTTCGTCTTCGTCTTCGTCTTCGTCATCGTCATCGTCAAGTTTGCCGGCGCGCGATCAGTTCTACAAGTTGAACGATTGTGGCATCACCGATGCCGAATACGAGCATGCGCAGAACGTGTGGCGGTCGTTCAACTTGACAACACTGGGCGAGTACTCTGACCTATACATGAAAACCGACATATTGCTCTTGGCGGATATTTTCGAAAATTTTCGAAATATCGGTCACGAGACGTATGGGTTGGATCCTGCGTGGTATTAAACCCTCCCGGGATATACGTGGTCCTGTATGTTGAAGTACACCCAGTGCAAATTGCAGATACTGAAAGACGTAGATATGCTTCTCTTTGTCGAGCGAGGAATTCGTGGCGGCATCAGTCAGTGCTGCAACAGATTCTCCTCGGCCAATAACAAGCACATGGGTGAAAGGTATGACGCCGCCAAACCGTCGACCTATTTGCTATATCTCGACATGAATAATCTGTATGGTTGGGCCATGATGGAATATCTTCCGTACGATGGCTTTAAATGGCTCGAAAATGCAGCCGATTTCGATGTGTCGGAAGTGTTGGACACCTCGCCCATCGGCTACATTCTTGAAGTCGATTTGGAGTACCCCGAACATCTGCATGACAAACACAAAGATTTACCCTTGTGTGCCGAGCACCGTACACTGCCAGGCTCGAAATTACCAAAATTGAAGACCACACTGTACAACAAGGAAAAATATGTTGTGCACTACAGGGTGTTGAAACAAGCACGGCCTTGTACTCAGGAAAATCCACAAGGTGCTGCAATTCAATCAGTCGGCGTTGCTGCGTCCATACATTGAATTAAATACGAAATTACGCTCTCAAGCAAAAACTACTTTTGGCAAAAATAACTACAAACTAGCCAATAACGCAGTGTTCGGGAAAACCATGGAAAACATACGGAAGCACCGTGTGGTGAAAATGGTCTCCAAGTGGGGGGGACAATATGGCGCAAAAAATCTGATTGCCAGTCCAAATTTCAGGAGTCGCACCATTTTCGACGAGAGCCTCGTCGCTATCGAGATGGCATAGACGGATTTGATATTCAATAAGCCCTTGTACAGAGGAATGTCGATTCTCGATATTTCCAAGGTATGCGTGTACGATTTCCATTATGGCTTCATGATGGAAAAGTACACGCACGATCAGTGCAAATTAATGTATACGGATACTGATTCGCTCATTTATGAAATTAAGTGCGATGATATTTATCGGGATTTGATTAGCAGTCACATTGAAAAATTCGATACGAGCGACTACCCAAGCGACAACCCATTTGATATCCCCCTCGAAAATAAAAAAGTACCCGGCTTGATGAAGGACGAAGCCAATGGTCGTATCATGACAGATTTCGTGGAGCTTCGATCAAAGTTGTACACCTATAAGATACAAGGTGGAAAAACCGTAAAAAAATCCAAAGGGGTCAAATACAGCGTTGTCGAAAATCACATCACTTTTGAAGATTATGTGGAATGTCTGAAAAACAATGTGGAAAAAAAAACTTCGCAACGCTGTATTCGATCCTTTTCACACAAAGTTTTTAGTGTAGAGCAAACAAAGATCGCTCTCAACCCCCACGACGACAAGCGCTGTTTGATTGTCGGCTCTCATGACACTCTGCCGTGTGGTCATTACAGTCAGTTAGATATCTAATAGAATTTAAATGTTTTTTCAGAGAGCACATAACCTCACACGCACACACACATACACACACCACTACCATGGTAGACACTTTGAAAAATGTATGCTGTCTGCAAGTAGTCAGATGTACATCATCAATAGTTGAATTCATCGAGGCCTCACCTCTACCATGGGCGCTCACTTATCGAATTTTGAAAATGTTTGCCGATGAAAAATGGATACAAATCTATAAGCAGGCTCAGAGCGTCAAACGAAATTTCAATGATTTGAGCCACTTAGAGTACACGAGAGAAATCAGCTTTGAAGATAGGTGTGAAGCTCTCAAAAATCAAGACTGGGAGGGTCATTTGCACCAATACTGTGTGTGGGCGAATGCATATCGTATTCCAAAATATAATTTACGATTTTGCCGCACTTGCTATAAAGCATTCAGAAGGGCTATGCAAAACCATCCGGTTCACAGCATCAGAGACCATCAATATATGGTGTTCGGTGTAAAGCACATGGACAATATATATCAATGTTGCAAATTTTGGTGTCACAACAGATTTGATGGAGTACTGTTCACTTTGAAAACGAGCAGCCAATGCTACTGTGACCTATATCTGCATGGTGGTGGTGAGCCCTACGGATTAGATCTCACATATAAACGCTTCATAGGCTCAGGAGATGAGGATTCAGAATTCGATGAATGAGATTGCCAAACACACACAAAATTTCAAGAAAATGTTAAATGAAAATGCAAGAAATTGTGCTCTTGTTTGTTTCTTTCCACACACACACTACATATATTATTAATCAAATAATAGTCGACTATGTTTTATATTTATGATTGAATAAAATCAATATGTAATCCGTGTCTGGATATTATCATATTTTGTTTCACCCTTCCAATCTCCCATTCAAAATCCCACATATTTTTAGATATCACTTTTGCATCAAAAAAGGGTTACTTTTTTGCGCAAATAAGTATAATTTTTTTATACGAAAAAGTGCCACTTTTTTCTGCAAAAAAGTATCACTTTTATTGACATGGTGGAAAAAGCTGAGTGAAAGCTGAGTGATTCACTCAGCCACTCAGCTTTCACTGAAAATGCTTCACTCAGCTCTTATCACCATGTCAATAAAGGTGTCACTTTTTTTCATTCAAAAATACATGTATTCTAATAAAAAAATTACTGAAAATTGACATGGTGGAAAAAGCTGAGTGAATGCTGAGTGAAAGCTGAGTGAATGCTGAGTGACACAAAATTCACTGCAAATGCTTCACTGAAATCCATCCACCATGTCAATTTTGGGTGTTTTTTTTATCGAAAAAAGTGTCACTTTTTGCATAAAAAAAGAGTACATTTTTTCACCAAAAATTGGAAGAATAATTCAATAAAAAATGTGATACTTTTTTACATAAAAGTTGGCATGTTTTATGAAGCAAAAAAAATGGGGAAGGGTATTTTCGAGTAGCAAAATTAAAAAATCAAAAATATTCTAAGATATATATATTTTCATAAACGTATTGATGGGTGATCTACAAACTACGCATGTGTCGCACCTGATGACGCACTGTGAGCAGCACGCCAAGTGTCTACATGGCATAAACAATACATTTAGTTCATTCACAAGACATACACGACACATCATCACCGTGTTCCGTGAGTCTATGTTTATGACATCTGTGGTCACTTTGCTGCTCATGTCACCTTTCACTTGTCGTTCTTCTGGAGCAACATCAGTGCCATCTGTCGGTGGTGGTGGTGGTGGCGGTGTCATCCATGTGTCATCTGTCATTCTGCTAATGACATCTGACACTCTTGGTTCTGGAGGGACATCAGCGCCATCTGTCGTCGGTCTGGGTCTGTGCTCAGAGTAATAACTACGAACGAAATCACAATGGGGGCTCCATCGACGATGGTCAGCCATAGGATCGTCATTGGACAGCCATCTGAACCCATCTACTTGGCACGAAAGACATGCAACTACATCTTCCGAACCGGTATACGTAAAGCCTGCTTCGGCTAACTTACTTGCAGGAAATGTCGAAGTCCAGCTTCGATAGGAGTCGAGTCTTGTTTCGTACTGCTGCATCTCTCTCTCTCTCGGCATACACACAGACACACTGCACACTGCATACTGAATTAAAACGCCAACTCTGCTCTCAATATATACATTTATTTCGTTTCGTAATCAAACATTACTTTATCCGGCAAATAGCATAGGTATTCACGAAAACATAGATGTTTATCATCTTTTGATGATATAGTACACAAGTTTATAGCCTCATCAAATGACAAACCATTGTTTTCAGCTAGAGTTTTTGCACTGCTTAATAAATCGTGATAATATTGACTAAAGTTCATATTCAATAGATATTCAAATCTTGTCGCCATCACAGTAGCATCTAGATGTAGGATTTCTTGAACATCCAATTCCGTCAGGTAGAAGTAGGTGTCATTCTTGGAAACTCGCACTTGTTGACTCTCTGCATACGTGTGTAATTCCAAATCCATAACATCGTCCCAGTCGAGTTTGATTCGGATAGTCTTGGCTGCTGCTGCTGCTGCATTCGGGCCATTTGGGCTAGTGTAAAGCAACTGATTAATGGCCCCCACGAATTGGCCCCATTCAAACATGTTGAAGGACAGGCTGGAGCATATGATGTATTGGACCTTGCACACGAGTTTCACTGCAGGCACGAAACTCCGAGCAAAACTTATGCCGCATTGCAAGCTCAAAACGTCGGTGTTGCGAAACTCGTAGGTGGCGTTGCACGCGAAGAAACGTTCCGCTTTGATGGCCTCCTTGTACATGTCACATATTCGATCTAAATCTGCCATTCGATCTGCCCACTCTCGGTCCGATGATGATGATGATGATAATGATGATGATGATGATAATGATGATGATGAAGCTGACGCCGCCGACGCCACCGACGCCGACTCGTAACCAGAGGACTCTTCAGAAGACTCGACAACGACGTTGTTCACTGCACCAAACATGTTGACTGACTAATCTCTCTGCACCGTTTGGCATCGGTTCATTTCTCCACTGCCGCCGCCGCCATCACCCCCCACCCTCCCCCCATACACCGTCTCGAGTTTCTACGTCGTCGAGAGGTGAGAGACGACGACGATGAAAGGCCCCCTCTTCCAGTTGAGATTGTGCCAATTTTCCATTGAACCCCAGCCATTTCACAAGTACTTTGCGACCCTTACGCCTGATGATATTTTCCACTAGATAGACTTCGGGATTTTTTGTTTTTTGTAGTTCTTGTTCGTAGAAAGCGCCGCTGATTGGTCGCCCTTCCAAGTCATCCAGCAAATACGTGATTGGTTGGGTGATTTTCACTTTGACAACTTTGAATAGTTCCGTTGTCCAATTAGGCGTATACCCTTTTTCGAAAACATGCTTGGCCTTGCTAATTCTCACGAAATCAACAATTTTGAATTATTTTCGACCAGCACGTTCGGCATAATCATACGTTGACTTATACACCTGTTTTTCATTGTCTTTGGTGACGTCACACGGTTTCATGCCGATCGTTCGATGTTTGCGCTGGTTGTAGTTTTTAGCAATGTTCGGCAAAATGTCCAGCCATTTGTAGGTACCGTTTAAACTGAAATACTTGAAGAGATTCTCCTTGAGAGTACGTATAACCCTCTCTGCGATCGCGGCTTTCTTCACGGTATACGTGCTGTAGTGTTTGATGTTGTACTTTTTCAGGAGAGTCTGAAAGCTGGAATTGTAAAATTCAGTTCCGAGATCTGACTGGAGGAGCTTGGGACATCTTTTCGCTTTTGACAATATGTCACTCATCGCTTCGGTGACGTCTCGACCAGTTTTGGTCTTCAGGGGGCGCACCCATAGGTACTTGGAAAAGGTGTCAATCACCACGAGAATATAATTGAAGTTTTTATTGGCTTTGGAGTATTTTTGAAGATCAGCCAAGTCCATCTGCCACAGATCGTCGAGTCCTTTGATGATGGTACGTCTGCGAGGAAAATTCCTTCTGGCTGGAGCATGGAGCTCATCAACCAATTGTTTTTTCTCAGATGATGATAATGATGACGTAATTTTGCTAATGGCGGAGTCAATACACTAACTGTACTGGGCGTTACACCTTCTACTTAAGAGGCTGGAATATCAACAATATCCAGTGCCAATTTATCCAAGCGTTTCTTGGTATTTTCATGCTTTTTCATCGAAAGTGACATGAATTTCATCACTCGAATATCCAAGGCTGTTAGATTGTTTTTGGTGGTGTCCAGCTCGTCTTTGAGTTTGTGTATGACATCATCTTTGAGCTTCTGTATGACGTTATCAACGTATTTTTTGTTGGCAACATCATTGAGTGCACTTGGCGTTTCCACATTACATATTTTCACATGTTCAGCATCAATGTCCCCATTTGTCGTATAGTTGAGTATAACACCAGGAAAATGATAGGGCTGCTGCTGCTGCTGCCGTGTACGGCGAGCTGACGAAGTTTGACCGAACTTGTTGATGCTCATGATGCGACTGTGGCATGCAAAAAAACGTCTACGCTTTCATTTATCGAATATAGCCTGCTTCTCTCAATTCATTGATGATGGCCACGATCTCGTTGTCGGTAGAGGTGCTGCCGGCATTTTTGGCGGCTACCAGAAGCCTATACCTGTCAACGAGCTCATTCACATCGTCCCAGTACACGTATTCTATGGGTTTCGTGTTGTATGTCAACTGATCTGGGATACCACTGACGTCGGTGAAACGACCTCGACCTCCACCACCTCCACCACCACCTATTTTTGATTGAGGATCTTTGAACATTGGTCGAATCAACTGTTCGTATTTGGCAGTCTGAGATGGATTCAACCTACCTCGCGCATCTACATGCGCACCTGTAGCTGTCAAAATTTGCTTGCATGCCACCAAATCGGCTTTAGCGTATTTGGGATTTTTTTTGTAGAAAATCAAACTATATAGTCCCGGAGTGCCCTCGTATGTTACACCATCAATGCGAATGTCCCCCGTATCTTTGTCGAAGTCCATCAGCTTTCTACCGAGCAACCATTGCGCTCTTGGTTTGTCGTAAATGGGGCCGTAATTCACATCTATTTTGCCGGATTTGGCACGATGTTTATTCACGAATTCAGTTGCTACTTCGGGATAAACTTCCAAGTAGTCATCCTCATCATCATCATCATCACCATCATCTGTGTGGTAGCTTTCTTCGTCTTCTTCCTTTTTCATAAAGTCTGGAGTCGATGGTGTCGACGGTTCCTGTTTCTCTTCTTTATTCACTGTCAGTCGTGATCGCTTGGTGAGTGGCGGCACTGCCGCACTCAATCTTTTCAGCGGCACCGTAATGGGTTTGAATAATTTACTCAGTGCCTCATCATGCTCGGATTTTCCGCGGTTCAGACTCAGATACTTTTTTCGCACAATTTTCGACAACTGATTGACTTGACGTTTGCGTTCAGCTTTAGCAATCTCCGTCTCGATGCGGGGTGATGTGGTCGGCGCCATGGCTTCAGTACGAATGCCGTGCCACCTCGCATCACATTTGTATATATTTGTCAAAGCCCAGGCGGTAGCGTCCTTTGTTCACATCAAAGTCTTTGACAATTACCAGAGATCCGAATTTTTCTTTCCAACAGGTGGCGCACATGCGGCGAAATTCCTCAAAGGTGTAATCCGGAGAGACGTGCTCGTCGGAGGCGTGCTTCAAATTCATATCGTCTTGCCGAAAAAGCACTATAATGTTGCAATTGTCCCTGATCAGCTGTTTGGGTATTTTTCGAGTAGGTTTGACACAAGTAGGTTGGGTCAATACCCTTGTGGCGTGCCATGGCATAGAACTCTCTGATTTTATTCTGTTTGTCACACGCCACATCGTCAAATATGAAAATTGAGTTTTCTTTCGCCTTTGACAGATCGATTACCTCGTCGTTGTCCCTGTATGGAAAATAACCTACGCCCTTGACTTGTTTGAGTACATCGTGCAGTAGCTGATATTTAGGTTGGTACAGCGACTTTGAATAAACGTAAACCTTCTCGAAGCGTGCTCCGTTCGGGCTGAACAGCAGACTGAGTACAGCGTTGGTCTTGCCACATCCGCTGGGGCCACAAAATATCGCTCGGAATGAATTCGATAGCAGGGAGCCGTGTTTACGTATACCGTCGTCGTCACCGCCAATACCTCCTCCACCTATGGTATCCAAATTGACTATTTCCAGAGCCGGCTCTTGTTGCACCACTTTCATGTTTGAGTTGATTGATTTTTTGCAGAAGTGTGTGTGTGTGTGTGTGACCACGCCCACATCTGACATTCGAATGACATTTCGAGTGGAGTACAGTTATGTAAGTAGGTGTGCAACATCATTCGCGTCAGTGTCATGCTGACTGTCGAGCATGAAGGTCGTGGTGTGGTGAACTCTCTGATTAATCATCTGCCATTCGAGCTTCATTTGCCTGGATACCAGTTCTGTGGACCGGGTACCAAACTACAGAAGAGATTGGCACGTGGAGATCCTGGTGTGAACCCTTTGGATTCGGCTTGTAAGACTCACGATATTGCATACTCGCAAAACAAGTCTTTGAAGGAGAGACACAAGGCCGACTGGGCGCTGGAAAATCGAGCTTGGGAACGTGTCAAATCAAAAGACGCCAAATTTGGTGAGAAAGCTGCTGCTTGGCTGGTCACCACAACCATGAAGGCAAAACGTAATTTGGGAATGGGTCTGAAGAAGAAGAAGAAGAAGACTGCTGCTGCTGCAAAGCCAAAGTCTTTCCGTGTAGATGTGGTTAAGAAAATTACCAAGACTCTGCGAAAAACACTGAAACCTGATCAGCTGAAAGATTTGAGTGCGAAGGCTCTGCGAAAATCCTCCTTGGTGGCACTGCGTGCTGCCCGTGCTCAAGTGAAAAAATTGGGTGGCCGCAAAAAATCAGAGTACCCCGAATAATACCGTTCGAAGCGAAGAGCGGTGGTGTGCTGCCTCTGCTTCCGATATTCGCCGCTCTGGGAGCGCTGGGCTCGTTGGCAGGCGGTGCCAGCACCATAGCCAGGACCATCATCTCCTCGGCCAATGCCAAAAAGAAATTGGAGGAAGACAAGCGTCATAATACCGCATTGGAGAGCATTGGTGGCGGCGGTGACAACAAAAATGTAGGAGGTTCTGGTTTGTTTCTGCGCAAGACCGCTAAAGGCGGCTGCGGTTTGTTTCTCAAGAAGAAATTTTCAAAATACTTCCGCTGAAGCTGCCCAATAGAGCGTTGTACGATGAGGAATTACTTAAATATGTGAAACGTTTGAAAATACCTCATTTCATTGGTGTTTTCATGCGAGACAACTTACCTCGATCCTCATCATCATCATCATCATCATCGAAATTTCCCAAGTACAGAGAATGCGCCATCATCAATCTGGACTCGAGCAGGAATCGCGGAACGCATTGGGTAGCTTATGTGAATCGCGGACATGTGGTGAAATACTTTGACAGTTTCGGCAATTTGAAGCCGCCGGTGGAATTGGTGCGATATCTGGGTGAAAAAGTGAAAATCTTCTACAACAACGATCGCTATCAGACATTCAACCAAGTTAATTGCGGTCATTTGAGTCACTCTGAGTGTGTGTGTGCGCGCGCGCGCGCGAAAATGAATAGAAAGTGGTGACCTTTAATGACGAGCGCAATGAGGTTCATTATATGATAACGTGGCGTTTTGCATACAAAACTTCGGGAAAATTGTATTGGATGCAAGTGGCCATGGACAGGATACGTTTCGCTAGACGAATAGCGCGAGCCTCACGCGTCTTGAATCCCATACTAGACTCTGAGCACAGAGCGCGTATATGGAATGGTTTAAATAGAAGTACATAACCCCATCCAGTGTCAGTCATGTCTTTGCTGTTGACAGTGACAGGTCAAACGTCGACGCTAACCGCAGACTTTTCTCCGCCGCTCGAATTGGACGAAGATAGCACTTACGGCTTGGCATTGATTGGTTTCCATTCATACAACAGCATACCGAACATATCGAGTGGTCGATTCTATTATTCTGTCAAAGGAGCGTCATCTGTTAGCATCATCCAAATACCGACTGGGTGTTACGAAATAAGCGACATTGCCAAGTTTATACATAAACACATCGAGAGGCCGAAACAAGCAAAGAAGAAGAAGAAGAGAGCCGTAGTGTCTAGTGGCGTTGGCAACGTCCTTGACGACGACGACGACGACGGTACCAACAAAAGCAAGGCTTTGTTCTCTCTCAAACCCAACACCAATATGCTGCAGTGTGAGATATACAGCAAGCTCTATAACATCGATTTTCGTCCCAAGGATTCCATAGGACGATTACTGGGTTTTTCCCCGAGACTATTGGAGGCTGGAAGCGTTCACTCATCCGACCTACCTGTGAACATTATCAAAGTTCGAACTGTTCACATCGATAGTAACATCACATCGGGTGCCTTCTTCAACAATCGTCCGGCTCACACCATATACGAGTTTGCCGTTCGAGAAGACCCCGGCTTTGCCATCGACGAAACGCCCTCGAATTTGATTTACCTGCCTGTGAACAAGATGGAAATACACAACATAACCTTGAATATTCTCGACCAGGACTGTTGCAGTGTGAATTTCCGTGGAGAGACCATCATTATACCACTTGTGCTGCGCAAGCTGTCATAAAAATGGGGTTGGTATTTGATCAGAATGATGATCACGATGCCTTTGGGCATAAAAGTGCAGAGGGTGCTGGCATCAATTCAGTCGCGCAGACGCAGTCGAAGAGAGCAGACGCACACACTCTGTCTCACTCCAGCATACACTTTCTCCAATCGCAAGGACATCATGTTATCAAGACAAGTGTTCGACGTGTACAATCATCCAAAGTTCGACGAATCCATCAACAGAGTTGAGACTCGAACGCACCACCCGTACGTCAAGTCCTTTCAAAATAATGACATCATCGAAATCCATTCAGCAGAGCGATGTGTGGATACTGATGAACGATGCCCTTGTGTGCATAGAGGGCTCTCTGACTCGTACCGCAGGAACGGGCAATGTTAGATTTATCAATAATGCCGGCGCATACCTTTTCGAGGCCATCTACTATGAAATCAATGGCAAAGAGGTGGACTCTGTTCGATAGCCGGGTATAGTGAGCACCCTTCGCGGTTATACTTGTTACGAGGAAAATGATGTGCGACACTTGAGCACAGCCGGCTGGACCTATCCTGGCGGAACGGTTCACAACGCTCCCGACGGTTCGTTCGCCATGTGGATCCCGCTTAAGCATTTGTTGGGCATATTCCATGACTATAGATATGCCACCATTGGACGACAGTGCATTCGCTTGGTGAGAAGTAGAAATGATAATAATTGCATGCTGATAGAGGAGGTGGCGAATCCAGTAGTTGAAGCCACCACAGCCACACTGACGATCACGAGCGTTGTACTCAGACTCAAACATGTGGTGCCCAATGACGACATTCGTATGAAATTGTTGCAGTCCATCAAAACAGACGCTCCTGTAGTGATTTCGTATCGCAAGTGGGACATACACGAGTTGCCTGCACTCACTCATGGTTCCACCAAGGAAGTTTGGGCTGTGAAAACTTGCACGGCCATGGAGAGTCCCCGATTCGTAATTGTGGCCTTCCAAACAAATCGGATTGGCAATGCGGCTCGAGATGCGTCCTATTTCGATCACATCGACATCAGCGACATACGCCTAACCATGAACAACGATACTTACCCGCATGAACGTATGCACTTGGAATTCAACAGAAACAACTTTGTCGAAGCCCATCGAGCCTACACGGAATTCTATTCGAGCTATGCCAATTGTTCGAAGAAGCGCCCTCTACTCGATTACGGAGCATTCAAAAGCAGAGCGACCGTGTTCGTAATAGACTGTTCCCGCAGAGCGGAATTCATGAAATCCTCCACTGTCGATGTCAAACTTGACATTGAGGCCAGAGTCGGATTTCCCGCCAATACTCGAGCCTATTGCATCATCATTCACGACTGTATGCTGGAACACTTGCCCTTGAGTGAGATTGTACGCCGTCTGTCATAAAAAAAAATAGTGACATACAGTAGTAACAGTAAGTAGTGGGGGAATCCACTCTTTGTTTGGGTGTATGTATGTATTACAGGCATCGATAGGTCGAGAGCGTCAGTTGTGAGCCAAACGTTCAGTTGTTCAGTCGGTGTTTATTAATCTCGCTCTCTCTCTCCGAGTGTGTGTCTCTCAGTTAATCAAAGCAGTGAATCAGTTCAACAATCATCAAACAAACAAAAACGCAACAAGATGAAACTCGTAGCCTGTGACATTCAGGGTTTCACTGTGGGCGGTGAATTCCAACCCAAAGAGCTTGCCATCACCGACGGACATCGCACAAACCACTTTTTATTCAAAGCCGTAGTGCCATTCCATGACCTGAGCGAAGCAGATAAACGGCAAGTACGATATTTGGAGAGAAATATCCACGGCATTCCATACTCTGATGGCTATGTCGAATTCAACGAGATCCAGGAAGTGCTGCGCCCCATCATTGAGGCTGATGTGGTATACGTGAAGGGTAATCAAAAATTCGATTTTTTGCTGAAGTGTGTGCTCGATCTGCCTAAGAGACCACACATCGTCGATATTGCGGCTACTACAAGTACAGTCGTCACAACGCCTCCACCGACACTCGAGAAGCAAAGCCCGCTCGGTTTGAATCATATAGCATCCGGAGAAATAGAAGTGCATTGTGCCGTGAGACACTGATATCGTCACACCTGATATGGTGAGGCCCCACGGCGATCACGACGACGACGACGACCACGACACTCCTATCAATAGGCACTTGCAAAATTTGCGCGAGCTTAAGGCGCACATATCAGAGTACGAGCACAAGCTGTGTATTTTCAAACGCTTCCAAAATATGCAAATTAACGAAGGTAAATGGATGGGGCAGCAGCAGCAGCATTCACCGATCCACCACGTTCCGCCGCCGTCGCCGCCAGTACCAAGTCCATGACGTCAGCCACACCAAGTATAGCCGAAAACACACGAAATATTATTATTCATATTGTATCATTATTCATATTGTATTATTATTATTATTATGTATTAATAGATGTAAACAAATCAATTTTTCTCGATTTATTTTGCGGATCGAATGAATGACAGAGAGAGAGAGACTGAAAGAAATACGAGTCATGTACATTGAGCAATGGTGTATGTGTGTGTGTGTTCCTCTCAGTGTATATATTTGAGTGACATATACGCTGTTTCTCAGTTTTTTTTTTTTTGGAATGTCATTCGAGAGCGAGTGAATTAATAATAAGTCGTCCATCATGATTTTCTGTTGTGTGTGTGTGTTCTAAGACAGTAGACATTTTTCATATTCAATTTTTTTGTTTTGTCAATAAGGTGGCGGCGGCGGCCATGTTTTTTTCTCTTCCAGCCAATTGCTCTCAGCGAATCACGTGAAGGAAAGTTTTTTCATAACTTCCGCCATCGCGCCATGTTTTTTTGCCTTCCGCTCCATCGTCGCCATGTTTTTTTGCCTTCCGCTCCATCGCCGCCATGTTTTTTTGCCTTCCGCTCCATCGCCGCCATGTTTTTTGCGTTCCGCTCCATCGCCGCCATGTTTTTTGCCTTCCGCTCCATCGCCGCCATGTTTTTTGCCTTCCGCTCCATCGCCGCCATGTTTTTTGCGTTCCGCTCCATCGCCGCCATGTTTTTTGCCTTCCGCTCCATCGCCGCCCCTTCCGCTCCATCGCTGACCGAGCGGCCTGGCCTACATACATTTTATCAACGTAAGACCGGATCTAGGACAAAAAAAGATTATTTTTTATATTTTTTGACTCGATTGTTCCTGAACGAACTAACCTGGTGACAGATTCGCCTTTTTGATGGAAAATCTGTTGTTCCACTACTCTGTATTGTAAAATGAATCAAATATGGTCTAGTTTCTATGATACGTTCAATGAGTAACCTTAATTATTATAGTAGGTTATTGTAAATCAGGGAAAACCTGGAAAAGTCAGGGAAAATTTTCTCGCTTCCAATGTGGGAACCCTGCTCTGCATTGACCCATCCTTGCACTGATGAGAGGCAAAAGCTCCGAAACAAAATTCTGTAATTCATTTTACAGGGAGCACTTGCAATAATTGTGTCCTTTGCAATGAGGAACATTGCACAAGTATCTGTCTTATAACGATCCCGGAGCCGAACTTGACCGCTAGTTGGGATAATCGAGTAGAGTAAATTAGAAGCTAAACTTTCGGGGGTTTTCGTATTTTTTGGGAGTGGTATCGAGGTAATTTCTCCCGATGTTTCATCTACATCTGCGGTAGAAATCTTCAGAGGCGGTGCGGTAATAGACGAAGTGTGCCAGTCGTTCGTTTGAGCCTGACTGATTCGATGTCTGTGCTGATTTTTTCTTTTATTGTGCTCACCCTAGGAAACGTCATTAAGTCTTGATTTCGATTGTTTACTGAATTCCGATACCTGAATTTGTTATTGATTATTATTTTGTTTTGGTCTCTCTGATTACCTGCTTCCACGTTTCCTTCTTCCTTTTTTCAATGCCGGAATTGTGAAAAATTTGGGCACGTGCGTGGTAAATGTCCAACATCAAAAAAATCTACTCCTACGAAGATCGACGAGAAGGAGTAATCGTCGGCCTGTGTCCAGCAAGGCCACAGTGGTCATGATGCTAGAGCGCTAGCCTATGAATCAGAGGGACGTGGGTTCTATTCCCAGCATGAACACTGGTCTCATGCTAGCAATCGCACGTTAAAAGGTAAGGCCTCGTTAATCCTTAGCTCGCACAAGTTTCGACTTCTGAGGGCTGTCGTTCGTAGGGGGATGACAGCTGGTTAACGGAAAAAACTATTTTTTTAAACAACGCATATGTCACCATCCTCCAACGATAAAATAAAGATGCCTTCATAGACGGTCTCATCAATAACGAGCCTTGCACTGAATTGCACAATTTCTTTAGACAAGTGAATTGAAAGACGAGTGTTTGACATCAGTTAAACTCATCAATATTTGAACTAAAAGTCGTTATTCCATGGTCCTAAATGTAGAGGTTTCCGAGATATTTACGTAAAACTGAAAGTATGTCCTGAGGAAGAATCGGGTAAAGAATGTAAAGATATCTTTTCCCGTATGCCACAATCACATAATTCTATTTTGTTATAACAGATCATCCTCCTGATAATTTTTGAATAATGGATGAATCAAAAACATGGCGAGGGTGAGTATGAATTACACCTCCAACCTCCTTATCTTCATTCCAAACATTATTTCCAAGTGAACAGTTTTTCAAGATGAGTCTTGATATCCAAACTGTTTAATACAAGATGTTGATTCTGACAAAAATGTAAGCTTGCTTTTTTTCTTGAACACACGTATACTACGAGCTGAAACTATCGATGAACTATTTTATGGTCAAATTGTTTTTTATTCGTTAATTCACATTAATTAGTGTCGTAAATACGCTGGTATGCGATCGTACTTTCCTGAAAAATTGTCTGCTGATTTTTGATAACTATTTGCAAAGTCGAACATTTCAGACTTTGTTGTAGACTGTTAAGTACGCCACTGGTCATCGCATTAAACATACACAAAAATATTCGGAAATATGAAAATAATCTCATGTTATAACAAATTAACATTCTGTGAATATGACATACGGGAAATGATATCTACCCGATGTTTCCTCAGACAAACTACTCAAGGTCATTCAATTTGGAACCACCAAGATCAGAGGTGCCGCCGGAGAGTGTCGCTTCTGTAGCCGCACCTATTCTATGACCGAAATGTAAATCTCTAGAATCCTGAGAATCCCTACTTTCCTCCTTAGATGCAGTCTCTTTAGATGATGCTAATATTATATCTAGTTTTCTATGGAATATTTCATTCATTCATAATGAGTAAGCTTACTTTTTATACATATATATTTTTCTAAAATACGAATTTTTTTTTTGTTTTTTCATTTCGATATAATTATGTAGGTAGTCTTTTCTTTTCTCCTCTTACTTAACTCTTTCTGTAAAACGATGTTTTAGGAAGCAATAAAGGTATTATTATACTAGAGGCTCGCCTAGACGGGGCTGCGAGTACTGGAAAGCTTCACGATAAGGTAATTGACCTTATTAGTTTAGGGCCATGTTGGATGCGACGCTATGGTTGCCAACTACGTAGAGAAAATAATTGAAGGCAGAAATTTCAAAATTCCATGATGATAATAAAATTTGTGATGTAACCACTTTTAATTTAAATTCAGAATAAGATATTCAATGTTGGATTATTACTATCAACCGTTTATTTTCATCATTATTTGTAGTTTAATTCCGATTGCAATAAGATTAAAAAACAAAGCGATGGAATTAAGTTTAATCTACTTAAGACAAAACGATTTTGTGAACATCACAATATCTAAGAACAAGAATGGAATAAACCTTCGTATTTTCTGAAAGAACCCTAGAAGGTTCCTTTCACTTCCATCTTTTTGAACTCCTCACTATATTCGTTTGATTGTTACAGATATAAGTAACCGAGAGAAGAATCCCTATTCAGTAAAAAAAAATGAAACAAATGAAAGGATAATATGCATTATTTTTTAATGAATCGTTTTGTACAGTACAATTTGTTTCATTATTAACTCTTTTAACTTTTTTATATACTAAATCGGTTAGAATATCTTGAAAGTTAACCTTTTCCAATACTTCATTTTCATTTGCCATTATCGCTAATAAATTCCAAGCAGTTGAGACATTGATAGCCGATAATTTTTGATTTGTTTAAGTTTCGAAAAGTGACGATCATCTGTGGTGTTTGTAGTCATCAGTATCTTATATACTTGATGAGTGCTATTATTACATTCGGGAAAGTTAAATGTGCCATATAAACAAAATATCAAAAATCATTTCATCTTCATAATCGTAAGATGAAGTGCTTGAACTACACCATTTCTTCTATAAACTCAGGCTCAATGTTCTCTGAACATAGCAATTGTAAGCTTTCTGGAAACTCTTGTGACCTTTTGACAAAGCCTCAGCCTCATAGTTCCTTGCACACCATCTTGTGTTATATTCTCTTTTCAGTACTAACGATGAGTATTGCTTATATTCATCACCGTTTTTAAGATGATTTAGCGTAATTGCCCAGCGATGACGACGCCAAAAAAAAGTTGGGTAGTGACTGTACAAATTTGAAGAATGAGATTGTTCCAATTCAGCTCTCCGTAGCACATTCAGATTCAACATGTGCACAGCAGTTCAAGTGTAGTTTACAAGGTGATTTATTTTTCTAATATGCGCCAGTGGACCATTGTAATAATCCGAGCATTTGAAAGGCTGTCATCATATGAATTTATATACAGGATTATTTGTCCAAGGTTACTTCCATTGGGTAAAAAGGTTCATTGCTATTTCAAAAAGTCAGTAAGCAGACTTCCCTCACTCGATTTCATGTTTTGCATCTTGGAGAATAACATTGACTTTGGAAAACAAAGAAATAAATATTCGAAAATAGCAGAAATTAGTGAAATAGGCAATAAACATACCTGTAGTTTTATTACATAATTAGAAAATGTCATTTACTATTTCTAGTTCCTTTTCTAGTTGAGACTAAAATTCCCTAGAAATTTTAATTTTAAGTAGGTGGCAACCGAAGGACATTAAACACAGTGTTCAATATTGGGTGGCAACCATAGCGTCGCATCCAACATGGCCCTAAACTAATAAAGTCAATTGAACGAGAAATCGCACTCGGTAAGACCTTGTTGCTTTTTTAGTTTTACTCAAGGTATTTTAGAATGAATTATTCAGTAGGACTTTAATGTTATAATCGCTTATTGAAACTGTCTGTGGATTACTCAAAAAATATTTTGTATCCTAGTCGTTATAAACTAAGTTACAACTAAGCGAGATAAAAGTTTATATACAGCTGATCGCACAATACCTCATTTTGATAAATCTCACTGACACTTTTTGCAGAGATGTGTTGAATTGCGAGAAAGAATGGGTAAAACTGTCTTCATGTCACCCATATTGGATTGACATGTGGTTATTAAAACAAAATTTAAAAATAACAGAAACTGTATTTGGTTGGCTTCGGTAATGATTAAAGTATATATATTGTAGTTATCTAATAATTAGGACTATTTTACAATACAAGGTATATATTTACACTATATTCACAGTCAAAAATTATTGTCATATCTATACAAATTCAAAATAAATATACAGTACAATATCATAGTCTCATGAGTTGGTTTCAAAATGGAAAATACAAGAAACTCTCTGAAAATAAATGCTTTCATGGAACGTATAGAACAATATCAAATTGAATTGTTTCTTCAAAAATATTCTGATCTAGTTTTTAAAATGAACAAGTTCTTTCATTCGAAATTTGTAGTGTATCCACATAGAAAAACTATCGTGTGATTTTTTTTATTTGGTGCGTTTTTTTGCCGATGTTATTTTTCTCATATACCTATATAGGAGTGTCTGTCATTAGGATTCCAGATCCCTTTGTGTTCTAGGTGCAGAGGCTTAGGAGCAGCAGAATTTATCAATCAAATTGAAGAATCTCTGCAGGTTTCCGGTTTTTGCCATAGTCTTCTCTGGTTAAAAATGTAAACGTTTCGACTGCAGCTGCGTTATCTCCTTCAGTGGCGTGGACGAAGTACTCTTCACCACATAACAACTGAAACTGGCACTCTTGTTTCTGGCTCGCCATTCACGGTGCTGTTTTGGGGCGTAATTTCTGCGTGGGTGGGCAAGTTGATACGTCGCGCGTCGCGAGGAATATTTCGTCCACGCCACTGAAGATGACTGCCAATGTTCCAATCGAAACGTTTCGATATTTTTATCCAAGAAGACCATGGTCGAACCAGGACACCAACTAATGCATGTCCATCATACTTTGATTATCTCTTTCAGTAAATAAGGGCTGCTGAAAAATATGAAAATAGTTCAACTATAATTTTTTTTGGGGACACTAAATTTGTAAAAGAGGAAGAAACTAATGATTGATTTGAACTCACAACCACTTATTGTAGAGATGAGTTTTCAGTGTTTTAATTTATTTTTACAGTACCCTTACTCAAATGTGTTCGATGACATTATATGTCAAAGTCAAATATCTGTTCAACTAATTAGTAGGGAATTAACAGGGAGTAAAATGCATCTTTCAGTCCCTAGGGAGATAAAGTTGCATTTCAAATTTTGTTGACACTGTTGCTATAACGTTATATACTGAGTAATCCAAGTACAACTCATCAAAATTATTAATTGTATTAATATTGAAAGTTATAATACTGGGAAGTGCAAAAAATAGCGTATATGCCTCAGGACTAAAGAGATATTTTATCCCTTACGTGATTATTGGCCCTCGGGCTCTTTCCGTCGACTTCGTATTAACGTGTGGCCGATTTGTCGATTTTTGGATATCAACCATTAATGACACTTGTTAATGTTCGATTTTGTAGCTCAGCCGTAAAATTCGAGTTTACAGATGGACTTTTGCTTCTGACTCTGATTCTACCATTACAAATGTTTTTATAAATGTATTCAAATATTTAATAGATGATCATTATTGTTTGTATCTCGTTCAAATCCAGAATTTTTTTTTGTTTCAATAAGTAGGTGGTCGACGGAAAAATATTGTAATCAACACATATATTAAAATGCGATTAATGATCTCGAATATTAACGCGCTCGTTTCGCTCATGCGTTAAAACATCTCGATCATTAATCGACGACATTAAAACATTAGTTGATTAAATAACTATTAATGAATATTAACAATTCTTACTTGTTCGATTGATAATCCATTTGTTTTGTAGAAATACATGATAAAATATAGGATGAAGATAATAACTGTTGTCTAATTTCCGCTGAGCATTCATTTGTTATGGCTGGCAGATCACAATTAGTTCATTTTAATTTATCTAGATTATGTACAGGGTATTTCATAATTGAAAGATAATCCTTGGTGATTCCAAAAATTATTCTTTATTTGAATATAGGTCTGCAACTGCTTTATTTCTGAGATAGATGGGTGTTGATTTTTTTTTATAAAAATGATAATCGGCCATTTTTTTTCAAATATATATTATTTTAATAATTGTCCTCTATGTTCTTATAAAATTGGCCCTCTGACTTTTTTCCGCCCAGCGGAGAGCGGAGGGTTTCCGATTAAAAAATATATATATATAATTTATAAAAGATAACAAAAAAAAATCATTCCTAACAACTTTAGCGTGTGGAAATCGTAGTAACAAATAAAGTCTCAATGGACTAAGACAAAAGTTATATTTTCTTCACCCTGTATTCAATTATAGTTCTATCCCAACTATACAAAAAAGCATTGCTTTGTATTACTACTGCAAAAGAAGGAATAATTTTCATATTTTTGAAGGTTGTAACCTTCAAGGAATACCTTCCAGAGCTTTGTCTTTGGTTGAAAGAAGAGTCCTGAGGAGCAGATGTTAGTCAGACAGCCTGACTGACAACTAACAGGTGGCAAGACTGTGGCCACTAATGATCTTATTTTATGATTAATTAATACACAAGTTTAGGTCTTTCAGCTATCAAAACTCTAGTTCTGGGGCGAGACCCAAAGTCATCTACACCTTCCTATTATAATTAGTGATTAATTAACTAGAATGTAAACCATTTGCTACTGTTAATTTTTTTCTGTAAAAGAAGGGTTATTACAACTTTCGATTTCTATTAATGTTTTTTAATATCCCTTGCATACGAAAGTAGATAATCAAAGTTTCAGTAAATTTTGGATTTGGAGATATGTTCCATGAAACCTTTTTTGAATTATTATTAAGTTTTTTTCATGTTTATGGCTGAAAATCTGCCGGTCTCTAGAGTTGAACGTTCGTTCAGGTAAAACTGTGGATCCAGACTCATGGACACCTTCTTAAATCTAAAGTAAAAATAAATTTTTGGATCACATTTTTCACATATTCTCTCCAATCAGTGGACGTATTCATTAGCAAGTTGATATTGCTGTGTATCCACGATAACACTGGTGTAGCCCGCGGGATGAGCAGGAGTACTCAGAGGTTTGAACTCGTGTCCTTGCCAGCTCTGCGCCTGTGACTGGTTATTGTTGAAACAGTTAACATTGAAGTTATTATGCGGTTCGCTGCAGTACGAATTGTTCGTCAAATTCTGCAGATGTAGATGTTCACTTTCTGAAGAACTACAAGAACTAGAAGATGCGCTGAAAGGCCTCTGTTGCGATGTCACCGAAGAATTCATATGTTGACTGATTTCGGTGTCAGAATATGCCGTGTAAAACATTTCCTGTTGGGAATAGTACGACTCTTCATTGCCGTAGCAATGCAGAAATACCGACGGATAATCTGGAGGAGGGTAGGATATTCCTCCGTTCGAGTCGCTGAAGTCATCGTCTGTAATGGAAGATGTCTGAGGGGATATTATGGTAGGTGGTATCCTAGTCGTGGGATGAGGAGATTGGTATTTCTGCTGTGATGGAAGGTTCCTCGTTGGAGTTTGTATCGGAGATCGTGGTGAGCTGGGCAGGTCTTCTCTGAGTGACCCCTGGGCCAAATTGAGGATCAATTCTTTCGCTTCAAAGTCACTGAAAAATATTGAAATCATTAGTAATAATATATCTAGGTGAGTGTTATTGATTTCTTACCTCAATACATAGTTGACGGACACGATACAATGAGGTCTCGATGACCTGGAGTTGTGTACTATTGTAGCGTAACTTTGCATCCATACCCAGCCTCCTCCTTTACAGAGAAATCTATAGTACTTTGTCGTGACTTGTCCTTTGCATAATACTGAAATTAAGAGGAGATATGTTGAATGTCACTCAAATAATAGAACACTATTTTATGTCTGAGGATTATACAGTGAGTCCCAGCGAAAACTTTTATTTCGAAAAATTTTAGACGGTTTGCAATAGAATCAAACCAAGAACTTGTTTCAGTAGATGCCGGAGGAAAGCAAAATGCTGAGAAATAAATTTTCCAGCTGCGATGTAAAAAAATAATAATACCGAAATCTTTCCCCAACAATACCATATATCTAATGTAGTGAGATAAAGTTCAAGTGTCAGGTACATGATAAAATATGGAAATAATGAACACTTCAGTGCCAATTTACATTGGCTTTGGTAAGAACTTCATACATGTTATGTCCTATAAAGGGTGTTCCAAATTAAGTCGGCACCATTGCCAACTTCGTTATTTTATTGATGCTACAAATTCGGTTGAATGAGCAAAATAGTAGCATTTTTAATGACCTCGATACCGAAAACAAAAAAAATCGCGTTTTCAGAATATTTCATAAAATGATATTCTCAACAACAAATCTCACTTGATATTTTTTCGTAAAGGAGAAAATAAGACAGTTTTATCAATAGGACACATTTATAACGAACGGATTTGATAAAACGCTATAAAGTATCGAGTAAATGTTCAAAAATACCGCCTTCTTGTTGAACACATATTTGGGCTCTTCTATTGACAATACGTGTGGCATTCAACATAGTTCGGCCATCAATTCTACTCATTATAGTTTCAATATATTTTTTCAGTTCATGCACATTCAGCCCTATGCTGTATCACTTCCGTTAAAAATAATGTCACCGTTATTCAGCATTTCCGTTATTTTGCTATTGCTTGGTAATAGAAAAATAACGGAAATGGTGAATAACGGTGACGTTATTTTTAACGGAAGTGATACAGCATAAGGCTGATTATCATGTTTCATTTTGTACGCCTCATTTTTCAGAAATCCCCAAAATAAAAATCTAGAGGTGTCATGTTCGGTGAACGAGGGGTCGACTTAACAGGACCATTTGTAGCAATCCATCTGTTTCCAAAACAGCCTCGCAGCATTCTTTTTACGCCACTGACATTATGTGCTGGTGCTCCATCCTGCTGAAAATAGATCATGTGACGAGCCTCCAGATTAAGATCATCGTCTACTCCAATAATGAAAATTCTTTCTATCATACATTCCACAATTTGAAAAATTAGCCATATCTTGTCTGCATTTACTCATAAACCACCGACAAAACCCCAATCGTCTCTCAGGATCACCAGGTTCTAGTGTTTGCACTGGTCTTAACTTATAAGGAAAAATCTTATGTTTCTTCAGAATTCGTTGAATACCAGACAGTGGAACAGCTAATTCTCTAGATAAATCTCTGATGTAATTATTTGGATATACCTCAAAGTAGGATAAAACGTCAATTTCTGTATCATCAGATATTACAAAACGCTTTTTAGTTCTCCTCTTCTCAAAAACTTTTTCATTGTTCCTGAATCGACGATGAAGCACAGCAAAAAAAACGCCGATTAGGTAATTCACGATCGGGGAACGAATTGCTGTAGAGTTGGAGTGCTCTTACGCTTTTTTTCTGGCAAACCAAGTAGGATTCTAACATATCATATTTTTCTTGATGGGAAAACGTTCGAACATTAGTTGACAGTTACAATTTATGACTGTCATGATATACTTGAGAATATTTGACAAATAGTATTTCAACAAAGTTTCAAGGAAACTTGATTGCTCATAATAATTATGATTTATCGATTCAAACACATTTTTCCCAACCACATTCATAATAACTACCAAAATTGGGTGTTTGGACAATCATGAGGTTTTATTCGCCAAAACAAAGAAATTTTTTGTACTAGGGAAAGAAATAAATATTTCCATATAAGTCGCTCATTTTCCACTTTAGGAAAAAAGTTGATACGAGCTTTGTTGTTGAGAATGTTATTACGAATCGAAAAGCATGAAAAAATATAGGATGTTTCATTGGAAAAAATATCATTTTATGAAATATTCTGAAAACGCGACCGTCATTTTTTTTTTTGTTTTCTGCATCGAGAAAGCCATTAAGAATGCTACTAGTTTGCCCGTTTAATCAAATTCGTAGCATCAATAATAACGGAGTTAGCAATGGTGTCGACTTAATTTGGAACACGCTGTATATTATTTTATAGATATCCAGGTCATACCAATGGAACTATGAACTATCATCTTTTTTCAACACATTTATATGAAAATGATCATTTTTCAACCGGATACCCTAGTAATAGTTTTATACTGTAGAGATGAAAATGAAACAAATGAATATTATCATTCGACCCGATGGGTATATACTGAAAACAATTTGATGGATTTTTTACACTAATGACAGTTAATCTCACTACTTGTCACTTGAACAGCAAACGAACGTCACTTCGTTTGACAGTTTATAAAAATTTTCCTGATTTTATTTGAACTTCTCTCTATAACTATAACGTCTTATATCATAACTATAGTATCTTAGAAAAAATAGCATTTTCTACTCTAGATAAATTTTTTTTTCGTTCGTTTCGTTTCGTTCGTGAGATCACGACAAAATACAGTATTTTCATCTCTTGTTGAAAAATATACTATTTTCAGTTCACTGCACTGATCTCGTGGTGTTATAATGAAAACACTGAAGTTTTATCCCAACACAACCACTATTTGATTAAAAATTCAATATTCCTCCAGAAAATTATCACTTGGTGACTGCAGTGTTAAGGTATCAAATAAAGTGGTTTGCTGTTAGTAAGTCCTAAAAACCCTAGGAGAGTACGAAAATAATTCGAAAATGTGCGATCTCTAAAATTATGACTGAATAAATTTCAACAGAAATAAATGCCTGACAGAAATTTGTAGGTAGTCGAAATAATAAGCAGTTCAATGAATATGGGCATGAGAACAAATTTGCAAGATAAAGTAAGTTCATCTCACATACCAAAATTTCAAATTTCAACCGTTTATTTAATCCTCATCGATTTCGATAAAAAAATCATTGTCTCTAGGTGGTAAATCAGTGCGGAAAAATCGAAATGATTTATCTACACTCCATCTAGTGTCTGAAAATTGTCTGCTACTCAAACTTCAACTTCCATTAGAAATCATCTCTTCATAAAAAAATAATAGCATTATATTTCAAAAGTCCTAACTAGGTTGGTATCAACATCAACCGTGAGAGTACTCGATGTATTGCTTGAATTCCTAATTGTAACAAAATCTGTATTACTTCTTCCAAGAATTCACAAAAGCCCAATCAAATAAACTGGGATTTCCCTAAAAACGTCCAAGCGCTCAAGTGGTAAATTCCAAAATATAATCTTATAATACCAGAATCCTCTAAGCTATAGAATTGGGAGAACTTCGTATTTATTGACACAAGTAGGCAACGTTATATCTAATTTTAGGTGTTTTAAAATCGATTGTCAAATTGAAACAGGAGATTTTTCTAATTAATTCATTAAAATTTGTACGTCAACGGGTCCAACTATAATCTTAATAACAATAATAATAACTGTAAATTTGATTATAATAAAAAATAATGGTGACACACTAGCGCGCCCTTCGAATGAATCGGGGCACCGCAGACAGTGCGAATCTGAAGACATTTCCGATCTAATTTACCTCTTACTATGATTTCAAGGAAATGTCGGTAGTTCCATCGCTACTGGCGTGCAGTGTATATGACATGAAATGATGCCTTTGACTTTACTTTTCATATATTTGGTGTATCTGTCGATTCTACAAATTTCAGGATTCTACGGAAAAAATCACGAGAGTTATAGAGTTATGCGAGTGGTTCCGAAGTATATGTTTAGAAAAAAATTAACATCGATGATTACTCAAAAATATTGCCTTCGATTGTTCTGAAATAAGTTGCTTTGAGATGTTTCGAAAAAAGTTGTACTCGTTTATGTCGAAACAATGGGTCGTATGAAAAAACTTTGAGCAAATGCTTTTGCTCGTATTTCTTGAAACAGGCTTATTAATTTTGTTAAGTTATGAGAGAGATAAACCTATAGTATGTTTGATGGTGCTGCAGGCTTTCCGGGGTTTTCTACAGCTGAAAAATCATCAGTGAGACGCCCCGGAGCGCCACGGTAAGTAATAATAATAGCCGTCCTCTACCCGCACAGGCTATCAGGCTATGCCTTTGGGTACACTCTGTGAGTGTTTATATATGAGGGAGTTTTATTATTATTATTATTTGCATTCGATGGTACCAAACAAGTGGAATTACAAAGTTACGAAAAAAGTTGCATTCGATGGTAACACGGGAATGCTGTCGTAAGTATTTCATTATATATCCTTATATTTTTAATAACGGTTATACAATATACTTTAATACTTGCAATTGTCTTAGATAAAAACGTAAAAATTAGATTTTCATTGCGAATATTTTCGTGGAAATAAAATAATATGAAATAATGAATTCAAGATAAAAAAAAATAGAAATTTGTATTTGAATATCAGAGACGTCAGGGGAAAAGTTCACCTTTCATTGCAAACTTGATATTACCATAAATGATATTTTGCTGATTGATTCGAACGAAATAATCTATGAAATGGTGATATGAAGTGATTGAAAACACATCTTCTGAATTCTTAAAATTAATATTTAAGTATGGTTGAAAAAAAAAAAGAGAACTTGTATTATGCAGAACTTTTTCTTTTATGATTCTAGAAAGAGCCTATACTGGAACTGAACAGGGCCAACGGGTTGGAGTGAAAATGAATCATGGACATTCCCTCATCTGAAATAAGGCACAGGAGAGCTGTCCCATCCTACTGATGGGAAGGGACAACCTTAGATTAATCTAAGGGGACAACACCCTGCTAGTTATGAACTTTAGAAAAGGCCCAAATAGTGTTTGTTATCTCCACGAGGGAAGAGTGAAATGACATAGCATCCAGCGTGCCTCTGCCGACAGCATAGTCTGGTTCACAGACGGCTCGAGGTCAGAAGGCATGTTCTGAGCAGAGGTATATAAGAGAGGACTCCCTATAAAGAAATATCTATCACTTTAGGCGAATACGCCTCAGTGTTACAGGATGAAATATATGCTAAATTCACATGCGTCCAAGAAAATCTCGACAACAGATGTCGAAGACCAATTGCAATTTGCTCAGACAGTAAAGCACCTATACTGGCACTGGGATCTCATAGGGTCACATGATCACATTGAAGCTGTTGTCTGATTGTCCATATACATTGGAAAACATGGCAAAAAAGAGAAAAGTCAGTTTCATAAGGAAGGATCAGGCAAATTACCGTTTGCGCCAGAACCCACGCTAGGAATTTTAAAAAGATAAGCTGTTGCTGCAATGGAAGAACTGTTACAAAAACAGTCTATTAAATCTTGGCAGGATACGCCTGGCATGAGACAATCGAAGCTGAACATATCCGGCACTTCGAAAAAAAAAAGAAATCCTCTACCTTTGGAGACGAAACCTCAAGCTAGTGACAGGCCACATGGCCCTCATCTCTGTAGGTGGAAGAAGACGAGCTAAGGAAACTGCGGAATTACGCCAGAGAGGCTGAACGCAGAAAGGGTCCAAGCGAAGACGTCTACGTGCAGGGGTTTTAAAACCCGCCCACCAGTACCAGTAAGTAAGTAAGTAAGTAAGTAAGTAAGTAAGTAAGTAAGTAAGTAAGTAAGTAAGTAAGTAAGTAAGTAAGTAAGTAAGTAAGTAAGTAAGTAAGTAAGTAAGTAAGTAAGTGAGTGAGTGAGTGAGTGAGTGAGTGAGTGAGTAAGTAAGTAAGTAAGTAAGTAAGTAAGTAAGTAAGTAAGTAAGTAAGTAAGTAAGTAAGTAAGTAAGTAAGTTTTTTGTTTACATATTAGTAAATATTTTGACATCTCTTAATTATACTTTTCAATTCACTTTCCTCTTATAGAAAATTTATATAGTTATCCTAACAAGTTTCTTTCCCACTTGCGACTAATTAAATAAATTTGGAAAAAGTGCTCGTTCACGTTCACCCTGAAAACAATTCCTGTCTGGAAAAAATCAATGACCTTCCTTGGTTTGATAGAAATTTTTTTATATACTTTTAAGTACATGAAATGTCACGAGCATGTGAAGAAAATGTAGGTTACTGCAAGCTCCACAATATGTGATACATAATACATAACTTTCTTTGTAAAAAATAAAAAAAACTCGATAGAACTCACATTGGTGATGCGAAAATCTTAGGTCCAGAATGTCGCTTCCATGTACATAATGGTAGAGGGTTTTTTCTATAAGGTCTTGTGGTTCATATCCAGTTAACTGTCCCACCCTGTAATGAAAAGTAGTTATTAGTAAAAGTAGTATTAGTAAGAGTAGAGAAGAGTATGTTGTATTGTTTTAGTTGCAACATTAACAGTCGATTTCACCAACTAATTCCTAACGTTAGGAAATACTTAAATCGGATTTAGGAATTCCTAAGAGCAATTCGCGTTTCACCACCCATTAGGTAATGCTTAAGGGTAGAAGGAAATACTTATTTTAGGTATTTCCCCAAACGCAAAAATTAGGTAGTTTTAGTGTTTGTATAGTTTTTGAAATGAACGAGCATTCACATTGAATATTCCAAATATTTATATGTGTGATCACCTCTTCTAGTTCAAACCAGCCCGGATCGATTTTTCACACGTGTTCTACAAATATGCAGGGTGTATCAAATAACCACTTAGATTGAATGGTGGTAGTATATTTGATCAGGCTCTTCTCTTTTTTCAAGATATACAGACAATGGTAATGTGATACTTTATTTTTTATTGCGGTGATACTCAATATTAGTGGTTACAATATCTGTGAATTGAACACCTGAGAAGAGGGATGAAACAGTCAATAGAATACAGATGCACTGTTTCATACGAACGGGTAAAACAAAACAAGAGCATACCTACCTAACTATGATTCATGTCATTCTTGTTTAAAGTTGTTGATCAATAAATGAATTTTCGAATAAACTACCACATTGTGGTTGAAACGTCATGAATTTTAGTCAATAATGAAAAAAGTTTTTGATAGAGAGAAAACGATTTGCATCTCTTTGAGTCCTAACTAACATACAAAAGCGTAAATGCACTGTTTAAAATTGTTTAATGTTACGTGATATAGTTATCTTGAATGTAGTTTTTCATTCTGAAGAAGTATTAATACTTAGTTGTCTGTACTCATTGAGTAGTCATCAGTTATTATCACAATGAAGTGAGTAACAACTATTTTATGAATATAGACTCTTTCAAACAAATTTTTCCTCGGAAAAAAGAAATGAGGTTTTTAACTGTATCGTAAGACATTTCCGCATTTTTTACCTTTATTTCCTCTAGCTTTTATTTTTTGTAAAGTGGAAAATTTGTTCAAGACTTTTGAAATAAATAAATTATTAGGAATTGTGAAGGATCCATAGTTAGTGTTGTCGAAACCTTATTTCTCTTATCACCAGCAGAAAAACAAATATAAGTACAATGTTTTTGTTTTCATTGACCCTATTATCTCACCTACCTTGGCGTATGTAGGTATACAGAAAAATGTGCTTACTTACCGTGCATCCAAAAAAATCAGCTTCAAATCAAGACTTGCTCGAAACATAAACATATTCGTATGGAGCTTGATCTCTGTAATGGCACTAGGTGGCAGTGAATGACCTACCGCAACCAAACCCATATTTTGATAACAGCCAGCTTCGTAGGGAACAGCTCCAGCGCTATATTGTTTTATTTTGAGATAACCCGAACAGTGAATTACCTGAAATATAAAAAAAATAATGTTACATTTCCTTGCAGTGCTTAAAAGAGTGATTTTTCTACTTGAAATTATCAAAATTTCAAGATAGCAAGAAATGGATTATTTTGGGATCGCAGAGAAACGTTAAAATATTTCAAGTATCTCTTTCGATTGATGAATTATTTATTTAGTGGAAATTCATGTTGAAATACTGCATGGATGCAAAAAAATTACTTTCTTATTCGTGCTTCAGAATCCTGACGATGGTAATTCAACAATACAATTAAACGACAAGTTATGTATTGGTGACAAAATCGTAAGGTAGTTGGTACGTAGAACAAAGAAAATTTTAAAATCAAATTTATGTCGCCCGAAAGTCATTAATTTGTAAGTAAACCAAACACAATAATGAGTCCGAGAATGCCAACTCCATTGCCAGGTTGATATAGGTTTTATTCAATGAATTCTGCCTTGTATTTTTCGATAATAGAATTTATGTTTATAGTCAAGGTGCAATTTTTCATTCAATAAATCCTAATAATGTATTCGCGTCAACGATTTCTCTAACTCGTGACCATAACAATGGCTCTAAAATGACCCTATTTATTTCAATTAAGCTTATTTATAGTGTACCTACCCCTTTCGCCTTCAACCGAAATAACAATGAGATGAAATATAAAAGCTATGTTATAACATACTTCAATAGATTCAGAAAAGGTATTTTCTCGAACTTTCGTTTTGTTTGTTTTTCTTGAAAGATCAACATGAATAGCTTCTTGGCTGTACAGGGTATACCACGACGAGCTGATTCGATATGTATATGGAAAACTACTGGTAATATTTTTCTGAAAATTTGTATACGGGAGTGCTTTGAAGAACTAGTTTCAGTTAAACTATCGACTTCCTGTTATACCAGAAGTGGACACCAACTTTTTTTGAATGGAACACCCAGTTTCTAATTGCATCTTTAGAATATCAGATAAATTTCAAAAAAACTTCATTCGAAACATCATGTCTGAAGGGTAAAGTTATCAGTGATTTGAATTTTTTTGAAAATTCTGACAGATGCAGCCATTTACAAAAAATAATTTTTCTTGAAACAAAGAGAGTCAGGTAAAAAATTGTCAGAATTTTTCTGAATAAGACCTGAATCTTCCTAAATATTTGAAAGCCTTGCAGAAAAATTGTACGGGAAATAGACACCAAATTCGGCTAAAAAATAGTGGGACTTTATGCTTACAACCCCATATCCAAATAAAACGGTTTTTGTAGAAACTTGGAAGAACAAAAATTTTCTTTGTTGTTGTTATCAGCAGGCTGTTTTGGAAGAATGGACATGAAACATATGCTGAAGTGTCAACAAACAACATTTGCCAATAATTTGACATTAAAGCATATTTATATCGAAAGCACTTATCATGTTCCGTTTAGGACTTAGTAACAAAGAGTACTACAATGTGCTGATAATTTAGGGGAATGCGATAAGGTCATTGAAAGAGCCTGTAAAACCTTGAAACCTGTGAAACCGTCCGCGATACCCAGATCAAGGCACACTCATAACACCCTGACGCTGCTCATTCACAATTAGGTACAAACACACGGGCAGTTTGTGAATAAGCAAGAAAAAAGTAAACCTGTCGTAGATAATGGAGAGAATGAACTGCGTATCCAGAAAATTTCTTAGTGGATGCAGAAAGAGATGTGGATACCGGAGATGAGTATTCAGATAATTCTTATAAAACATAAGTACAATCCGTATTCATTCTCAATAGTTCAATCAGGTGGCGAACTAAGAAGAAATAATTTTTGCAAATTCCTATTAATCGAATTTTTCACAAAAGTTTATATGGGTAGATGAATGAAAATTAATGAAAAATGAAATGTTTAACCGCCATAGATTAGATTAGTTTTGGGGCTTCTGTGCCATAAGCATCTACACCGCGACCTTTGCAGATCTATTGTGTGTGCCCTCGAAATCGTTTAGAGTTCTTTGCCTAGCCCTGTCTTCCTCACAAGACTCCATAGGCAAGTTTTTAGAACTTCCATATATTTGGGAGCTTCTGGTTTTTCTTCTCCCAGCATTAGAAACCTCAGCCTTGACAAGCCCTCGCAGTGGCATAGTATGTGTGCTGATGTTTCCTAACCGCCATAACATTACTGGAGTGATACTAATTCACGCGTGTTTCGGAAAAGATTGTTTCAATGTTAGTGGAGTTTCAATGTTTTTGCTGCAATAGAAAATGACAATGTGCTTGTGGTGCATTTTCATGGTGAACATTTGAATGGTAAGCTTATTGAAGATCGAAGGGTGGTATAAAAAAGATTTTCCGTTTTTTTAGGTCAGAGATATCTCGAAATTTTATCATTTGCCCGATGTAACTCAATTAGTTTTTTATGTTTGGGGGTCGTATATAAAATATTGCCTATGCTGTCACGCAAAAATTCAGAGTACCGCACATACCGGATTATTAGGAGTAATTAATAAATGTTTGGGAGTTGGGGGCAACCAGTTCGAACATTCAATATAGTTTGTCATTTCCAACTCCCACTCCCAATTATTATATAATGACATTGGAGGGCATTTTCTTGACGATTTCAAAATATTTTTCTCTCAACATAGTGAAAATTCTGATGTCCTCAATTTTATTTAATCTCCGTTTGATGTAACCAGAATCTAAACCAGGACAGAAACAAATATTTTCCGATGAAACAGAAGAAGCGGTTGAATTGTTTTATATAGGTATCTTATTTTCTATATTTACATCAGACGAATGCTATAATAGTATTGTATATCACACTTTCAATAAAAATCTTTATTCAGGGTAGAAAAATGAAACATTTATAGGCACAACCGAGCCGTTTATCTGCATGTTATGTAAATGCCTTAAAAAATCTATATTCAGATTAGTAAGATGAATCATTTCAACTCAACCCGTTGATATGAGTACGACGTGTACACCTACCAGCGATTTTCTTTATTGATGCTTTGGTTTGAGTACCAGAAATGCATGTGCTCACCTTATATCCACCATTCGTTAATCCTGCATTTCTCTTTGCTAGCACACACTTCATCCTCAGGAAAAACGCCCTTTCACTTTCGTGATCGTGTAAAGGCGTAACTCCGGGCCGAAACATGGTGGGGGTTAGTACTCCTGTCATTTCGTCATGATCGGCGGGATGAATGTACTCGTATATACTATTTCCTGTCAGTTCTACCTAGAACAAATTTATATAAAAGTCATGCCCATTCAAACCTTAAATTCAATATTTGATGATGTTTTATGCATATCTTTTTTTAATTTGAATTTTGCCTCTATTACTCGTAATTTTTTTTTAATACAATTATACTTTACCTGTGATAAACCTAAATGAACAGATGCAGTTTCTGATATGTACATGATTTTTCCATCTGGAGCTACAACGAAGATGAAGCCATCTAAAGTTTGTAAAAGATATGATCCTAATTCTTTTATAGGCGCTTCCCTAGGATTTGGAATTACGGGGGTAGCACCCCAAGCATCTCCTAGTCCTGAAATAAATCGTCATCATTCAAAACTAATATAAATATAAGCAATAACTTAATTATATTATTGTTGTTTGTTCGAGTAATTTATTCCTCAATAGTGACTTTTTCTAATTAGGATGAGGTACTCCTTTTTTGTTATTCAGATGATTCAGTGGGGTAGTTTCATTTGAGATTTTGTTTTTCCGGAAAGTTCAAAGATTGACTTCACTGGTTGGATGACCATTACAACAAAAAGTCACCCAACTTCTATTGAAGAAATAAATGATCGCATTGTTAGTCGAGGATGCTGAAATCCTCACGTAAAAATGTTGCTGAACATTTTCCGTGATTCGACATAAATCGTTTTTGGAATATTTAGAGATTAATTATTGTCAGATTTGCTTAGTACTGCAGGCAACACGATGTTTGTTTTTAATAGTTACAATGAACTGTATTTTTGCAAGTTCGAGTAATGTTTGAGGTACAGGTCAGAGACAGAGGCCATCAATTATTATTATTACAATCACAAAACCATTTCTGGGCGTGTGATACATATTCTGGGCATGAGTAAAATAAATAGACATACAAGCGACGAAACCATATTTCTAATTTTTGAATAGAATTAGTCTGAGCACCTCAACGAGTTTGAAAATGGTACAAACGGATAAACATCAGACAACACAAATTTTGTGAAAGAAGTTCTTCGTGATTATTTTTCAGAAGCAACCAAGTATGTTAATCTTGCTGAATACAAAACTCAGAATTCCCTTTGGATAACCTTCGAGTGATACCTATTTCCGACTGTATAATTAATCAATTCCATCACTCATGAACTGTTTAATTGCGAATAATAATGTGGATGATAATGAACATACTAAATACATTCTACATGCTGGGGAGACCTTGTCTACGGATAAAAGGATATGAGGCACCTTAATAACAGGGCATATTTAGAATAGAAAAATGTCACTGTCACTAAATGCTCAGATTTAATCCAGATGTTGAACACAGATTAGAATATGTGGACGATGATAAAAGTGTATTATTCAATTCGAGATGGAACGATAAAGTTCTTCCACTGACAAAACTAATTTGTAATATTACAGTACACATCTGATGAATGAGAATTTATTCAGAACGTCGTTATCTCAATTTATATCGAATTATTAATAAATAAAATATTTGGACGTAAATTTTTCTCTAGATAAGTATTGGAAATGGTTGGTTGTATGGTCCATCCATTCATCTCAACCAGTTGACGCCCTTCGTAGAAGTTCTAATGGAAACAACGACTTTCAATATATATTTTTTTCGTGATTAATAAACCTCTCATGGGAGTGGATTGTTATTTAATAATTCAATTTTATGAATAAGTAAATTTTAATTTTAGATTCACAAGTTAGGAGGCGTAGTCAGGTTGTACATGTATGAGTAAACTACTGTGAATTCACAGTATGTATTACGGTAATTTAACAATTACAAAAATACATTGAATGTGATTTAACAATGTGAATATGAGATTGTAGGGGAGCCCACGATGCTAAATGTGGATTTACTCGAATGCCATAGAGACCTATTGGGTTGCAACGCTTAGATGATAAGAAGAAAAAAAATTTATGTGATGTATACATTTTCATCGAGGGGGGGGAAGCGGCTATACATTTTCAAATTTATAAAAAAAACTGTTTCATGGACATACTCGAGCGCGTCAGATATTGATAGCATCAATGTCCTACGTATTTTTAATAATGTACGTATGTTAATCTGATCGTTTGCATGATAGGGGTGGTCGTAGGTAAGGGTTGAAAATTGAAAAAAAAAAATATCGAGCGCGTCAGATTTTCTTAGGGGGTGTTAAATGAACCTAAAAAAAAGCTCCCATGCAATAATCTGACGATGTCGAGCTCAAAAATATGATTTTTGTCATTATGAGCTATCCGAGCTCAAAAGTCTGATAGAAGTTTACACAATTTTTTGAATTTTTTCAAACCGCAATAACTTTTGAATAAATCAATCGATTTTCATTTCATTTTGGCGGCATTCGACGCAGTTTTTCCAGCTCCATGAAGAATCTTTAAGTTTGAATTGATCAAACAAGAAATTTCAGAGTGATTTCGAAAAAACACTTTTTTCGGTTTTCTTTCGACAACGATAACTCACGAACGAATTAACCGATTCTGACCGGACTGACGGCGATCGACGATTTTTTGATATTAAGAGCTGATTAGTTTTTGAAATCGATCGATAAAGCCATTCAAAAGTTATTCAAAAATCCACAGTTGAAAAAAAAAAAATGTAGTATTTTTGAGATTTCTCATAATCTACCGGTACGAATCGGTTCAAATTATATTCAAAATCTAAGTTTGGCCAAGCCAAATAGATAGAGAAAGAGTGAGAGAGAAATAGTAACGCGGAGAGGGGAATATAGGCATTACGCAGCTGCACGCATTAGACTTTATCGACGAATTTTTGTTATTTCGGCTTGTGGAAATCGTCAGATTACATATTTTTCATTATCCTTGAATTATTAACTTCAAAATAAAAAAAAAAAAAATCCACGCGAGAATGTCGAGATGACGTTTTTTTTAAAAAACTTTGTAGCCTTCCCATTTCTTTACGTCACTCTCAAATTGTCAGATTAGTAGAATATACACTTTTTAGCATGTGATTAACTCACCCTACCTTAATCTGACGCGCTCGAGAATTTCTGATGATCAATTTTTTTGCTCATCTGATCCTTTATCCTGGACGCGCGGCCTTATTTATGAGGTTCATATTTGGTGGAGGTACTTAACCGGGTACAAGGTATCCCTCTATATTAATCTGCCGCGCTTCAGTAAACTCCGAAATCGCCGCTTGGGCTCCCTTGCCAGAAAACATTCATATGAATGGAAAAATCAATAGATGCTCAGTATATTTTAATATTCTCAGCTTTAAATTTACAAAATAAAATAACAACCTCAGTTATCAGGTACAGACCTGATTGTGAATTTGTCACTAGGCAAAAAATACTCATCATTACATGGTATAATTTTACAATATGAGTTTTGTCAAGAGTGGTTGAAGTGTACTTCTAGACTCACCATCTGGGAACACCTGCCTCATTTTCAAGTAAGATGTTGTTAGTCTGATTACTGATGCTTTGTCTAATTGTGATGTGATCGCGGCTGGTAGTGGCAGAAGTTTGGCTAGCTCCAAAAACTCGGCGTTTTCTTTCTCTCTTCTACTTCTTGCTGCATTTTTACTTTTTTCCTTCATGGCACCTTTAGTGCCGAGTGATGCTGCTGAAACAAACAATTTTTATTACATTTGGAAAACATTGTCCCATCAATAGTTATTCGTGAAACTGACGTTTGTACTGAAAGTGTATAGTGTAATTTTATTCTGCGACGAAGAACGTTTCGGTTCTGAACTCGTTATTCTCTTGAGACACATTCGAATTGAATTCCTAAGCGACAATCGACAATCTTCATGGAACTCCGCATGTTTTTCTCAGCATTTCCATGGGAAAGACTGTGTTTTACTTTTGAAGATCCAAAGCAATGCGCCGAAACAATTTCTCAGTTCATAATGCTAGGGATGCAATAATTATTTATGGTAAATAGTCCGGTAAATACATTTCGAAACGAGAACTGTAACAAATTTACCAGACTTTCCCTCGGCTCTCACGATGTTGTCCGGGCATTACAAGATTTTCCTTTTCATTGGAACCAAAACGTTATAAACATTAGTTTCTGAGCTACCAGTTGCTGCAGTAATTTTTCATCTTTAAAAATCTTGTTCTTTTAGTTTGGGTTAGAACGATTCTAAAGGAAAAGACCAAGAGACTTTTGGATTTGTCGGAATCTAACATAAAAAACTGACGATAGTCGTTGCCGACCTACAACTACTTTCCTAGCTGAGACTTCCGCAAATAAGTATTTCTGCCAGATATACATACAGCACTATCCTCGAAGATCAGAATTTGAAATTCTTTTTATAACGAATGGTGAAAACCTCTTCCAATCAAATCGGTGACACACCCATGCATATTGAGTGACACAGATTTTCAATGAAGAGATACAAAATTTAAATTCACAGTATGTACCTACGTAATCATTGATATTGCCTTTTTTGAACCTATAGGGACAATTTTTTTCAACTACATGTTTGACCGGAAGTAACCTCAATTTTGTCGCTCTGTTTATTTTTCTAATACCTTATTTACCTCTAAATTCTCTATTCAACCATCTGTAACAAATTAGTACTCGCTTCTTAATTAATTAGCTGTCGAACTGTATTCTATTGAAATAAATATCAAGTTGGCTGTAACCCGAACTCGATGATAGTTTGATGCTTGGTAGGATTTGAGATCCAAAGAAAATTAGTTAGCAGATATAATTTCAAATGTATTCACACTCTAATCAGTCCTTGCAGATTGCCAATAAATTCCTCGATTCAAGAAGAAACTTCCGAGAATCTCACAATATCGAGAAAACTGAGATAGGAACATATTGTAGTGAAAATGCAGGTAACTTTAATCCTCATTTATTGTGACTTGGTAACATCTAGCTTCTAATTTATTTTCAACAAAATACAATCACTATTGAAGCCAACTCCGTCTATTTGCAAACTCTGATTCTATTAACTAATCGTAAACTGTAAACTGTTCAAAACTCTTCTCAAGATTCCGGTATATATACCGGCGATACTTCTATTGAAACATTCCAGCAACGCCGAAAGATGTCGCCGCCATTTAGAAAAACATTCTGCGACTCGTCTTAGATGTTTCTTGCAATCTGGTTCTCTATCCTTCTTCGATGAGATTAGAGTAGAGAAGATATACATTTTAACAAGCCGATCTCGATTATCCAAACACAGACGGTTAGGTCCGGCTTCAGAATTGTTACAATATTCTTTTTTATTTTATCAACTTAAGGAGAAACTAGGTATTTGTTTTCAGTTGTTGCCATGTAGCCATAACATATTTTCATTTGGAACCATGAATTTGAGTTACAATCTCTTCTGCACTCAACAATATATCGACCTTTCGTTTCTTGAATGAATTTTTGGTCTCCAATGATAAAACGCGATTTTAATCAGCACAAAAATGATGGAGACAAATCAAAACAACCAAATAACCTTCAACTCTCAAATATAAAACGATTTGTGTACACTGCCTACTTGGCAAAATAATATTATAGAAAATATCTACACTAATAGACTTGTGAATGGTGTATTAGGGAAATTATATTAATTTTATGGATAGAACATGTTATGGCTACATGGCAAAAATATAAGACAGGTGTCTTCCCAAATAACATATTGAAAAAAATATGATCTTTCGGATATTTTTCTTAAATGAAAGAAGTTATTGACAACCTGCAAGTATTGATCAGGGTATCGAAAATTTTGTAATAATATCGGCTAACCAATGATCTTTGAATTTCAGAACCTACCCCAATAATCGAAGTATATCATCGAATTTTGGTCACAGCCAAATTGATATTTTCCAATAAAATGCAATTCAACTAGCATCAAATGAAAAATTCTTGCACCAGCCAGGAATCGATCCATCAATGCACAAACTATAGCACCACACTGCCACATTATAATGTATCTTATCCTTAATTTTTTTTTGTGGCTCAAATGCGTCTTGTACTCAGGGACAAGTGGGCAAATTAAGTTTGGAAAAGATTAAAATTGAAACAAAATTCGTGTCATCGGAAAAATTTTAGTTTTTATGTCTTCATACTGGGAATTGTCACTGAATCTAGGAAGTTCCTAAATTGTAGATAGTGACTCATCGGTTGTATGGTTCATAATTCGTATAAAGCAGGTCATATAAAGCAAATAGAGCAGAAATAAGCTAGGTACTTTGGCTTTAAATCAAGTTTTACTTTGCCACTTCCGTACATCCCCTTCGCACTTTCAAATCCCGTAAAAACCAGAAAATGTACGATGAGTCACTATCTACAATGGACCTTTAGGAACTAGACTATAGGAATGTTCAACCTCAAACAAACATTAAATTCCGAGTTTGTAGTCGAAATTTCCTAGTTTTCAAATTATATGGAAAGGGAAATGGACTCCTACATTTACAACAACTTTTTTGTAAAACTCGTTTCAATCGATTGTTAATAGTCTAAAATGTCTATTTATCAACGAGTGCCACTCTACTTTTTTTATTTAAGAAAAATATCACATTTCAAAGTGTGCCCCTGACGTCACGTTCATCGGAAACATCCCCCACAACAATCCACGTTCCGTTAATAGGGAATATCGTTCTTCCATAAAATATAGCCACTGGCTGATTATAAGTCATCGAGAAATAATTGAAACTTTGTCACTGGATCAACACATTTACATAAAAGCAATTTTTTATATTATTTGTAACTTTCGAATTTTCTGAACAAACATGCTTTTTGATGAAAAACATATGGTTTATTTGAATTTTCACTGGTGTTCAGACAACCTGGAACAAAGCACTTTCTAGATATTTTCACGGTAATAAGGAATACAGAATACAGAATACAGAAATTACTTAACACAAACAAAAAAACTTTGAATTTGAAAACCGCTTCAACCTCAGAAAATAAAATATTCAAAAGTCTGTTAGTTTCCAGTATACAGATTTGATTTACTAGCATCTATCTTGTATCACAAGGTACGTGACGTCACAAAACCACTTTTTTTTTCAAATTATAGAAAAACTGACGGTCAGAAAAAATAAATAAAAATCCCAAGTGATATTAGCGTATATACCTACTTTCTAATTACAGTGATTTCTCATAGTGATTAATTCTTAATTTTCATTTTCTATCCCAAATAAATATTAGAAAATTTTAAAACGAGTTGGCAAAATTCACTTTTGCCCCCCCAAAATTTCCTTTCGGTTCGTCCTTGCTTGTACTGAGGACTGAAGGATGTACCTAGGTACGTTTCGATGATAGAAAAATACCTATGTTATATGGCCTAAAATTATTTGTTGAATATCACTTCATATTTCAAGTACCCCTTAGTCTCATAAATCTACTTTTTTAGAAGTAATTCGAAAAAGACAAATTATGTTTATGAATAATGAATTTTTGAAATGAATTCAGTGGATACTTTGCAAAGTCGAGAATGCTTCGAGTCAAATTCTCATTAATATTCAACGACTTTTATACTGTTGCGACAATCCCCAACTGAAATAATGAGCGCTTCATTCACTTCACATTTTCGCTTTCTCTCAATTTGAACATACTTCATATCAAATCAAAACGAACAACTGGGTGAATTTTCATATCTGAAACACCATTCATTACTTGTGATCCCGTTCAGTGAATTTGTAACTAATACAGTGTGGGTCATAATGTTCGCATATGTGAAAAACGAAAAACTCTATCAGAATAATAAAAATCACTTCATATAGGGTATCGGAAAATATGAAAATATGAAGAAAAAGTTCTTGGCTATGTTACGTGACCACCATTATGGCTTCAAGTTTGAAAAACCACTGCTAATTGGCAAATTATGGGGTTACTTTTAAATAGAGACAAAAAAAATTATTGAAAAAAATTGTATGCGGAATTTTAAATAATTTTTTCAATTTTTCTAAATATTTTTTTGTTAATTCAAAAACGCTGTTTTTTTTTGTTTCAAATAACGTTTACGCTGCAGAAAAATAAAAATACTCTTTTCCACTATCACCCTTGCTGTTCAAATTCTTCGTAATAAAATGCACTTTTTATCAAATCCGACGAGTTTGCCATTTGAAAAATATTAGTAATATATATTCAAAAATAAAATTTTACAACGCAGATACATTGTGACCAAAAACAGTAGAGTTGTATGTGTCCCAAAATTTGACTACTAAAATTAGTAATTTGAACTCACCGCATTTTTTCCGTATAACACCAGGAATATTTTCAAAAACAAATTATTTTTTTTTAATTAAAAATGTATTGATTATTTATTTTAGAAGTCTTAATTGAATGTATTTGAATAATTCGAAAATACAAAATGAAAATATTTATTCACATTGATGTTTATGTAATAATTTCATTCCAAAAAAACCAGTAACCCACCTAAGCAATCGATATGCTTGTGTTGTGGCATTTTACCTGTTCTCATCGTGGACTTGGGCTAATTGATACAAAATTTTACAGTACTAAGTGATTGCAGATAACAGGGTAATGGATGCAAATTACAGAGAGACAGAGTTGGGCATTGGGGTTAAGTGTATTTTTTTTGTGCTAGGATAAGGATGGGAAGAAATTGTTTTCTTAAAAAATTAGGCATATATACTCATTTTAGAATATGAATTTTTCAATTGAAAATATATAAGCGATAAGCGATCTATACTTTTCACGCCAAAGGCAAGATAGTTTAGGCCAATAAAAGAAAAATATCTTTGTGTGAGTTTTCCTAAAAATTGTCAAAGAAATTAACTTATTACCAACAAGCCTAGTGTGTTTTGTTTTGTCAGTGGCATATCTATCCCTATTATGGAACATCCAAACTAAGCATAGGTAGATATGAAAGGCCTCTTATATCCAATAATTCTCTCTAGAGTTGGTTGTTTGAAAAGAGTTTGCATTTTATATACATTATTTTGCGTAGTTTGAAGTTTCATCAATACATCCTCCCCTACCCCTCTCCCATGCCGTGAATCAATACCTAATATCCGATTCATCTAGCGAGTTATATAATATCAAGAGATTTTTCCTTTCCAGGATATCTTTTGCTGAAGAATTTATGAATAAGTTGTCTTAAGCTTCTGGTAACATGGGCAATATGTTCGTTCCATCTTAGATGCTGATTGAGTATGATACCGAGATATTTGATGTTTTTTTTCATATTGGGACAGTGGCGTGTCTTTATGTTATTACATCCATATATTTATCATAACGGTATTGCAAAGAGGCTGTTCGGTTTTATAACTCGAAAAGGAGTTGAATTTACTTTTTTTAACATCAAGACTTAAAAGATTATAGTTAAAAGTTTTTTTGTAATCACTGCCACGAGTTTCCCTATATACAGGGTGTTTAATAAGTAGGGGAGACTAGTGAGGCTTGATAAACTCAACACTACATCCAAAATAACTAAAAAAATATTCATCGTACAAATTCTTTAAATGGGTACCCACCCAACTAAATAACTTGCAGTCAATTTCCGATACTTTACAGATGTCAGTTTAGAATGTGCATTGAGTTATTAACTGTTTTACTGAAATATGCTGAGTGTATCAGTCCTCCCATAGTGAGGGAGCTTTGATACAATATATGGGAGCTTTGATACGTGACTAGGTTTTTACAATTATTATAGACATTACTTTATTTAGAGCGGCTTTAACCTCTGAAAGTTTTGAATTTTGAATAATCTAAATCATCTAGCACTTTAAATTTTTGTGGGTTAGGGTAACTCTAAGTAAACCCAAAAAATTATTTACAAGACATTTTTTATTCTTGAAAACATTATAAACTACTATGCAAAACTTTTACAGAACATTATTCTATTTTGAAAAATTAATGGGAAATCTCAACTTTTTGAAGATCTGGCAGTTCAGCCCACAAAACTCGGTGGTGGTAGTTTAATGACATCTTCCTCGGACACAAAAAATTCATCTTTTACATCAGATATACAAAATGGAGAGCAGGTTTTTTGCGATGCATAAAATTTATAACATATTCATCCTCGACTTTTTGTAAGACTTGGACAATGTAGTATGCTATTGTCTTTTTTGTGGCAAATCATACTAGCACGTAATTATTTTCATTTGCTACTCCTGCAACAAAATTTTCTTCTTCTTCTTCTTCCATTTCTCACCCAATTTGTTTATCTATATCAGTGAGCTCATCAGATGATCCGTCGAATTTTGGCTCCTCCGATGTGTCAGCAATATTCTTTTGTTTCTTGTTAATTTTACCTTTGTTTTTTGTCTTATTTACTGTATCGTCCACAATATTTCTTTTAAAGTTCTTTTTATATTGCGCCCCCTGTTTCTTTCATTCCGACCTCTTTTCATGCTTACGTTAATTTCCTCCATGTTAAATGTGTCAGTTAAAATTTTAGTTATTGTGGGTTTACTGCTTGAGCTGTACTGTTTCCTTGGCAGGGCCTGAGGAAGTGGTCGTATACCCTCAAGCATCTTCTTATGTGTAATCTGTGCAAAATCAGATTACAGTGTATGGTATGTATGATCTGAAGTTGATGGTGTGTGTGATGTTCAACAAGTATGCTGCTTCTACTTCTGGTGTACGTTCCCTCTGGGTATGCTCTTCAGTAAGTGAAAGAGCTATTTCAGGCGATGTTACTGTTCTGTTTGTTTTCTTTTATCATTTGAATGGCATCTGAAGTGATAAGGAATATTATTGTTTGAATGCCACTATTACGGGAGGCATGATACATGTATCAGGTCTCCCTCACATAACATGTATCAAGCCTCCCTAATGTGGAATATTTTACAAAACATCGTATTAGGAAAACTGAGAGTTATATTGCAAATCTAAATCATATAATAAATTAAAAAAAAATCTATATATTATCACATATAAATTGAATAAACAGGATATTCTGAAACAGTTGTCTACAAAAGATTTACACTTACCTTTACAAAATGTACAAAATATGTAACCAATAACGAATTTTTGTCACCGACAAGTTATCTTTGCGCCTAACGAAAACAAACTGATATTAAGTGTAACGGCCACGTGCAAGGACTCAGCTGTTGCCAAATTTAGTAATGGCGAAATATTTTAGGCGGTTAATTTAAACGTGTATCATACCTCCCTCAGTATCAAGCCTCCCTAGTCTTCCCTACTTGTACAAACTTCAAAGGGCAAATATTTGACTAATTTTGATTCCTCACCTCAAAAAAAAATGTTTTCCAAATTTGGTTAAGGAATTTGATTTTTTGCAAAAGTTATTCAAAATAATTGGAAATGAAATTGCAATTTCAACAGCCTGTATCTCCGAAACGATACATTTGCGGACAAATATTCATTTTATCATGAAATTAGTCAATGATTTACCGTTAGAAGTTTGTACAAGTACTTAACAAACACCTTGTATAATAGCTGTACCATATCAGCATATGGAACTAAAGTCCCTTTGAAATCTTCAATAGAAACATTATTATCAATATATGTCAGGAACAGTATTAAGCCCAATACGGTTCCCTGTAGAACACCAATTTTGACATCAATAGGTTAATTTTGACAGTCCCCGATTTTAACAATTTGTGGTCTCTGTGACAAGTTATTCCGCGTTGAGTGCAATACCTCTAACTTCACAGTTTGCAAGTTTTTCCAGTAATAAATTAGGGGAAACTGTGTCGAATGTCTTAGCCAAATGAAGAAAGACACGACCTGGCATCTTTCTGATCTGAACAAAGCGTCAACAATTTTTCTGTCTGTCTGTCTGTTATAACGTTATGTTTTGTAAAGAATGTAAGTCTTGTTTAAATATTCTGTTATAATATTAAACATATAAACTAAATTCAAGGAGAATATGAAAAATACCAGGGACTTGTGTCCACGCATTCGCCATTTCAGTTGAAGAAAACCCTGCAAAAAACCCAAAACAGAATCTAGATTATTTTTTGGCTGAAAAAAACTTCGACCATGCATGAATTCGAACAGTGTTCGAAAAGTGTGCTAGAGAGTTTCAAATAAATGAAACGAATGATTACGAGGAAGTGAAGGTAATTTGAGGCAAATATCTGTCAAAAAACAACTGCTTCCCAATATTAATATTGAATTATATCTGACGTTTATTTATGCATCAATGTTCCTTCAGGAGAACATTATTGCAAGTGCTGATTATAATTAAGCATTGAATACTATCCCTCATCTGGTTGGGAATGACCACCTGCATATATGAAAAAATTGCCGTGAAAAATATTCTTGTTTGAAACACGGTCAGATCTACTCTACACAATTAAACATTTTAAATATTTTGGTTTTTCAGAAGAAGCAGAAAAGCAGAAAACTCAAATTTTTTAAGGTGATTATGAAAAAAGGAAAGAACTGTTTGATAGTAAAACTGAACTCACATACTTTTATTCTTCACCGTGTTGACGGAAGTGCTTTCCACACGAAAAAACCTCATCGCACAGTTAAAAGTCCTGGAGGAATCACACCTGTCACTACACTTGTCCAAATTTCAAACTGATTCCAAATGTGGCAGGTCACCGTCATCTGGTATTTTGGAAATTCCTGATATAAATAATTGTTACTCTTGAGGTAAGTCAGTCAAGCATATTATCAGTAGGACTACGCAGGGTACAGGTGAAAATTTATTTGGATGGTTGTAACAGATCACCAAAGGTGTGACAGCAAGGTGAAACAGAGGGGTGGTCTTAGGTACGCCCCTATTTGCCAAGAAAAATGAAGGGAATTACCCGGCTCATGACAGACATTAAAGGTGTTTTGATAATCTAAACAGCTTATGGATGAGTAGAGTAGGCTGAAAGAAAATTCAACTAATAGAATCAGGAGTATTAGGATTAACGGATCATCTTGTGACTTAATAACTGAGGTCAATTCACTTAAATACATGTAATATTGTTCAGGAAATCATTTGTTGGTGAGGTTAAAATGTTCTCAGATTTTCTCAAATTATTCCCCAGTTTCAATTGAATTCGAGTGAAATTTCAAAACAGATTTTATCTAAGTTCAAGATTTAAAATGATACCATTCTTCAATTCTCTGTGTTCGTATTTAATGGAATAATTTGATGTTTTTTCATCACAATTATTATTCCATAACTTTTATGGTAGGAACAAGCCTTCTTCAGAAGTAGAATAGTAATTTATCAGAAATAATGAAAACTGAAAGTAGTAGAAATATGAAATCAGAAAGGAATTATTTAGATTTCAGCTAAATTGATGCTAATGGTAATGTACCTTTTCTACGTGTTTTTTTTTATAACTATGAACAACTCATAATGAATAACTAAAAATGAACAATTATTTATGCGCAGATATATATTTGTGGCAGTTACTAAATCAGTTGATTCACATGTCATTATGACAGTGTCGATTGACAGTTTTCATAAACCACTGGAATGAAACAATAACATAATAATTCATGAAAACGAGTTTGCCATAGTATTAATGTTTTCAATATTTGAATGAATCATAACTTGTGAATCTGTGATTAATCGATCGTTTACATACTCATACGCTATTTTTTAGATATGTGAGTAAAAACATAATTTTTTGCAACCAGTTTTCTATTCTAAATTACAATTATTCGAGTAAACTTTTGATAGATCTTGCTGTTTTTTTATGAAGCTTTGAAGTACATACTAACTTGCATTGAGAGTTTTTCCCATTGAACCTAGCCAGGAAAATACAGGCCATTTTTTTATCATGTAGTAACATTGCTATATTCTAAACCGAATAGATACAAAGACGAATATATGGAAAAATGTAACTATTGAGGTGAGCAGTAAATTGGTCAGAGGAAATCTACGGAGACTCTCACACTTCCCGACTAATACAGGGAAACTAAAAATGCTGTTTTTGTTTTTTCACGAATGGAATTGTTATTTCAGAAAATATGAGAAAATAGAAAAAGAATGTTTTAAAATAAATCTTTGATTAAACGTTTCGTGTCAACTTTTTTTCAAATATGGACCGGCCTCTTTCAATATAGTCTAGTTCCTAAATTGTAGATAGTGACTCATCGGTTGTACGGTTCATAATTCATATAAAGTAGGTCAAAAAATAGAACAGTTCCAGTATTACCAATCATAGCAAAATAACGGAAATGGCGAATAACGTTGACGTTATTTTTAACGGAAGTGATACAGCTTAGGGCTGTTAGTTATTTATGATATAAGTTCTCAAAGTAGGACTTTTTGTATAAGCGTCGTGTTCGTGTGAAGTATTTTTTCAAAAGAATCTGTAAATGTACGAACAGACATAGGCACTTTTAGTGACTTAAAGTGTATTTTCATTGTAATCCACTCATGCCTGCAAAAACGTGTGATTTTTTATGATTGCGCCTTAATTTTGAATTCATATTTATTCAAAGTGGTCATATACTTATGTGCATTTTTTCCATAAACAATAGAACAGGTATACATTTGTCGATGAAACCAGGTTGTGATCGAAATCACCAAAAAATATGTAGAATATAAAACCTACAGCATGTTTTCAGAAATAAAAAAGATAAAAATGACAGTTGTCAATATAACCCAGGAAAAACCATCTCGAAAAAATACCATTTTGTTGTTCGAATATAAGTCGTATAAAAAAGTATGATATGTAACGCGTTTATAAACTTCTCTAGACACTCGCTCACTATACACTCGTTACTTAAAGGACCACAGCCATTAAAGAATGTTGTGATTTCGAAATCATTTTCAAAAATACACATTCTTACTCTCGAGTTATAATATTTATTCTGAAACACTTGCTTCTTACCTATGTGTTTTGCATGTATTTTCATTCCGTAACAAGATACGGAATGATTATTGTGACACTTGTTACAGTATGTACTATTTCCAATTCTGGTATAATTTTTTCACATATTTCGTTTATAGGACTGATATTTATCTTTGTATAGATGCATCTCAGCTTTATATCATACTGAGATTCTTGAATGGGGATGGAATGAAATATCTCAATATTTCATAACGCACCTTTACAGTTATTTTATCGAAAAGAATTGAATACATCAATTGAAGGAATTTGAATATATTTCACGACCACCCAATGTATGATTGATCAAATATCAGAAATGAATAGGCGATAAAGTTGATATTTTCATTTTTTTAAATTCCCTCAATTTGGCAATATGAACTTTTCCCATCCCTAAATCGTTACAGCACACCTGTTGAGAATCCATTTCTGTTTATTGTGATATCCGTACTACCTCTTATCTCATTTGAATTTTATCATTTGGGAACCTGCTACAGGCGTAGGTTCTCACAGTGGAGCAATGGAATTGTTATTAGAAGAATAATAGTTGAATGGTTATTCCACAAAGGTAAACAGGTTGTCATAGTAAAATGGTCAGTCATATTTATAGTATATTTGATGTCGAAGTCGTAAAACAATAATGGACATCGATTTCGGCCACATTTTTATTAAGTTCTGAATTTTTATGGCGAGTTCGCGTATAAACCTTTTTATCATTGCATTGATGATAAGTTTAGTGGATTTGATCGGATATAGTTATTTTTCTAATACGCACGTCACAAATTCCATTTTTGATGACTTTCAAATGTTAGAAGTAGGCTATTTGTGAACAGTGTGCAAAAAATATTTTTTTTTCTACACGGTATGCAAAAGAGATAATACAATTGGCGTTATTATGTATTAATTCCAAAGAATGATTTTGCTAATACTAACTCAAATTTTCCCACCAAATGCGCAAAAATAACGGGTTCTGATACCTCACATAATATTTCTCTCTGAGAACACCAACATGCATTATACTCTTTTTGGTATAGTAGTCTGAACTTTACCGGTAGAATTTTTACTTCATCACATCGGCAGGAATAGTATCACTAAAATCACTTTCTTCATCCTTGATTGAAACAATATTCAATAAATTTACGAAAATTATCTAATAACGGTTTTCCAGTAATGGTGACTTCTGTAATTGGAATTGTTACTCGCCTACGGCTCGTTGTGAATACTTCTCGTGCGTGCAAAATAATCGCTTTCTGATAAGAACATAATGTTTCCTTCTAGCTCCAATCGGACAACAAAAATTTAAAAATTATAATTCAATCAATAACTTTCAATATTATGGCTTGACAAAGTTTGGTTTAATTTTCCCTTCTAATGAAATTTTTGAGTACGTCTACTTTTTGGAACTCAACCCGGAAAAGTTATTTTTCTACGACCACATAGGAAAGTAACTTTCCGCACGCCTGTGGATAAGCTGATAAATGCATAATTTTGTTGCCAAGCTGTCAAATATAGAATTTTTATTAAGATTTATCTGCGTAATATTTGCATTTGAAGCACAGAAAACAATCATTTTCTCTTGATCGGGAGCTCATTGGTTTACCAACTGAGCTGATTGGCTGTTTACATTAACTTTTGAAAAAACTCATAGGGGGAATATATTGATATATGTATAATAATTGAATGGAGTGTCAAATTATGATTATGATCTCGAAGTTATTATGTGAAGGAAATTATCTTGCATTTGAGAATTCGATTTTCTTGCACATATATATCAATAATACCAATAGTATTTGGTAAAATTTTCGCCTTGTCGTAGGAAAAATAGTGTACACTACTTGTGCGGAAAAAAATTGAAACAACTTCAGCTTGCGGAAAAATTACACATTCCAAACTAAATTGCGTACGTGTATAGGGTGAAACACGCATGCTTGTAGAAAATGGTTAGTATCCTAAAGCAGCGTCCTCACTGAGTCGACATTGTCGATCGAGTGTGTCTATCGATAATGTCGACTCAGTGTGTACACGTCAGTCGACTTCGTCGATCGACTAAATATGTCGATCGACCTGTCGCATGGTTTTCCATAAACTGTCGGTAAAATCAAAGGGTAGTCGAGTCGAATGAAGAGTGTGAACGTGGTATTCGGCGTTCGACATAAGCAGACAGATAAGTAACCAATGTGAGCGTGTCGTGTTACGTTGTTTTTTGCAACAAATATTCAAATTCACTATCAGACATTCGAAGAAAAATTATTTTGAATAATTCTTACACGAATCGTTCATTGAAAAATGAGAATAAGAAACCATATAATAGAGTGGAAGAAATACAAGATAACAATTATTTTCAGTTGCTCAATGTTGCTGATGAAGGCATGAAATGGTTCAAGAAACTTCTATTGAAAGCTACACATCGACAGCTCAGAGGACCAGGATTTATTTATAAAAGGGACAATTTTGTGGCCTTCGGAAGACCTCACTGAAAATTAATCAACATATTACATAAGAAACAATGAACTACAATGAAATAATGGCTTATATCCGTATATTCATAGACCTAACTAGAAAAAACACCGGTTGTTAGCAAAGATCTATAGGTTTATCAACTTCACCAGATCCTAAAATTGCCAATGATTCATTGAATCGAATGGTATAAAGAAAGTTTTACCCAAAAGAAATCAGAAGTTTGAACCGTTTGTTACGTTCGAAATGACATAAACAAGTTTGTTATTTGGAACTGGCCAAAGTGAAGTTATAAAGCAAGAGTAATTGAAGTAACCAAGCAAGAGATGGGCGATACTTTATGACTTCGTTAAAATTATGATAAGTTATTCATCGTGTTAATTAACGATAATAAATTTGTTTCAGTATTTTGTAGTGATCCGTCACGATTTTGAATCTGCTTATGTCACAGTGGTCAAACTTGCGCAAACCGGCAAATGGTACACCGATTCCTCTTGACAACTTTGTTCCTGACGGGAGTATTGGGGAAACTGATACTTGTTTTGAAATATTTTTTTAAGTTTTCATTATTTCCTGAAGGAAATTGAATGAAGGTTTTCGAGTGAAAAAGGCAAAGGTTTTCATAAAAACAAAAACAGCAAGGTTAATTTTAGCTCTAGATGAGATATATAGGGGGTGACTAAATTCATGCAAAAAAAATCAGGGGAGGAATGATGGGGTCTGTTTTATTGAAAAAAGTTCTTTGTGCAACTCCTTGAAGATACCTCCTCCAAAAAGACGGAAATAAAATAATTTTTTTAATTTTTTTCTCAAATCCGAACTATTACCGAGAAAACATTTTTATAGGACAGACCCCTCATTATTTACAATGATGAATCCCCTGAATGTTTTTGCGTGAATTCAGCAACACCCTGTATTTTATGATAGAAGTCAGTACCAATTTTGCTCCAGCTAGCACTTTTCACAAAACGCAGATTACAAAGATGACAATTGATGATACTCAAAATAAATGGGCCGCAGTGGTAATGATGGTAGAGCGCTAGTCTATCAGTCAGAGGGGCGTGAGTTCGATTTCTAGCATGGTCACTGGTCTCGTGCTAGGAATCGCACGTTAAAAGGTAAGACCTCGTTAATCCTTAGCTCGCACAAGTTTCGACTTCTGAGGGCTGTCGTTCGTAGGGGGATGACGGTTGGTTAACGGAAAAAGCAATTTTAAAACAACAAAAAACAATTTTAAATGAATCATTTATTGAAATGATTCATCACCGCTACATTTTTCTACATTTACTAATATACAGGGTGTCAATTTGAAAACTTTCCATCCTTAATATCTTCCTTTCAGTAAATAATATGAGGAATCGAAAAAACAGGGCAATTTTATTTTCAAGGTGGACACTTTCAAGGAATATTTGTAGCCCTCGAGGTTCAATTCCCTAGGAGGGGTAGATGCTACCCATAGAATCTTAAATGGGAAGGGGGTCAAGTGGCACATCATTTTGATTGGCGTTAAATTTTTTTTTCAATACCCTGACTTATTATTCTTTCATGAACAGTTTCCGAAAAATGGCGTTCTAAACTTACACATGTAATTAGAATTTGCCTGTTCTGAGATGCATTATTGTGTTGACTCCTTTTAATAAAAATGGTTACAAGAGTAGGTGGCACCCTCCCAACCCTTGATGACAGGAATAAATTTATTTCGCGTGAGATGTTTTATTTGCTGGTTATTTTCCTTTTACAAAATAAAATTCAATTTGCTAGAAAGACATTGCAAAAATACAATCTACTAACGCTTATCTTAAAGTGTTCGAAATGCCGTAAATTTTGCTCTAAATAGTAATAAAGTCTGTTTTCGAACTCCCCTCTAACATTACGAAAAACTTCACTAGGAAATGACTGGCATGCTGCTGTAATTCGTCTTTCAATTTCTTCAATATCAGAAGGTAGTGTTTAATAAACAACGGATTTAAGATGCACCCAAAGAAAGAAATCTAAGCGAGTTAAATCCGGTGATATCGGAGGCCACTCAACTGCTCCCCTTCTGCCAATCCATCTATGCAGAAATCTCTCGTTTAACCACTGTTGGACGGGAAGAAAATAATGAGGTGGCACCGTCCTGCTCGAAATGTGACCGTTCGCAATAATAACGTGTACTCGTATCGTCACATTCTGATGTTCTCTGCATGTCGTTGATATGCTAACTGTAACTCAGAATGTACCAACTCGTCACTACTGCGAATGGTCAAAAATAGTATTCCAGATCGTCCTGTAAAAGTTCATTATCTTCTGCATCAATTTGAGTTTCTAGCTCGTGAGTTATAAGAGGATCGATAGTCTCTTCAAGTATTCCAAAGTACAGATAGCCAGTCAAGTTTTCTTCCAGTAATAATGAACCAATAATGACATTTCCAAGAATACCAGCCCAAACATTAACTTTTTGTGGATGTTGTTTATACCCTTTCCGAAAAATATGTGGGTTTTCGTCACTCCAATAGCGACAATTTTGTCTATTAACATTGTCATTCAGAAAAATTAACCCTCATCGCTGAAATAGATATTTAACAGAAAATTAGGGATGGTATAAACTCGATGAAACTCTATTCATCTATTATAATCATCCTTGTGGAGCTCTTGAACAATCTGCATTTTATATAGATGAAATTTATGCATTTTCAATGCATTTCTTACAGTCTCGCGTGATATTTTCGTCTGTTCTGATACTGATCGGAAGAAGCTCGTGGGCTCTGCTGCAAATGTTCCCAAAACTTCAATTTGAGCTTCTTCATTTAGTACTCTGGGGTTATTTCTTTTTTTATTTGTCACTGAAATTTCCAACTTTTCCATAAACTACAATCATTTCAATTCTTTCTTGAAGTGTAAACCATTTTTACACTTTTATACATCACTAAACAGCCCAACAGGTAAAACTGTATTCACAATACTATCGTTCAAATTTGCTAAACAATAATTTGCCTGAAAACAGAAACTTTTTACAGCAGAAGTAGCAAAATAGGAAGGCTATCTGTAAAATTTCTGCTATAAGAATTAAAAATTCAGCATTTAATAAACACAATTTTACTACCATCTACATTTTTTACTATTAGACTACTTTTTGATGTAAATTACATAATACCCCTAATGAAGGGTTGGCACGGTACCACCTAATATTCTAACCAGTTCTGGTCAAACCTATGCATTTCAGTATTGGGAAGTTCTAATAATTACTTCTATAAGTTCAGAACGGCATTTTTCGGAAATTGCTCATAAAAAAATAATCAAAATGATATGCGACTTGACCCCCCTTCTCATTTAAAAATCTAAGGGTACACGGAAAAAAATGGTCCAAATAAAACGTTTTCCTGACTTTTTTAGATTGTGATAGGAAAATTAATACCTATATTAAATAAAAAAGCATTTTACCTCAAAAAAAATTGTATTCTGAACGTATGACTTTGTAGCTATAATATTGTTTATCGACAGCAAATAGTTCGATCACTAAGTAATTAACTTTGTATAATGCCAGGTCAACTCTTTACTAGCTCTTGAAAAGTGTATTTCCATATTTATTAACTTTGGGTTTCTGCAAAGTGTATCACTACAACATAAACTCGTGTTACTGGCCTAATACAACAATTATTTTGCAGCAGAACTTGGTTTTCCTACAGTAATGTAACGTGTTCACTTACTTGTTTATTTTCGACCAGTTCGGGACCAATCGGGAATAACCGCCGCAACTCTTCACGTGATAAGGTGTAGTACTAACGGATTTCCGCCAAACCGGCGTCATTTCAAGAATTGAGAGCTGTGAGGGTGCGTCTACTAGGCATCTTAAGCCGTAGACACAATGGAAGTTTTATGTAATAAGTTTTAAGTTTTGGGATTTTGGATATCAACTTTACAAATAAAACAAAATACAAAGCAGAATTGAAAAATAAAGCTTGAATTTTACCAACAAGATTGTTTATGAGGCGTGATCAGAATAATAATGGCACTGATAGTTTCGCGTTAGAAAAATATCCAAAATTAGGAAACTTAAAACTATGCAACCGAACCATCCATTTTATTGTGAATTTGAGACAAAAATGGATGTATTGAAAATAAGGCATTAAAAAATACAAATGATCCTTTTTTTTGAAGAACTAATAAATTAAACTGAGGGCAGATGAATATTTTATTTGAGTCACGTGAATTATGATACCAAAGATAGAATGAAAGCTATATTGAAGGTAAGACAATAAAAACCACCCAGAAGTGAGTCATTCAATAAGGCCAAGTAAACCAACATTTCTATAATGATCAAAAAATGTTGCTACAGTACAATACTGTATTATAACTACTAATATCTTGTTAAGTAGATTTTAGTGTATGAGTTATTTGAGAATCAATTATTCTTCAGTAATGGTAAATGTACTAGTTATTTGTAGTTATCAAACTGGCCACCTACAAACAGAAAGTTCATTGAGGCCAATAAAACGAAAAGTCTGCTTCTAATAAAGCTTTTAATACCGGTAGGTTACATTATGTTCCTCAAATTACATTAATAACAGCAAGTGATCCAATTCAGGAATCTAATTATTCTTGTGGCTGATAAAGCGCATTCTTGTCCCATACAGTATGCAAATTTTTACTTGGTGGTATGTAAATTATACTTGCTACTATTAATTTTTTTTTCCGTGTAACATCTCTCCCTCCTAGGGGGATGAACCACGAGGGCTACAAATATTCCTTGAAAATGTCCCCCTTGAAAATATAATTGACCTGTTTTTAAGATTCTTCATACTGTTTTCTGGAAGGAATATATTGAGGGTGGGAAGTTTTCAAATTGACACCCTGTTCATGTTCTACGTTGATTCTTTTTGTATTCCTTTTCATGGTTCAAGCATTTCATAACAGAAATCGCCAACTTTACGACATAGGTATACAGAAAGTATTCAATATTGAATAGAAAAATGTCACACATTTAAAAAAATTCAGTTTTAGTCATTTTCATGAGTCCCCGAAAGAAACTCACTTCCGAGCCTCCCTGTTTGCTGGAACTGAGATCCGGTTCATCGGATTATCTTATGCAGCTTTGACCCAAATTTCAACTTTGCATTGTGAAAAAATAGTGTAATTTTGCAAAATAATTTTTATCGCAAAAACTGTAATAGGTACGCTGAGGGGATTTTCAAAATAACAATGTATCCACTACTCTCTGATATTACCGACAACACCGTATTGATGAAAATATTTTAGATGAATAGAGAGCATGTTTGATTATCCATGCCCATAAATTTTCGAAATTATCTGTCTTTTCGTTCTCCAGATACTTCTAACGTTCCATCCACCGTAAAACACCCGGTATATGTATATCCCCAGTAGAAAATTAATAAATCAATCAATTCTGTAAACGGCATACTTTCGGAAAATATTCATTGAATTTTCCATGATCTGGGGACTTTAAATCTTGTCGAAACTAATTAAACAATCACCAACCATGGTTTTTATCTTTGTATGCAGAAACAGCCAAAAGCTCTATCAACATTGTTGTCGTAAATGTAAATACCTCATAATCTGTCGAACGTGTTCAGACGTGTCATTAACAGTTGCATATTTGTCCAGCATGGACTAAGTGCATATTTAGTTCGCGGGTGTAACATTTATCCGGTTACTTTGTATTTATCTTCGGATTTACACGCGACATACCGCAAAACGTGCTTTTATTCGCCCGAACGGCACGCACCTTCGGCAATGACTAATTAAATCACATTTATTATCAAAAAATCGTCATTTCACGTTACGTCTGTTCCACAACTGATAACCGTATATGAAGTGAAAAATACACTTGTTATTTAAATCGTTTTATTGGATCAGCAAATCCCTGAAATTTGTCTTTCAAACTTTCTGCTTGTTTTTTATACTAATTGTACAAAAGCGTAGAAGGGCCTCAAATAATAAAAAAATATAATCAGCCCAATTCCGACTTTCCAACTCGGAATTAGTATAATAATTCCGACTTCAAAACTCGGAAATAGTATAATTCCGACTTTACAACTCAAAATTAGTAGGTAGAGAAGTCGAGTAGACAAAAAGGAAAATGCAGTGCACATAAATCTAGTATAATCTCGATCATTTGACACAAAAATACATGAAGTGTATAAAGGCCTTAGCTCACAGTCAAATATTTTTATGAAATTGATTCAAAGTGACGGCATTTCCATTGGTTTGCTTGTCACAGTTTGTATTTAACCAAAAAAATTACGTCACTTCAAGGCAGTTTGTTGAAACAATTTGATCGTGTGACATTAGTAGTGGTAAAGTTTCCAAATTTGGTGTCAGCTGAATGCTCGTAAACAAATTTTCATTTTTAATAAAATTTAAATTACAATTGACTACTAGGATATTTATCAAAATCAATTGGGCAAAGAAGTTTTGTTTATATATCCACAATATATAACAAACTATTTGCCTTATGACATAAAAGCATAAAAAGCCCTTTATTCCTTCAGTAAATCAATGAATGATCTTATCTTAAGTATTTCTCGAATATCGAACTCATCACTCGCCCGAATTTTTTGTTTATTTTTTTTATTATATCCTTAAGTATTTTGAAATATGTTGCAAACGCGGAATTATACTAGTTCCGTGTTGATGCGAAGTCAGAATTAGGCTAATTCCGAGTTGCGAAGTCGGAATTATATTTTTTTGTTTAGATGAAACTTTAATTTTGATTTTCACTATTTGAGTTTACAAAACTGCGACATATGTTTCGCCAATACAATGGCTTCTTCAAGCAGTATACTTCTGCTTGAAGAAGCCATTGTATTGGCGAAACATATGTCGCAGTTTTGTAAACTCAAATAGTGAAAATCAAAATTAAAGTTTCATCTAAACATTAACATGGATTTTCATCAAGTATCGGCTACATCGATTCAAAAATTATATATTTTTATTTTTTGTGGCCCTTCTACGCCTCCGTATGATTGGCAATGGACTTTTCACAAAATAATTCAATATACAGTAATAGAATCAACTAATTATAGAAAAACCTCAAGATCGGCTCCATTTGTATAACATATTATACAGATATCTAGGCTACGATAGAAAACCCGAGATTACATACATACCTAATACACAAGCTAAGAACTCCTGATGGTGATAACTTTGTTGCGGAAGATATCAAGAAAATGTTTGGTTGTTGTGGAGTTGAGTAGTTTTCTACGTCTCGGTACCCTAATTTACAACTCAAAAGGCATTTATCGTACGGATATGAAATGTGCCAAATTAGTGATAATCATAGATTCACAATCTGTAATGACGGCAAATTTTTGAAAACTTCACCATGTCAACCCCATTATTTTTCATTACATTACTGTGGATACTGTCTGACAGAGAAGGTCTTGCTCTTTAATTGAAATTATCAGGATAACAAGAAAAATCAACATTGAAAAATACAATTTTACTGTATGTTAATCGTAGTAGAAAGAAGTATGGTATAACACGCGTTTATAAACTATTCTAGAAACTCGTTTATTAATTAAAATAATCGTTAGTTTGAGGACGACGTACTATGAATAACATTTCGTTAGTGAGTCTCAAAAAGGGCCAATAATAAACTTGAACCTCTTAGAATGGTGCCCTCTAACCCCATTCATACTATTCTCATTCTGTCGAATCTACCTTTGGTTATGCGATTGTATAATGAATTTTGATCTTGTGTTATCAAATTAGTGTATTTTCCAAAGCATGTTGAGCTGGTATACAGTGCGGCTTCTAATAGCCCCCCATGTTAACTTTCGAACGGTTTTACGTACAAACATAAAAAACCGTTTGGAGGGTTTCGCCGATACTAATTTTGGAAATAAAACACATTGTGATTGCTCGATACAGGGCGCTGCAGGGCATGGCATGGGGGGTCATCATAGAAAAGATAATTCAATTCTCTTAGATAGGAATCTGAGACAAAAAAATCGAGTGTTGCTCAATATGCATTGAAGAATGAATAATAACCGATTTGATAACAAGTTTGAGATTGATTAGATATGATTAAAGACTACTCGAGAGTTTAGAAATAGCGAAATGTGATTTCAATAGTATTTAAAGCTGATAAGGGCCCCATTCCATATACCACTGTTTTAGTTTATATTACTAATACTTTCCTTAGTCTTCTTCAGTATAACTTACTTATGAAGGTCACATTTAGTCATCAAATGTTTTTCATAAAAAGAATATTGTGTTATCGAATGACATTAATTAAATTACAATTGAGATATTTTGGTCAATACACCTACATAGAACACTTCGTATATTCAAAAATTATACGAAAATGTAGCTCTCATGAAGTTCTGAAACTTTACAAGCCATATTATTGCCTGTCACATTTAATGTTGGACACCAGGTATACCAAGCTTGTAGCTACCGATGGTGATATGAGTGTCAAGTGAAGTTAATATAATTTTGGTGGGTAGTTTTGATAACCAATATAAAGAGCAATTATGGATTTGTTTCGAGGGTTTTTAGAATTTTGCAAAATATTCAGCTGTTTCCACAATATTGTCGATATTATTACACTAGTACCAGTGTTTCAATAGATTCTTCAGTAGGTTTTCATTTATCACAGACAGTGAGTCCAGTAGGTATCTATTGTTGTAATAGCATCTTGGTCGCAAGAGTTTTCACTTAATCTTCATTTTAGTTCACATCATCAATATCAACTATAAGAAAGCCACGGCAAATAATAATAATAGCTGTCCTCTACCCGCACAGATAGCCTTTGGGTACACTCAACGAGTGTGTATGAGGGAGTATTATTATTATTATTATTATTATATATAAAGGTCAACTACCACGTCAATTGGAAAAAGTCATTCATTACCCCATATATAAAATAGGTAAACGCGACGATTTTGAAAATAATAGATCAATATCTGTCAAAAATTATTTTGCAAAAATGTATGAGCGATCCCTACAAGTTACAAATCATTTTAACGATAAAGAAATAGGGGCAGACAAACAATACGGCTTCATTATACAGATAAACCACAAAGATTCAGAAACATATTTAATAAACATAAATTCAAAGAGAAACTCAAACAGGAAAATTGGTTAGATGTTTATACTGAAAATAACGTTGACGTGTGTACCGAAAATTTAATAAATAAAATAAAAACCCATTCGGATAGCTCAACAACAAAAGTAATAATTAGGAGAAACGAAATAAGAAGAAACTGTTGGATAACTGCGGGAATAGTGAAATCTACACATGAAAAAAACAGACTATACAAAATAATGAAAAATCAACCAACAGAACATAACCAAGAACAATTTAGAAACTACAGCAATAGGTTGAAGTTTTTAATAAAAAAGCCAAAAGTGACTACTATAATAACAAAATAGAGGCTAATAAAAACACGAGTAAAAGTCTATGGGGATGTATCAATGAAATTTCAAAAAATCAAAAACAAAAAACGGAAATTAAAGAAATCAAAAATTCCGCTGGAAAAACAACAAATGATTCTAGAGAAATGTCTGATGAGTTTTGTAAACATTTTACTGAAATTGCACCACCGTTAGTCTATATAATAAATAAGTCAATGAATGATGGAAAATTTCTAGACATCTTGAAAATTGCTGAAATAAAACCTCTCTTCAAAAACGGTGATAAACTCGATGTTACGAACTATCGCACTATTTCATTGATATCGAGCATGGGAAAAGTTTTCGAAAAAACCTTACAGAAGAGATTGGTTTCATTTCTCGAAAGGAATAATATTTTATCGAGTAGGCAATATGGTTTTCGTAAAAATAATTCAACGTCTGATGCAATTGCTAGATTGACAGGGTTGATAAATAATGCAGTTGACAAAAAAAATCCGTCTATCTGTGTCTTCATAGATCTGGCAAAAGCATTTGACACCGTTGACCATTCAATACTATTGTCAGTGCTCTCAAATATTGGCATTAGAGGAGTTGCTCATAAATTACTTGAGAGTTACTTTTGTAACAGGAAACAATGCGTTAATATCAATGGAACTATGAGCAGTTATCGAATTATAAAATATGGATTACCTCAAGATACTGTTTTGGGGCCAATTCTTTTCAATCTTTATATCAATGATCTTTTCGAACAAGATACGTGTGGGGAAGTTGTGAGTTTCGCTGCCGTTTTTTACGAAGGAACTGACTGAACCACTCTCAAAAATAGCATTGAAGTTGATTTTCAAAATATAATCAATTTCTTCAACGATAGAATGCTGACAATCAATTATAAAAAAACTCATTTTTTGTCGTTCACATCCTACTCTACAAATTTACCACCAAATAAAGAACTGGAAGTACAATATGATGACGGAACACTTTTGAAAATAGAGTCTGTCGATAAGCTTAAGTACCTAGGTATATATTTATATATAGATCCACATTTGAAATGGGAAGATCAAGTTAATTATGTAATTAAAAAGTTGCGATTCATGGTCTATAAATTCAAAAACATATCTGACATAATTAATATAAAATATCTGAAAATATTGTACTATGCTTTGGTCGAAAGTCATCTTTCCTATGGAGTCATTGCATGGGGAGGAGCCTCAAAAACACTCATCAATAACCTATAGAAAATTCAAAAGTGCATTCTTAAAATGATGTATAAAAAACCGCGAGAATATCCATCCTGTAGCCTGTATCGAGAAACGTCGATAATGAATGTAAGACAGATATTTGTTTTTACGATCCTCTTGAGGAAGTATAGACATAAATCGTCGTTGGTACCTATTCAGCACCCTTACAACACTAGGCATAAAACCAACGCTGTGATACCAAGAACTGAAAAAACCATAGGACAGAAATGTTACACGTTTTTGGGACCAAAACTTTTCAATGAGCTACCGTCCGAACTCAGAACGATCAACTCATACGAAATGTTCAAGAAAAGGGTCAGAACTTGGCTGTTCGCTATTCCGTTGGAAACACTTGAAAACTTTATAGCTACGAGCAGAGTATGTTATAAACTTGCATGAGGTACTGCTGATAATATAGTATGAATAATTTATTATTGAAATGTGATTTTAGTGCCAAAATTTTTCTTATTCTGATATAAAATTTAATATTTTAGAATGGTATGTTGTCTAAAACTTTTACAATTTTAACAATACCCATGGTTTCATATTCAATTGTTTTGTCTTTTGGCGTGAATTTTAATTGTTTAGTCTTTTGGTTTGAATTTTAATGTTTTAGTCTTAATAATTTTTAGATTTATATATTTTAACATTCTAACAAAACTAGAGAAAATTTGTATTTTAATGATGTCCATGTTCAATGTTTTAACAAAGATTCATTTGATTTGTAATTTGATCATTACATTTATATATTTTTATATTTTAAAAGAATTGGGGGAACATCTGTATTTTAATGTCGTTCACGTTTAATGTTTGAACAATGATTTTATGCCACGCGCGGATTCATTTCCTTGTGGTTTTCTGTGTTTATTCATTTTCGTTTTAATGTTTTTTAAAGTGTTCATATTTCAATCCAGACTGTGAAAGTATATGTATGATGATGATGAATAAACTTATATATATTATTACCAATTCCAACACCGAAAAGGTCGTGCTAGATTTTGTAAAAAAGCTGTTAAAGACTTGGATAGATCAGAAACAAGTTTAGTCATATTTCAACGTCTTGGCGAAGGCAACTGTATGCTGTATTCATAGCTTCATTATATTTGGGTCGACCAACAAACCATTCTGATTGCTTTTCAATGATAAACTCAATACACTTAATCCTCATAGGCGAATTCATTCATGTAGAAGAACAGTCGCGTTTTTTTCTTCTTAATGGAATAATTATTTTCCTAACAAGTCCGGAAAGTGATACTTTTCCGCACGCGACTGTCGTAGACCCGAACGACGGGAAGCAGAGTTCGAGCAAGTAGTCAACGACGGGAAAGACACTTTAAGCATGAATTAGGAACATTATTTTTTCTATGACAACATAAAGATTCAAAAAGCACATTGAAAATATATATTTTATTTCAACATACCAAATTACACAAACACAATCTGCAAATGAGTCAGAATAGCCGGTCCAGAGTAGTTGGTGGCAACTAGTAACACTCGTAGATTGCAAAGTGCATGAAGATGACGGAGACGGCATCGGTTGCAATTTGTCAGTACATGCGAGAATTTTATTCGAGATGGTTTTCTTCTGTTCTACGGAGTCCTTCAAGTAACCTTCAGCAACAGCAATTCACTTCCACCCTCCAAGACGTTTTATATGTTGGTTATCCCTGCGCTTGAATCTGCTAGAAACGTTGCCAGGGATCCGAATTATATCTGTGAAATATTCTCGAATGTGAACTGTAATTCACACGTGAAATTGATTCAAAACTTGGGTTAAACGAAATAAGAGCAATTCCACAAGTGCAATATTTACAAACTAGCCCCCCCAGGCTACATTATAGTTCGCTCCACTTATCTCCAGTGGATTGAATCACATTAGATAAATCACCCTTTGAACAAGATTTCTAATAATAACATTTTTGGATATTATTCATGTTCGGATGATTATGTATGAGAGAATTGAATGTCTCAAAAAACGGTATCCAACCTTCATATCCACCTTGTGGTTCAGATCGAGAGAAAACATCATAATATTTGTCCTCAAATGAATTGCGGCAAGTCTCATGACCATCGAGATCATTCGAATTTAATTCCTCTATTTAACTTTGAGTCAGATAGAATTCAACAAAATTATCTGTTATTTTTTCTAAAAGTAGCCTGAGCCCGATTTAATTCTTTTCATTATTATCATTTTCGACTTCTTCTACAAAACTGATTTGGTTAATTAACGTTTCAAATTGCCAATTTTTCTCTTGAGACTTTTTAGTTCTGCATCTGACATTTTAGTGCCAAATTTACAATTTCACTAAAACCTAACGAACCAAGTGGAAATCGTTTGCATGTTATGTCCAGATCTGCACTGATGATCAAGTGAACCGTGAATCTAGTATGTAGATGACACACCTGTTTTAGATTATCATTTGGTAGTTGTAACAGAAAATATTATTCTTGATGATAGAAAAACTTCGCCAGGTGTTGGGCTGGAGTGATTCGGCAGTCGTATAGGACTGTTGAATTACGTTCTGTTCGACGTTGTTTGCCGATACCTTATTGCATAAGGAATAAGCGAAAGAATCGATTATTTTTAATAAAATTTCTTGAAATGATATGATCTTTATTTTCATGCACTATTTCTGTTGATCGAGATAGGTATACGTATAGCAGACTTAATTGATATCCGTTTTATAGACACTGAAAAAGCAGAATATATATTTTGTTCGCCTATAGTTGCGTAGTAGTATATTGGTCATAACATGGACAAAAGCAGAGTTAGCGCTTTGTCTGTTAACATAGTTAGTGGGTATAAGCCCCCTTTCACTTATTCGATTTTCATCAAGATAAAAACAAATGATTTCAACCGAAATACTAAGTACATTCGCATAAGTGTTCTTCTTGAGAAACTTTGCAAAGGTATATGTTAGAAATAGCATCCATCGCCTTATTAGCCAGGGAAGCAGTTATTTTCTTTGAATATTTTTATTATTGGACAGAAGAGTATTTCGAAGTTGTTAAAATTATTTCTCTTTATTTCCGCACTCTCCGGCAAAATTCTTGTAGCTTATTTCAAAATCTTCAACAATGATAGTTGGACATATTAGTGCATACATATTTTTTCGCATTAAATTATTTGCTCAAGGTATACATAACTATGAAGTTGAAACAACTTCCGATTCCAAAATTCTTGTCGCATGCATTTTCGTATTTAGTTGCTCTAATGAGATTAGACATTATTAGGCAAATTCAAACTGCATTTCACACCTAACCGATCTGTTATTGGCTGTGAACCGGGATCGTAATCCTTGCGGATGCTGTCGGAGCGCGTACTTCCTATTTTTGGATCCATTCATCCGGACACGTTCCTTCCCCGTTTTATGACTTCCAGATCTACACTCTCAGTTTTGATCCCAGATTCGGGTCATTGCCGTGGAAATGGGTAATGTTTTGACATTATTTCAAAACAAATGTAAAAGAACGATAATATTGCCTAGGAAAACTCATTTGACATATCTTCAAAAATATTTCTGTGCATCTGGTATGTTCCAAAGGTGTTTACTCTCGAATTATGATAGTAATAATAATACTCCATCATAAACACACATAGAGTGTACCCATAGGCATAGTCTGCGTGCGGGTATTATTATTAGTATTTGCTGTGGCGCTCCAGGACGACTCACTGATTTTCGGTGGCGAAGTCATATTTCAGTTGTAGGAAAACCTGGAAAATCTACAATTGTTTTTAGTATTGATACATATCGAAATAATATTTTCGGAGAAGTTTCATGTAAAAATGTTTCTTATTCTTCTTCGAACATCCGTCTGTCGGTGACTGTAAAGTTTGCAAATATAAAGTTTGTGCAGATATTTAATCACATATAGGTAGGTAGTAGGTAGTGTGACAAATATACATATAACGATAAACCTTTAAGTTGGTGTTCATTGAAATATGTTCGAAAAGTTTCATCAGTCGTAAATTTTGTTCTTTTATATTTTCAACCATTCGGTATTTTATCATGAATACAAGGATTTCATTTTATTCTATTAAAGTTTTTTCAATTTTGGTTATAATGGTGATTTCTTTTTTTTTGTAAATGTTCAGGAAAAAAAACATTTTTTCAATGTTTTGGAATGCGTTTTCACACAACCATAAAGTAAGTGATTATTGTATTGAGACAAAATCATTTTTGATGCCTCTCGATTATCGTGCAAAATTTTGCAGTGTAGTCACTCTCACGATGATCTACTTATCTTTCGTAATTTTGATTTTGGTAATTATTTTATAATATACTCCTTAAAAAATATACGGTTCAATCAAAATGATCCAGCAATAAGGAAGTGGTTGAAATTTTATATGAAATATTTGAACCTTTCCAATACCACCATTTCAATTCTGGACAGAATACTCTTTTTAGACAATGAAAAATAATGGACCGGTATCAAAACGGAAATTAGTCCGTTTCATTCTAGAATGAACAGATGCATGATTGCCTGGTTATATTAAATGAAAATAGTCTTGTTCTATCAGTACGTTATCATCTAAAAATGTTATAATAAAATGAGTTTAGACTTGCTAACTGGAAAAACCTTCACATCATGTTTTGGCCAAGTGAATATTCTGATCACTCGCATATAGGGACGCCCCTGGTGAAAAACTAACTTGTTTGCGACAATCTTCCCACGGTGACAATTTCATGAAAGATCAATTACACCTGAAGAACGTGACTTCACAAAAATAACAAACATCCGATTTTTCTGCCATTTGCTCTGAAACTTTTAGAATAAAGGTGAAAAGCATAACAATGTATAATGATCCTCTGGGTATTTATGATGAAGAGTTCTGAAATTCACAAAGTGACAAAAACGACAAGGGTTGGTGCGATTTTTTGTGTAATCTGTTGTACGTGACCAAATGTTTGAATTTCGAGGTCGTCCGCAGCCGCAAAAACTGTAATGAAATGATAGGATATAACAAAGACTTCAGGAATGCGGGACAACATTTAGAGGCGTGAAATTCCGGAAAAATCTAATAAGACAAGGAGCAAATTGTATTAATTGTGTTATGACATATTCTCCGCATACTCTTTGATATTTAGTAGCAATGTAATGATCAGTTTCTTTCATGGTATTATTAAAGCTTTAAAATACAATATTGAACGAGAGTTTGATGAATGTGCATTTGGGTAAATGTTTGTAAGAGAGATTATTCTTGTTTATTTTTTCTTTTGAGTATTTAAGTTAGGCTCTTTTGAAGAAACTCTGGCCTTTTTGGAAGACGCAACACTATCACTCATCAAAACAACTAATCTCCGCATCCATGAACTGGGGTGGTCATTGGATCCGAGAGCCATGCACCATGCATTCTGAGCAGAAATGAACCAAAAATCATCATATAGATTGTTTCTTCTTTTGTACTCTTGGAGGACTATATCAGGCTTGTATTTGCCTGATTGAGAAAATGAGGCCTTTACGTAGAACTCGTTACCCCCTGAAGCATGAGGAAATATTGATTTCTCATTCATACCGTACGATTGGAACGGTAAGCCTTTTTGTGGCAGTAACCCTGTTTTTTCCTGATAGTTCTGGTGATGAAAAATTTCGAAGTTTGTAGGTACTGATAATTTCTGCAGAGAGAATTTTTGACAATTCTGGCAGTTTAGGTCTTCGGACAGACCACAGAAAGCGAGAGTATTTATCAAGTGCATGGGTTTCTTTAGGCGGTCACATGCCTTGTTGTAAAGCAAAAGTTGACGTGATTTACGAAGATGCCAATCCCGACGTTTGGTGCTTTCTTGGAGTGCGCACCGACCACCTGAGGTGGTGCTGAAGTTATTCGGGTTTTTCTACATCTGAAGAAGTGAATACACCACCAAAAATCAGTAAGTCTCCCTAAATCGCCACGGCAAATAATGATAGCCGGCTTTTACCCGTTCAGGCTATACCTTTGGGTACACTCTATGAGTGTTTATGATGGAGTATTATTATTAAAATTATCATTCCTATGCATGCATGTATGCATGTACTCATCATACTCAAGGATTGTAATTGTTGAAAAAAAATGTTAAAATTATATCCATCAGCCAGCTGCACTCTTACGAATACAACCCTCTGAGAGACTTGTGCCAGCTAGGGCTCACTTCTTCGAACGTGTGATGCCGCACGACACCGGTTAAGAAGCAAACGCTTAACCTGCACGCCACCACGGTAGGTACTTCTCCGGTTACTGGGGGTTGTGTCCACGGGCCTTTCTGATAACAGCAGATATTCTAAGGCAATAGCGAGATACATATAATAAGGCGTCAAAGAGAGATCTTCTAGAACACACCTCTCCCAAAGATTACTGTCTTTCTGGAATCTCACTTTACTGGTGAAGCGACTCAGAGCTGCATCTGTTCTGAGAGAAATTATTTTGTATTCTAATGAAGAAACTACGACGACGTAGAACGGACATGCAATATTTTTTTTCTTAATTTCGAGTTACAACTTACAACTCAAAATTAAGCTAATTTCGAGTTACAACTCAACTCGAAATTAAGCTCATAAGTTAAGACCAGTGCAAACACTAGAATCTGGTGATCCTGAGAGACGATTGGGGTTTTGTCGGTGGTTTATGAATAAATGCAGACAAGATCCAAACTTCTATAGAAATATTATATGGAGCGATGGGGCTGATTTTTCAAATCGTGGGATGTATATAATAGAAAGAATTTTCATTATTGAAGTAGACATAATCCATTTCTAGTCCATCGCCACAATCCGCAAAGACGATTTAGTATTAATGTTTGGTATGGTCTATTTAGAGGCAGAAATATCGGTCCATTTCTCTACCATGTTTTTTTGAATGGACCCCGTTACATTAATTTATTAACAAGAGTATTGGAAGAGTTTTTCGATGATCTTGATCTAGAGGCTCGTCAGATGATCTCTATTTTCAGCAGGATGGAGCACTAGCACATAATGTCAGTGGCGTAAAAAAATGCTGCGAGGCTGTTTTGGAAACAGATGGAATGCTACAAATGGTCCTGTTAAGTGGCCCCTCGTTCACCAGACATGACACCTCTAGATTTTTATTTTTGAAGATTTCTGAAAAATGAGGTGTACAAAATGAAACATAATAATGTAGGTGATCTAAAAAATTATATTGAAACAATAATTAATAGAATTGATGGCCGAACTGTGTTAAATGCCACACGTAGTGTCAATAGAAGGGCCCAAATATGTGTTCAACAAGAAGGCGTTTTTGAACATTCACTCGATATGTTAAAGCGCTTTATCAAATCCGTTTGTATAAATGTTTCCTATTGATAAAACTGTCTTATTTTCACCTTTACGAAAAAAACTCAAATAAGATTTGTTGTTGAGAATGTTATTACGAATCGAAATGCATGAAAAAATATAGGATGTTCAATTGGTTTTGGCATTGAGAAGGCCATTAAAAATGCTACTATTTTGCATATTTAACCGAATTCGTAGCATCTATATATATATGTATGTATGGTGTGATATTCCAAAACATTACATATTCCAAGCTTTCAGATTCTGTGTCAGCCAATTCCTGAATACTCTCAAGCAAATTCTCTTGAGGAATTTCCGACTCGAATCTTATAAATTATCAGATTTGTCGACAAACACCGAAGCAGCGATTTGATTTTTGGTACCTAAAGAGGTAGACCTTCATGGGCCGCATTTTTCGCAATACTCAGCCCGAGTGACAGCCTTTAGAGCAAACACTACCTTGTTAAATGAGGATTATTATTCTTAAAACAGAAAATTGGATTGATATGATGAAGTAAATAAATTAGAGATACTCGAATTCTTAAGGGACCCCAAGCCCATACAAAAAATATCTCTATAATGAAATCAATAGTTTTTGCAAAATAATTATTCTACGATCGTGAAATTTGTACCTGATTACCGCTGAATTTTATTTAAATTTTCATATTTAAGTCCGATTTTCAATTAATGGTTCTGAATAAGACGATACGAAAACAATAAATTTGTCATGAAATAAGAATGAAAAAATTCAAATTTAGATTATTAGTTGTTACTAAAAAGCCACAGAGACGATACATCGGTCAAAATTAAATAATAATTAATGAAAAACTATTTGATGGTGAATATTGTGTTTTATGTTTTCACGATGTCTATAGAGGGTGTTTCACAATGTAAACGAATTTTTTTAACCATAGATGCACTTCTAATCAATACATCGATTTCCTGAAAGAAATGTGATGAATGTCCATTTTGTTAGAATTTTATTAACTTTTGTTTACAGCAATCAACTCATTTAGTATTGCATATGTGGTTAAACAATTTCGGATAAGTTGTTAAACATGTTCGTAGACTCTGGAAGTTACTCGCCTCTTTAACTAGTATACAGGGTCCTGCAGCAAGGGCGCGGTCTTCCATATATCTCCTTTATGGTAATATATAGATGGATCATTCAATGAGCAAAATGATACTATTTCCTGAGCTCTACAAATTGAAAATAATGGCACTCACACAGGATGTTCACTTTTTTCTGGGCGGGTCCCAACTTTGTTTTTTTTTGAATGGCAACTAGTATTTTTGTCAGTTTTTCGGTTTCTACATGAAATATAAAAGGTACTTCATAGGGATCTTTTTTTAGAAAATATTGACAGTTTTCGAGATTTTTAGCATGACAGCTTTTTTTCCCCAAAATTCGTCATTCATACTATTTAAAATTAGGAAGTTGTGCCAAGTCCTATTGAAATGAGTTTTTGGTCAAACCATGTACGTTGATGACTCTCTCAAACGATATATGAAAGATCTACCTGTGATATACAGGGTGCAAAAAAAAGATTTCCAAACATTGTAAATAAAAATGTGCAAAATCTTCCTTATTTCAAACGGAGCACACGTTATATTATCGAAACATAAGAAGCGCCAACAAGTGCTCTACAAATTTCATCAAATGATCCCTATGGGTTAAATCAATAGTATTCTATTTGTTAATTTCGAGTTACAACTCGAATTTAAGCTAATTTCTTATACGTTATCAAAGAAGACCCTATGCATTGGCTAGTCCAAGTCTGCGCAGTTTTTATGTGAGCTTGTAGCAGAACGGGTTCTAGAGAATTACCTCGTTCAGTGTCGAAAACGACGCCAAGTTTATCGGTCGCACGAGCTACTGCCATGGGGAGAAATATTCCTATGCCTGTTTTTCCATCGTTGTGGACTATGCAAAGAAGGAGCTCTGAACGTCCATCCAGCACCAGTCTGTTATGGCGACCAGGAGACCCTCTTATCTCAGAACACTCCCTTCCTGTTCCTTGGGAAATATAAACGCGAGATGGACCATTCATAATGCAAACTCCTATAAAGATGTATACTTTTTAACGTTGAGTTGTCGCAGCTACTTTTGAGACCAATACAAAATACAGATATTCCATACAGGCCTTGTCTTCAGAGTCCGATACATCTGGAGGGCGCGCTGGTGTAAGTGATTATTTGGTCCGAGAATCATATGAACCAACGGCCTTCCTAAATTCGTCCAGCTTATGATTCTGCGATCTCACGACAAGCTGGTGTAATTTTCAAATTCAAGAGCAGTGTGTCCATTATTCCACTAAGGATCATAACCACCATTTCAACAGAATGATTTTCAGAGTACCAAGAGTAAGTCACGATATTTTGTCTGTTTTTTCTGGAGCTGAAAACTCTGTAACGAAAAAGGTTAATTTTCATTATAATCAATACGACTATTAACATTTGTATCCCTTTTGAATGGAATATTAGTCGTTCCACCGATGGTAGTTGAATCTAAATTAACACATCAAGTTTAGTCTTCAGACACTTTGATCGTCACTTTGAAGACTGAAGTGAAATATTTGATAAAATTAACAACACTTCTATGATAACAAAATATATTTATAGGTCATTGAACAGACAAAATTCATATCAATTACATTTATTATTGTTATTTAATGAACTCACCAAGGTAGTAATCCTATAAATACGTGAGTGGCTAAGATTTCTAAAATATTAAATATCACGTACTCATGCATTTCGAACCCAATTTTGTATTTTCGTTACTAGTAATCAATAATGAGGAGGAATGAAGCAGAAAGGCTGAATGAAGGATATTTTATATTTTATAAAATCCGTGGAAATCTACTTAATTGCGTTTACCTTACAGTCGATTTCACCAACCAACTCCTAAAGTTAGGAAATACTTAAATCGGATTCAGGAATTCCTAAAAGCAAATTTGCTTTTCACCACCTTAGGTAATGGTTAAGGGTGGTGAAACGCGAATAACTAACTAATGTCACAAGCTATCGAAAATTTTTTTAGAATTCACGTAATTTGGTGTCCTGAACAAAAAATCACAATTAAAATTTTGGCGGTCTCAAGTAATTTCGCATATATGGACCTATTTTTGAGTGATATCTGACATTTTCTAGCACATATTCCTATAGAGCAAAAAACAGTCGAAACACTCAAAATTCTTCCTTCTTATCACTAGCAGAATATTAACACCCTAATTGACCTGATTCACACTTTTTCTTTATTGAAAACAGCACTTTTTATGAAAAAACTCATCCTTTTCTTATGTTCTTACTCATCACTGAAACTTTATTTATGGTAATAGATACTTCCTTCCAACTCCAGTCAAATCTATATTGTGTGAAACGCTTATTCTGTCATTATTCAATTATGCAGACCGCCTGTATGGCCCTAATTTGACGAATACGAATAAAAATAAGATTCAAAAATTGCAAAATTCGTGTATTTGACTCATTTACGGGATTTGTAAACAAAAACATATTTCGATGGCTGAACATGGAGAATAGGAGAACTCTTCACAGTGCTTGTATGTTTCATAAAATTCTGATTACAAAGGAACCTTCTTATCTTAATCGAAAAATTACCCATATATCCAATGTCCACATCTTGAATATTAGATTCTAGGGCACTCTCACGCCACAATTGTTCAAAACGCAAACCATCAGACGTTCATTCAGCTATACCAAATCGTGTCATTATATAATCATATTCCCTCACATTTCAAGATAATATGAATACATTTAAAAGGTCATTGAAAAATTATTTAAAACAAAACAATAGAAAAAGATGAGTAATTGCGTTCTTTTTTTTAATACCATTTTCGTATACTTTTTTATTTCTGTATATTTTTTTACTCTTTGTTAATTATCGATCCAAATTTACATAAGCTGAAATATTTTTTGTCAGGTTAGATTAGTTATGAATATGCAACTTCTAAAAGATATGGAGACATGTTATGGGTTAAGTGGAAGAACAATTCATTCAGTGAAGTATTCTCTGACTGAATTGAACTTCGCCCATTATTTTCATCAGAATCAAAATGTTTAGTTTATTATATTTTGTTTGTATATGATTGAAAATAAAAAAAGGCGTTTATTATTATTATTATTATTATTATTTTTTTTTTCCGTTAGGAATTACCCAGTCAGGCCCTGTCTCCGGAGCTCCGACACTTCCGGAGAGTGCGCTGGCGTGTCATTAACCCCAGTAAACACTCCCCACGTCCATGGGGTAAGTGATTACTGGGTCCGAGAATCATGTGCACTGAGTAGGCGGAGTGAACCAAGAATTATGGCCTTCTGCATTCGCCCGGCTAGGATTTCTGCCATGTCACGGCAAGCCGGTATGATTTTTAGGTTTGAGAGCAGTGTGTCCATCATTCCACCAAGGACCCCTAATATCAGAACCACCATCTTGACAGAATGGTTTGGGTAAAGCCTGCGGAGTTCAAAGAGAAGATCTCGATATTTAGTCCGTTTTTCCTCCTCTTTTCGGACGATGTTCGTTTCACCAGGAGCTGAAAACTCAATGACGAAAATCGTCCTACTTTGATGGTCGAGGAGTACTACATCAGGCTTATTGGCTTGTATTTGCCTGAGGGTGGGGAATGAATAGTTCCAATAGATTCGGCACTTCTCATTCACCACCACGGACTCAATATCCCCCGGAGCATAAGGCAACACTGGTGTCTCGTCTACACCGTACGAGTGTCGTAGATGGTAGTACAACACTCGTTGGGCCGCGTTATGTCTGTGGATATAGGCTGAGACCGCATAAGCTGGACAAGCTGACAGCAAATGCATTATGGTCTCAGCTGCCCACGACACGCTCTGCATCTAGTGTCAGGGACCTCTATACCCATCACGCGACTGCGGTAGACGAGAGTGTTGAAGACACCATCCTGGCAGGCCATTATGAATCCCTCGGTCTCCCACTTCAGCCCACTTGACCTGAGAAACGAGAAGGTCAGGTCTCTGGATAAGCCTAGGTCTTCAATGTTCTTGAAGAAGACCCCATGCATCGGCTTATCCTTATGTAGCTGCAGGAGCCTCTCACACTCCGCAGCTTTTACGTGGGCTTTTTGCTGAACGGGTTCCAACTCGGTGATAGAGTTTGGGTTTGTCCGTTCAGTGTCGAATACGAGATCGAGTTCATCGGCTGCACGGGTTGCTGCCTTGAAAAGAAATGCTCCAATCCCTGCCTTTTCATGATCACATACCAAGCAGAGAAGGGGATCTGAACTCCTGATGACTTTACAGGCTCCATCCAGTACCATTCTGTTATGTAGACACTCCAAACTCAAAAGTCCACGGCCTCCCCGTTGTCTGGGGAAGTATAACCGTGGAACAGACGATTTAGGATGCAAGCTTCTATGAAGATGCATCATTTTGCGAGTTTTTACGTCGAGTTTTCGCAGCTCTTCCTGCGTCCATTTCATTACTCCAAAGGAGTAAAGTAGAATCGGAACGGCAAGCATATTAGTTGCAGCAACTTTATTCTTCCCCGACAGTTCTGAAAACCAGATCTGTCGGAGTTTGTGCTGATACTTGCCGCGGAGAGAGCTTTTGACAGTAGCTACCTCTTGGTTGTGGCGTTGTTCCACCCCTAGGTAGGTATACGTCTCTCCGGCATCCAGATGATGTAGGATGCTTCCGGCTACGAGCTGAACGTCCTCTCCGTATTCCTCGCATCGTCCTCTTTTGAGATGGACCGTGGCACATTTGTCTATCCCAAACGATAGCATGCGTGTACTCTTGCACCACCCTTAAGGACTGGTGAAGGTCCTTTTCTCCGGAGGCATAAAATTTAAGGTCATCCATGTAAATCAGATGGGTGACCTTATGCCTCCGGTTGCTGGGGGTGCCGCAGTTGTATCCGCTGTTCAATGCATCTCACTATTTGATCGGGTACCGCAAGGCATCTGAGCAAATGCATGATGAGTTCATGCGATGTTGTATCAAATGCCTTGCGATAATCGATCCAGGCCATTGAAAGGTTACGCTTATACTGCACGGAGTCCTGCATGATGCATCTGTCGATCAGCAGGTTCTCCTTGCAGCCAGCGACCCCCTTTTTTGACCTTCTTTGCTCATATATCCGTTCATACACCGGCTCAACTGCGGAGAGTATTCGCATGTACAAGATGCGTGTTAACATCTTATAACATGCGTTCAAGCATGTTATCGGTCTGTAGTTCTTCGGATCAGACAAATCTCGGTTTTTGGGGATTAGCACGGTTCGCCTCTCGACAAACCAATCCGGAATCTGCTGCTCCCCATCTAGCCATGAGTTGAATACTCTTGCTAGATGGTGGTGGGTACTTGGTAATTTTTTCCACCAATAGTTATTCAGGCCATCAGGACCTGGAGTAGCAAAATTCTTCGAGCCTTTGAGGGCCCGTCGAACTTCTTCCGGGGTTATCGGATTGCGCAGTTCATTGAGCTCAGGCAGACGAAGCCTCCTGCAGAAAGCTTCGAACTGCGCTGGGCTGGAGTATCTACGTTGAGTGGTTGCGGAAATTCGTAAATACCCTTCCAGAAGGTTTCTACCCGATCAGCCGCCGGCGGGTTTTCCACAACACGTGGAGGCTCTTGGAATAGGCGAGAAGGTTTATCGCGGAACTTCATGTTTTCCGCGATGCTTCTCGCCCGCCTCACTAGTGACTTTTTTGCAGCCACCAGCATTCGTATCCTATCAAGACAGTGCTGTTTGATGGTTAACAGCACGCCTTGATTTGATTTGATTATTATTATTATTATTATTATTATTATTATTATTATTATTATTATTATTATTATTATTATTATTATTATTATTATTATTATTATTATTATTATTATTATTATTATTATTATTATTATTATTATTATTATTATTATTATTATTATTATTATTATTATTATTATTATTATTATTATAAGGTACTGTCAACTAAAGCATGGTGATTTAGAAATAGAACGGCAGTTTGAAACTATGTTACAGATGCTAAATATTATTCGGTTTTGGTACTGAATATAATGAATATCTTTGTTCATATCTCTGGATTGTCTACACAAAAACGGAACATGGTCGAATTATTTAGGAAGATAATATAAAATACAGGATAATGAAGGAACGTACATCAATACTAATATAATAATATAAAGACATTTTGGATTCAGCCGATACTATTGACTTTCAAACGGTATTCGGATTATATTGGGAAAATAATACAATTTTAGTGGTGTTAGTTTTACAAAGAAACTTGGTCTTCCACTTCGAGTATGGACTATCACTTTCTTATGATATTTAAAAAGGTTATTGAAATTCTATAAAATTCAATTAACTACAAGCAGTCACTATGTTTGGTAGGATTACTTAACTGTGTAGTAATCCTATTGAAATTAACTTGGTTAACGAAATGCGCATCTAGAAATGAAATTAGGGTGGTGAAGGGCAAAACTATTTTTTATTTTTTGTGCTGAAAACTTTATCGTTCATAATTTCAGAATCGCACTTGTTATTCAAACTAGCTATTATTTTTTTCAGGTCGCTTATAGCCTAAGGCATTGAGTTCAGTATTATCTGACCAGCTTTCTGAGATAGGAATAATTTATTTTATTTCTAATACCTATACCATTGATGACGAAAGTATTAAAGTTGTTAAATTTTTCAATATCAGTTGTGAAAAGTGTACGCGTGCTATTATTTATAAAGAATATATTTTGTGTCAGACTGATATTTTGAGGTTTAAGTAAGGTTTTAAGGGTGTGCCGCCATAAGGTTGAACTGGTTTTCGAGTGTATTGCAGGTGGTGTAGGTTCACATAAGTGAAGACAGCTAGACTAATATTGGCATACCTACAGCAGATAATTTTCTAGTAAAAACAATTTGTTGGTGTTTCTTGCATTTCATAAAACCAAACCGTTTGTAAAAATTGGTATCGTATATTTCTTGATGTTTTCTACAACTTCATACAAGTATTATTCTTCCAACATTTATGTCTAGTCTTTTATTCCTTTGAGAAAGCACTAACATTTTTCTATAAAGAATCCATCATTATTGTATCGTTTAATGGTGAATGAAGTGAAATCGATGAAGAAGTTCAGTTCGCAGAATTATCGCTATCAAATGTCTGAAACGCATACTGGCAACCTGTGACATAAGAGAAACCGTCTCTAAATTAATTAGAAGTGTAAAATGTTCGCCGCAGTGCAGACAAAGGAATAGATGCACAGTATTAACGAAATGTTAAAATGCGCGATTTTTTCAGAGAAACGATACACTCAGTCTTTTGTTTGAGTGCATTGTGCGTTCTAGGAAATCTCTATTCACGTATCGCTTCATTATGAGTCGTCGAGTATAAATGACTCGAAACAACAACAAAACGATTTATAGTCCTCGTCGAATCGGTTTCGAAAAGAAATCCTTAATAAACGTTGGGCTTTTAATTACCCAGCTCGAACTAACTTCTCACTACCGGGTGTCAATGGAAATATTTGTGGTATCTACCAGTGACACCGTGAATCGAGAAGATATATAAAAAATAGTTTTGGAATATCTCGATAAAAATAAAATTTCGAAAATTTCAATTTCTACCTACAAGGCGACTCGCAAAAAGCTTTATATTTGACCTGCTCTTTTTCATCTTCGTGTTCACTCGTAAAGGAAAATCACGAGATGTTGAGAAAGCATCGTTATTATATTCACGCCTTGTCCTCAATGATTAAATATGTAGTACCCCAATTATCATTATCCCCAGATATAGAATTGTCGGAATCGAACAATGAAAATGACTGTAAGTATACAATATTAAATAAATGTGTCATGTTTTAGATCGAAACTAGAAATCCATAATATATCCTTTATAGGATAACCAGTAAATCTCGTATGAGTATGGTATTATCATGTGTATGATAATAACTAGGGAAGACCAATCGGCCGGATGGCAACCTGCTAGAGCTGTAAATCTCGTATGAGTATGGTATTATCATGTGTATGATAATGGACAATGGGGGGCAATCATGAATTCCTGATAGGAATGTGAATGTGTACATATCCCTAAACCCTAAACGTGAGGTCCGAAAAGGACGCACTAGGGTAGAAAATAGAAATGGCGCCAAGATGAAAAATAATTAACCATTCTTCTTCTTCTTCTCATTATAACCGAGCAGATATAGGTCTTCTACTTCTTCTTCTTATTCTTGGCCTTTCCCCTTTGGGAAGTTGGCCAGGCCAGTCAGATGTGGGTCGTCTGCTTTTGAGTGTTGACACGCCTTAACTAATGGCGAAAGGAATAAAATAATGCTTTACAATTTTTTCAGACTATTCTGAAGACGACGGTAAGGTTAGTGGTGAAACTGATCCTCTTAAAATCGAGTTCGTCGAGGTTCCTAGCTTAAAAGATGGAGTTTTAAACGCACTAGGAGAAGTTAGTGAGAACCCAGAAGCTAATAGCATAGAGATTCACGAGAATCTCATACCAAGGTGGGCAAGATTTTGAAAAATGGCCTGGACGAAAAAACAAAAACTCTTCTCTCAGAAAAGTATTCAGCTGTGAAGAATTGCACGACTTTGATCCCTCCAAAGTTGAACCCTGAAGTTAAAAGGGCAATTCCTGAGAATGCCGTAAATCGAGACTCGATTGACGGCACGTCAAGGACAATTAGGCTGTGTACTTGGGGCTTTAGGAAAAGCACTCACAAGTTTATTGGAAAAACAAGAGGGGGGGGAAGAGCCTGATCAGTTAATATTGATTGAGGTATTGAGTAATGCAGCTCGATTGTTGGCAGATGTATATCATGGTGATACTGAGTCTTGAAGAGACTTGGCTAGTATGTCTTTGAACAAAGATTTGAAGGATACAATTACTAACGTGGTTGTGGACGGTTGGCTATTTGGAGATAACTTCTCTGAGAGAATAAAGACAGCAAAGCAGCTTGAAAGATCTGGAAACGAGCTAAAATCCAAAACTCAGAACAAAAACAAAAGCACTCGATATTTAAACTCGAAGAGTCCACTCAGGGCGAGGACGCAACTGAGTGGACGTCAGCAATTCAACCGACATCAAAGATTCCAGAACAGCACCAACCACAACGAGAGACATTTACACAGGAGAGTTTCTTCACAGCAAACAAAATACTCCTCATCCAAGACAAAGGAGAGGGCCAGCGGGAGGTACTGAATACAGCGGTAAGTTTACAGGCTGGTAGATTGAGCATGTTCTTGCATCAGTGGTTGAAAATAACCAAGGATCCGGCAATAATTTCTTGGATAAAAGGATGCAAATTGCCATTTTATAATATACCTATACAATATGCATCCCCTATTCAAAAGTTTTCAAGGGCAGAAGAACAGGATATTAATGCGGAAATAGAACAACTGATAAGAATTGGGGCAATCACTAAATGTAAGTCTTGTGAAGGCCAATTCATTTCCACCATATTTTTAGTACAAAAACCGAATGGAAAGAATAGGTTAATTCTGAACCTAAAGAATCTCAACAAATATATAAGCCCTGACCATTTTAAAATGGAAGACAAAAGTACAGCAATAAAATTGATGATTCCTGGATGTTTTCTTGCATCTATTGATCTCAAGGATGCTTATTTCCTTATTAGAGTTCATGAGAAATATAGGAAATATCTAAGATTCGTATTCAACTCACAGTTGTTCGAGTTCACCTGTATTCCATTTGTTTTATGTACAGCGAGCGCCATTAATTTTCACCAAGCTCATGAAACCTATCGCTTCATCCCTCAGAGAAAATGGCTTGATGTCCGTTATATACCTTGACGACTTTCTTTTATTTGGGGATACCTATAGAGAATGCAAGTTTAACGTTGATAAAACAATCAAATTACTTCAATCTCTAGGATTTATTGTAAATTTTGGAAAGAGTCAGCTGAATCCTTCTCACACTTGCAAGTTTTTAGGGTTCATTTTCAACTCCGATTACATGTCCTTAGGACTTCCCCAGGAAAAAAGAGATCATATATTAGATTTGATAAAAAAAATGCAAGGTCGTAAATCATGTACAATAAGGTCATTCGCACAGTTTGTGGGGAAGATAGTTTCGGTATGTCCCGCTATCAGATATGGTTGGGCATACTCAAAAAGATTTGAACGGTTAAAATACTTGGCACTTAAAAACTGTAACGGAAATTATGACAGAAAAATGTTAGTACACAAATCCCTGACAACCGATTTTGAATGGTGGAGAAATAATATTGGATTTTCATCAAATCCATTCCCTACAAATAAATTCCGATTGGAAATCTTTTCTGACTCTTCTTTATCAGGGTGGGGGGCATTCTGCAATGGAAAACGAACAAATGGCTATTGGAGTGAAGAGGAAAAGGCACTTCATATAAATTATTTAGAGCTGCTTTCAGCCTTTTTCGCTTTAAAATGCTTTGCATATGATCTGGAAAATTGTGAAATACTTGAGAATTGACAATACCATTGCCATATCCTATATAAACCGAATGGGGGGAATTAGGTTTGAAAATTTAAACAAGTTATCCAAAGATATATGGCAGTGGTGTGAGACCAGGCGAATCTGGATCTTTGCCTCCTACATCAGGTCGGCTGAAAATGTAGAGACAGATTACGAATCTAGACGTATTCAAATTGAAACAGAATGGGAATTGTCTAATGTAGCATTTCTTGAAATAACCAATAAGTTTGGCATACCAGATATAGATTTATTTGCAAGCAGAAACAATACTAAATGTAAAACATTCATATCTTGGAAGAGAGCTCCAGAGGCTTGGGCCATTGACGCGTTCACAGTAGACTGGAGGGGTCATTTCTTTTACGCCTTTCCCCCATTTTCGGTTATTTTACCTGTTTTACAGAAAATAATAAGAGACAATGCAACCGGAATTGTTGTTGTGCCTTTATGGACAAACCAGCCATGTTTTCCTATATACAAAAAACTTCAGATATCGAATTTAATTCATTTCACTCCTAACAAAAAACTGTTATGTGTTGATAGGTACCCACACCCACTGTGGTCCAAGATTACCCTGGTTGCCGGAGTGTTATCAAAAATGCCTTCACACTGAAGGGGTTACTAGACTCAACATCAGGAATAAGGATGCCAACCCTTATCAACTTCCACCCTAAAGCAATATGACGTCAGCCTTAAAGCCTGGTGGCAGTTTTGTAAAGATGTAGGAGTGAATCAGTTTGAAAGTTCTGTTGAAAACGTTCTTCAATTCTTAGGCAAACAATTTCAAAAAGGAGCATCATATGGAACGCTAAATTCGTCAAGATCTGCTTTGCCTTTGATATTTTCTCCAGCCATAGGAAACGACTATCGTATTAAAAGATTTTTCAGGGGCGTGTATCAATTACGCCCATCAAAAACAAGGTACGATAGTATTTGGGATCCTACCATTGTTTTGAACCACCTGAAAAATCACTTTCCTAACGAACACTTAAGCCTAGATATGCTTACCAGGAAGTTAGTTACCTTACTGGCTTTGATCACAGCTCATCGAGTTCAAACCTTAGCTTCAATCAGAATAGAGAATATTGAGAAAAATTAAAATGGCCTCATGATCAAAATACCAGACAAGGTTAAAACTTCTGGAAGCAATCGTACCCAACCAGTGTTGCATATACCGTTCTTCCAAGACAAACCTGCTCTGTGTGTTTCCAGCACTTTATTGTCTTATTTAGGTAGAACATGTGATTTGAGGGGTAATGTAGATTTCTTATTCTTAACAATTAAAAAACCTCATTGCAAGGCAAGCACACAATCGATAAGTCGGTGGATAAAGAAAACTCTTGGTGAGAGTGGAATAAATACAGCGGAATTTTCAGCGCATAGTACAAGGCAAGCCTCCACGTCGGCGGCAAATAGATGTGGTATAAATCTAGATATAATTAGGTCCACGGCTGGCGTATTTGCAAGATTCTATAATCGCCCAATGAAAGATAAGAATGTATTTGCCAGGGCGATTTTGAAAACTTTAGGTTAAGTCTTTATGTTTGATAAATTTTTCAGTTCATGTTCATATACCTAATAGGTTAGTTGTCAGGAAAGATATTTAGTTTGTGAAAAGAGGCAATTACTGTTTCATTACATGTGTGTGGATATATGTGTGTAAACACGTGTGTACACATACGGTATACATGTATATGTGCATATACACTAATAAAGTTTGTGAATCGCAACTGTCTTTGAACATTTACATATTTAATCAGTCCAGTATCAGGTATCGGCACCTGGTACTGGCCAAGTTTGCTGATTGGGTGGGTAGCTCCCACCCAGATCTCTTGAGAACTGGGTGGGGATGCCCAGCTCAATTTGTGAGCTGGCACGACACTGGCGTCCACGTCGCGGGTGGTGGACTTCGGCTCAGAGGCTACCTAGGAAGCAGCTGAGGCGAAGACGAACAGTGTCAAAAGACCGCCTAACCTAAGGTGGGAGGTATCGTGCTGATGGGTGCGTGGCACATAGGGTGATGTGTCAGGAACGATCCCTCTGGGACACCGGGCGACCTCCCAGAGTATAATCGCCTTACTTAGGCGGGGCTCTACCATGGCGGACTTTATTTCCCCAGCTACTCGTGGGACCATATATGAGTAACATAGAAAAAGAAGGCAATCCCAACGGGGGGGGGGGGGGCAAAACCCCCGATCCTCTAGAAACCGAGGAAAAAATGGAGATCGGCATTCCGACTCCACGAGAAGGGCTGGGCGATGGACCAGTCTCTCAACAAGAGGAGAGCGGAATCATACCGCTAGAACTGACTTCAGATCAGGAAAGGGAACTGTTAAAGTCCCCTAAACCTACTGAAGCAGATCAGGATGAGACAACCAAAGCTATGGATAGCCTCAAACTGAAACGCACTCGACTTCCAGGGTCCAGAAGGAAAGTGCTAAGTCGCTTGCTCAAGAGCGGAATGGCATACGATACCGCCTTAGAGCAGGTGCTGAAGGGTCTCGGCCAGTCGAAACAGCAACCGGAAGAGGAAAAATTCCACTCCGAAGCTGCTGGAATAAACAAGCGCCTCAGATCCGACGACAGCACGCCGGAACACACGGCAAAGAAAACCTGTTCGGGGGCACCCAAACCCTCGTACGGAGCAGTGGCTGGGGGCAACAAGGTGGGCTTAATCCACCCTGAATATCCTACCACAGCTCTAACAGGCGAACAACTAAAGGCTCTTCAGCGATCCATTATGGAAGCTGTGAGCCTAATACCCGATGAGGACCCGCAAGAGAGGTTCCAGATCTGTACTCATCGGACTGGATGGCTACAAATCACCTGCGCGGACAACATCAGTGCCAGCTGGCTGGAGGAGGCATCCAAGCAACTCCAACCATGGGAAGGTGCGGAAATCAAATTCGTCCAAGGGCAGGACCTTCCAAAGCCATTCATCTGTGTGGCATACATCCCGGACGATGAAGCCGACGAACGACTCACGGCCGAGATGGTGCTCACCAGAATGAAAAAAAATGAACCACGGTCTGGCCACTCAGGAATGGGTAATACTGAACCGAGAGGATTCGGGCCGTGGTCAAACATGGACATTCGCGATAGACGCAATGTCCAAGTCATCCTTGGAGGAGCTGGACTTCAAGCCCTACTTCGGTTTCGGTCGGATTCAGTTCCGTCTGAAAGGCAGCCGTGGGGGGAAAGAACCTTCCCGGATGCAGCCGAAGGAGTGGAAGGAAAGCGTTCCTCCACGAATGGTCGCAAGGGGAGCACTGAAAGGGAGAGGTCAATCCTTCTCGAGAGGTGCGCTTCGGACCAAGAAGCCAATGAGGGGGGTCTCGGGAAAGGGTAAATCCATCCCGAATAGACCACCACCCGTAAAGGGTGCCGGCACCTCCAGAGGGAAGGAGAGCAAACCACCCTCTGAGAAAGATGGCGGGGGAGGACCGCCTAAAGACGGCAAAAAAGGGAATGGCTGATACAACAGTCAGACTCTTGCAGGCAAACCTGCAACATGCCAAGGCCGCCACCTACGTCCTTGGAAAAAAATTCGGAGCGGATAGATCTGGCCCTCATCCAGGAACCCTGGACCTCGAACACAGGCCGAGTTACCGGCCTGGGCAACACATCTGGTAAGATAATTGCAGTCTGCTCTGGGGTGAAACCTAGAGCATGCATTCTAGCCAGAAACAGCATTAATTATTTTATTCTTTCAGATTTCTGCACCCAAGATATGGCAACAATTCATGTGAAGTTTCCAGAGAGGGGGTGTATGACGGAAATTATCGTCTGCTCAGCATACTTTCCTGGAGCTGTTGGGGCGGAACAACACCCACCTAGTGATAGGATGTCATGCCAATGCGCACCATGAGGCGTGGGGCAGCACAAAAATCAACATGAGGGGCGAGTCTCTTTTCAATTACTTGATAGGGGAGGAGCTTACAATTAACAATGTGGGCTCCGAGCCAACCTTTGTCACTAGTATTAGGGAAGAGGTACTAGATTTAACAATCAGCTCAGAATTTCTAAGCAATAAGATATCCAACTGGAAGGTGTCCTCTGAACCATCATGCTCAGACCATAGACATATTCAATCTAACATTGAAATAGGCCCCAGGCCAGTGGTACAATACCGAGACATGCGGAGCATGGACAGGGAAGGATACAAAACCTCCCTGAAGAATCATCTCCAAAACGGACTGACCACAATAAATAGGCGTGATCAAATAGATATTGCTGCGGAGCATCTACAAACTGCACTTATCTCAGCGTATCACGAAAACTGTCCACTTAGGGAGAAAAAGGATAACCGGAATGCTTCCTGGTGGAACAAAAATCTGGATAAATCACGAAAATAATTTCGAAGGTTATTCAACCGAGCTAAGGTGTCAGGTGAATGGGAAAACTATAGGTTCGCTCTAACCACATACAACAAAGATATCCGGAAAGCAAAACGAGAATCATGGGAACGGTTCTGCGAAAATGTGTCGAGCACATCAAGCGGAGCCCGTATCCACAAGATTCTATCCAGAGAGCAGACACAGGAGCTGGGATCGCTTAAACGTCCAGACGGCTTCTTTACTGCCTCCAGGAAAGAAACATTAGAGCTATTGGCTAATAACCACTTCCCAGGCAGCCTGATTCTGGACAATCGACCTCCAGTCACAAATATAGGCCGGATAAAACGACCTAGCAGAGATGACTGGGTGGTTGCCAATAAAATAATTACACCACAGGCGATAAGATGGGCGGTTAACTCGTTCCAACCCTACAAATCGCCAGGAGAGGATGGCATAGCTCCAGCTCTGTTACAAATCGGACTGGAACATATTGCACCTATCCTCATAAGACTCTTCAGAGCTAGTTTAGTTTGGAACCATATTCCATCTAACTGGACCGCGACTAGGGTGATCAATATTCCTAAGGTGGGTCGGACTGACCCACACCCAAAATCGCTCAGACCTATTAGTCTGACATCCTTTCTGTTGAAAAGCATGGAGAAAATACTGGACGGGCACATGAGGTATGGTGTACTAACAAAGCACCCACTCAATGTTCACCAGTATGCATACCAGGCTGGTAAGTCAACAGAACTTGCTCTCAACAACCTTGTCTCAGGAATAAGCGACGCCCTGGAACACCAGGAGGTAGCAGTCGCCGCATTCCTTGACATAGAAGGAGCATTTAACAATGCACTACCTCACTCCCTATATGAGGCCACTGTCTCTAGAGGAATTGAACCAATACTATGTGACTGGATAAGAACTATGCTTCATAACAGAACTATAACGACCTCTCTACAGCGGGAAAGTGTCAGCTTCAAGCCAGCAAGGGGCTGCCCTCAGGTGGAAGTTCTCTCCCCTCTGCTATGGTCACTGCTGGTGGATGATCTGCTGGCCATTCTCTCGCTGTGGGAGGTCGATCTGCAAGCATATGCTGACGATCTGGTCCTAGTAATACGCGATAAATCCGAAGAGACGATCTCCTACGCCCTTCAGGATATATTGGACACCATATATAAATGGTGTGAGAGGGAGGAAATGTCCATTAACCCTCACAAAATGGTCATAATGCCGTTCACCAGAAAAAGGAAGCTGGAACAATTAATACCTCCTTCCATCAATGGTGTAACAATTCCTTTTGCGAGTGAAGCAAAATATCTGGGAATAACCCTAGATAAAAAGCTAAATTGGAACTTGCATCTGGAAAAGACTATCCGGAAGGCTAGCCTATCATTATGGACATGCCGCAGAATATGTGGCAAAACATGGGGCATGTCACCAAAACAAGTGTACTGGCTGTACGTGACCGTCATACGACCAATAATCACGTATGGCTCTGTAGTCTGGTGGAGCAAGGGCCAACAAAAAATGGCCCAGGCTAAACTTAACGGACTACAGAGACAAGCGTGTCTGGCGATTACTGGGGCCATTCGCTCCACGCCAACGGCAGCGATGGAAGCCCTTCTCGGATTACCTCCTCTTCACATAGGTTTGGAGAGAGAGGCAAGATGGGCAACATACAGACTCTACCAAGCGGCCATTAGTCTACCGCAGGCAGTAGTCATGAGAAGCAGCAGCATGCTGGAGGGCATAACAGCTCACAACATTCTGGGAATGCCCTCAGACATCATGCCTAAAACTATCAACCTTCACACGTCCTACACTGTGGTCTTCCCCGAAAGAGAAGACTGGGTTCGGAATGAAACTGACCTATGTAGGGCAAATGAACGTTGGTTTACCGATGGTTCCAAAACTTTGGAAGGTGTCGGAGCCGGAATATACGGGATAGTGAAACGCTCATTCAGTATGGGTTAATCAGCTACGGTATTCCAGGCAGAGGTATATGCCATTGAAATGTGTGCAAGGGAGCTGGAAAATCGACGCTACACACGAAAAACAATAAAAATATTTCAGTCAAGCGGCACTGAAAGCGCTTGAATCCAATTGCTTTAAATCCAGAGCAGTATGGAACTGCAGAGAAACCTTAAACCGACTGGCACAACGCAACAACGTTAACCTAGTCTGGATACCAGGTCACACGGGCCTAGAAGGACACGAAATAGCGGACGCCCTAGCCCTGGGCTGACAACAAAAGACTCGAGTACTGGCGTAGTCTACCGGGCCTAGCCCATTCCAACGCATTTATTGCTTGCACAAGGAATAAACAGGACTCTGACAAGCTGCAAGAACTCAGTAGAGCACATCTCAGAGTTATAGTAGGTTTGCTCACTGGCCACTGCAAACTCAAACACCACATGCATAAAATCGGACTTGCACAAGATGCAGAGTGCCGCCTATGCATGGAGGAGGATGAAACGGCCATTGGCCGCAGTGGAGGGCCTGATATGGGCCCACTCACGTTCAAACCTAACCTAACCTAACCTAACCTATTTAATCATTGAGGACAAGGCGTGAATATAATTATAAGATCAAACGAACTTACCTTGAGTGAAGTTCGATCATAATTATTTGAAACGTCTTGTCTGAGATGATCATTCCCACCCTACTTACCCGATCTGTTATCTTCGCCCATAATCATCATCAGTTGCAGTTGCGATTGGGCTTTGAAGAGAATGAAGTGTCAGCTTATAGCGGACGGAACACAGGACGCAGAGTGGGGGAAATAGGGATTTTTTTGGCCGGTGAGCTTTAAAATTGTGGTAACTTACTAGGGGAAATTGGGGTACTACATATTTAATCATCTCGGACAAGGCGTTTCATATAATTATGATCGAACTTCACTTAAGGTAAGTTCGTTTGATCTTATAATTCTTGATTTATTTCTGGGTCGTGGAAATGTACCAAGTTTCATCCATCAATTAAAAAGCTTTTTTCATTTCCATGTTTTTTTTCTTTAGGTGGTTATAGTGGCATCGATTGCTAAGATCATTAGCCACTATGTGTTCTGGGCAGGCTGTGTTCTAACTCTATATACGCCACCTTAGGAGCAGCACAGTTGATTTGAACGCAACAGTGAATCGTGCAGGACTCACCCCAGTCAAGCCACGAGATTTTAACAATTCAATCGGTGAAATTAAATTGAAAAAATTCCGGCTCCGACTGCGGCTCGAACCCGGGACCTTTAGCTCCGAACCCGGACCATACCACTTGCGCCACGCCCTGACGTTTTATTTCATGTTGTCATGAACACTTTGGAGTGGCCTCATATATTCGTTTTGGACCATTTATGTTATGACTGCACCTATACAGGATATATCTTGACGAGTTAACGCGATCTATATATAGAAAACTAAAAGAAGGGCGGTTCTGAAAATTGGTAGGATGGGTGAAGAACTATGAAGAATTCAACTAAAATATTTTTCGTTTATTTGACGTTTCCGGTTTCACCGGAAGTGCCGTCATCTTTGTTATCTTTATTGGCACACCCTGTACTTCATCTTCTTTTTGAATTCCCCTCATGATTTAGATTCTAACTTATATATCATACTCAATACCCAAAATGAAACGTTTTTGAGTTATTCGATTTTTTTTATAAAAAGTGGCAGATGCAGCCTCTTGAAAATACGTCAATTTTATGTAAATATGCAGTGAGTGAATTATGAATATTGAAGGTTGAACGGATCACGTACCATTTTCACATCCACTGGATAATCCACAGGGTGCCCAAAAATGTAGGTACAATAAGTGAATGAGAAAAATAAAAATTTTAAGTTTTTCAAATGAAAACACCTTTTTTTTAAAGTTCAATTTATTAAGAAAATAAGCCCTATATAGTTACAATACACTTCCCTACATAGTGAGGACGACAAGTGATTTTAGTCATTCTTGATTAGGTACTTGTTGACCTTGTAAGATACGCAAAAAAACTATAAGTATCTTAAATTTATGAAATTGATAATGAAAAAACTGCTAAAAGTCAATTTCACAAAGAGTTTACTCATGACCATTAAATTGTATAAACACTGTACCTGAGAAAATAAAGAATTTTCATTCCAAACCACTATTCAAAAAACAAATAAGACAACACATTATCGAAAAAGATAAGCAATTCGCTAAAACTTTCATAGAGTGTATTTATTATTGAATTCATATTTATGTATCCTTGATCCATTCTCGTTTTTTATACTCTTTCATGATGTTTCTGGCTTCATGTTGAAGTCGACACGTAGTCGGAGTGCATTTTAAACTGGAACCCAGAGATGGCGCTGAATTCATACCTCAGTGTTTGTCTCAGGGATTTCCAATTAGGATGAAAGGATTTTTCGATTCAATTGGGTCGAACTAACCTTCGCTGATGATTGGCAATGACCATGAAACCGGTACGGAGGTTTTCCCCCAATTAAATCGAAAAATAATTTCAGCTTTGATATTTGAAATGCATTGCAAAGTGGTTCTTGTTGAAAACTTTGCCAAGTATTAAACAAATATAATTCAATGGTCGTAGGGGGCAGTAGTTGTTTTTTGTTGAATACTTGCCGACGACTTTACCTATTGTATAGGTTTTATTGCGGAAGATTGGATTACGTAATCCACCATATTTCATTATTAGTTTTATGGTCTTCCGTCAAGTGGTGTCGCCCCTCTTTCATGATGTTTCTGGCTTCATGTTGAAGTCGACACGTAGTCGGAGTGCATTTTAAACTGGAACCCAGAGATGGCGCTGAATTCATACCTCAGTGTTTGTCTCAGGGATTTCCAATTAGGATGAAAGGATTTTTCGATTCAATTGGGTCGAACTAGCCTTCGCTGATGATTGGCAATGACCATGAAACCGGTACGGAGGTGTTCCCCCAATTAAATCGAAAAATAATTTCAGCTTTGATATTTGAAATGCATTGCAAAGTGGTTCTTGCAGAAAACTTTGCCAAGTATTAAACAAATATAATTCAATGGTCGTAGGCGGCAGTAGTTGTTTTTGTTGAATACTTGCCGAAGACTTTACCTATTGTATAGGTTTTATTGCGGAAGATTGGATTACGTAATCCACCATATTTCATTTTTAGAACTAATCTACGTTTAGTTGAGAAAAAACTGAAAAAATTACTGTTTACAGACTCTATAGACTTTTGAAGTATATATAAAAAAAATTATGTAATATTATCAGCTTATATTACTAGTTTATAGAATATTTTGTGATACCTTTTTCTTTCGTTGATTCTACTTTGTATAATATTACTAGTATATTTTCTTACTATATAGTGTATATTAACACAATATTGTGAAAGCGTAGGTTGAGTGGAAGATAATGCTTACTTGGACTATCCAGCGTTAACTTTGCCTTTTGACTGCATACTTGTATAAAAATTCGATTATATTTTGTTATATCTGCAGTCAATAAGAGCATTTTTTTTTTCATTAGGAATATCACAGCCAGGCCCTGTCTCTGAAGCTCCGATACAAGCATTTTTTTTTCAATCTGTTGAGACTTTTCCAGTCAGGCCCTGTTTCCGGAGCCCCGACACTTCCGGAGGGCGCGCTGGATCATTAATCCCAATAACCACTCCCCACACCGTGGGGTAAGTGACTATTGGGTCCGAGAATCATGTGCCCTGAGCAGGCGGAGTGAACCAAGAATTACTGCCTTCTGCATTCGTTCGGCTAAGATTTCTGCCAAATTGCGGCAAGGCGGTATGATTGAAAGCAGTGTGTCAATCATTCCATCAAGGACCCCTATTATCAGAACCACCATCTTGACAGAATGGTTTGGGTAGAGCCTGCGGAGTTCAAAGAGTAGATCTCGATATTTTGGACGATGTTCGTTTCGCCAGGAGCTGAAAACTTAATGACGAAAATCGTCCTATTTTGATGGACTACATCAGGCTTATTGGCTTATATGTGCCTGAGGATTGGGAATGAGTAGTTCTAATAGATTCGGCATTCTCATTCTCCACAACGGACTCAATATCCCCCGGAGCATAAGGCAATACCGATGTCTCGTCTACACCCAACGAATGTCGAAGATGGTAGGGCCGCGTTAAGCATGTTGATATAGGCTGAGACCGCATCAGCTGGACAAGCTTACAGCAAATGTATTATGGTCTCAGCTGCCCCACGACACGCTCTGCATCTGGTGTCAGAGACCTCTATACCCATCACGCGACTACGGTAGACGAGGGTGTTGAAGACACCATCCTGTCAGGCCATTATGAATCCCTCGGTTTTGACTTCACAAATGCAAAGGTCAGGTTTCTGGATGAGCCAAGGTCTTCAATGTTCTTGAAGAAGACCCCATGCATTGACTTATCCTTATGCAGCTGTAGAAGACTCTCCGCAGCTTTAACGTGGGCTTTTTGCTGAACGGGTTCCAACTCGGTGACAGAGTTTGGGTTCGTCCGTTCAGTGTCGAATACGAGACCAAGTACATCGGCTGCACGGGTTGCTGCCTTAAAAAGAAACACTCCAGTCCCTGCTTTTTCATGATCGCATACCAAGCAGAGAAGGGGATCTGAACTCCTGATGACTTCACAGGCTCCATCCAGCACCATTCTGTTGTAGAAATTCTAAACTCGAAAGTCCACGGCCTCCCCGTTGTCTGGGGAAGTATAACCGTTGAACGGGCGATTTAGGATGCAAGCTCCTATGGAGATGCTTGCAGCTCTTCGGAAGAGCCTCTTCCTGAGTCCACTTCTTTACTCCAAAGGAGTAAAGTAGAATCGGAACAGTAAGCATATTAGTTGCAGCAACTTTGTTCTTCCCCGACAGTTCTGATGACCAGATCTGTCAGAGTTTATGCTGATACTTGCCGCGGAGAGAGTTTTTAATCATGTATCAGTTGTTTCACTATGAAGTCAGAAACGAACTGCCCCTGATGGTCCAGACCTCAAAACTTTTTGATTACCAAGATTTATCAATACTTTTCAACACCATTGTTTCCTGGACAATTGTCTGAATAAAAGTACTGTTGTGAGAAATCGATTGAAGCAATGATTTTTGATAAAAATGCAATTTTATTTCACATGTAACATGAGACGTCCACAACTATTTTATTTCTTCTCAAGATATATTTCCCTTCACTTTCTAGACTGTATAGATGGGGCCAAAATATCACCAGTACTTCATTTAATTTTTTTTTCGTAGAACCCTTCGTTTCTTAGTTACGAGCCCTCGAAATAACAGAATGAAAAATGTATTCCTTTGACTATTTCACTCATCTTAAAATTCTCACATAATCTGACCAATCGCAAACCAAAGACAACTCGTGTTATCGCGATATCACTAGCTGTCTTTCAATTCTGATTGGAGGATCAGCTTCGGTATTTTCAACGACGTAACCATGGCAACACAACGTTTGGCAGTTCTATCAATATTAATTGTACCTGATTAAGATGCCTAAAAACCCTGGTGTGCGGACTCATACCTGTAAAACTGTAGGATAAAACGGTGGACATTCGCTTGCTTGATTATGAGAAAACAAATGAAATCGTGGCCTATTTACCAAAAATCCCGCGATACTTCGTGAACCGCCACCGTCGGTTTACTTGTTAGGGTGAATTTTCATGGACAGAAGATTCAAGTATTACGCACGAGCATGAAATGAATAAAACATTATCATTCTAATTTACAGAATCACTGCCCGCAAGCAGCTTTATTAGTTAAATTTTGGACTTACTATATAATTTTTATTTTGCTGATATGCAATTTACTGGAATAAATAATAATCACACATTGAAATTCAGCTGCATGGAAATTCACCATTAGAACCTGTCAATCTTGTGCTTGTGCCTATCTGACATCTGCCCAACAAGCGCATGCGCAAGTATCTGCGCCATTGTATCCGAGTTTTCCTTTTAAAGCTCTCTATAATAAAGTATACATAAAGTAATAATTTTGTTGCTTATTTTGAGTTAAATTGCTTTTCAGAAGTGATATGTGTGATAATTTGTGTGTTACAAAGGTCTTTCGCTATTTTAAAAACTGAAAGTCATGTAATAGTGAAGATGTTTCTTTTTTGTGCAATTATTTCTTTTAAACCACACTGAAAAGATTTTACGAAAACGAATGGTAAAATAAGAAAACCTAAACAAGCTTGATGATATATACAAAATTGATAGATTTCAGTAGAAGTAGTGATTTTTTTTTACTTTGTCACGAACTTTCGCAACTTGAACTCATGGAATATTTAAAGAAACAGTAGGGTATAACAACACGCACCCAGTTGATTGAATCGATTTGAAAAAATGTTTGCCATGTTTATTAGAGCTTGGCGAGTTAAGAAATAAAATGTAGGTTCCAAATTGGTTCCAAAGTATATTTTACAGATTTCAAGTAGTAGGTACTCACTTTCGGTACTAGACATAAATGAATTATTGTGTTCATCTCTCTAAATTTTGTCCACACAGAAACGGATTATGGCCAACTTATTTAGGATAATAATATAAAATACAGAAAAATAAAGAAACGAACATCATTAATAGTTAATAATATTGCACTACGAAATTTTTGATTCTGCCACAACTACTTTGACTTTCAAACGGTATATACATTATTTTAAAAAAATAACACATTTTGTGTGGTGTTATTTTTCAAATAAATTTGGTCTTTCACTTCGAGTATGGAAACTATATTGCTTTAGAATGATATTTAAAAACTTTATTGACATTCCGTCAAATTCAATCAACAACAATCACAATCAATATGTCCCTGGAATATTGACATGAGGACGAGGCGCCATCTCTGGATCCGATTACAGAAATAGATCACGATTTCATTTTTTTTGTCTTCAAAAAAAATCTAAAAAAAATCTAATCAGTCGACTCACCAGGGTTTTTAGGCATCTTATACCTGATTGTGTCAAAATGAGTCGCTTCGGAGCAAATTCAAATGAAATTATGAAACGAAACATTATAATATTGACGATTTTAATAATTTGTTTATGACTGTTATATATTGTTCGTATTTATATTAATGAAGAAACTTTATTCGTGAAATAGTCTAATAAAATTCAACTCAAGTTATCACGAGTGATTGAATTTATCTCATAAGTCTGTCTTTTATTTCTGGACTCAGCTGAATTGTTTTGAGAAAACACCACTCGTCTTGCGGACTCGTGGTGTTTTCACGAAGCAATTCAGTTTCGTTCAGAAATAAATCGACAGACTTATCGCGAAAATTCAATCACTCGTGGTATTACTCCTGATAACTTTTCAAGTGAATATTGAAGATCGATCAAATTTTGGTAATTGAACAAACACGTTAAAAGGTAAGGGCTCCGTCTTCCCTAGCTCACACAAGTCTTTCGAATACTTTTGAGGGTTGCTCGTAAGGATGTCACAAAGTCAGGAACGGACTGCCCCCGAAGGTCCTCAAAACCTTGAAATGACTGAAATTTTTCAATCTTTTTCAACAAAACATGGTTTTCTTGACAATTTTCTGAGTAAAAGTACCTACTCGTATGTAAATTTGATTAAAAATTAGATTTTTAATAAAAACGCACTTAAAATCGATGAAATACACCAATTTGAAACGTTCAAAAAGGTGCTAATGAGAATTAGTTGTGCTGGAAAGTCTTTCCCCGAATGTTCAATACCTCAAAATTTTGAATTAACCCATATATTTGAAAATTTTTCAACAGTGGATGGATAATAGTCAAAATAGTATAATGCGTAACAAGATAAGAATGAAATTTGATGCAAGTGGTGAAGAATGAACAATTTTTTTTATGTCGAATTGCATTTTTATCAAAAATCTTTGCTCCGATCGACTTTTCATACGAGTACTTTTTTTCATTCAGAAAAGTGTCCAGGCAACCTTGATTTGTTGAAAAATTTTGAAAAATCTCAGTAAGTTTTGAAGTGTGGCCGTTCCGGGGCAGTCTGTTTCTGACTTTGTAGCAAAACAACCGACTCGTGCACGACACTCATCGAATGAATTGATTCATTTAGTAATTTACTCAAATTTTCAATAATCACGTAAAAAAGAAAAAAAATCGATTTTGTATTTTCCAGGGCCCGTAACTTAGTAACGAAATAACGTTGACCCCATCTAAACATTCGAGGAAAAAAGAAGATGTCCTCGGAAAAAAACACTTTCAAATAATGGTGGACGTCTCAGGCTGGATGTCTCCCAATGAATAATCGTTACTCCGATCGACTTGATACGCGAGTACTTTCACACAAAAAATTGTTCAGGAAACTTTGTTTCGCTTAAAAATATTGAAAAATCTCAGTGGGCAGTCCGTTTCTGACTTCGTAGCACTGACTGATGCATGACGTGTTATCAAATGTACCTTCCCAGAAAAGTGGATTGGCACCAATGGACCTATTCAGTGGCCTGCGAGGTACATTCTTAAGATGTCATATTTTTTATAATGTATTAATTCTTTTTCATATTTTAGATCACCAGATCTCACTCCACTAGATTTTTTTCTCTGGGAAACAATTAAAAATCAGGGGTATAATACAGCATCAGCTACTCGTGAAGAACTGGAGTATAAAGTAAGGGTGGCATTCCAGAACGTTACTGCGGAACAGCTAAACAATGTGGTGCGCGCAACAATTGATAAAGTTGAACTTTGCCGTGATCAAGGAGGGGGTCATTTTGAAAATTTAGGAACTTCATGGACTAATGGTAATATTTGCGACTTTTAAACAATTCTTAAAACGACTGTGAATTCAATTGTTTGTCACGAATAACTAGAATAACAGGACTTAGTGCATAAGTATACCGAATACGTATTATTTGTTATTGGGTATGATCGCTTCTTGCAATCGTTCACAGAAATGGTGAAAATAAAGTGAAAGTGTGTGGTATCAAATTATTCGTAAGAATTTTTCAAATGGAAAGGGGGTGGCTCGTCGGCTTTTTGTGAAAGATCAAGTTAACTGGAAAAATTCATATTTGAGACTTTTGAATAATTCTTACGACTGTGAAGTCAAAAGCCTCAAAGTCGTATTTTTCCCATGTTTCTTGATAAAGAATGAGGCGATTCACACGATCCATGGCATTCTAGATATAAAAATAAAAATTGAAATAAAAATTACTTTATATGTCAAATATTGACAAGTGAGGTGTTGTTGGATTTAGAATATCATTCTCGATCGAAATAAGTTAAAATATATAGGATGTCTCATTTAAAAATCGAAATTTATGGTCATTTCCGGTCGAACCGGAAGTACGATAAAGCAAGTTATTATGTCAAAAAATGTAAATTGAACTATAATACACAACCCCAAATTTCGTTTTTCTATCTTCAATAAATACAAATTTATAGCAGCAAGCTACCTTGGAGAATCACCCTGTGTAGTTTCTATGATATCGGAGAAATCATGATGAGAAATAACCTCATCATGATTTAAAACCCATTGTTTATTTTAAATAGTTGTTGAAACGATACTTTTGAACGTTGAAGTCTCACTGTTATTATCTTAATAGTGGAATTATCTTGACAAAAACTGTACCTGCTGTATCTTCCTCTAACACATGCTCAACTTTGATGTCGTCAAGTTGTAAAATATCCATTATATCTATATCCATCACTTCACTTCCACATCGTAAACAACCGAAACGCACGTTACTTTCTGTCAGGGAGTTTATTTTATGACTAACATCGATGAAGAAATTGTACTTCGCTTTTTCCCATGGCCAGCAGATTTGCTGATTTTGCACTTCTTGAGACCTTGCATTTGTGTATAACAATGTGGACGAATGTTTTTAAAACAAAGTCTGACTGCTGACTTTTCCATCGTACTACGGGTATTTGGTTTCTTGCGATGATTAATTTCGAGATTCGAAGATGTATTGTAGACTTGGGATCAGTAAATTTATTATAAAGTTAATGAATTATTTCCATAACATACAAGGCAATGAAATATTTTTGAGATTTGAGGACAAAAATAGCCATGAATGAGTGTTGAGCTGCGAACACTTTCTTGGAGTCTGCCTCAAAAATTGTTTTTTTAATTCATTGGAAAATTGTTTGGTCAAACTTTCATAAAAGAACCCCGCTCAAACATTATGAACAAATGATCTATGTAGGATTTGCCTGAATTTTTAGAGGAAGTCTTTCTTATCAAAAGTTACAATTGCGCCAAAGTCCAATAATGAAATGAAACTAGAAAATTATGGCGGAAAAATATATAGTTTATTGGTGTTGGGTCGAGTATCGCATTTTTGTTTTTCACGAGACCTTTTGAACGATGAGATGGGCTACTGTGCTATCATACAATACAGTGTCTTTCAAAAGTATCGGAACGGTCTCATATTTTAGAAACGGCTCTGAGAAAATTTACGAAAATTTCAACAGGGTGGATTTTGATGACGCCCGATTCAACGGTGATATCGGCAATGTTGCCAAATCAACAGTTTTCCAGATATTGAGAGTAACTCAATTTTCTCAAACGGAACACCCTATTTATTTTCATTGAAATCAATTCAGCGACGCCTCATTACTTATGTCTCCAAATATTAGATTTTAAATTGATGTGGTTTTCAAAATATGACAAAATGGCTTTTTCGTTCAAAAGTCTGGGAACGTTCCAACATTTTCAATACGGTTGAAGACAAATTCGTGAAATTTTATACACGATAGTTTTTCATGATGCCCGATTCAATGGTGATATCGGCAATGTTGCCAAATCAAATGTTTTTCAGATATCGAGGGTAACTCAATTTTTCCAAATAGAAAACCCTCTTTATTTTCATTGCAATCAATTCAGCGCCCCGTCGTTACTTATGTCTCCAAATACCAGTCTGTGAATAAATATGGTTTTTGAAATATGAGAACATGGTGCGTTAAAATGTCTGTGAACAAAGGGCTCGAGAAAATATAATGAAATTTGATACAAAATGGTTTTCGTTAAAACAACTTTTCAATAATTGAATTCTTTTCCAAAACTATCTGACCAAGTGCTCACAATATTTTCCATCATTTGCTAAACAAAAGCCCTAGCGGTCATAAAATTCCCTCAAGGTATTAGTTAGCATTTGAGGCATGATTAAAAGAGCTGCCTGACATATTTAATTTTTTAAGATTTCTAAATTAGCTGGTTTAATTCAAAATCTGATATTTGGAGACATAAGTAATGAGGCGTCGCTGAACTGATTTCAATGAAAACAAATAGGGTGTTCCATATGAAAAAAATTAATTGCCGATATCACCATTGAGTCGGGCATCATCAAAAACAGCATGTATAAAATTTCACGAATTTTTCTTGAACCGTATTGTAAATATTGTAACGTTCCCAGACTTTTGAACAAAAAAGCAATGTTGTCATATTTCAAAAACTACATTAATTGAAAATCTGATATTTGGAGTCATAAATAATTAGGCGTCGCTGAATTGATTGCAATTAAAACAAATAGGGTGTTCCATTTGAAAAAATTGAGTTACCCTCAATATCTGGAAAACTGTTGATTTGGCAACATTGCCGATAACACCATTGAATCGGGCATCATTAAAGACCACCCTGTCGAAATTTTCATAAATTTTCTCTCGGCCAATTCTGAAATATGAGACCGTTTCGATACTTTTGGAAGACACTGTAAAATAAAGTTAGATGAAAAAACAGAGAGTTGAGGTTTGATTTGGCTCCGCGTTAGGTTGGGCCTGATGTTAGCAGCAACAATTTTCAAGACAAATAAGTTTTGAGAAAAAATGAAATGTTTCTAAGTGATCCAAAAAGTGAATATGCTGTCTTATCGTAGTCCATTTTATCGTTTAAAAAGGTCTCGTGAAAAACAAAAATGCGAAACTCGACCCGATATCAATAAACTATGTATTTTTCAGTATTCATTATCCAACAATTTCAGCCAATATCTCCGAAACTATTGGTTATTGGACTTTGGCGCAATGTTAACTTTTAATCAGGAAGATTTCGTCTGAACTATATTCAAAATTCAGGCAATTCCCACATAGATCACTTTTCCATAACGTTTGAGCGGGGTCCTTTGTGAAAAATAGCTAATATAATAGCTAATCGAATTTCCTGATGGTAATATTATTAGATTGGAGCCTTTGGCTAATTGTGATTTGTGATAGTAGTTTTCCCAAAGATCACTTATTTATCACCCCACTCTAAGCATCGAAAGAAGGAGCATTTATATCATTTCGCATACTAGTTCTTCAGGAAGATTAGATTCCTTTACACCATCATATGTACAAAAATTGATAAGTAACAGTGGAGGATTAGCGGACATCAGACTGTTGTCTCTTATTACGAACCTCTGCAATTCTTCATTATGTAAGAATTCTATCAGCCCTGACATCGCTCCCATTAATGTTTCGTGTTTTCCTATGTGATCTCAAAAAAAAAGACAGGAGTTATTAAACCAATCGCTGTAGGTACTATTTATCGTCGACTTGTTGCGAAACTGGCTTTTAGGAAACTGAAACAAAAACTTGGTGAGTTTTTTTTCTTCATTCAATTTAGCTTCGGCACCTCTGGATGCTGTGAAGCTTTCGCTTATGCTGTCAGACGATTCGTGAACGAGCATAATAAAAAAAGCTGCAAGGTATTTATGAAATTGGAAATGACAAAGACTATTCCTTAAATTCATTCTTGGCTACTTCAGTGCTACAGTGAACCTTTTCGGTTTTTTGGGGATGATTTGAGAATTTCAAAACGTGGACTTGAACAAGGTGATCCATTATCTCCGGCACTCATCTGTCTCTCAATCAATATTGTAAGAAATATAACGATATAGAATTCAACCCTTGGTTCATTTGGAAGGAACGCAAATGAAGATCGGGTCAGCACTTTCATGTTCAACTGATAATTATGTATATTGGGCTGGAACTGAATTTTCACAAGTGTGAACTCTTTTTTCTTGAAGCCTTCGATAGTGAAATCTTCAATTAGTTCGATTATTTTGCCAGTGGAATAAAAAATGTCATTGAAAGAGATTCATTTCTGCTTAGTGCACCGCGCCTCCTCTCCATGCTTCGAAGAAAAACTCGAAACATTCAATACAATGTCATCTCTTGTTGTGTCTTCCAACTCATATTGCATTTCATGTCTTGAAGCAATGTCCAAAACTTACCTATACTTCGAGATGCAGTCCTTGTTGGTATAATGCATTTTATTGTTAATTTAATTAATATACCTTTTTGGATTTTTGGATTTTTGGTATAATGCATATTTTAATTTTGAAATGTCAGTTACCAGGGGTGAGAAAACAACAGATAGCATTTACTGTATAGAGAAATTGTCAACGAAAATCATTACTTAGAATTAAAGAAGTTCTATAAACTGAAAAAAATTTATTGTTTGGGATTTGTGAAAGCCTCCATACGTAACAGTTATTTTTAAATAACCCAATGGATGACGCTTCTTGTTTGCAAGCATCACTTCCGATCTCTCAGGGGGGTTTGAGCATTCGTTAAGCATCCTCTCTTTCATAACCTGCTTTCCTCTCATCAGTTGATAATGTTGCCGATTGAACTACGTTGATTCTGCCTACATATTTCACTTCTGATAACTCATTGAAAGAAGCTAGGCAAATTTGGATCAGTCGAAAAAAATGAAATTTACCACCACCAGAACAATGAACATTTCAAAACTGAGTTTGACAAATTGCTAGTCTGTTACATCTCCAAAAGATAAGGCACGGCTCAAAGCAGTTTCATCGAAATATGCAGGAGCATAGCTGTATGATCTTTCTGTTTCGTTCCTTTGAACAATCTGAGGTGAAAAATCATTCAGAATTGCCGTTGGGCTTCGCTCAGGATCGATGATAGAGTTAGGTACTCACAGACTGAGTACTGATATAGTGCTGGACGTTTTCCAAGAGGTAAAGCAATTAATGACCCAATCAAACGTGTTCTCGCTTCTGCAAAAATCCATCCATTTTAGGGACTGACGGAAAAAGGCCAGATGGTATAACACTCATTTGTCAGAGAGTTGTCGATTCGATTTCAATAAAAAGTCATATTTAGAAATTTGTTCCTTGTTTTTCTGTTACAAGCAGCAAGATGCTCAGGGTTTTCCAGAAGAGGTGAAAAGAATTACGAAAAAGCCTATTAAACACTTATTGACAGAGATTGATGATAAATTAAGTGACAAAAAAATCTGAAGAGGCTTTCTTGAGATTTTAGATGATAGACAACTCCAAGATTGTCGATACCTTTGTTTGGTCAACTGAAATCTAGATTAAAATTTACATATTGTGGTCATTGTTCTGTCACGTTTGATCTATATTGGGATATTTCAAATGAATTCCAAAAAATTGCTAGAAATTCTAGTAATTCACCTGAAACGTTTCACTTCAACAGAAAATTTCGAAAGGAAATTAGGTATTACAATTGATTATCTTTCAGAAGGATTCGATATGAGTAACTATTCAGCACAATACAGCGCCTAAACGTTGCAACCTGTCCAATCACGACGGAACTTCCATTGGTAGACACTACACAGCTGACTAAATGGAAACTGAAGTTGGTGTTCACAACGACGGATTGCGGAAGGCGGAATTTAATTTTAAATCACAGAATTGTCCACAGTTCAAATATCGTTTTCATATAATTGTCCAAGATAGCCCCGATCTGTTCAAAAAGAAATGAATAACCAAAGAGACTGATAGACACATAAAATCCGCCAAAATCTTAAAACATACAAAAAAAAATCCGCAATCAGCCGTTATGAAAACTGCTTTATGCGGACACATGGCACAGGTATGATGACTCGCGTCTGTCCCCAATGGACCTTTACATTTACAAAAAATTAATTGTAAAACTCTTTTCAATCGATTGTTAATAGTCTAAATTGTCTATTTATCAACGAGTGCCGCTCTGCTTTTTTTATTTAAGAAAAATATCACATTTCAAAGTATGCCTCTGACGTCACGTTCATCGGAAACATCCCCCACTATAATCAACGTTCCGAAATAGGGAATATCGTTCTCCCATAAAATATAGCTACTGGCTGATTATAAGCCGTCGAGAAATAATTGAAACTTTGTCACTGGATCAACACATCAAAAAATTTACGTAAAAGCAATTTTTTATTTTATTTGTAACTTCAAAATTTTATGAACGAACCTGCCTTTTGATGAAAAACTATTGTTGGCAACACCGCAAAATTATAATAACAGTTCTTATGGAACAAAAGTTGTTATTACCACAGAACACATACAGTTTTTTTGAATTTTCACTGGCGTTCAGACAACCGGGTATAAAGAAAGAAAGCACTTTATAGACATTTTCACAGTTATAAGGAATACAGAAATTACTCAACACAACAAACAACAAAATTCAAGAGTCTATTAGTTTCCAGCATACAGATTTGATCTACTAGCATCTATCTTGTATCACATAACGTAAGCAAATGAGTAAAACAGAGAAAAACAATTGTTTTTGATCTGCTCCGTGAAACAGACAAACAAACCTATCTGATATCAAATGACAACTATCATAGAACACAATCCAGATGTAATGATAATTTGAGATTCCATGGTGTAAAACTTATACGACGTTGCCAAGTTTGATTTTGATGAACGTTACGTCACAAAGCCCCTTTTTTTCGAATTATAGAAAAACTGGCCATCAGAAAAAACAAATAAAAAATCCCAACTGATATTAGCGAATATACTTTTTAAATACAGTGTTTTCTTATAGTCCGTGGAAAAGTCCATTGAGGAGCAGACTTTCAAAATGCGTTTTGTCCAAACTGCATAATTTTCAGAATATGAGAAAGTTTACAATGAAGAATCGAATACGTTTCGGTGAGATTTAAGAAACCGAAAAAATTGCAAAAACTATGTCCTTAAATATTGTCTTGTTGCCAATCATCTCCTTTCAATAGCCACTTCAGGAATTTGAAATAAATGCGTCCATAATGGACAAAACTCATTTTGGATGTCTGCTCCTCAATTGCACCAATTGTGAGCGGAGACGCTTCTGTCATTTTTAATGAGTCCTGCCTGTAGAATCGCTGGCTTGGACCATTGATAGTTGTTGGATGATACACCTTTCCATCCTGATAACTGGCCTATAATAATAATAATAATATAATAATAATACTCCCTCATAAACACTCGTTGAGTGTACCCAAAGGCATAGCCTGTGCGGGTAGAGGACGGCTATTATTATTATTATTTGCCGTGGCGCTCCGGAGCGACTTACTGATGTTTCAGGTGATGTATTCACTTTTCAGCTGTAGGAAAACCCGGAAAACCTACAGCACCACCTCGGGTGGTCGGTGTGTAATCTAAGCTAGCACTAGACGAGATTGGCATCTAGACAACTTACAATACACTTGCTTTTCAACTAGGCATGTAGCCGCCTATCGAATCCGATATAAAGTAGTTGAGAAAAATTCTCGTACCTACATCGGATTCGAACCGCCTATCGCTATGCTGGAGTTTCGAACGGCCTGTGCATTAGACCGCTGATCCACCGACCCCCCACCCTTGGATTTCAAATAGGTCCGCTTGTTTGGACATGAGACATCAGAACAGCAAAGCAGTGTGTTGTAAAAATAAATAAAGTTTCATCTATTTGCAAATGGTAGATTAGAGTCTGCATAAATTATTCGATTGTGCAATTAAGCAATATTATCATCACGTAAACTACGTCTCATGATTGATGAGACTATGAGACTTTATATTTTTTATATTCTGGAATATTTTTTTTCTTCAGGAGGTATCCGTCGCGCTCGTTATTTGACCAGATATATAGGAAAATTGTTTCCGTTTTCTTTCAGTTTTGTGAGATTTCTCGTTCATTATATGGAGATGGATAGGTCGATCATAGTTATTTATGTATCAAGATCGTAAAGTAGGCGTTTTTGGCCTGCGGCCGAAGGCCATAAACGCATTTTACGCACGCGATACATACAAAATTTTATGTACTAGCGGTTTATACAGTGTCCACCAAAATCTTGGAACAGCATGGGAAACTAACTTTTATGAAGAATGCCATTTTCTGAGAAACTATTAATAAAAAAGTTTTTCATATGGTTCCAAGATTTTGGCGGACACTATGTATATTTATATCGCAATTATCGTGTCAATAATCATCTCTGTATACTGAAATAGATTAATTTATTCAAATTGTACACAGAATACCCAGTATATACCCACCCAATTATGACGTTGTTAAGCAAGCTGTTGTTGTCTAGCAACAAATTCAATAAACAAGGTAAACGGTCATCTTCATGTTTATCTGAAAAAGTGCGTGAGTGAACTCAACACGAAAATTATGGAATCATCAGATAAAGAACATAATATATACATACCAATGGAAACTGCTACCAACAAAGTCAAAGAAACTTTACGAAAAGACGCATAATGAGTTCATAAAATGGCGCAATGAAAATAATGTGAAGGTGATTACAGAAGATATATTACTGGGATATTTTTTTGAGAAGTCCAAGAATCGAAAACCATCTTCTTTGTGGTCATACTATTCGATGTTAAAGTCTGCTTTGAATTTGTATAATAATATAAACATAAGCAAATTTCCAAAATTGATAGCATTTTTGAAACGGAAGAATGATGGATATAAGCCGAAGAAATCCAAAATATTGAATAGGGATGAAATCGAACTTTTTCTAAAAGAAGCTCCAGACAATGTATATCTGATGATGAAGGTATGTTATACCTAACTATATTTATTAAATAATTAAAAAACTTATTGATTCTTTTATAGATTGCATTAATATTTGGGGTACATGGTGCTTGTCGTAGAGAAGAATTACGAAATCTCAAGCTTGATGACATTCAAGACCTAACTTATGCTTTATTTATTACAATTCTGAAAACCAGTCAGTTAATTATTTGGATATTTATAGAAGATATGCTAGTCTACGTCCCGCAAATACTGAACATGGGCGTTTTTATATATTCTATAAGAACAACAAATGTACAAAACAAGTTGTTGGGAAGAATATCCTTGGTCAAATTCCAAGAAAAATTGCAGGATTTTTGAAGCTACCAGGCCCAGAAGAATATACGGGTCATTGTTTCAGGCGTTCTTCAGTCACTTTATTGGCTGATGCTGGGGAAAGTATCACCAATATCAAAAGACACGCTGGTTGGAAATCAACTACAGTAGCAGAGAGCTACATTGAACAATCGATTTCAAATAAATTGAATATTGCCAAAAAAATTGCCGGCGATGGTGATGGACCGATACCAAATAATAATTATTTGGTACCATCCACATCTAAAATGAGTGGTGAGGATGTTTCAAAAGGGAATAATTATTTTCAAGAGAAAAGTGAATATCCCACCCTCAATATTCAAAATTGTAACAATTGCATAGTTAATATAAAATTCTAATTTACAGGGTTATGGAGCAAAAATGTAGATTATGAATAAAAGTTGTTAAATGAGTATTTCTTTATTGAACTGAATTCATTGTTTCGTGGTAGGTCTTCCATGAAATGATGTGCGTAGGTATATATGAACAATTTAAGTATATTGTCTACTTTACCGTCCGCGGGCCATGATGCGCCCACGGGCGGTAAAGTGCCACTTTACGCCCGGCGAACCGGGCGGTAAAGTGTACTTTACCGCTCGCTAGTGCATAAAAATAATGATGAAACATACCATTTAAAATCTCAATTCACATACACTAAAAATTTCATTAATGTTTTGAATTCTCCCCAGTTAACGAACGTGGGGCAGGCTTGAATTTGGACGAACTGAAAATCTAACTGTGCCTACGTTCACAATTCAATTCGGTACCCCGTGATCAAGCAGATCATAGGTTTGGCCAGCTACGTCGCCAGATCTACTTCGATTGATTTTTTCTGTGGCTCTATCTCAAATATACACTTAAGTTGTTTTGCACAGGAGACAGTTTTGTAATGAAAAGAATGGATGTCACTTCGAACACGTGAAAAACTGATACTAGCTTTTTATTTATTTTTTATATTTCAATTTCACTCGTGTACACGTGGTGTGTTGGAAAAATATCCAGTATAATTTATTTATCTCGATGTAATCAGAATGAAAATTATTAATGCTTTATGAGTCATTGAAAAGTATTGAAATATAGATGATTTGAATCAGTCATTTAGTTGCTTCCAATAATTCATTCAAGAACTGTTGAAGGTATGTTATGGTTTTTTCTTCTACCCAATTTTTTTTTTTTGTAAATCCTGTTCTAGATCACCAATTATCTATCTAATCGAAACAGATATATGAATGTCAAAGATTTATAATTTTGATTGTTAAGTTGATAATGAAGATACGCTATATCAAATCTCCCCGAAATCTCTGTATATGTTTCAAATTGACTGAGGTTTCTAACAAGCAAGAGCGTCTAACAGATGTGGTTCAATGGTCGTAGAGACAATACTTGTTTTTCATGGTAGAGTACTTTGAATTTTAAATACATTTTGAAATTATTTTTCGAATAGGTGTTTCTAACTCTCAATTTTGCTGAAAACACGTTTGCCCTTTTGAAATGATCTTTGTCCAATAATTAATTCATTGAAGTTGATCGTAATACCAAGAACCGACAGATGAATTTGATATATTATATTATTTCAAGATAGTTTTCAAGAAATGAAAATAGAGATTATTAATTTTGCTGATCTGTTATTTCCAAGCCAGCCAGATGTTTCGGTGGACAATAACGTGAGAACCGTATTAGTAATAAATTAATCATAGTGTTTATAAATAACAAGAACTGCTGATTGTCCTACTTTTTATTATTACGTGGAATTACGAATGTGTGAATAAGATAAACTGTTTCGAAAATATCGAGAATTCTGACCCGATTTACAATATATCACAAAGTACATTGATGATGATAATAATAGATATTGACAGAAGTGACAATAATCTTCAACAGAAAGACCGATAACTGTGTTGTAGAGGTTCTACCTTTCTAATCCATTGTTGTCCCGAAAATTTGTACGTTTCCATATTCTAACTGAAGAACCATTAAATAGATGTTCACTCAGATCTGGAGGTAGAAACAGAAAACTTGTTCGGCAAAATTATGAAGTCATAAAATTAGGATAGACCCTCAGAGCTGACTTTTTCAGAACCGTAGAAACAAATATTCAAAATAAAGTAGTGAGCATTTTCCTAACGTTTGTATTAATTCCACCTATATCACATAACATACCTATATTTATTAGAGCACGGAGGTTTGAGTTGTTGTTATATCCGTCAACCGTAGAGTAGAGATTAACACGGTTAACTTACGTTCACTTATGTACTGTGAACCAGTTAAAATCTGTCAACCCTAAGGAGCAACCAGTCGTATCCCTTACCAGTGTGATGCCATCTACGAAACCAGTGATAATATAATAGAAGGCGCTGAGAGTTTATGTCCACAATATGGTTCTGCTTTGCTTTTTCTGTTGTTGTCTTACTTTACTGAAGGATCGTTCTCGACTGGTTTTCAAATACCATGTTTGAAATTCCAATCTGCTGAAAATTTTGGTCAAACAGTGTGAACTTGAAAATTTTCATTGATACCTTTCAATTTTTGGTCAGTGCTCGACGGTCGCAGTCGGCCGGTCCTGTTCGGTCAGTGTGTTTTCTAGCTTACAATCCGGAGCTTCTCATTCGCAGAATGACCTCACGTGATCCTCGAAAGATCTGCCAACCACAATTATGTCGTCGAGGTATACCTTAACTTAAAAAGTCCATTCAGAACTGTTTCTATCAGTCTTTCAAATGAAGCTGGATCATTGCAGATCCCGAATCCGTGGAATCCTGAGCCGACGGTAAAAGCTGTCTTTTATTGATCTTCCTGAGCCATTTCTACCTGCCTGTATCCATAAGGGTCATTTCCTGTGACGATTTTTTGCTGAACCGCCTTTGTTCTACCCCCATTTCCCTGTCGGGTATCGAAGATATCTTGGTATTTCTTGACTTGATCTCTCAGTTTGGGCTGTTGAGCTGGTCCCATGTCACTGGATGAGATGGTAAGCAATTTTTCCAATTGCTGACTTGACTAACAGTGCCACGCCTCTCGTACACTCCTAATCACAGAGAACATGCATGTTTCGAGATTTTGCCTCTCATCAGTGCTAGGATAGGTCAGACAACATTATAATTATTGTCCTGTTCCTGCCAAATGACTGATAATCAACCGTTTAACTAATATTCTCCCACGGATGAAGCTACGACTCACAACTAAGTTGATCGTAGCGCCATCCGCATGGAACTACTTCCCTGGCTAATACCACGACGGACATTAGTTTACGTCTGACAGATATTTGTGCAACGTTCTTCCAAGAGACTCAATTGCAAGTGCGTGTCTGCAGGTGGTCATTCCCAGCCAAATGAAGTATAATCTACTGTTTAATTACAAGATACGCACTTGCAATTGGGTTTTCTTGAAAGAACGTTGCACAAATATATGTCAGATGTAGTTCAATGTCCGTCGTGGTATGAGACAGAGAAGTAATTGTTTTCTGACAATTGTTTGCCTCATTTTTCCACTTGGTGGAACCGTGGGGAGAGAGAGGAATGATTCCGGCCCATACGTTAACCAAAAATTGTTGTTGGAAATAGATTTCGGTTGGGGCATGCGGATTTTCATCCGCCTACAAATTATTCTTGTGGAAATTTCTATTTTCATTTCTTAAAAAATGTTCTTTTTCCGTGAAGAGAATATGTGATTCAAATTGCGGATTTGCGCGCTCAATATTATCAAGATACCCCTGACAAAAGGTCACACGCTATGGAAAATCTCTGGAAAGTAATGTACTTTTAAAATGTGGTATGGATATAAAAAAGAATCCACTATCACTATCATTGGCACGATTGTAAAAATAAAATATTCCTAGCGAACAGGTTCAAACGGAATAAACTTAGTCTAAAATGTCAGATTATAGCGCAATATGCATTTCCACGCTTTATTACAATATTGTATACTTACTAACAAGCTATCATTAATTTTCCATGTAGAATCATACTCTCAAATACTCGCATATCATTAAGGAACACCCTGTATCTATGTATATTTGAAGCAGATCCATCAAATATCTTGGTACCCAAATAGTAAGACTATAGAGTAAGCAATTTACCCGACTGAAAACTCGGGTTATAATCAAAAGCAATATTGGTTCACAAGCTATGGGACTGAATTTCTAAAAGAAAGAAACGTAGAGGGGTAAAATTTGTTCTCAACTGGGATTGCTGTGATACCTAGTTCTCCAATCCAGGAAAACATTGAGAAGCATGAAAACATCCGCCCAAATTTAATAAGATTTATTTGCATTCAACAACATATACAATAATGGTCTAGATGCACATCTGATACCTACTATTACGTGATAAACAAGCAAGAACTCATAAGGAAGATCAATAAATTAAACTACCAACTAGTAGAGGTCTGAACATATGTCGAACCTTTGATACATTTACACATACTGCTGAATTATGGACTTATTTCACTAAAAGCAGAACACTGACAAATCCCCAATGTTTCATATTTATTCTGCATAATCTGAGTTATAGCCCACGAATAAAGGGAATAGTCTTGTTTACTTTAATATAAATGAATAGGGATTCATTTGATTCTGACAGAAAATGTACTGGTTTTCCATTACATTATTTTATAGATTATAATGAACTACACAGGGTGTCTCAACCGTCCGAGAACGAAATATCGCTGATAAACTAAAGGAATTTTTTAAAGTTATTGATATATTATGTATACATCGTATCTGACTGCATATGTTAAAAATATTTCAAACTATAGAGTGTGTTTTTCAGATACATATCAAAGCTGTATTTTTTCAGCATAGACCACTATACAAGAAATAAGTAAACACTAACACATTGTTCATTTTGAATCTTACAAGTATTTTCATAGCTATTGAAAATTCACAATTACAAATTTCAAAACCACCTTTATGGGTAACGAAAGTCGTTGACATCCGATTTTTTACCATTTCTACTCTTACAATGTGTTATGGCAACCTGCCAAAAAAGAACTAATCTCCTGGCAAATGCCACAAGTGGTATTGAATTATATCAAATAGATATTTGCGCAGTGTTCCTCATTGCAGAGAAATCAATTGAAAGTGTTCTCTTGTAAGCAACTGAAAAAACAAGCTTTGTGTTCAATGCCTGAATTAAACTATTGATTCGGAGAGATTCTTGCACTGCTAGCAAGATGGAGCTGCCTAGATCCCGTTTCATCGCATGAGAGGAGCGTAGCCAAATAGCCAGAATGGTGAGATTCGGACGAGAAGTGGTAGCCTCAAAGCGTTCTGTATTGACCTACTCTTGTACTGATGTGAGACAAAATCTCGAAACTAGTCTGCAGTTACCTGTTTGAATCAAAGAAAAATTCTGCATTTTTTTTTATTAGGTGTACTCTTTTTTGGAAAATTCTCAAAAAATCAGTTTTTTGGAAAAGTTGAAAAATTCCATAGTAAAAGTTGCTCAGTTTCCAATTTTTCCTTAAAATGTTTACTCTCAACTGAAACTTTTTTCCATTTTATTTTAATTTTTCGACTCTTTCGCTCTACCGATTCAAATGAAACATGACTCAAATTTCATAATTATGTTGAAAACAAGATCAATTAATAAATGCTCCTCCAGAAATTCGTCTTTGTTGTTGCAAAGTTCATCTAGTTTTTTTATTTCATTGTGAAACTGATTTGGATTTTCGATGTATGACCGTTAATATGTCAGTAATCGATCAAACTAATATATCTTTATTCTTATTACACTCGTATTTTTTTTTAACAGATTTTTTCCCCTTAGCTACAGATGAGTTCGAAATATTTCAGTTTACCTACACACAAAAGTGTGATTATAACAAATTCACAACAAAACATCGTAACATTCATTGATTTATCTCAATGATCTTATAAAGAACGCGAATTTGCCATTCATGCCGTCCGTCCCGTTCTATACAAATTGTAGTCCTTTGATTCAAAGACTTACGGTTAGCACTACACTTCCGAATGGTATTCTCTAAATGTTTTTTGTTTGCAAATGGTCTGTTCTTTTACACTTCTTGTTTCAGATGACCCAATATAAAAAAGTCCATAGGAGATAAGTTTGGTGATCTTGGTGGCCAATAATCTTACCAATCTTGTCCTATCACTTTGCGCCTAAACATCTGACTGAGACACTGTTTCACTTCTACCTTTGATGTATCGGTGCCTCGTCAAGTTGATACCACGAATCCGACACTTTATCCAAATCTTCAGACTTCCAAAACTTCAGACAACTGATTCATAATGAAATTTCTGTGCATGCATGTCAGCGTTCAAATTTTGTATGAAATATATAGTCCAATTATTTGGTTATGTAATAAACCACACCAAACATTTGTCTTGAATGCGTATTGGTCACGGTATTCTATTACAAAATTATGATTATTGTTGGACCACCAATGGACAATTTAGGGAACTAACTGTTCCGTTCGACGTGAAGGTTGCCTCGTCTGTCCATGAAACCCTGTAGGGAAATGTGATATATTTTCTTTCTCACCTTGGAACCAAAATGTTAGTCCTACTCGAATGTCGTAATCTCTTTCTTTAAGAGTGTGTACGTACTTTTTCTTATAGGTATGGAAATTGTTTTCGTTCAAAATTCTTCTTAAAGTTTCTCTGCCAATCCCTGTATTTGGATACCGGTGATTGAAAATACAAGCAACATCTTTATATGGCAGATTCTCACAACATAAAAGAAAGATTTCCACTTCGTCTAGTGCGGATAACATTGTAAAAAACTTCCATGTTTTGTGAACTTTATGTGTAGTCACTTTTTTTTATAAACTGATCAGTCAAAAAATTAATAAAATTCATTCAACTGATAGCTTTCGATGTAAACATTTCGATTGATGAATGAAATACGTAATAGGTAAACAAAAGTTATAATAAATTCCCCACTGTAGTTTCGGAGTTACGATACGCTGTCAATTTCCTAAAGAAGTACGATAAGACGTCTTATGTAGCCGTTGGCATATGAACCCAGACATGGAGGTAGGTAGTTAAGTAAACAAATGAGAAACCCGTTGAATTCCAGACTAAAATTTTATTTAAATTATTACATATTCTCAGCTTTGCCTCCTGCAGGTGTGTGGACTGGACGACAGCTTTTGTTCGAACATTGTTATTTCTTTTTTTATGCAACATTAACTGCATATTTTACAGACTCCATAGAAGGTCACTAACACGAAACCATAATATACATCTTGAAACAGCTGTTTCAAGAAGTGTTTAATTTCTTAAAATTCATTGGAATTTTACGAATAACCGTATCTCACAGAAGAACATGCGAAAGTTCAGTAGCGGTTCCAAGTTGAAGCAGGAAATAATTGAATTCAAAAAACAAAAAAATAAATACAGGATATACATTTTTTTTTTGGATTCGCAAAATGTATACCTACTGTAATATTGAGAATATCGTGAGAACCGAAGGCGAGAAGGTAGCAACAGATGTTTTTTTTTATTTTTGTATGATGTAAAACTTCAGGGAAAACCTCTCTAGACAATGCCGTTCGTAGAAGCCACCCGAATTTTACAACAATGTGTTGTTTTCGCCGAAAAGGACACATTCTTGTAAAATTTACACAAAAATCAAAACTCCAAATAAAAAAGTGAGATAGACGTTTAACTAAGTAAATAATAGACTTCAATACTGAGATGAAACCACACGAAAATATTTGTTCCTTTTGATGGTGGAAATGAACAAAAATGCCAGAAATTTAATGGAAAAATACTGTTTATTCATTTATTATTTGAAGAATATATTTTTATTATTTATATCTTCATACACTCATACATCCTTCCGTCAATCAAAAAAATAACTGTTTTTGACTCCATTCTTTCCCAGGGATGAAGACCATTAAGGATAAACAGTACCGCTTACCGGAAAATCTCGAAGCATGTGTTCTGTCATTTAAAAAAAAATATTGAAGATGGCTTCAGCCGCAATTTTAAAACTTTAAGCTGTAACTTTTTCATGAAAAAGTAAGTTTTCATCTCCTATTTAAGTCCTCCAAATTTCGTTGCGATATACCAGGTGGTTAAAAAATTCATGGATCTATGAAGATGAAGACCAGATATGACGTTGGAACGGAGGAGATTAAGTACCTACTTGTCAACATCAAATCAATGAAGGCCCAAGAGAAACTGATAATTGTATATGTAGATATACTTTCGCTGAGTTATTTCTGATATGGAATTGTAACAGCAGTGAACATAACTACCTCCATATGATGACCCTGAGTAAAAGAGCATCGCATAGTCTGGAGAAGTACTTACACTTACATTATAGGTAAGCTGCTTTTCAAGTTCATTAGAACAAATGATATGAACATACTGAATTCAATTAACGTGCTGGTTAAGAAATATACTGGAGTTTTATCCCAACACCAAACCACTATTTTCAACACCTCGACACGTGTTTCGATCACCAAGTGATCATCTTCAAGAGGAAGATTAAATTGAGTTTAATCTTCCCCTTGAAGATGATCACTTGGTGATCGAAACCCGTGTCGAGGTGTTAAAAATAGTTGTTTGGTGATGGGATAAAACTCGAGTATATTCATTACTACACCAAAGGTTCCAAAGCGTGCAGTGAAAGAACATGCTAGTTATATAGGACACGACCAAAATCCTATGGTAAAACTTGCCACTTTGAAAAAGTATACTTAATCTTAGTACCTGCAGGGAAAAAACTGTTTTATTAGCCCTCATCTCAGCTAGATCAGCATTAGTATAAACCCAATGCTAGGCTGAGTTCCTGAGACCATTAATCATTGGTACATAAGTAAAGGCGGCACGTATTCACTTATTGATAGAAGAAAAAATTACGTATATAGAGACCAGATAATGCAAAAGCTGACGAAGTTACCAGACAAAGATCAGTTACTCTATTTATAGGCCCATAATCAGGTCATGCTCCATACTAAATTATAGTCACACAATCGGTCAATCAGCCAAAACACATTAATATTTTGAACCGTACAAAAGACAGTATAAACAGTTGCTAGACTGCCAGTTTAGGATCATTACAAGGCTATGGCTGGGCATGCTCCTCTATGAAAAATAAAGTTGTTCGAAATAAACTGTTAATTTACTGGAAGTCTGAATACAAGCCACTAAATGGATCACAGGAGGCATAACACTAAGAAGAAAAAAACTGACCAAAAATCTAGTTCAGCTTTATTAAGTAATAGTAATTGAACGATATGTCGGTGGATATAAAATAAACCTTTAGTACCTTCGGTGTCAATAATAGATAGGTTCCAAGAATATGAAAACAAAGAGAAGGTAAATGAAGTATGACATAGAACAGGAAGATAAGCTACAAAAACGTGGAAATGAAACCTATTAAAACCCTGTAAAAGTTTTAATAGCATAAACACTTTTGAACAGAAGTAGAATGGATTTGTAATGGAATTAGAGAGAGAAAAGGGGTTATGGATATGAGGCATGAAGGAAAATTTGAAAGAAGTGAAATAAACTAAAAGAAAAGTAGAAAATGATTATTTACGTAAATAGCTGTGTATACAGGCCGTTTCTTTTATCATGTGGTAACATTGCTATATTCTAAACCGTAATAGATACAAAGACGATTAAATGGGAAAAAAGGTGAGCAGTAAATTTACGGAGATTCTTGCCCTTCCCAACTTATACAGGGAAAACTGAAAATGCTGTTTTCGGTTTTTTACGTTTAAATAAAAATGTATCATTACGTAGTTCTAGAACATTTTGAATACAATAAAACTTTCCTCTTTCATTTTTTTATATTTTCTGAAATAACCATTCTATTCGTAAAAAAACGAAAACAGCATTTTTAGTTTGCCCTGTATAAGTCGGGAAGGGCGAGAGTCCCCGTAAATTTTCTCTGACCAATGTACTGCTCACCACAATAGTTACATTTTTTCCCATTTAATCGTCAGTGTATCTATTACAGTTTAGAGTATAGCAATGTTACCACATGATAAAAGAAACGGCCTGTATAGCGTGATGTACGATTTCTAAGTGATATGTAGGTACTTCGAACCCGTCATATACTATTTGATAGCTGATCTTCTTTACTGAACGTGCCATTGTTTGGATACACCGGTTTGTATAGTTTTAAAGATATATAGATTTAAAATTTTATATGTCGCTAGGCTACTTAAAAACGCTTACTATGACGCTACAACTTGTGGTTTGATCTGTAATGACCCCATTACTTCAATGAAGTTTGTGGTCACTTTTGGTTAAAATGGAACTCATTATCAGTTGTGGCGTCAAAATGAGAGTATTCAAGTACTAAGCGACATACTAAAACTATAGAAACGTCGGAGGGGCTTACCTCCTCTCGTGGTCACCCGGTTTAACTCCTTTTGCTGGGCAGGATATTCATTGATGATATGACCAAACCACAATAATCAATTAGGTTCTACTTATCATAAAAATTGTATATTCACTGAAGAATTTTTTTTCGAAAGTCGATTTATCAATAGGTTAAATATGTAGGTAGTAATTTATTACAGATTGAAGGATTTGAAAATTCTCAAACCCCACGCACATAGAAATCAAACTGGTAGCAAAGGACTTAATAGGCGTGAATGGGAATGCTCAATTCGAAACATGCCGAACGATAATAAAAGCAATAAGCATAAGTGGCGTCCTTTCTGCAAGAAACGTCGTCAGTCACCCTCAACGAGGGGGAGAAAATAAAAACTAGGAACTCGGTTGATAATCCTCTTGAAATGGCCACTATAACTTCGAAAGGGAGCTCTATAGCACTGGTAGGGTTGGAACAAGAACATCAGGGAGCGACTCTTTGTAATGCAAGAATGTTAACGATATAGTAAGACGAATAACCTTCAACAAACTATTGGCAGAAGTCAAGTCAGTTAGGATTATTTATTCCATGTAAAATCGGATCACTAGACTATCCTCACACGACTGAAAATATGCATTCATAGAGAAATCATAATGTGCAATATTAAGTCGTCCCGGAGCACCACGACAAATAATAATAATAGCCGCCCTCTACCCGCACAGGCTATGAGTATTTATGAGTGTGTATGAGGGAGTAATATAATTATTATTATTTATTATTATTTATTATTTTGTAACGAATCTTCCAGGTTTCCAGACAGAAACCCCTCAGAAGCTCCTAGGAGCTTGTGCGAGCAAGGAAAAGATCCGAGATCGATGGCCGTGCTGGGCTTTGAACCCACGACCTTATGCTTATAAGGCGAGCGCTCTACCACACGACCATCACGGCCCATTATTATAATCATAAATGGTCGTCTCATGGGTCAAAATATGGATCTACTTTTTGGCGGGTTGTGAGCTAGAGGAACACACACCTTCAATGTGTCTCCAGACATTCTCGATGAAACTACTAAGGATGGAATGATTGAATATTTCAGGAGAGAGGTTCTCCTAGTAAATCGAATACCAATAGACCGACCATATTTCTAGAATTATTTTTTCAATAAACCGAACACCCATTAGACCGAATTCTAATAATAGACCGAACAACCACACATGGAATATTATAAAGCAGGATCCCAGGGCACCCAGGCGTTACCTATATTCTCACAAATGGAATGAAGAAGTGTTAGTATAAACTTTGACCGCAGTGGCCATGATGGTAGAGCGCTAGTCTATCAATCATAGGAACGTGGGTTCGATTCCCAGCATGGTCACTGGTCTCGTGCTAGGAATCGCACGTTAAAAGGTAAGACCTCGTTAATCCTTAGCTCGCACAGGTTCCGACTTCTGAGGGCTGTCGTTCGTTGGGGGGTGACAGCTGGTTAACGGGAAAAACAATTTCAAACAATTTTAAACAACAAAAACAACAGAATTGTGCTGTGCATATCGGCTAGCTTGTGCCGACGGCAAATTTACAGGTACCAGGTGCTAAAGGTAGGTAAAATAGCACTCACATTTCTTAAAGTATCAGTAAAGTATCCATACTTTTTGTATGCAGCCAGATCAATCGGATGGGCCAAACACCACTCCAGACACACCAAATGGGTCGCTATGCGTATGAGCGTTAGGTTCTTATTCGTCCGCTTGAGCGTGAGAGGGAAATTTATTAGCATTAATTTTTCTCCAAACTTACCGTCTATTCTCCGCTATTCTTTATGAGTGTGCGTCATGGTGTTTATAGGATATTAGTATTCTATCGAACATATTCAGGGTAGCTGTGATTTCAGTTAAAACGAGTTCGAGTAAATTATAAATATTTGCAGTGTTTCAAAAACATATCAAAATAATTTAACTGTGTTTTTCATTAAAATTCTAATGTGAATTTAATATTATTTATGGAAGAACAATATTTAAACATAGAAAGGAACTTAACCTAAAATTTAAAGATGTTATTTTGCCGACTGATTTAATTGAAAGTGGTTTTCTTAAACAATGTTACAAGTCATTTACAGGTTTAATGGAAAAATATTACCCTTCAAAAGCTAAAGCTACAGAAAAATCTACTCCAGAACACTCGGAAAATATTTTAGAAAATTCATCAGCAGCATGTTCATCAACATCTGAGTTAAATCCACAACTTCTTTTATAAAGTGCGGCTTTTAATAGTCCCCCCCGTTAACTTTTGAACGGTTTGAAGTAGAGACTTAAAAAAACCGTTTGAAGGATTTTCCCGATACTACTTTTTGAAATAAAACACATTGTGATTGCTCCACAGATGGCGTGGGGGCATATCAACTTAAAAAATTTAAAGGGCATGGGGGGTCATGTGTCAAATCGTTGAAAAGATAATTCAATTCTCTTTTCACATGAAAATTTTTATCATGAATAAAAAAAATTTCGGTTGTATATCAAAAAAGTCCTATTTATATTTCGAGCGGAATGCGGAATCTTCCGTTTCAATTTGCCACCATAGTTTCGGAACACCCGGTAAAATCGGATAGGGTCGAACAGAGAACAAAACAGGAAAATAATTTTCATTTCAAGAACTATTAGGGGAACCCTGTAAAATCGGATGGGGTCGAACAGACAGAAATTGGTTGTAACCATATGACACAGAATATAATTTTTTATTTCAAGAATTATTAGGGATAAATAATTGATGGTGACCATGTGCTGCTTTTTTCTCTACAACTCTCCTCCTGATGTTCTTTGACTACAAACTTATTCTCGTTCATAACGAGAATTGTAATTATTTTAATGCACACAAACGGTTAGTGCTAGTTCTAGTCGAAGCGGAAATTGAACTAATCTCTTTATTGAAATATAACAACTATATTTCGTGTGTAATCCCAGTCTAAACAGTCTTTTGCTTCTAAAAACATTTCTCTGATTGTGCGCGAATCGTACGATGCGGGGGAATGGCAAGCGGAACTCGAGAATTAAGCTAATTCAACACGCTTCGGCACTTCAGATCTTTTCAGGCGGAACGTCCGGATATTTTTCTAAATGATCCCGTTGATCCTCGTGTCCCGTGTTTTCAGAGGACGGAAACGTGCACGCTCCTTCATTTCTCATCAGGGTGTCATCGATTGTTTGTACGCCGTTCGTTTATATATCACGCTGAAACAATTCTTTTTCATATACAAATGATTAGTAGTTATCCATGATATTTTGATATTCATTCTCATTACTTCTCTAATGAACTAGACTAATAACTCAGTTGGTGTTTTTCTTGAATTTCTGAATACTGTAAGCTTCTGGGTACACTTCCCCAATCAGTGCCAAAGCTTTGGGACGAGAAACGGATGTGAAGAACTCAATCAATACAAAAATCCAAATTTTTCTGTGGTGTTCCAGAGATGGAAGCGGTTGTATGAGCGAGGTATCATAAATCAATCCCTGCTCAGGTCCAATTTGTTACTTAAAGATCATGAGAATCATCTTATAGGTGACGGAAATATTAGTGTGACATAATTTTGTCTTTTTATTAAGAATTCTGCAGTAGTCGATTTATACTTTCGTGTTGTCACACATTTTGTTAGAAAATGCGAGAATCCGTTATCTCTTGCCTGCATTATTGAAAGAATAGGTATAACTTCGGTTAGATGTTCATATTCCTTACATCATTGGGTGACAGTGACAAGATATAGGTACTTAGAAAACCTCTTTCACGAAAATCCACGATGAAGCTACCGATGAATTGCACAGTTTTCACATCCTAATACACCAAATCCTCAAACAAAAATCGACACACTCGTAGAATTAGACAAGAAACTCGTTGGTGCCATACCTGATTCTGGTGATATTGATACAAAATGGAGAAAGCTGACCAATATATTATGTGTTAGCTGTGAAACTGATATACAATGTGTTTTGAACGACTGGAAGACTAATTTAGATAAGAATCTTGTTAGAGGAGCTGTGTTTTTAGACTTGAAAAGGGCATTTGAAAAAATTGATAGGAGGAACTTAGTGAAAAAGATAGAGAATACTGGAGGTAGTGCGTTAGAGTGGTCAGTAATTAATTAACAGATAGGAAACAATAAATAACAATGAAATCGAAAATGACATCGGTGTTCCACAGGGTAGTGTCTTGGCTCCATTGTTATTTCTTTTATATGTTGACGATATAGTGAATGCAGCTGGACGTTGTTCCATTCATCTACTTGCTGATGATACCCTCATCTATTTCACATGTTTAGATAAGGAAGAGTTAATACTTCATTGGAAAATATAAACGAGTGGTGCTTCTCTAACCAGTTGAAAATAAATACAAAAAAAATCATGTTAATCAGCAACGAAAATAAGTAGAGATTGTTCAACGAGAGTTAGCTATATATTACTATACGAGTCAATTGAAAGAGAATAGTGCATAAATTCAAATATTTAGGAGTGATTATAGACAGACAGCTGAAATTTAAAGAACATGCAAACAATTAATCAAAATTATTTCATATAAATCAATAACTTGTATAGACGTGCTGCTTTTCTGACAAGATGGAACAAAAGATGCTATTCAATTACTATTCCACAATACTTTACCTGCTAAATCAAAATGATTTAGAAAACTTCAAAATTGAGTTATGAGAATGATATTAATATGCTACAAGGAGAACATCTGTTGGGTACATATTGAAGGAAATGCAGTTATTATCAACAGATGACTTTTTTGAGTACAATACTCTGGTATTTATATTCAAAATAAAATCAGGTACTGCTCCAAGTTACTTGAGGAATATTGTTAATAACGATTCTGATGTACATGCCCACAATACAAGGTCACGAATTGATTTCCACATCTCACCAATTGCAAAAAGACATACACAAACATCTGTATTTTTTAAAGGCTTGAACAGATTCAACCAGCTGCCCCTAGAAATCAAATCCTCATATGCTTTGAACAAATTTAAACATAATTTAAAACTTTTTCTTCACCCTTCTAGGAATATAGTTTAAGGCAAAAAATTAAATTTTATCGTTTTATTATTCTGTATAGGTTATGTTTTTTCTCCGAATGATTTTGTGTTGTTTTTATCTGTGTTGTATCGGTATCTGTTGATAGGACCAAATTTTGATTTGTATGTTTTAAAATGGTGATATACATGTATTAGTTTTCAAGACTGCTCAGTTATATTTCTTCTACTGATCAATCCAGCGAAAAGTTAGGCTCAAATCTACGAAAATCAAACTTCTGACAATAGAACTTCATAACTTTGGAGGAGATATCAAAGATTGGTTGTATTTTTGAGCTCAATTCAAACGCATTCATGGAGATAAACAATTATCAAATTATCGAAAGCAAACGAAAGTTTGGACGAGATGACTTCTTGATCTATTAGGTTTTGCACTTTTTATTCTCTCCAAAGTGGCCTCCATACGTTTTTAATTTCCACGCTTGGCATTGACATGGTTTCCATGAATTTTCGTTTGAACCAATATTCTTCAATATAAAGAATATTAGCCTCGTCCTAAAGAATTCGATGGTGATCAGTCCAGGAATGGTCAGCATTTCCGATTTAGGTGTCTCCCCCCGTTGAGTCCACTTTTTTTGTTCAGTTATTCTTACGGATAACGGTCTCGTGGTCTCTCCGATGTGAGAATATCCACATTCACATGTGTGATACCATGCACGAGACCGGTAATCGTGCCCATTACACCACGTCAACAGACCTATAAAGACCTCGTAGCACCTGAAGACGATTGCGGATACAAGCAATCGAAACACTGTGAAAAATTAAAGAAGTCAAACATCTTTCAACCCATTAAGACGATGGACGTCCGAAATGACTTATTTTATTCTATTCTATACTATTTAGAGGGGAGTTTCAATACAATATGACCTAAGAGGTCTATTTGGTCCCCTTCTGCTGCCACATTCTTTGTGATTCTATCCAGTATTGTGATATTTTGTTATATATTTCTTTTTTAAGTTCAAGTATTGTGCGGTATACCGCAGAAGGGTTCAGGTCCCAGAAATGGTGTTTCAGTCACTTTATTTTTAAGTACCTATATCTTCTCTTTCGTTACCCTCCCAGTGTTTCCAGAAACCCATGCACAGGAGGGTAACGTGTTATTCTTGCCTAGTTCTGAGTGTGAGAGAAGAAACAGAAACAAGTGCACCTACGAAAGAAAATAAGCTACAAAAAAAAAAATCAGAGAAGATTTGAGAAACAGGTTTCGCAAAGTATACCGTGGACAATTGATGATTCAGAGGAGAAACACTAGCAATCGTGATCCTATTATCAGAAAAGTATTGTTTGTCGGAAATAACACTTCTAAATGGTAACATTGGCCGCCAGCTAGAGTCGAGGAATTGATTTTCTGACAAAAAAGCAAAGCTTATAATTTGAAATATCATACTGGTATCATTTTACGCCCAATCCAAAGTTTATACAGGGCTATTCAACTTCGAGTTTTTGCATTGGGATCTCGGTAAAGGTAAGAGGTAGAGGAGTAGTTTAATGTTCGCAATGTAGCATATTTCAGAGGTCAATTATATGAATCAAAAAAGTTTCATTTACCTTCTTCAGTTTTGGACAGGAATATTCAAAAATTTCAAAATACTTTTTTTGCCTGTATATTTTTATATTTGTGAGTTGTTGCATCACTCCATAGCAACTTTTTCAAATATTATATACGAAGTATCGTAGAATTCAACTATTTACTTTCAAAAATTATTGTTGCAATTTTCAAATGCCAAAAGTCATGTTTCACATTGGTGTAGTATTTTCATCAGAAATACAAACTGATTAGGAAATACTGAACTATTACAGTTTGGAAAATAGAGCTGCAACTGTGAAATTCTCACTTCATGCGCAAACAATAAAGTGAGAACGTATTAGGAAGGAAAAGGATAGACTGTTCGCTGAGGTAAATGTACATTACAGGTACAATCGGATACACAAATATAAAAACATTTATGTATGTTGGAGAATTTACAGAATGAAACAATGTTGACTCATTTTTACTATTATACTGTATGTCGCAGGCGTACTTACTATTCCGAATCTGAGATAGTCTCGTCACTGTCACAGTCACTGTTATTATTGGATCCTACATTTATAATTATATCATCAAGTATGCTGTCTAACGCTGCCGCTGGTTGCTTTGTCATATAATTTTCTTCTATTTCTTTAGCATGTTCACATCTCGTTTTCCATTGTTCGACTGAAAATGAATGAAAAAAATTATCACACAAACTTTCCACGAATGTAAAATTGAAAGTGACATTTTTTTCTGCGATATATTGCTTCATAGAAGCCCACATTTACTCTATTGGATTCAAATCCGGATGGTAGGGAGGTAATCATAAAACTGAATGTCCTTTATCAGCAAGTATTCTGTCGATTTTATAGGTTTTGAACAGAGGTTTGTGTAATTTTATAATGTTATATAACTCGACTTTCAACATCTCATTTGTAAATTCAATATTTCGGTTTGTCAACCACTGTTGCATTTCTGCTTTTCTAAAAGACAGATTTTTTACATTATAATAAGGCGCATTATCAATCACTAAAACGGTGTTCGGGGGTAAATTTGGTATCAGCTTATCCTGAAGCCATTTTTTGTTATTGTCATAGTTCATTTCATCCTGTTTTTATAGTAGGTTTGTAGCGAAGGTAAGTGTTTTTAACAAAACCACTTTCACCACCAGCATGCACTATCACAAGCATCTGTCCTTTTGACACTGGTTTATTATATGTAGGCCCTCATTCGAACTATCAACCCAGCCCTTTTGGTTTGTATGGCATGAATGGACATATGTTTCATCCATATCTAATTGGGTGATTTTCGGTCCTGTAACGTTTCAGATTACGTAAAAATTTCAGTCTCAAATGTTGAATATCAGGTTTTTCCATCAATAATTTTCTGTTGTGGTTTTTCGCCATCGAAATCTCATCTTTCTAATACTTTTCGTAAGCATTCTCGGGAACCGGAGTAGTTATACTCCTCTGCAAATTTTCTATGCATGCATCTCAAAGTTGTCACTTGTTTTTCTATTATATAAAAATTATATTGTATCAAAATCGTCTAAGATCATTTTTGAAGCACTTTTTTCCTCTTTTTGTTTGGTGCCATAAATGATGAACATTCACCGTCTTCAATTATCTTCATTTCGCGAGCGATATTTTTAACACTACTTAACCCAACACCTGTTGCCAATACCACACGCTCCTGCACTTTTTTCAAAGCTTTTGATGGTTCATTGTTTTTCGCCTCCTTTGTCATAAAATAAATAACATTAGCTACCACTTCCCGTGTCTAACTATTCAAAACTTTGCCTTTAAGATTCGATTGAAACTCCATTTTTATTATGAAAAAACACAACACACACGAAAAAATTTCCACATAACTTGTATTCGAATTCACAACATGACCCACTTATATAGCGACCATAATCTCCCAAAACATAAAATATCTATGTCCATAATTATAAAGTAAGAAGGGTTATTCCAGGTACTATTTCAGCTATTCTAGGAATCATTAGAGAGATATTGCAATTCATAATAACGACAGGCATTAATACTTTTGTTCTTATTTTGAAATAAATTATGTGGAGAAAAATCTGAGAAATTTGATTCCATTTAAGTTATGAATAACGAAAGGCTGTGTGTGTTTTGACAGTTAACCTATGCGCGATTCCATTCTCAAAACAACTCCCGTAAATAACGTTACGCGTCAGCCGTAATTTACATATACCTATTATTATTTTTGATTTTGGGAAAAACGTCGCTTCCGATATCTGTAAATATCATAAAAATACCGCTTGACATAAAACCCAGCCTAAGCACAGAATAATCCGTCGTACGACGATTGCGCATCATGGGCGGGAACCTTTTCATAGTTGCAGCTATATTTGCCAAACTGTACCAATATTTTTCTTATTCCGTTACAGCTCTTATTAAAAAATGTCAACTTGTCATTGATTTATTTCTTATTCTCTGATATTTTACAATTACAACTGTTATGGATGGTAACAGTTTAATATTACCAAAACACTGTGTAGTTCAGATGAAAATACAACTCCAACATGAAACATGACACCTAGTACATAAAAAATGCAAGAAAAATACAGGTCAGTATTTGAAAATTAAAAGTTTAGGGAGGCCCAATTTGTACGATATTTTGTATATAATTTTCATTCACATATTGGGATAGTCTACAATAAATTTCTGTGATAAAAGTTCCAAAGGTTTTATAAAATCTTCACAGAATAAAATGAAACTGGCAAAAAAAGAATTTCTAAATTTTCGATTTTTCCTGATCTGGCCATTTCAACACTACCCTCCTTATATGTATTACAAGTAACTCTGAATATCAAAAGAAATGAATCACACCATACAAAAAACAGTATGATACATGACCACAATACCCGCAGAGGAAATGAACTGAGACTACCTTATTCACGACTGGCCCTTGGGCAGGACTCTGCAAGCTATCAAGGAGTTATATGTTATAAAAAAGCAATTAGGATACTAGGAAATATTGAAAATTACAATAAATTCAAAAAAGCTTTAATGAACCTTCTATTACAAAATGCCTTTTACAGTGTCAAAGAATTTTTAGAGATTTGAATGTATACATGCCCTTTTAAATTAACTATTTTTCATTCTGTTTTTTGTGACTAGTCTGATAAATGTTGTACCAGTAATGTATATTTATGATAATTATTTTGGGCAGTTTCATATTCATGGTGTTCACAGGTAGGCATGCCACAAGGCCAACAAAATGTCCGCCAATTATACAAAGAAAACAAAGAATTTCTGGATGGAACAGCTTGGAGGGATATACAGTGCGGCTCACTTCTCATGAAAACGCCCCCGTAACTTCCATAATTCTTCATGTAGAATTGTAAAATTGGCAGAATCGATAGATACACAAAAAATATACAAATTGATCTAGAAGGGGTCATTTCAAGTGATATACTCTGAATGCCAGCAGCAATTGAACAACCACAGTAACCATTTTTTCTTTAAAACCAATATCAAAGCGCTTTTTTTTTGTTACTGAAACTCCATTACCAGAGTACTTATTTCCCACGGCTTTACTTTTTCTAATATTCAAATAAAATACCAGTTTCTACGTGCTCTCTCTTACTTCTCACGGACTATCACATGATTTTTATTCGCTAGTGAATATAAAGATAATAAAAACATAGAAATAGGAATCCCAGGGGGGTCAGTGGAAATAATTACAAAACAGAATTGTAGATCTGAACAAAGGCAGAAAAACATATAGGGGCAATTAAAAATTATGATGAAATAAGCCTTCAAATAATATACATGGAAAAACACAATTCATTGAACTACAATTGTGACGTTATATATAAATCCAGTACACTCGTTTCACACTCCACAGATTAAAGTACGAAATTAAAGTCGGTAGACATGATTTTATTTTCAGTATCGGATAACATTATACTGCACCTACACATTCAATGCATATTCTTTTCATTTCCAGACAAAACAAAAATCATAAAATGATTTATGCCCGTGCATACCACAAACCGTAACAGTCAATAAAACGTTCAAATGGCTCTGAGCAAAACCAAACAGTGTAAGTTAACCCTGACATACGACACCTAGCCGTTAATAAATTTAAATGGAAATGTTTTCCAATAAACAAGCTACAAGTAATAGCAAAGGAATAAAGACATGGTACAGCGAGAATAATATTTCAAGAACCTCTGAACAATCTGTTCATATATGGGTAAAATTAGTCTTAAAAAAAAATTGTTGTAAAAAATTATTTTTTAGGCTCGAATTTCAATTTCGATAATTTCAAATTTCGAATAAAGGATATTAGAGAAAATAGATCGAGAAATTTTTTCACGAAATTATTATTGTTTATGTTCATCTTTTCTAGATCCAATTACCAGTACTGTCTGGCTATTTCACGTTCATTTGTTTGTGTGTACGGTACAATTTTGTAACCGATTTTAAAGTAATATCCCCTTGAGCTAGGCACTTGAAGCTTTGAACACAGCTTAGAGTCAATGGATGAAATAATAATAATAGTGATAATGATGTTTGTCTCTGTCATCGAATTAGAACCCGTTCAGTAAAAAGCTCACATCAAAGAGGTTCCAGAGTAGGTCGAGGGGCGCCTGAGACCATAATGCATTTGCTGTCAGCTTGTCAAGCTCATTGTGGCCTCAGCGTATAATATTTACAAGCATCACACGGCTCTTTGAGTATTATACGACACTCTTACGGTATAGACGAGACACCAATATTGCCTTATGCTCCGGTGGATCCATATACATATATCTATCAAAGATTAAATTTATCGTATATGCTACTTATTGTTCTGATAAGTCTTGTACATCACACAACATAAATTCGTTCACACTGTAAAAACATTACATTATTATTTTTTTTTATCGTTTGTTTAAATTTACCCATCTCCATACTCTTCACGGTGGGGGGATTTTATTATACATTTTTGGAGCCAAGTATAGAGGTCCAGTTTGAGTTTTTTTCAGTCTATTAAAATTTGTCTTAATCCCATTTCAATTTCTTGTGTTATAATTATGAGTTTCAGTGTAGGTAGTATAGTTTATGTTGTTTTTTACATAGGCAGTGGTAAATGTATAAGGAAGGAAAAGATTACCAATTATTCGAATTGCTTTACGTCGTAGACAAAAAATTCTATCTGCAGCAGTTGAGTAACCCCAACTTATAATGGAATAGCTGATATGAGACTGTATAAGAGAAAAATATGCAGTGATCAGTACCTGTTTGGGTGCGTACATTTTAAGATTCCTCATTAGATATATGCTAGATGTAATTTTTTTACCAATTACGTCAGTGTGATGGTCCATTGATACTCCTAGAAATTTTACACATTGCTTGTTATCTTCATATTTTGACAGGGTAAAATACATTTGTTCAGTTTTTTGTCATTCAAACTCAGCTGATTAACATTGAACCATCTTGTAACGTTTGAGTGTGCTTCTTTCAGTGTTTGTACAACAAATTAGTATCTTCTGCATATAGAACAAACTCTGCTTCAGGGCTGCAAACAGTAACATCATTAATATATGTCAAAAAAGCACCGGTCCCAACACAGAGCCCTGTGGTACCCCTTGTTTAACTGGCTGAAGTGAAGAGTACTTGCCATTTAGTAAGACACATTGTTGCCTATTTTCTAGGTAGGATTTCTATCATAGACTTTTCGGCTCCTGATGGCGATACGAATATCTTCCAAAAAGAGGAGGAAAAACGAACTAAATATCGAGATTGACTTTTTGAACTCCGCAGGCTTTATCCAAATGACTCTCATGAAATGGTAGTTATGACCATAGAAGTACTTGGTGGAATGATAGATAAGCTTCTTTTGAATTTTAAAATTATACCGGCTCGCCGTGATGCGGCAGAAATCTTAGCCAGACAAATGCAAAAGGCCGTCATCCTTGGTTCACTCATTCTGCTCAGGGTACATGATTCTCGGACCCAATAATCACTCACCCCACGACGTAATTCAAATAAAAATATTAAAATATATTTTTTGTCTATTTGGTTCAATTTTGCAATCGATTTTAAAATAACTTCCCAGTAAGGTGACTTACTCAACACGCGGCAAGAAAGTAGAACAGTTTTTTAAACAGACTAAAAAGAATTGAATAGTTTTGTATGATTGTGAGATTTCTTTGTTTATATACACTACTATTTGAAGGGTTGCTTGAGTATTGGGTGTATTTTGAAGTGTACAAATATTATTGATAACCAAACTGAGCGCTTTCGGCTAAGTCTGGCATTATCAGAGTTTATTTGTCAGTTACTATCGAGGTTCATCTGCTAACATAAAAACCATATAACATATAACATTCGAGTTCGAATTTGAATTCTCATTTTGTTTCTCAACTGTTATAAATATGGCATTTAGGTTGGCTGATGAATCTCGCTATTAAGAGTCATCCAGAAAACACCACATCATATCAGTACGTGCTTCAATTGATTAATAAGTTCTTGGAGTCGGGATCAGTGCTGAATAAAAAACATGAACGAGAGAAGCCTCTGAGAAATGAAGGGGTCGCTGTTGCAGTTGTAGGACATGCAGTGATGGACAACATTCAATCGTTAAGACAACTTGAGACTATTTCTGGAGTTTCGAAAAGCAGCGTACATCGAATTCTGAAAGACGCAAAATTCCATCCTTATAAAATGCAGAATGTACAAGAATTAAATGAAGATGATCCTGACAGACGTACAGAGTTTTGTGAAATCATGAGTCAATTATTGATTGGTGATAATAATTACCTCTACAATGTGTGCTTTTCTGACGAATCTTCTTTTTATTTAAATGGACATGTGAACAGGCACAACTGCAGATACTGGAGGGACGTAAATCCCCATTGGTACAGGGACACTCATTCACAAACTCCCCAGAAATTGAATGTTTGGGCTGATATTCTGGGAGACCATATTGTAGGTCCATATTTTATTGATGGTAACCTCAACGGACAAACGTATCTTGAACTTCTTGATACAACTGAGAACCCCAGAATCACTCAGTTACTTGAAGACGATGATAGGTTACTTGACGGTCAGCTCACCTTTCAACAAGATGGAGCTCCTCCACATTTTGTTGCACCTGTACGTCAATTTTTAGATGACAATTTCACAGGGCGATGGATTGGAAGGCGAGGACCAATAGAATGGCCGGCTAGATCTCCTGATTTATCACCATTAGACTTCTTTTTATGGGGTCATTTGAAATCCAAAGTTTATATTACCCAGCCAACTTCTCTTGATGATCTACGCAGGAGAATTGTTGTGGAGTGCAGTGACTCCAGAAATGTTGAGCAATGTGCGAAGAAATTTCGAAGATCGCTTATACTTCTGTATGGAACTGAATGGTTCACATTTTGAACCTATCATACGATGATAACATGTTAGGTGATGAAAAATAAAAATATCTGGAAAAAATTAGTTTTCATGAAAACTTCAACAACACTTGATCGATCCTCAATTTCAGTACACCGATGTATTTGGGATTGAATTCCCTTCAAAATGATGTATCACAAGTATAGTAGTCCCATTGAAAATTCTGAAGTAGGGGGTGCTGGGGTTGAGGGGGTTGACAACACAATGATGGTGTATTTGGTGAAAGTGTTCCCCCTTGAAATACAAATCGACGGGTCTGAGCGATTTTCCATTTTTTTCATGAGTTCGGATATTAGGGGGGTGACAAGTTTTAGCTGGGACACACTGTATACAGTGAGCATGTAAAGGTTGGAACAAATTCGTTAAAAGCTCGATATGACTGACCATTGGGGAATAAAAGCTCGGACACGTCGATTTTCTTTTTCAATTGTGCATTTTTTATTCAACTTATATTTTTGATGAGCTATGACGTCACTGTAATTTTTTTCAATGGCAATACCCTATTTTAATACTACCTTTAAAAAGAACGCATTTTTCTGTGTACGGATGTCATATTTTTTCTCATGTTACGTAACCATTTGTCCGTGCGCAACTGAAAAAGAAAATCGACGTGTCTGAGCGTTTTTCGTTTACGTGCTCACTGTATATATAACTGTTGTTTTACATTACTTTCTATTATCTGTTCCATGCGCTCTACGTTTTTTGTAATGGGGTTAGGAATCTCTATGGGCTCAGGAATCTGTCTGGGGTTAGGAGAAATTATAATATTCTTTCAAGTCCGTTTTAGAAACGTAGTAAGTATTTGTATATAAATAATTTTTAACTTTGTTACAGTTTTCAGCAATTTTGTTTCGTTTTATTTATTTTCTGTTTCTTTGTCCGTAGCATAATGAAGTATAACTTAATATAAAGAAAATAAATTCATTTTTTCATTTTTCTTTTTCGATCATTCAAGTGAGCTTCATTTATAAATTAGATTCGATTAAATTAGATTTATTTACCAAAGATTTTATGAAAAATAATGATGTAAAGTCCATCATGCAAAAGTGGAGAAAACATATGTCTCGTATTCAGATGAATTTGTAAGGTATAGATATAATACCAAAAAAAAAATTTATCATAGAGCGCTCATAAAATCTTGTTGGAGCAAGTTCAGATAAAATGAACTTTTACAGCCCTGCAGGACTATTCACCTCAATCATTCGTGAAAATATTTATATAGCCTTGTAGACATCAGTTGTTATCCAAAATATTCGAAAATAGTGATTATCTTAACAAGTACGGAGTAAATTAGAACTCTCAGTTCATAAAATTGATATTTTGATGTTGTTTGGACAAACACGAAGTTTTTAATGCACACAAAGTCATACAGGGTGTGCTAGAATTACTATTATTTCCATGGCATGGCATCACACGTATTAAAAGGTAAGGGCTACGTCTTCCCCTAGCTCGCACAAGTCTCTGACTTTTGAGGGTTGCACGTAGGGGTGCAACCGGTTGACGGATATAACAATTTTAACAATAATAATAGCAATTATGCATAAAAGTGGTTAAAAGTTAGTTTTTGCAAATGAAATACCCTGTATATATGAAAGATGATAAATTGAAAAATGAAGAAAAATCATCAAGTTTTCTTAATAAAGCAGCTTTCTTGAGCAAAATTAATTTTTGAAGAATTTCAGTTCAGTTCGGTAACTTTTATGAGTAATTTATGAATAGTTAGACGGTGTTTCAAACAAATATACCAAAATGAATGCAAATTTTCATTATTTAAACAAAGTTTGTAAGATCACAAAATAATTTCCCCAATTGTAGCTCAAAGCTTCCAGGGAATAACTGTACCAAAAATCATCTTTTTGTCTGGGAGTTCTGGGTAGCAAGCTTAGAGTAGAGAAAAACAGAATTAGGAAGAACAAAAATAAAAACAAATTACAATAAATGCTGAGAATATTGTCCATCACATTTTAAACATATTAAAATGTAATTTCGTACTCGACTCGTTGTTTTTTCAATTTTATGGGGATCCAGATCTTCAATACACCACACTATTCACCGAGTTCTTCTTTGGTAGGCACTGGAGTACCTTACACTCTTTCTTTCAAAACGGCCCAAAAGTCAAGCGGTGTGAGATCGGGTGATCTCGGTGGTCAATCCCTAATAACTTCCTTGGTGGAACGAGCTGGCGCTCCGTCCAATTGAAACCACAAATTCCCATATTCCTTCGAAGGCAAATTTTTGAGCCTTCCCGTAAACATTTTTATTCGTCACAACAATTTTTATTTCCCAACCATCCTGTGTATGTATTGAAAGGGATCACAAACATGCACTCTACATTCAAAGTCTTCTGCTTTGATAAATTTATACTGATGCATTTCGTGATATGCTTAAAAATATACGTTAAAACGTGGAAATTATTTTGTAATCGTACAAACGTCCTCTCGTTCATTGGTGTGAAGTAAGGATACATTTCGTTGAACGTTCTGTGAATTCTGGCAATGATTCAGTCACTTTGTCCGTGTATAATAAAAAAAATTATAAGAATTCATTTTGGGATATTTTTGAAACGCCATCAATAACTATTTATAAATTACTTATAAGAGTCACCAATTTGTCATATGCTCGATATTTCCATGGCTACCTGAAATTAAATTCTTTAAAAAATAGTTTTTCCAAAAAAGCGGCTTCATTTAGAAAACTTGATGATTTAGGTGTATTGACATCTTTCAATTCATCGAGTAATATACAGGGAGTTTCATTTTAAAAAACGAAGTGTTGAGCGCTCTTATGCATAACGAAAATAATTTCAACTCGCCCTGCATAATATGAAGTCAATTTTTTGGTGTAAATCATATACTTCGAGTTGTTTCTCAAAACTATCATCAAAATATCAACTTTTCATGAATTGAGAGAACCTAATTAAGGCTTTGTTTTGGACCATATTCAATACAAATTATTTTTCATCTCGAAAATCGATGAAGATATATATTATAAGTATTATTTTAGAGGAAAATTCAAAAAATTTGTTAAAATACGGGGTTCTATTCAATAAAATTAAGTTGGTATGACTATTTTATAGAAGCGGCAATGTCGTAAAATATTTCAATAGAACAGGTAAGAGTGGATTTATGCCGCACAAATTTACACTATATTCCAACTCGAACTAAACTTCAACTAAGGAAAAATTAAAATTTTGTTTGTTTTGTATTGTATTGTATAGATAATCTTTCAATATATATTTTTGTTTCTCGGTTTGTTGTTTTCGGCTATCATTCTTCCGAATTTAAAAACAATGAATATTAGGTTCTATGAAGTTGATTTGTTGATTACTGACTATATTTCAATATATTATTATTAATTTGGTTTGGAGGTTACAAAATTGAAACGCCATGGACTATTTTCATGTCATTCCGCCGTTCAGCTCGCAGAATTGGCCAACTGTTATTTGAAATTTAGTTTCAATATGCCTGCATAAAATAAACCATTTCAAATGAGAGATTCATCTGTTAATTGTAGTGTAAATTCATGCTGCATAAATCAACTCAAAGGAAATGTAAGAGGTGAAATTTGTGAGTCACACTGTATGACAAAACAACTTATCTGAGTATTTATTCACAAGAAAGGCTTCATAATATTGGGATTAAAACAAAATACTGTGGATTTGATGATTGCCTCTCAGTAAACAGAATAAATGTCATAAATGCATAATGATATTGGGTAAGATGCCTAAAAACCCTGGTGTGTCGACTGATTAGATTTTGTTTAGATTATTATTATTATTATTATAAATCGTGGTCTATTTCTGTAATCGGATCCAGAGATGGCGCCTCGTCCTCATATCAATATTCCAGGGACATAGTGATTGTGATTGTTGTTGATTGAATTTGACGGAATGTCAATAAACTTTTTAAATATCATTCCAAAGCAATATAGTTTCCATACTCGAAGATTTTTTGAAAATTAACAACACACAAAATGTGTTATTTTTTTAAATAATGTAAATACCGTTTGAAAGTCAAAATAGTTGTGGCAGAATCAAAAATTTCGTAGTGCAATATTATTGACTATTAATGATGTTCGTTTCTTTATTTTTCCGTATTTTATATTATTTTCCTAAATAAGTTTACCATAATCCGTTTTTGTGTGGACAAAATTCAGAGAGATGAACACAATAATTCATTTATGTCTAGTACCGAAAGTGAGTACCTACTACTTAAAATCTGTAAAATATACTTTAGAACCAATTTGGAACTTACATTTCATTTCTTAACTCGCCATGCTCTAATAAACATGCCAAACATTTTTTCAAGTCGATTCAATCAACTGGGTGCGTCTTGTTATACCCTACTGTTTATTTAAATATTCCATAAGTTGAAGTTGCGAAAGTTCGTGACAAAGTAAAAAAAATCACCACTTCTACTGAAATCTATCAATTTTGTTTAGGTTTTCTTATTTTACCATTCGTTTTCGTAAAATCTTTTCAGTGTGGTTAGATCATCCAAAAATAAATTTTCTGTCGAGAAAGAATTGCACAAAAAAAGAAACATCTTCACTATTACATAACATACAGTTTTTAAAATAGCGAAAGACCATTGTCATCACACATATCACTTCTGAAAAGCAATTAAACTCAAAATAAGCTACAAAATTATTACTTTATATATACTTTATTATAGAGAACTTTAAAAGGATACTCGGATACTTGCGCATGCGTATGTTGGGTAGATGTCAGATAGGCACAAGCACAAGATTGACAGGTTCTAATGGTGAATTTCCATGCAGCTGAATTTCAATACTTTTATGTGAATTGTGTGATTATTATTTATTCCAGTAAATTGCATATCAGTAAAATAAAAATTATATAATAAGTCGAAAATTCAACCAATAAAGCTGCTTGCGAACAGTGATTCTGTAAATTTGAATGATAATGTTGTTTTATTCATTTCATGCTCGTGCGTAATACTTGAAACTTCTGTTCATGAAAATTCACACTAACAAGAAAACCGACGGTGGCGGTTCACGAAGTATCGCGGAATTTTTGGAATATAGACCGCGATCAAGCAAGCGAATGTCCAGCGTTTTAGTCTACAGTTTTACAGGTATGAGTCGGCATACCAGGGTTTTTAGGCATCTCAATTTTGGGGATGCGAAAATTAGCCTTCCAAAGCTTAGATTTTTTTAGGGGACAGTAAAATGGTGTTCCAAAGTCGAAAATTATTATAATAATATTGAACTCTTTATTTATAAGATATTTTTGCCGATATAATTTAAGTTTGTCGTCTTTTCGAAAACATAGTTCAAACTTTTTTTTACAGTCAATTTTGAAAAGAGTTCGGTTTTTGTTTCTTGACGCTAATTATTTCTGATGAAAATTACCGTAATAGGTAGGCATTTCATTATTTTGAAAACAGCTCAAAAGATTTTTGGTTTCTGTAATTCCGACTTGGATGAAATTCTGAATTGAAAGTCAAAATTCTGACTTAGATCTTAGAATTTTGAAATCATGAGATCAAAAAAATCGGCGACTAGTTTTAGAAATACAGGGAGTCAGAGATGAAAAGTGAATTATGCTCAGCATAGCATGAAGGCTGCTTAGAATGTTCTAATCAAACCGACGAAAAACTAAGAATAGAACGTTTGGCATATACAGTCAAAAAAGTCTGCGATAGTAAATATCTAAGTTTTATTGGCATTTATTCAATGAACTGATTTTGGAATTTGGGCTTGATTGGAAAATGTCACCTATTTTGTAAAAACCCTAAATTTCACAGAAATCATAAAATATTCCTCCATCTAATCTATAAACTAATTTAGCTTAGCAATCAAAAAAACATTCATCGTTATTTCGTAATATTTTCAAAGGATCAGCTGTTCTTGAACTCTTGATTTGTGGCAACTAATAAATAAATTTCGCGGTAACACTGTTCCATTGATTCTTGAGTGAATTAGAAATAATGACCGTAAAGCGGATAACTCAATATCATATAATATTCAAGTATACTGTACGGATCAGAAAATTGATTATCGGTGGTTAGCAATTATTTGAAACACCTTATCTTTTTCAAAATATATTAAGTAAATAGTGAATCATGATAACAGCTTTACCTGTAGCTGTATACAACAAATCTATGACAAATTTCATCAATTTTACGACACCTTAATCCAAGAGCGAACCGAAATTTCCCAACATCTGGCCCACACATTTTTATCCTCGCTGCAATAGGTAACCAAGGAATTTGTCGGTTTTTCCTAATTGACAGAGGATGTTCACCTTCCAGTTAGTTAGTTCATTTACAAAATAGATTAAGTTATACGTACCTAATTCGACACCTTTGGGAATTTTTAGTTGATTTTCCTACCTCTGATCATCCTCGATTTGATTGTACTTGAAATTTACGGTCAGTTTAGCAAATATTGAATTTGGCGGTAATAATTCTTGACGACAATCAATGATGACAAAATCATCTTGTTTAAAGTATAAAGTAAATATGTATTATATTATTCAGTGTTAAAAAATGTTCGTGTTTCAAATGGGTAGAGGCTTTATGTTTTTCGCCACCTTGTCGCGTGTGCCTGTTTCATTTTTATGTCTTCGCGTATTGTTTAGTTTTCATGTGTGCGTACGGTGTTTGATTGGTGAAGGCACTATAGTTTGTCCAGAACTAAAAAAGACGAAGGCTACACCCTCAATATTTGGATTGCGTTTCTTCGTAATAATTGTACATTCAATACGTCAGAAGGTACCTCTAAACTTGGTACCTAAGTGTGCCGTATACCTATCAACGAACTGAAAGGAAACAGATAATAAAAATTGTCTGCAATGGTGATAAATTGAAAGATATTCGAGTTTTTTAACAATTCAAGTTGTACAAGAAGAGGACAAAGTAAAACTTAAAGAAGTAAAAAAAAATTAAATAATTTTACAATGTTTCAGAAAATATCGAGTATCATCGGATTCTCGATTATATACTTTTTGGGGTAGTTTTTAATTTATGGATTTTGTTGGTATTTTTCACTGATGTTGGTAGTTTGTATAGCTAGAGTCCAAAGTAGAAAACGAATCTTTGTGTATGGCTCTTTCTAAAAAGTGGAATTTTCATTTGCATATTTTCGGTCGATCTTGTTGTTTCGTGAGTAAACGGTCTATATTTACTTGTTTATTGAGAATATTATTATTATTATTATTATTATTATCCCTACGGAAGACTGATAGCTATAAAACTGTCTAAGGATCTAACGTTTAATATTGTGGTTTCTCTTGGCATTGAATTTTGTGTTATCTGTAAGCAATGGAGAGTACCTTCATGACAGCCAACCTTTAAAAGATATGAAACATAACTTCCATTGTGTAGAGTTTTCCATTTCCAGCACACTGTAAAAACATTTCGCGTCACGATCTTAGATATCACGAAAAACCCTTTTCTGGTATATAATTTGACATTTTGCTGTTGGCAACACTGATTTTATGAATTTTGCAGTTGTTTTGTAAGTTTTTTGTATTTGGTTTCCTTTTTAAAAAAATAGAAACGTATAAAGTTTATTTGATTTTATTCAAAAATGAAATCTTTTCATGAGCATTGTAAAAGATTTACTGAGAACTCTGGTCCTATGCGCCTGCTACATCCGAAAATCTTAATAGAGAAATAGGATGTTGATAATTGAAAAGGAACCAAGCGCCAAATTGCGAGAACTGAGTAAAATGATCAGAGTCGCATGGTTCTTTTTCGATTATCATCATCCAATTATTATCCAGCCGATTCTGAAAAGTGATGAAGAACATGAAAACAAATATGATTGGAATCATCATTCTCTGATGTGTGGGAGTGAGTGTCAAGGCATACATTTGAAGAAGGCACTGAAAGTAATGTTATTCTGATGGACAAGTTTTCATTTGATAACCTGATGAAGACTGAAAACCAATTGAAATATTTCATCGTTCTCACAATATCACAATTTGAGACCTTATATAAATTTTAGATGTGACTGTGTTGGACAGGGTAATAAGAACAAGACTGTTTATGTTCAACTTTGGGTTTGGTTTAGAAGAGCATTTACTTTAGACGATCTTTTTTATTCTTGTGGTAAAGTCGATAGTGAATTGAGTAACTGATGTCAACTACCAAAATCTCTATTAAGAATTCCAATCACTCATGTTAGCGAAACGTCGAGTCTACTCATATGAACGTCGGCCTAACAACCTGAAGAGTCATCATGTAAGTGCCACTTTGTTTCAAAAACACAAACAAAAACAAATAACATAACACTAGTAATTATTGATGCTACAGAAATTTCCTTACAAATACCCTCTAATTTTCATCAACAGGGTAATACCTTTTCTAGTTGCCCATAAAATTTTTAGGCAGCATATGTCCAAGTGCTTCAATAACTTATGCTAGTGAAGGATATAAGGGTGTAATTTCTAAGTGGTTGAAAATTGTGACTTGAAATCCCTTTTACAAGAAGATGATGTTATGGCTGATGAAGGATTTTTGGTAGAAGACTTAACAAAATGAGTTGAGAGACAAATTATATACTCCTCTTCTCAAGAATCATAGACGACAGACTGCTGGAGAAGAGCTCACCACGAAGAAAATTGCTAAATGAGTCGAATAAAGTGTTGAAGCATTCTTTCAAATAATTACACATGCTGTTTTTTGTAACATATGAATTATTTTCGCAGAAGTGTGTCACTACTTGGTTGATTTTGAGGATTGTTAGGTTTTTTGAGAGATTATACCTGTTTTTTATAATTTTTTATAATGTTTACCGTTCATCACCTTGACAAAAATATACAAAAAAACGAAATTTCACTTATTTCTAACTTGACATAAAGGTATGTAACTACGAAGAATAAGTATAAATAAATAGCTTGAGATCGCAGCTAGTCGACATTCCTTCTATTTCTACTTTTTTAATATTGTTGATTGAAATTCCTATAAAGTTACAGATGAGACAGTCGACTTCTCGCATAAACCTATTGTTAGTCTTGAAAAGATCATTATTCCTAGTAAAATAGGGTCAATTTATTAAAAAATTATCATTTGAAAATCTTTGGAGCCTATTGGCTGAATTCTGTTGTATTATGCCAAAGAACCAATCAGCATTCAAATAATTTTGTAAATTGACCTTTATTCAAAACAAGACTTCATGTAATAGATGTTTACGATTAATAGAGATATTGCAGTTCATAACGTCAAGCAGTAATGAAGTTGTCCTTATTTTGACATGTACACAAGCACTATAGTGAAGTAGTATGGTGTTAGAGCGTTTGCTTCACACCTAGGCGGTACGGGTTCGATCCCCACCGCCTGCTACTGATCTAAAGTGGTTCAAAATCCACTTTTTCATAAGCTGTAGGTCCCGAATCTCCCTTGCTCGCACAAGCTCTGCTTTTGAGGGGTTGACCTAGGTGATTCGTAAAAACAAATAATGCAATTTTTTTTTTACTAGGCGAAACCAGAAAAAGAAAAACTTTATTAAATTTCGGCCTGTCTTTACTAGTGGACAATTAAGGCAAGAATTGAAGTTTCTTTATTTTCACTTCGTGCAAGATAGTGGATACGATAACTCATGACTGATAATTAATAATATTTGCATCACAAATCGATATCAAAGCTCCCTTTTGACCATTCTATCATCACATACCTCATTGTGAAATAAATTATTCAGAAAGGAAAATCTGAGAAACTAGATGTGTTTTAGGTTATGAATAATGAATGCCTGTGTAAATAAGGGACAAACAGACAAAACTGCAAAAAAATTCTGTTTTTATTCACAGAATAATGCCAGTACAATAATGTAATAATCAATTTATAAAAATATTCAAAATTTAATAACAATAATAACCTAAAAAACAACTGTAAACAGCTAAATGTCAAATTATATGCCAGAAAAGGTTTTTTCATGATATCTAAGAATTGAGACATTCGTGACAAGAATTTTTTTTAAAGTATACTGGAACACAACAATACAATATATCTTATTACCGATTCTGCAACATTTTTAAGGAAAAGTAAATCTCTGAGATTGATAAATTTGAGCATTAGAATTCTTATTCTTTTTGTAACATGAGGAATGTGTTCGTCCCATCACAGATGTTGATCAATTAGACGTGGTTTTTATTATTGTCGGGAAATTACATGGATTGGTTTTGATTCAAGTTGGTTTGTATATACTGAGCGTATTATCACGAGGTTGATGGCATGAATTTAGAGAAAATGTCATGAATTTTGTCTTTTCCACATTAAAACTCAGCAGGTTATTATTGAACCAAATGTGCAGTTTTTGTAAATCTGTTTCTGTCCTATGTAAATGTCATGCCATCTTTCACCTTTGAATATAAGAGCAGTGTCATTGGCGTAAAAAACCATGTGACTATTGGGGTTTTTTATTTGAGACATAGAGTTGATATACACGAGAAATAGAATTGGGTCCAGGACTGTTCCCTGTGGCACACCCATATATATATTCAGTGGTTTACTCAGTTTTTCTCCAAGTTTTACTATTTGAATACGTTGGGACAAATAGTGCTGTATCAGTTTCAATGCATGACCTCGGATTCCATATCCAAAGAGTTTATTGAGCAAAACATCATGAAAAATCCAATCGAATGCTTTTGCTAAATCAATAAAGACCGCTAGACATTTTCATGATTCATCTAAGGCATTAACTGTTTATTCCATGAAATCTCACACGGTATTTCTGTTTTGGAGTTGTTTATGAATCCGAAATGTCGTCCTGTTTTCATATGATGTTTGTGAGGAACTCAATGAGTCTTTTTTCAAACGACTGTTTAAAATTTTTAGGGAAGTTATTGATCACTGAGATAGGGCGATAGTTACCTATTTCATTTCTCTTTCCGGCTTTGAAAATTGAAGTTACTCTGGATTATTTCCGCTAATGCGGTATATTTCCATTTTTGAAACATAAATTAATTATATGAGATTGCGGTTTCTGTTTATTTGGAGATGTATGATTTTGATAAAAGATTATATTATTCCGTCTGGACTCGGTGCACAGTTTGTCTTGAGTTTTGAAATTAAGATGGTTTTTCATTTTCATACACAGGTTCTATTAGAAACAATGTATCTGTCACTGAATTTTCTTTCAGAAAGTTATGAGGTAAGTTGCATACCTTTATTTTTTTGATATATTCAACCCAACATTTGCGAAATACTCATTAAATGAATTTTATTTTTCTTCATTACTCCCTATACATATATCGATATATATTATCAATAATAGTTACTAGTATGTTCTGAATGGTTCAGAGTCGATTCAGTATTAGAGATAATTTCTGTTTGCTTCATCAAGTTTGTTTTCATAATATTGGTTTTTCTTTGTTTGATAATATAAATCAGTTTGTTTCTATATTGTTTGTGGATTGTATTCTTTTTCGAGATCTTTTGAGTATTTACTCAAAAGTTTTCTTTCAGATTGTCCCTGGTTTTGACAGAGCTTATCAGACTTACTGTAATCCATGGTTTTAATTTATTATTTCTTTTACTGTTTGATGTAATAATTTCAGTTGCTTCGATTTTTTTTAGAATATTAAAGCATTTCATGATTTTTGAGTGTCATTGCATTTCAAGGTGTTATTCCACTGTTCCTTTTCCAAAATATTTTTTAATTTATCATACCTGATTTTTTCATATATTTTAATTGGATTTTCTGTTGAGATTACGTTGTGAAGCGTGGATAGTTGAATGTGGGTTTTATAGTGATCTGTCGTGTCGCTATGTATAACAGATGATTCAATATCAATTTTATTACGGAACGAATTATTTTGTTTCACATAAATATGGTCGATAATAGATCTGGTTTCTCTAGTTACTCTTGTAGGTTCATCAATGCATGACCATTTTCGACCATTATGTTATGATGATGATTGGTATCATGGGAGTCTAGATACAGAGTCTGTATCTAATAGATTTATGATTATATCACCAAACAATAGTTCTATTGCCTGTTCACTATAACTCGAGAATGAATTCTCAAGCTCACTTAGGTTCCTAAGTCCTAAGATTAATTGAAGTTGGTCGATATGAGGCAGTGATGCCAACATTAGAGTTATTACCTAGATTATTTTTGTCAAAGGTCATTCTCAACAAATTTTTTTCAGAAAATGTAAGCATTTGTGCATCTTCATCTATGGAGTTTTTCACGTAAACCACGAGACCATTATTTTGATTCGTTTTCGACTCATTATAATAGTTTGTATAATTTGGTATTACGAAATCACTTACTGATTTTATCTTCCGTGTTTTCGAGAGCACAATAATATCCAACTTTTCGAACTCTTCCTGTAGATAAACGAGTAATTCATCAAAATGTTTTTTTATACTCCGTAAATTGAAATGAATCACTCCTATTTCACCCCTTCTCCCGATATTTCCCCTCTTGAAGTAATCGTGAAGATTTTATTACTTCTTCATAATTGTCCAGCGAGTTTAAAATTTCTAACATTATGGAACAAGTTAAATTATTAATGTAGTAGATATACTGTGTGGTAGTATAAATATTAATTTTTGTACCATTAAATTTTATAATATAATAATTTAAATATATGATATAGCAAAATATATAACACTCATAAATTTTTGCAATTCATTATTATATTAAAAAATGAAGAAAGATAAAGAGAAAGAGTATTGGAAATGTTTTCACAATATTTTGTTAATGTCCTCTCTAGATTGTACAACATAGACTTTGTTTTCTTTGCTGATATAAATTCTTCCGGAATCTGTCCAAACATCATTCATTCCTGCTTTTTCAATAGCGATAGCTATAGAAGTTTCACCCTGTAACTGGTAAGATTTTATCTGACAACTATTCAGTACCTTTCAGCATTTTCTTTCTACTGCAGATTTTATTTTTCAGGTCATAATTTTTCAGTTTGAGAAAAATACCTCTTGCTTTTTCTTCCTTCTTTTTATCTGCTCTGTAGCACATCTCAATATCTTCATGCGATAGTTCGAGGATCATTTTTGAAATCAAAAATGAAATGAAGTCTTCTCTGGTTCATTCATTCGATTTTTCCTCAAAGTTGAAAACTCTCAAGTTGAATCTTCTAGTTGATTGGTCCATTTGATCCAACTGTTTTTCAAATGAAACTTTTTCAGAAGACATATTATCTACCTTTGTTGGGAGTTGGTCAATTTTGTAATCATAATCTTTTTTTATACTCGAGAAATCGCTTTGAAGAACGGTGACGGTTTCTTCTAGTTCTTTTAAAAAAAATTGTTTTTTCCGTTAACCAGCTGTCATCCCCCTACGAACGACAGCCCTCAGAAGTCGAAACTTGTGCGAGCTAAGGATTAACGAGGTCTTACCCTTTAACGTGCGATTCTTAGCTAGTTATGAAAACTATTTTTCAAAAATAATTGCTACCGCTTCCGAGAAATTGTTTACTATAGGTTTTAGGAAAGTCTCACCTGGTTATTGCTTGGTTCACTGCTGATGTTATTTCATCTCTCATTTCCCGTGTTAGTACCATACTTCAAACAGTTTTTCGGTCAGTCAATATGATTGGAAATCACTATATGTTTAAATTGGCAAATTTTCAGTAATTTTACAATGTACTTCATTTGTTAGAAGGCTTTATTTGAGGAGCAGACTTGGCACGTAACATCTGGGGAAGGTGGTTAGGTGGAAGTAAACTATAACGTTGTTTCGGGAACAAGCCATTGTCTCCCTTTAAAATATGCTTTGAAAATGTCACTTTTTTCCCCTCAGGGCATTTTTCTACTTTTACCCGATCACGAGATTTCTGTGGCTAGAAAATTCCTAAGAATGTCACTTTTTGTCCCTATAGGGACTTTTTTCTACTTTCACCTCGCTCACGAGACTTCTCGAGTTGCGACAACTAAGAAGAAGAAGAAGCCAAATTTGCAGCCTTTGAAGTCATGCAGGAGATGGAATCCTTAAAAAAAAAATATGTTTCAAATAATGGACAAAACTCGAGGACTATGTTCCTTCACCTCATCGATGATTAATTGTTTTACTAGTACTGACGTTTGTCTACAAGGTTACTAGGCAAATAGTTTTCAAATTCAACATGTATCATGGACAATTATTAGCTATATATTGGTGTTCAGAAGCAAGTACCTCAAAATCCTCTCTCTTTTATTACTGCCCTCCGCTTCGCGATTGAAAAATACTCGGGTCGGAAATGAATTAAATCCGTCATTTCCTTCCATTCATGAACAAATGGTATCCAATTATTATTTCCAATACGTTAAGGAACTGCGAGAAGTGGTACACAAATTTCAACCGACTCATTTATCGCAAGTAACCAAATGAGAAATATTATGATTGATGTTTTTGAATAGATTTTTGAATTTCTAAACAATGATTTCCAAAAATTTCACTGAATGCATTATAATCCAAAAAATTGCTATATTGATAAATACATGATAGAGAGCTGTAGTGCTATTGTTCAATTTGGTTCAGTTCAATGAAACTCTAAAATTGAACTGAAAATTTATTTAATCCCCCCTATTTGCGAAACCAAGAACGTATCCGCAATAACATCCTCAAATTAAATATTCTTTTCCGGTCGTTTTCATCCCATTATCAATTTGCACAAAGACTGCGGTTTTCTCTTCCATTGACTGCTTACAAAGAGAAACAAAAAGGCCCCGCATGAAGTACGTACTGATAATCTGTTACGCTATTGTTCCTCAGTCTATCAAAGGATATTGATTATTGATTTTGATATAATTGGTTATTGGTGTCTACAGCATGTCTTGAAATGAGGCTCTTGAAAAGTACGTGAGAACGCAAAAATGCTGATGGTTATCGTGTTTTCTTTTATAACGGATCAAATATTGATGTAGATAAAGCCATACCTGCGGGTGCGTTTCACGAAATTATTCGAGAAATCCATTGTTGTGTTCATAATAATATATACCCAATCCTCTCTGTATTTGTTATGAAGAAATGTTGATTAGTTAAACTACTACAACATACAAATCATCATTTGATTATCATAAAAAATCTAAAAAAAAGAAACGAAGAAAGCATAAAGAAAATGTAGACAGTTTTTCAGTTAATCAAATATTTTCGTCTATGCTGGTTGACATTTTTTGATACCTAAGTAACTCATGTACGTTTGGTATTGGATTGAAGACGATATCGACGGTATCTAGGAAACATGACACCTGAAATAAAAAATATATTTTTCTTTGAAATTCTGAGTTATAAATTGTAATTTTAAACTTCCGAGTTATAACTCAGAATTTTACATCAAAATTCCAAGATATAACTTGGAATTTTGGAGAAAAATTCAGAGATATAAGTTAGAATTTTAAATTTCAAAATTCCGGGTTACAACTTGGAATTTTTAATTTAAAATTTACAACTTATATCTCGGAATTTTAAACTTCCGAATTACAAATCGGAATTTTACTTAAAAAATCCGATTTATAACTCAGAAGTTTAAAATTTTGAGATAAGACTCGGAATTTCAGAGAAAAATATTTTTTAATTTAAGGTGTCCCTTCCAATTCAAATGAAATGTAATATTTTCAAACATTACATGAATGAACTACACCAATGGGCTGAATAGGCATCAAAAACAAATTTTAAAACTACTTACTGATCATTGATAGCTATTTTTATGACGTAGGTAATAGTTCTATATGCAGGGATAGTCACGTAACCCGATTATTTTTCGATGTTCCCGTGCAAATAAAATTCCGAAAATAATTCACAATGTTTTTGAAAACCATCAACCGATAAGAGATTCTTGACCACACTTTATAACTTCTGATATAATTCATTTCACTTCTGAAGGCATCATTAATTCATGTTCTTGCTTAACAACCGATAAGTAGGTAGATTTTTCAATTTTGAATGTCAATCAATAAAAATGTATCAAAGGTGATAAAGCTGCTTAGATTTTTTTTACAACCTAGTGAGGTGAAAATTATGATTTTTCTACGTTCATGCAAGAGACAAAACTAGATTTCGTGAAAAACTGGTTCTTTTTTGTAGCACTAGGCAATAACAATTTTTATTGCCCTCATCTGCCATTCTACTACAGCGTTTTGTGATCATACACATCCAAAAGGAAGTCATTATTCAGTCCATTTTCTGTTAGATTCTATTATGTTTCAAACAATTGCATAATATTTCGAATTTTGTTCATTACATACTGGATTTCGAAATTTCTAGAAAAAACATTTTATCTGAAATAAAAATACTTATTTGTTATTTTTTTAATATCAGTTGAATTACAAAATATATTTATAAGTTAAGATTAATATAGTGTCGCCCTTGAATAAATTCTAGTATGATTAATAAACTATATACAGGGCTATTCAAATTCATTTCTGTACATGGGGATCTCGTAAACGATAAGAGATAGAGTGTAGGTTAAATCGTGGCAAAGTTGCGTTTTTGTATTTTTATTTAACTCAGTCAACCAATTTCCAGGGCCGTAATTTAAAAGGGAATAATTCACCCAATTATAATAAAATATTACCGAAACTACCCGAAATATAAAATTAAATTTAATTTCTCAATATGAAGTGAACGTCGACGATCCAAAAACTACAATAAAAAATACAGGTCCGTATTTAAAAATTTAAAGGTGGGGGTGGCCCAAGTCAGATGACACCCTGTATAAAAGAATCATGGACATATTCTGATAGCCCACATCAAGTGCCAATAGCAAAATGTGGACAGATTTTCAATATGTCTGCGAATAAAGAAGATACAGGTAAAAAATTAATTTGGGATTTTTTGGGGTTTCCTGTATATCTCCAGAACCAAAACAGCTAAATTTGTTTTTTTTACATCATTGAATAGGTCTATAAATTACGCAACTTTGCCACAATTTAACCGACACTCTATATCTCTTATATCTTATATCTCATATGTACAGAAACGAATTTGAATAGCCTTGTATATTTTTTGGAATTGCAATTCATTAATATTCCAAAAACGTAACGATAATAATCATACATTATTATATCATCCCTAAATTTAAAGTGTTGAAATTTAGATCCGCACTCTTGTACAAACTAAGTACCTACTAATTCTTTCCTCTATACTTCATCTACTTGTTTTTTAGAATACCTCCTACTACGAATGTACCTTATATATCTATATTTCAGTCATACATTTGGGTCATCATCAAAGACAAGGGAAATATATCCACTTATGAGAACAAGGATACTAAGGCAAAATATCGAATAAACTTCACTTTGTTACGATAATTTTAATATATAAGAAAATAGTTGGTAATATGGCTAAGGTGTATAAGAACATCGTCAATGATTTCGGTATTTTCTTCGACTTGAATTTATCCAAAAATGCGATTGATATACGGAGTGAGAAATTAATTACGAAATATAACAGAGATATAGATATCATTCAGTTCAGAGATGAAGTTCTTCAGTTTGTTACACTTCTGAAATAAGTGAATATAACAGATCTATCAGACATTTATGAACTCCTCATTGATGGCTTACAATCTTACAAACCGTTTCCTTTTTTTTGACTATACCCATAAACAGAGCTATTCAAGCTCGAGTCTATGCATGGGAAACTCGGTAACGGAAAAAGATATACGGTTAGGTAATTGGAGGCAAAGTTGCGTATTTCAGAGGTCAATTACGTGAAACAAAAAATCTGTTCTAGATTCTTTGGTTCTGGAATTATACAGAAAAAATCGAAATTTTCTAAATTCTTCTTTTGTCTATATCTTTTTATTTTGTGAAGATTTTCTAAAACTCTTGTCACTTTGCCGTGGCCACTTTTTGTAGAATATCCAAATTTGTGAATAAAACCTTATTTTTTTTTAAAATATGGACCAATATTTTTTATTGTAATTTTTCAAATTCCAAGAGCCGTGTTTCATATTGGCGTAGTATTTTCATCTGAACTACAGTGAGTTTCGGAAGTAGTGAACTATTAGCAGTAAAATATTAACATTTTTTAAGTCAATAACAGCTCTAATTGAAAAATATCAGAAGATGAAAATTTAATCAATGACAAATAAAATTGACGTTTTTTAGTTACAGCTGATATAGAATTAAAAAAATAAAAAAATTATTAGAAATTGTTCGAAGTTACCAAAATACTCTGTAGTTCAGATGAAAATACTACGCCAATATGAACCGTTTCCCTCAGCATTTGAAAAAATGCAATAAAAAATACAGATCCGCATTCGAAAATAAAAAGTTGAGGGTGGCCCGGCTTATACGAAACTTTGTATATAATTTTAATTTTCATATTTGGAGAGTCTACAAAAACTTGCTAGGCGAAGTGCCAAAAGTTTTAAGAAATCTATACAAAATGAAAAGATATAGGCAAAAGTAGAATTTCGAAATTTGATTTTTTCTCTATAACTCTAGAACTAAAGAAGCTAAATCAGATTTGTTTGTTTCACGTAACTTACCTTTAAAATACGCAAATACAAATGCTTTGTCGATTTTCTTTATCGATTCTAAATTAGCCAAAGGAATTGATTATAATAATTGTATGATAGACAAATTTGCCAAATCCAAAGCCAGACAAGTTCTTTTGTGAATTATTCACATAATTAAATGTTTTCATATTAATTTTCATATATTTGTTATCACTACTATCATCCAAAGAAAATTTTATTCATTTTGTTATTTTGATTTTACAGCCTGATGTTTTTTATTTCCTTGTACTCCTATCGTTGTACCCAAACACGCTGTTATATTTTTCAAATAGTTTCATTTGATATAATCTCCAGTTATACTAGTCGTACTTCCTTCCTTTTATTATAAAACATAAATGAAAATGTAGTGTATCTATCTCACTTCATTCTCACGCACTGAAGACCTTATAGGTAGAGGTGCTTGTGAAGCTGCACAGCCTGTACGACCCTCCTATAATTTACAATCTACTTCCTTGTTTGTACCTTGTTGAAGTCTACATTTGAACCAATTGTGAAATATCAGGGAAATGCGTGACCTGAATCTATTAAAAAAAATTGCTTATGGCATTTATATACCCCAAACATTTTATAAAGAAGGGGCCCCGCCACTGGTCATCAATTGCTTTTGTCTATATTTAATGACGTTGTTGGATCATTCACCCTATCAAGAGAATATTGGGCATCTGACATTTCGAATGCCATTCAATATTTTCTATCAACGTCCGCAGAAGAACAAAATAATCCTCTAAATCCCTTGGTTCCTGCTGCAAAGCCCAGTCAATTCATTAACGAGTTTAGCAGATTCTAAAATGTGTAGCACTGGGTCCCGAATTTTCCCGCAAGCCTCTGTCCTACGTAGGTGGTCTTTGATATTTCTTTCCCGCAAAACATGATATCATGTCTTACATGACAACTTGGCTAGAAGTAAATTGTCTCAATAACACGCCCTGCTAAGTATTTGTGATTCAGTTATAGCATGTTGTGTCTTCAGTATACAGTGTACAGCTAAATTATGAAGCGAATTCAGATTTTTCGATCTTGTCTTTAAAGGGACAGAAAAGTCAAAAAAATTTCAGTTATTTTATTATCGTACGTGCTTATGGTCCTATATTTTTTATTTTTTACATATTTTTCCGATTTTATGTTTGCGAATTTCACAACTTTTTTTGAGAAGAAGAGTGTCTACCAGTCTTTCACGAGACTCTCGAGATTCGATTTCGAGACGAGATCGAGACGAGATTGGTTTTTTCTAGAACGAGATCGAGAAAAACACTTCAAGATTTTTCGAGATCGAGAAATTGTTTCGAGATTTCTTGATCTCGAAAAAATATATGTGCTGCAATATATCATTATATTTTCATTAGATTTAAACAATAATTTTAAAGTCTTGTACAATGCTATTTTATATTTCTGTATTACAATGTTATAATAATTAGTATTACTTTAAAAATTAATTGATAGGACACTATTCGGTTAGTCTGGCCTTTCAGGGCAAAGAAATTCCATAAAGGGAAAGGGCCAGAAATTCAACTTTATTTCTATTGTATTCTTTAAATATGTTAGTCCAAGCTTATTACCATATTAGTTCTAAGGATATTCTCATGGCAGCACCATTTTTGCATAAATTTCACTATGCAGTACTGCGACCCCTACTACTGAGATAAAATAATTTGATAATGTTCTGTAGTGGTGGCATCTAGTACGTGTAAATTCATCATGATTGATAAATATAGAGGAAATACAAGCTTCCAATTTACACTAAAAATATATACTTGTAAAGTCACGTACAATTATTGTTTCGACACACAGTGTCATCATCTGAGCTGAAAAATTTATACAGGTCCTTGTATTTAAGAAGGTTACATTTTATCGTTAGTTATAGTTTATAACACAGCTCAGATGATGACACTGTGTGTTGAATCAATTGTAAGCGTGACTATACAAGTATACGTTTTTAGTGTAAATTGGAAGCTTCTATTTCCTCTAGATTTATCAGTCATAATTTGAGTAATATCGATAATTTTTTTTCAACAGACGACTGTTTCGATTATAAAAAATGAGTTTGTTGCTGGTGCTGGTACATTCTTCTCTTCACGGACAAAGAAACAATTTTAAACTTTCACCTTTCGTACCTTCAGGGAGACAAGAAGGTATATTTTTCATGTTATTGTTTTGCCATCGGTTTTTAATATGTTAGATGCCAGCAAGTGTTTGAAAATTGGATAGCAAATTTTGAACAGGAATCTTAGACGAATATGCAAACAAAGCAAAATACCCAATAAAAAAACATGGACATTTTTTTTCCGATCTTTTGACGTTAATTATAGTTTATTTGGCGAGAGGTATGCAATTTTGTTCATTCCGGAAAACCTATATATATATATATATATATATATATATATATATATATATATATATATATATATATATATATATATATATATATATATATATATATATATATATATATATATATAAGATCTCGGATGTCACGCAGGTAGCTATAGCTGCCTCCGTGGCGACGTCGTTTCTTGCCTTGTAAACACGAGGTGTTCCGACTGAAGCCACAAATGTGCGGTTGGCTTCCTGTTTGTTGACTCCGTTCATTTGTTGTTTCACCTGCAATCAAGTGTTGCACATCCTTACACTTGCTTTCACCGTACTGATGAGATCCTTAAGATCGAAACACGTGTCTACGGTTGCATTTTCACTAGAGGGCTTAGTCCAATAAAATGTTCCTTCTATATATATATATATATATATATATATATATATATATATATATATATATATATAAAGTGAATAGAGTCACAAGTTACTATTCATATATATATATATATATATATATATATATATATATATATATATATATATATATGAAAACTAAAAGTTCGGGTTGAACCGCGTTTCGGCTCCGATTTTGGAGCCATTTTCAAGAACTGAACTGAGTTGGCGCTAGATGAGCTGTGTGCGGGAACTTGGTTGGCGCTAAGTGAACTATGTGCGGGAACTGGGTTGGTGGGAAATGAGTTGATGCGTGCAATGAGAGGCTTCCAGGTATTGGGAAGTCTACGTCCGTCGTCGCGAGTGTTGAGGCAATTGGGGCGCTTCTCTATCTCGAGGGCTTCTCGGATGATCCTGGTTTGCAGAGTTTTCTCGGTGGAAATTGTTTTTGTGTTTTTGAAGTCTATTTTGTGACCTGTGTCTTCTCGATGTTTATAAAGTGCGGAAGTGGAAGATGCCTGACGCACAGCAAGTTCGTGTTCGTAGACTCTGGAAGTTACTCGTCTGTTAGTCTGGCCAATATAACTTCTCGGGCAGTCTGAACATGGTATTTCATATATACCTTGAGAATCGTTTGGTATTGTGTCCTTGGGAGATCTGAGAAATATGGATATTTGGTTGTTGGCCGTGAATATTGTTTTTATCTCGTGTTTTCTCAAGATATTACTGATTTTGTCTGTCACACCTTTGATGTATGGTAGGAAAGCTTTGTGTGGCTGGATACTCTCTAGTGGATCATTTGTTTTTGGAGGACGGGTCAGTTGATGGCGGATAGACTTGTCGATTAGCGAATTGTTGTAACCATTCTGAAGTAAGGCTGATTTCAGTTTGTCCAGCTCTTGTGGTCTATTCTGGTTGTCGGTAAGCTGAATTGATCTGTTTATCAGGGAGTTCAATACGGAGTTTGTTTGTGCTGGATGGTGATGAGAGTTTGCGTGTAGGTATCGGTTGGTGTGGGTCTGTTTCCTGTGTACTGTGTGGGTGAAAGAGTTATTGGATTTCGTAATGAGAACGTCCAGGAAAGCTAGGGAGTTGTTCATTTCGGTCTCCATTGTAAATTTCATGTTGGGATGGATATCGTTTAGGTGATCTAAGAACGTGTTTAAGATTTCGTAACCATGAGGCCATATGATGAAAATGTCGTCAACGTATCTGAACCAGCAAGTAGGCTTGTGGTCAAATGCTTCTACAGCCCTGGTTTCGAAGTCTTCCATGAAAAGGTTTGCAAGGACTGGACAATTTTGTTTTTTTGAACAGAAAATTCTGCATATTTAGAATCTACGATGAATTTCAAGATAACTTTACTCAAAACATTCACAATTTTTTTATTTTTATTTTGGAAACAAAGAGAGTTAGGTCAAATATTGCCAGAATTTGCATGCATAAAACCTGAAGCTTCCCAAATATTTCGAAAGATTTCAAATTAATTATACGGAGTGCTCAGAAATTGGAGTCGATTCGGCTATCAAGAAAATCGTATAATTAAATTTTTCAAATGGTTATCTCATTTTTCTCAACTTCAATGGATTCTAAGCTGAAAAATAAGAGCAGTTTATGCTTACAACTCTATATCTTAATTAAACGGTTTTTGTAGAAACTTGGAAAAACAAAAACTTCCGTGTGGTTATTAGATATACATAACTGTAGGCTTTTTGGCAGAAACAAATGCTGAAGTGTCAACAAACAATATTTGCTATTAATTTGCGTTTAAGCACAGTGGAATTTTTTATCATGTCCCGTTTAGAATTTACTTTAATTGATTTTATATTCGGTTAGATCAAAGCACACTCATAACACCATCACGCAAATCATTCACAAACGAAAAACACCTTGCCACGTCCTCGTAAATTATTAACAAATTGACGTAATCTTATGCTTTAACGTCAAAGCATTTTGTCCTTGTCGATTCTTCAGAAAAAGCCTATACTGACAATTCAGATATCTCTAATAACTACACGGAAATTTAAATTTATCCTAGTTTCTACAAAAACCGTTTAATTACGTTATGAATAGAGGTTGTGATTTAAAAAAAATGTGTAACACAATTTTCGAAATAGTCGAATTTGGGGCCAATTTCTCAGCACCTCGTATAATTTCTCTGAACATTTTCCAGGTTTTATTTAAACAGATTTGGTCAATTTTTGGATTGACTCTCATCGTTTCCAAAAATTATCTCTTACATTTAAACAAATGATGTTTCGAATAGAGTTATATATAGAAATTCATTGCAGATTCTAAAAATGCAATAAAAAACAGGTTGATCCACTTGAAAAAACCAAATTGTGGTTCACTTCCGGTATAACCGGAAGTCTGGTCCACTTTCCGTATAACCCATATACATATCAACTCAGCTTATCGTGCTATACCCTGTACTAATAACTGACGATTGAGATTACCCATTCTTACCACACAATAGTTTTCTTCAATTTTTGTTAAATTTTCTTTGTTTAAATATCCTGGTTTTGAGAGAAACCACTATGAAGCTCATATGTAAGCAAGAGAGGTCCGTGGGATCCACAGCTCTGTAAGTGGATTCTTACCTCAATGAAAATGACGACAATTAAAAAGCAGAAATCTTAGCCGAGCTGATGCAGAAGGCTGATATTTTTGGGATCATTTCCAAGGGCTTATGATTCTCGAACCCAATAATCACTCACCCCACAGATGGAGGGAGAGACTCTTGACGTACAAATGAGAAAAAAAGCGGAAGATTTGCTGGTTGTGTCTTATGTCCTGAGATACAACCTCTGTTTTCCTAATTTGAACTCATAATTGTTCTTGTAAAGTTTCTTTCAAAATGTAAGTCCCCTTGATCGTTTACCCCTTGATATTCTTGTGGGGTCAACCATCTAGATGAGATCAAATTCGGTACCAAATGTGTGAGAACAGTCAAGAAACCATTTTTAATGTACAAAAAGAATTTGACTATATGTTCTCCATTCTGAGAATGACTGCTACTCGAATATAAAAAAGAGTTATATAAAATGTCGCCGAATTCATCAATCGAAAACCAAAAGTGGTAAAACCTGAATTGGATGCAAATATGAGCAATTTATTGAATGAAAGTGAACCCATGTGAGCATTCTTTCGAAACAAAAATTGTTTCACTTTCGAAGAGTTTGATCCATGGTTGATTTGCTCACTGTAAACGGAAATATAAGACCGACGGCACGAGGCACCTATTCTACTCGACCATGCAGAAACATGTACATGTTATCCCAACAAAAAGGGTGGAAGAATATTGGGAATATCGGAAACTTTGGACGGCGACACCTTTGTGTGAGAAAGTGAATCCTGCCACTTCATTCCCAGAAAAGGGGTAGTCACGCCTTCTGAAATCATATAGGGAACATGTTTTACATACATAATAGGGAAGGTGTTACAATATTACTTTTCTTATTTTGGGTGCCTTCATACCTTCAATATTGTAGAGAAAACGTGTAATCAGTAAATGAAACAATACTCGACCAATAATTTCATCTTCGTCTTCAATCAATAGTCTGATAAGACTATAATCGTATTTGTCAACTACGTTGCCCAGCATAAGAGTTTCTGTCTATGACTTTCTTACAAGAAAGAGCTTTTTTATCATTAAAGTTCCGATCGATACGACATATTTTATTGAAGAATCTGTTTCAGTGCATTCTTATCCATTTCCAAAATAGGAACATAAGCTTTTTCGAGTTATTCGCACAGAACTCGAAGAACTTCGTTCAACTATTCATACAATATTTTGATCTCGTAAAATTATCATCCCCATGAAACTAAATTAGTGCACGAGCTAAATGAGAATGATGACGACCGATGTTTACAATTCTGTAAAGAAATAAGCACGAAGTTGAATGACAACCATATATTACGATTCAGACGAATATAATCCTTTCCTGACTAGGACTGTGAACATACGCAATTTCTACTATTGAGGTGATAGGTACCAATCCTTACATATTTTGGGGTGTACATTCCCAACTCCCCTGATAAGTCGATGTTTCTGCTGGAATATTTGGTCTATTTTTTATAGTAGCTTATAGTAACGGATCGGAGTTGATTTGGAATCCATTAATCATACAAATTATTGAAATCGATAACAGTTTGAATAGAAATTTTTACATTTTCAAGAAAACGGTACACCTCCGTCCAATGTCCTATATATAGTCAGGGGATATGAAGAAGAGGTGTGATTATGGCCTGTTAGATTCCCTAATATCGGCCCTCTAGAATTTTTCTTTGGATTATTCAAAACGCCGGCGTGTACTATTTTGTAGTTTTAAGTTACGTTGTATAAAACCAGTTACTAACGGATATATATTATAACATAAAAGCTGCAAATAAATTATTATTATTATTATATCCCATACTCAACCCTTATGAATAAAAAATCTTTCAACTCGAATCGAGAGTGTATATAAGTTATTCTCTCCCAAAATGCTCAACAGTGTACCTAACTCATTTGAATCCAGGCATCATTATTTTATAATGGGGGGCATTTTGAATATTTAATGTGATAATTAATGTATAAATTGTAATTTATTATCGATTTCGTGTTATTCATTAATTGCCAGCAGGGTGCCTATGTGACGGGAATTTCAATATCTTTCCAATGATGTATAACTTGAACCATGTTTCTTATAGTAATTTTATAGACGCTATCATAGAAACTTGTCCTCCTCAAAAACAGAGTTAACGTTGTTATTTTTATCCTGCAAATTTTTTCCATGTAATTTGAACCTATTATATCTACGTATTAGTGATCAAGTGACCAGAAATAGCCAATCAGACAAACATTAAACTGACAATTTCCCTCATGTTATATAAACCAATGAAATGCCATAATTTTCTCATTTCGAACCAATGAGAACAGGACTTTTTGAAAACACTTCCTCCAGCCCGTGGTATTTTCAAAACGGTGTTTCGCTTCTAGCTTATTTATACATTTCCAAAGTTACGACAATCACGGTAAATATAGAAACGTCAGTTTGACGGTTCAACTCTTCAACTGACATTAATGACACATGATGAACCGTTCCTGCAATACGCTTTTAGTCCATAATAATTTAATGAATTCGTGAAATTACCTGATCGAATATCCCTTCAAAATGCAGAATTTTCAAAATACTTTCACCTTCCAGTCGCTCAATCTGTGTTGCTGTACACAACACCACTCGAGCAAGCTCTCGTGGTGTTTCTAAGCAACACAGTTTTCATGACAGCAAGGTGAAAGTATTTTTTGAAAATTCTGCATTTTGTCGGTATATTACTACTGATTATTTTTCCGACCCAAATATCGACCAATAGAATTGCACCATTCGACGTCACGTGGTACAACCTACATGGTATTATACTGATAATTTTTTGAAAATTTTCTCTGGTAGTTGCTATATATAAAAAACAAAACATGATCCAGTCAAATTAACCACACGTCAAACTGACAAGTTGAATTCAATTGTGAAAATTGGAGATTTTGCATGAAAATGAGTCGATTTGGAGTTTGTTCTCTGTCCACCATCGATAAAAAAGTCAAAGGAAATGTTCCCATTAATACGGAGAAGGCAAAAAAAACAGTTTGGAACCAATTTACTACTTTTTGTACTGAGAGGGAATACACATTGAGTGCTGAAACGAGTGAAGCGCAATTGGCAAACATTATGAAAGATTACGCTTACAATATGAAGAAAATGGATGGAGAAGACTATAAAGAAGGTACAATAAAAACAATTCTTATTTGTTAACTGTACATTTCGTCTCATGGTGCAATTCTATTGGCCGACATTTGGGACGGAAAAATAATCCCCCGAATACCACACGAGCTTCAAAATTATCTGGCATTTCCCTCAAGGTTCCCTGCAAACAAATAAAGTCGTCAAGTTTTTCAGGAAAAATCACTCGCGCTTCGCGCTCGTGATTTTTAAACCTGAAAAACTTGACTCCTTCATTTGTTTGCAACGAACCTATCGGGAAATACCCGATAATTTTGAAGCTCTTGTGGTATTATAAGTGACAATTTCCCTCATATTATATAAACCAATCAAATGCCATAATTTTCTCATTTCGAACCAATCAGAACAGGACTTTTTGAAAACACTTCCTCCAGCCCGTTGTATTTTTGAAACGGTGTTTCGCTTCTAGCTTGTGTATACATTTACATAGTTACGACAATCACGGTAAATATAGAGCCTCAGTTTGACGGTTCAACTCTTCAACTCTCTCTTAATGACACATGATGAACCATTCCTGCAATACGCATTTAGTCCATAATAATTTAATGTATTCGTGAAATTATCTGATCGAATATCCCTTCAAATTGCAGAATTTTCAAAATACTTTCACTACTCGAGCAAGCTCTCGTGGTGTTTCTAAGCAACACAGTTTTCGTGCCAGCAAGGCGAAAGTATTTTTCGGAAATTCTGCATTTTGTCGGGATATTACTACTGATAAGTGCCCCGGTAAATTATCACTATCGAACAATCGAATCACCATGGTTATGACATAGGTAGTTTAACGTTTACTCAATTGAATTTTCGAAATGTCAGTCCCTTCGAGTAGATATCGAAATATCTAAAATGAGTCGATCGATATAATTATAAGTGACAATTCTATGAAAAAATTTTCTTCCTGAATATCCCTCGGCTATTGATAATTTCGAAATAATTTGTCGAATACTTTCGAAAGCGAGTTGCTTGGTTACCTTGAAGCAACTCGCTTTTAGTCTTTCGAAGACTTTTAAGGGTTGTACTCTTAAGGCTGTGCAGCTGGTTGACGGAAATAACAATTTTAACAATTTTTCAACAACAATTATAATTGATAAGTTCTGTGTTGGAACACATGGGTATACCCCAGTCCAAAAACGGAAATTCTTAGATTCTAATATTATATCGCATTCATTTTGCAGATGGTCATTAATATGAATTCAAATTGAGAATACGTTTTTGACATAGCATACGGGAAGATGAGAATAAGAACTGAATAAAAAAAAGTGAATCAGCTGGCTTGGCCAAAAACCAAGAGATCCCGGATTCGAATTCCAGTTCATCCATGCACTTTTTTTTTAATTCCGTTCTAATCTCATGTTCCCATCTGCTATGCCAAAAACTTATTCTGGATTAAAATTCAATTACAGACGTAAAACTACTTCATTAATATATGAATATCTGAATCATCGTATTATGACTTTCGTTGGGAGAGAGGTGTTAATTTAAATAACACCCTTTCGAAACTTGATTTGTACGTCCAAATATAACCTTTTAAACCTGCAATATTTTGTTTTCGAAGACGTTTTCCTTCTCCTCGAATCTGCATTCTTTCACGGAGACCATTATATCTAGCTATACATACATCCCCCAGACATCGTACACAAATATGTTTTATTACCTCTTTGACACATCCTCCGGAGGGTTGTCGACGAAGCAAGGTTTGTACCCTTCAGGAAGGAATACTTCTACTCAAGAACCTGTTTAGTAATTCATTACCTTGAAATTTCATACCATTTTATGTTTAGTCTATATACCTATGCATTCTCTACAATGTGGATACAAGTTTCTCGCAAAAATATGGGTGGGAAATTTAATACATTCTTGAAATCTTCTTAGGGTTTGAAAGAGGGCAGTACAATAAAGTTTGCAGGAATGTAAAAAATATCAGAAAATTAGTTATTGTAATTCTTTGAGTTCTGTGTGTCGTACCGAACGGGAAATTCATACTAAAAATGTATCAAATTGCGTTACATAGATGACATTACAATAATGCTAAAGGTTTTAGTAGGAAGGCAATTACACCCAAAGAACTATAAATATAATTATTTGAGTATTAGCAAATACTGATTTTCTGGAAATACTGGTCGCGCATTCACGAAATATTTTTTTGTCGCTTTTCTTCTGAAACTCATCAAGAGTAATTGAGTCAACTTCGCTATGGTAATCACAACAAGTAGTGTTTAGTCACGATAGAAAAAAGATATATAAGATGTACATTCCATAAAATTTCAATGTAAAACAGTAGGAATGCAATATTTTTTGAATTTAAACATCAACTTTGAACCAAAGGCATAATAGTCGCTTGAATTCTATAAATTCCTCACCATCTCAAATGGATTGAGGTGGGAGTAAATTCAATTCATAAGTGTTTTTGAAGTTTAGCCCATATCATCCATTACTTCAAAAAAGTAATTTTTCTCAATAGTTTTGTTTCCTCAACTAGTTTTCCTCCAATTGTTTTGAAACTAGCAGATTAGTAACCAAAGAATGGAAACCCCATAATTTCAATTGAACTCATGATCTCAATTTTACACTGATAAAGGTAAAGATCATCTGTTGCTGAAACACTTTGATTATAGTTTTAAGCTAGCTGACACTCAAACTGATCTTCATCCAGCTTGACCTTTTTTAACACCCATCCTGGTGTATAGCAAACAGAAGTTTCTGCTCCACTCTCATCCCACCATCATTTCCACTAGTTCAAAATTGCCACTATTGGTCAACAGAAAATCCTCACTGCATGAGAGAAGAACATAAGCACAATATGAAATACCTTGAATAGGTTAATGCTTGGACAGGGACAATTGGAAACCATGTTACTGCGTCCTTTTTCATTGCTCCTGCTCCAAAACAATGCAGTGGCAGCTTGGGAAACTTACATCCTACAGCAGAATGGAATACCACCAAATCGACTAGTATTTCCATATCGCTGGATAGGAAGGCGAATGGCCAGCAGGATCATCCGATCTAAATGTTTTATGGAGATATGTGAAAAGTGAAAATGTAAGACATGCGATTAAGTCGCATTTTATTCACGATTAGGAAGCTGCTGAAACGCTTAAGGCGACCATTTTGAACAACTCCTACATTAATTTTGAGGAATTTTCAAAAGCCTTAATGAGTTGCGTTAAGGCATATTCAACAAAACTAGTACTCTTAATAACACTTCTTTTTTATTAGTCAAAATCATGTACAATTATTGTGAAAAGAAAACCAGGAAAGCAATTTATGGAACACATACTATCTATTTCAGACATGGCCGACTGTAGCGTATTTAATGATTTATAATTTATAAATGTCCGCATTCCAATAATCACTTTTGCACTTTTAGGAGATTCAGGATAAAACAAACGTTATCAGGTTTCACATTACCCATATACCACCATTACCACCATTAAAAGCTGAACGCTATTAGTGATTGTGTGTTAATTGTGGCAAATTTCGTCAATCGGTTGATTTTTTTACTTTCCTACAGAAGAATAATTATAGTAGTCTCTATTTTCCTTCTGACAAAATTATGAAATTTGTATTGGAATCATCAAAAAAGAGAGAGAGCTCATAGAGTAAATATTCCTGAAAAACAGAGAATGAAAACTATCTACTCCTACACATAAATTCTTCCAAACTATAAAAACAATTATCAACAAAGGAAATCCTTAAGTTTTCGTTTGAAGATATGCACGGTTTTGGATTTTTTTATATTAACTGGTAGCTAATCATGAACACGTGGAGCTATCTGTTCATGAAATTCAAATGCTGATTTAGTTTTTCCAAATGGTACAAAAACATCGTTTTTTTTGTCTTGTATCAATATTATGTTTACGTTTATTCAGTACAAATAAATATTTTTTTATCATAAACATACAGCACAAGTCAAAAAGTGAAAGACTAGGGACAGTTGAAATTGTAACTATTTACAGTATTTCTGCAAGAATCACAAAAATTTCTGCCACTAAAGATTCGTATGAGTTTTTTTTGTGCTTTAAAGCCATCAGAGCAGCGAGAGGAAAAACCCCAGAAACACACTCCATATCTTAGTCTGAAATCCACCTGAGCATACTTCAGCAACTGATACACATTCAAGAGCTGCCTTATATTTCGGAACAGATATGAAATCAGTTTAATTTTTATGATTAGGAACTGTACAATGTCCGAGTTATCATTTGCTCTGAAGCTAATGATACTAATCACATTTCCGTTGCTGGAACCTCACCGAATCTGCTTTCTGTGCGTTCAAAAACAAATCGTTCGTACGGAACCATTTATTGATATCTAAATTTTCACCATGAAAAATATTTAAATATTTCTCATGTGGAACTAAGAGTACTTGACGAAATGCAATAAATTTCAAAACAAAATTTGTTTATAAAAATAATACAGCCTTTCGCAAATTTTCCTATACAATAGGATTGTCGGCAATCGTCGGCCGACAGAAAAATTCCGACCACAATTATTTCTGTTCGACGTTTGCCGACAATCCTATTGTATAGGAAAATTTGCGAAAGGCTGGATTATTTTTATAATCCAATTTTGTTTTGAAATTTATTGCCTTTCGTCAAGTACTCTTAGTTCCACATGAGAAATATTTAAATATTTTTCATGGTGAAAATTTAGATATATTCGGCTCAAACGAAGTCGTGGTACTGGTCGGAATCTTTCTGTGGTTTCTATAGATGGCTCTGCTGCCCACTTTCTTAGTGGGTACCGGAGTTATCGTAGTGCCTGTTAACAAAACCGATTGGAAATCAATTGCATATTGTGGCCGAGTCTGTACTGATGAGCGAGTTGAATCGCGAAACCGTTCTGCAGATGTCGCATGTTTTCGATTGCCAGTTGGTGGTTGTTACAGGAAGATTGCAGAGTATATCCTTGTAGGAAAACTTTGCCAGGCGTTGGATAGACGTGATTCGGCGGTCGTATGGGGCTGTTGAATTATTTCTGTTCGACGTTTGCCGACAATCCTATTGTATAGGAAAATTTGCGAAAGGCTGGATTATTTTTATAATCAAATTTTGTTTTGACATTTATTGATACTTTAAAAAACTTGGTTACACTTTTCATTCAAAACCGTGTCTGATCTATCAGAGATTTTAATTGACGTATCATCTGAATCCATTGTTATGAATGTTGCAGGGGCTGAATACTCCAATCATTAATATACAATACAAACAATGTCCCAATATCGACCCTTGTGGTGTTCCTAGTTCGGAGAGAGCCGTACTGGAAGTTGCATTGTCCTTTGCGACATATTGTTTTCTGTTCGAAAGATAGTACTTTTCCTCGCTAACGGTATAGCCCGTATATGCCATAACGAAATAGTTTATCTTAAAGAATATTATGATCAACACTGTCGAATGCCCTGCTGAGGTCACGAAATATTCCAACAGGACACTCTCCTGCTTCAATTTATTTCACAATCTCTCTATGATATGAATGTATAGCTGTAATAGTGTTTTTTTATTCCTTGGTGGTTCGTTGTAGAGATATTATGTTCATCACAAAATGATAGAAATCTATTTAAAACACCATATTTGAATACTTTCGACAAACTTGATGGGATTTTTACTGGTCTGTAATTTTCCAGTAAGTTTGGGCTATTTTTTTTTATTCACTGGGTATGATTTTACCTATTTCTATCTGATTTGGGAATGAACCTTCTGTGAATGACAGATTCACAAAATGAAGTAGAGGTTTAATCAAAACCCGAAGACACTTTTTCAAAAAGAACATGGTGATTTCGTCATGACTTGAAGAAGTTTTATTGTTAAGCTTGCTTTTCAGTAATACATCCAGTTCAGATTCAGTCTGTAGAAGGGCGTAAAAAAACTGATTACTTACTCGGATATGAAATATTTCTCGCAAAAGTTGATTGATTTCTCTTATCAATTTGGCTAGATATATTTTAGTTACCTCTACAAAATGAAGTAACCCCCCTGTTAACTTTTGAACAAACTGGCATTATCATTTGAATATTTTTTGGTCAAATGGTAGTAAATAATATGCTTTTCAACCATAATAAAAAATGTCTATCTTTCAAAATGAGTAGATTTCTCATTGAAAACGTCTACCAATTCTCTATATCTATACAACAGCAAAGTTCATGCGAAAATATCCTTCCAAAACAAAATTTCTGTACATAATGTCAGAACTTTCATAAGAGATTGCTTTGGAATAGATGGCTATTATCGAGCTCCAGCAAAATAAAAAAAAGTATTTTGATATTTACAAAAGTGCTTTGACCATCAAAATAGCAGATAATTGCCATCTTCGGAAGAAATTCAAATGGTATGATAGGTAGAATACCTCGTTTTATTAAATCTCAGAATCTCACAAAAATTAAGAACATCATCTCCCATATGTTGTTGTGAGGGACAGAGAACTTTGTTGATACCGAAAAGTATATATAATTTCATTTTACTAGAGCTCGTTAATAGCCAAAGAATCCTCTTATGAAAGTTCTAAAATTATGTACCGCCATTTTGCTTTGGAGTAATATTTTTGTCTGAAATTTTGCTGTTGTATAGATGATTAAATAATATTTCAAAATGGCGGCCCGACATCATTTTTAAAGTGACATTTTTTATTATAGTTGAAAAGAAGTTTAAAAACTACCAGTAACTAAAAAAGAAAACAAAGAACAATGTCAATCCGTTCAGAAGTAAAAGGGAGAGGGTTACTTCATGAACAGAATGTCAATATGCTTAGTGTCTCGACGGAATTCAGTCTAGCAAAATGCCATTTCTATTTCACATTGAGCATTTCTTGGAAAACACCTCATGTCTTATAAAGAGCTTCGTGAAATGTTACCACTCTTTCTTACAAATCTCCAATATCAACCCAAGAAACCAGAATTGAACCTTGAACGATATCAACCTGGACTTGGCTATAATTCTAGGATCCAATTAATTGGTAGAATTCAACATAAGGATATCTTTTTTCACAGAAAGCTGATCTCTCAGTGCCCGGCGAAATTATGTCAGTAGTAGGTAACATCTCGATGAAATTCATTTCAATTATCTGAACTTCAGCAATAGTCTTTCTTGGGAAAACCATATAAGGTCAATTGCCAAGAGATATTTCACTTCCTCCCATCAGCTGCATATGATTTATAAAGCATACAAAAATTGATTATATATAATCTAGCCTTTCGCCCATTTTCCTAAAATGTTGGATTGTCGGCAAACGTAGAATAGAAAATAATTCAACAGCCCCATACGACATCACATCACCTCTGCCTAACGCCTAACAGAGTTTTTCCACATGAACATTCTTTGCAATGCTTCCTGTCACAACCACCAAATGGTAATCGAAAACAGGTCACTATCTGCATACTAGTTTCGGCAGTGCAGACCCGGCCACAACATGCAATCGATTTTCAGCCGGATTAGAACTGTCCCTACTTAACACCAGCACCCATTAAGAAAGGGAACAACAGGCTCATCTATAGGAACCACGGAAAGTACTCCGGCTGGTACCCAGGCTTCGTTTCAAACCAAAGAAACTCATTTCATAATGAAATATATTAAAATATTTTTTACATGGAACTGGGTGTGCTTGACGAAAGATAATAAACTAAAATGAAAATTATTTCGATTACCATTTGGTAGTTAGCGCCACGGCAAATAATAATAATAGCCGTCCTCTACCCACACAAGCCATGCCTTTGGGTACCCTCTATGAGTGTGTATGAGGAAGTATTATTATTATTAGTTGTTACAGGGAGTATTGCAAAGTATGTTCTTGTAGAAAAACTTTGACAGGCCTTAGGCAGTGGTCGTATGGAACTGTTGAATTATTATCTGTTCTGTTCTGCGAAAGGCTGGAATATTTATAATCAATTTTCATTTCAGAAATTCATAGTTCAGTTTTCACACACAAATATCGTTACTTTGAAGAATTGCTGAACTTCCCTTTCCTAGGACTCATTATTTTAACAATCTGCAAAGCTTTAGGACTCATTGCTTAAGAAATAATACCAATTCCTGAACCTGAGTATTTTCCTTTGGTTCTTACAATGTTCCCTGAACATTCTTTGAACATTAAAAAGTGTTCCTAAAATAGTAAAAGCTTCAATAAACTAAATTATTCCAACATTTTCAGTGTGTCAACCAATCTGTCATGTTATCACCAGAATGTTCGTGGTCTGAACACTAAAATCGATACATTCAACGCATCAGAAAGTGATTGTGAATTTGACTTACGCTGAGTTGTACAAGACGAGTTCACCAACAGCTCAAGTGAGCCGAGTTCGATTGCAAAGGAACTAGAAATTCCACTGGCTTATCCCTAGCAACTAAACTCAGTTCACTTAAACTGCTGGTGAACTTGTCTTGTACAACTCTAGTTGACCGAAGGCGTGGCAAGTTCTGAACTTTTTTTTTCCCTTTCATGGAAAAAAATCACAGATTTGATATGGGTCGCAAGGAAACTGGAGGTGGTGTACTAATTGCTTTGAAAGACTTCATAGAATCCGAATACATGAACGTAAGCACATTCGATATTCAATTTCCATCGACTGATTTTTTAGTGGCTGAATGTAGATTAGATAAGACAGAATTTTTGTAGTAGTTGTTTATATACCGGATAAGATAGAAGCTGAAATTTTTTTGATTCTACTGATCAGCTAGACTATTTGAATGAAGGTAATTCAATATGTTCACTTGATTTTAATGTACCAAATTTCATCAGTAACGACCCCTTAGAACTCAAAACAAGGGTGGTTATCAATTTCCTCGATCTATTCTACTGATAAATAAGGTAACCAATCGCTTGAATAGGCCTCTTGATCTCATTCTTACATGCTTTTCCTGTGAAGTCACTCATGATGAACTACCGTTAGAAGCTAGTCATCATCCTGCCTTGCATATCAATACTTATATTTGAATTATTTGCCAAAGAACCAATGTTCAAACAATATTGAGGATATGTTCCATAAATACACAAAAGTTACCACTGCTTATCGGACCGGTGACATGAGTTTTGACATTGGTTTTTGTCTGGTAATTGTGGTTGCAATTTATTTCGGGACATTTGTCACAGTCATTTGTCTCTTCAGCTTCAGTCTTTCAGTGTGGTTGTTTCCCACACCTTCTTTTTGGTGAAGTTTGAAGAATCAAATTTATGTTTGTGATCTTTATAGATTGAAATCAACAGTTTCACCATTTCGTCAGTCCATGTCTCTACGTTACTGACTGTAGAAGTCTCCTTGGGAGATAATATCGGTTTCTCATTACCGGAATGAATTGGTGCGCCTGATTCTCCATTTGCATGAAATATTTTCAAGTTTACGTAATGAATTAAAAAATTGTCGCAATTTCTGAAGCGTGCGTGCTCTTCCAAAATGATATCTTCTATAAGTTATTAAAACTCAAATTATTATAATACATTTTTTACCTCTTCGATATGTTCAATCACTTCAATTGAATAAACCAGAATAACCAAATCAACAAAAGAAAATCGTCGGTCGTTCTGGTGACAGACAATCGACCGCTTTTTCAGGAACCAAGTCCCCTAAATACCCTTTGTTTAAGTTACCAACCTAATAAAAGACATTTACGGGACGCAAATTTAGCAACCAAAACAACCAAGGTGATATACGTAACATATCCTAAGAAAGGGGCAGAAATTATGATGAATTGTGCGCTGTCGTATGGACCTCAAAACATAACATCGGAGAAAGTGTTCATCACTATTATTTTTATACAAGTTACTGAATAAATTGACAGACTTCTACCAAAATTTTTCAGCATTTTCAGATCAAGCACCATTTTAATTCAAGAATTGAATTATCTGAACAAAGATGCAAAGGAAGTAGGGCTTTACGATGCCGTCGCCGAGGTGAAAGGGATGCGACGGTAAAATGAAATTCATGTTTCGAAAATTACTTCGGGATTCCAATATTTCCAATCGAAATATGCTGAAACAATCTATGGCAGTGTATGACGTAGAAACACAATATAGCTTCTCATACACTTTCAGGGTGCTCGAAAGCAAGGCGATTAAGATGCTGGCCTTCGAAACTTCCGCTTGCATTAGACCAGGTTCGAATCCTGGGAAATGAGAAAATTTTTCTCAATTTCATAGAAGTCGATAGGCAATGTAATTTGTCTAGATGCCAGTCTGGTGTTTGCTTGGAGTTCGCGCCGACCACCCGGAATGGTGCTTAGGTTTTCGACAGCTGAAAAGTGAATACACCACCAAAAATCAGTAAGTCGCCCGTAGCGCCACGGCAAATAATAATAATAGCCGTCCCCTACCCGCACGGGCTTTTCCTTTGGGTAAACTCTATGAATGTTAATGAGGGATTATTATTATTATTATTTAATTGTTATTATTAATTTTTTCTTTGTTTTTGTTTATTACACCCACAAATGCCGGTTGAAGATTTGATACGTACAGCACTTTTGTAGTTAATTTTTTAGTTGCCAACTAATCTCATAAGTCGAGAAAAATTATGGGAAATTACCTTCTGGTTCCTAAATTTTTTGTGAATTCACGTTGAATTTTGATTATTTATTGGTCTTTTATTTAAACTATTTTAATTTTTATGAACGATTTTCATATATTATGTTTATATAATGGTAACAATATTTTTCATTCATATCTACAAGGCGAACCAGAATTTCAATTGATTTTTAGTCTCAAATATTGAAAGGTGGGATCGCACGTTAAATGGTGAGTTAGTTCATCATCAACCTCGTACAAGCTTCCTAAAAACTTCTGAGAAATGTAAAGTTTAGCGTAAAAGTATCTATGTGAGAAAGTGAATGATCGTGGATTTCAATTATTACAAAACAAACAATAGTTGTAATTTTATTGAATATAGTGGTATTAATTTTTTGACGCTCTCCATACCTACTTCATATCTTAATGAATTGATAGGTATATTCATATTTCTAAAAACCACATGTTAGTGATATTACCACTGTTTCATGAAGTAAATGAATATTTCAGGTAATGTACCCTTTGAAAACTATTTATGGACTGCTTCTCTTTGGCCAATTTCTACTAGTATCGTATCCATAGCTACATAACATTTACTTGGACGTCACACACACACACACAGCTTCAAACTATCCCAATGATGGATTATTTTCGAGGAAAAATGTTTTCTGAACTTTCTGAATTTTGGTTTGGGTAACTGAGTACAAGACACCGACGTTTTGTATTAATCGAAGGACTCATTGGAGAATATGACAATTTATTGAAAGATAAATAATTACTCAAAAGTGGTGTACTCATCTGAATAAAATATAATTTTTACCGTATTCACACACAATGTCACATATCCATTTCAATCCACCGGATCCAGCACCAGAACGTTGTGTCACCTTTGCAGCCTTACCACCACCCCTACATATGTTCAGTTGAAGTATATCAACGAAGTATCGCACAATCACATTCACTCTATGGAGGCTGTTTTTCACAAATAATGGAAAATTCATTTCAGATAAGTGAACCTGCTCATATCCCGGCCCAGCGAATACTGTTTTAACCATGAGGAAATCTAGAGAGAGGAAGAAAATAAAATAGCCAAACGTGATCGTGCCAAATTACACATTTACTAGAATGCCCTTTCTTCATCCACACATACTCATTCAGTCGGGCACTTCACCTCCTCGAACGTGACCTTTTATAGGGTTGCGCCCGTGAATATTTCTCTTCAATTAACTCTGAGATTTGGTGAGTTGAATGTGCAGATCTGCACGTTTCGTTCAACACAGCCGTTTCGTATAGATAACGCCAGGTACCTACATCTGGATCTAGAGCCCGTATTTCTGAGGGGACTGCGCTAAAACATTTTCCAAAGCTTTTTCATTCCGGAGACAGAATTTTAAACCGCAGTGCTCATGATTTCATAGTCAGTTTCATAGGATTATTATCATCATCATCCTTATCCATCCTTTTACCTCATGGGTTTCATACAAGTGTTGATTATCATGTATACCTTCCGCGTGAACAGTCTCAGGGTCTGCTTTTTTTCTTTCCTGAGAGTTGGAATATTTCTGAGAAAGACGGTTATTGACAAACTGGGAGATTTTTTCAATGTCCAATTTTTCTGGATATGACATCAAATTTCAACGCTTTGTATATTATAGCATTTTAACAATGTATATAATTTTCTTAATCATGAAACATCATAATATGTGTTATACGTCAATTATTGTAAGAACGTTTTTTTTGGTCTGGAAAGCCGTAAACTTCAGAAGGATATTCCAAATAATCAAAATAATACTAAATGTAAGCAATTTTAATTGAAAAAGTATTGTGATTTGAAAATGCCAAGAGTAGGTACATTGTTGAATGACAAGATAATGATACTCTGAATTGATTTTTTTAAAGTAATATGCATGATTGAAACATCCGTCCATATATAGTGCGTTGCAATTTACTAAGCCTCACCCTCGTATTTCTGTGGATTTTGGAAATATATTTGTTTTTTTTCAATATGGACTTCTTGTCAGATAAAAAAGTTTCATCTATCACCTTTTCACGACTTACTACGACCACAGAATACATGCAAAAAATCGAGAAAAGGTATTATTAGTATTTTTTTAGCAAAATTTTGGTTGGGGCATTCGATTCGGACCAGTCTCGAATAGCTCCATGCAAAATTTCAACATGGTATCTTGTACTAGGTGTTTTCTATACCTGTTACAATTTTCGAAAAATGAAATATTTCAAGACACTCTGTATAAAAAGCTCCGTGTGAATTGGAATGAATTGACTGAGAAGTTCACACTGGAATGAAAAAAAATTCAATTATCTGAAATCCACAGAAATACAGGGGTGGGGCTTAGTAAAATGCAACACACTTTATCAACTATATATGTAATGTATTGATTATAATGAAACAAAGAATTGGATATGGGAATTCCGAGAGCTTCTTTAATTGGGAAGGTTTCAACGATAAGAGTTAAGATCTTCTGGCTTTGGATCATTAAATTTTTTTTTATGTGATTTTATTTTTATTGTCCACAGGATTATTCCATTCAGGCTCTTTCCTCGAAGCTACGAACAATTCAGAGGACATACTGGTTTCATTTACCTCAACAGCTGCTCATTGGTTCCGACATTAATGTGTCCTGAACAGACAAAGTGAGCCTTTCAACCTTTCGTGGTCGCTTGGCTAAGATTACTATTATAATTTACCATATAAAGTGCCATAATAGTTATTCATTTGATAAGGATAATAATGACGATCATTATGGTGGTAGCCGAGAATATTATCGGGCGAGGCTATGAGCCATGCCTAATAACTCGGCATGCACCAAAAAGATCGTTTATAATCCGAATTACATACATCAATAAATATATGCATCATTTTCAAAATTCTGAATTTATTATTTTTGAAACAGATACATTCGAGTTATTCATTATGAAAAATAGTGAGCAAGTTGTGTCTTACCATTTTTTTTTTGGCAATGCAACAGAAAATTATTTTTCGTAATCCCATTACTGTTATTTTGATTTAACGGTATTCAGATGACAATTGAAATGTTAATGTTAACAACCTCTGTCCGTTAAGAAATCACTTGTTCGAATCGTGCTAGGAATCGCACGTTAAAAGGTAAGACCTCGTTAATCCTTAGCTCACACAAGTTTCGACTTCTGAGGGCTGTCGTTCGTAGGGGGATGACAGCTGGTTAACGGAAAAACAATTTTAAACAATTATTAAAAAAAAATATTCTAACACGATGTAGAATTACGAGGTACGTGGTTTGTTCTTTCTTCGGAATCAAAATGTAATCTTTCAGCGGGATTACGAAAAGTCTTAAACGACACACGGCCGATTACAATATTCAACCTCATCCGTTATTTGCTACATATCGGCCTTGTAACGTTGATAACTATATTCAAAGCCTTTTTATTGAATAATTGTACAAGTTCAAATCTGATTGACGTTATTACATTCCAAACTCTCAAAACTGTTTACTAAAAAAAACCATATCGATGTATCTATAGTCGATCAAACATGAACACAAAAACAATAAAATACGTTATTTTGAATATTTCAACAACTCCCAAACACACACTGCTGTCATGTGGAATTGTAGTGCTTATCTTCCGATTTCGATGGTGAAGTTTTGTATTTTGAATAAAATTATTCGATAGTGAGTACTTGAATTTTTTCTTATAAAGTTCATTCATGCTAAACTTTGAGAAACTAAACATTTTAATTTCATTATAGCACTCAAGACTTTTTAATTTTATTATGGTCTTACGACCAGAATGAACTTCATTATGTAAATAAAATATCAAATCAAATCAAATCAAACTGTACTTTATTGTCGAAGATATAATCTCATTGACAAAGTGTTGATATCCTAAGAAATTTTTGATGTGAAAATTGAACTACAAAAGTTTAAGGTACTAGACCATTTGGTAATTTCACAATATGTGAGTGATAAAGCAGTAAAATTATATACGTATTACATTCACATACACAATATGAATATTGTCATACAACACAAAGATGTAAATGTAAGAAATAAGGCAATGAAGCATATAAGTAAAACTGTACCCACTTCATAAACATTTACATTATACAATTCACGTCAGAACATGTAATTTATACAAAACGTCAAAAATTTAAAATAGTTACACAACAGTTCAAATAATTAAAAGTACTAAAATACAAAATAAAAAAATAAAAATGAAAAGAAAAAATTCTTACTTTGTTTGAAAGTTTCTGTCTGAATAGAATTCTTCTACAGAATAGTAGGCTTTTGATAACAGAAGCTCTTTTACGGACTTTCTGAATAAAGTTGAACGTGTTTTGCCTTTAATCCCAATTGGTAAATGATTAAACATTTTTTTTCCATTATATATAAAAGATCTCTCAATTTTTGATGATATTGGGATTGGTAAACTTATATTGAGCTTATTTCTTGTATTTCGTCGAGGTGAACTGAAAATTTCGCTCGTATTTTTTTTGCATCAAGCAAACCATTTCTAAAATAAGTATAGAGGGCAAGGTCAAGATTCTATATCTTATGAATAAAGGTCTACAGGATTCCCTGAACCCAGCTCTACACATATTTCTAACTCCTCTTTTTTGCAGTACAAACACCCTATCAAACAAGAATTTGGAGCACGTTCCCCAGAAACAGATACCGTATCGCAAATGGGAATCAAATACAATGACATAACTATATCATTATGATATGCCAGGAAATAAAGAAGGTTTGAGTGATACGCAGAGTGTACTTTCAACATTGAACAAAGTCTAAGCGCCTTGTTTATTGAAAATTCGGGAAAATTCCATCACTTCAGAATGCACAAGTTTTGGAAAAATTGTGACAATCTTGACCTACAATAATGATTTTATAGATATATTCAGAAAAAAATCTCATACAATGTGTTCAAAGTATTTTTCTATAGATATACAGTGTGGCTTTTTTTGGCCCCCCTGGAACGATTCCATATACAAAAATAGCACAAAAATCCTTTTGACAGATATCAGCAATACTACTTTCTGAAATACATAGTATTGTGTTTGCTCGATAAATGGCATATGGGGTGGTACATCAATTTGAAAATATCATTGGGGGTCAAGTGCCACATTGTTGCAAAGATATTCATTTCTCTTTTGAACCATCTATAGTTTTTCGAATTTCATGATACTTGACTCCCATATGTGAATTTTATGAGTTGATATGCCCCCTACGCCATTTATCGAACAATCACAAAAGCCATTTAGTTAAAAAATAGAATCGGTGATATCATACTCTCAATCAAAACGGTAATGTTTTTAAATCTTTGAAGCCGCCCTGAGTATCATTTTTGCGATTACTCACATTTGGATCAAATAGATAGTTATCTCAACCACAATTGTCACCAGTCACCAGACACGTAAGTACTGTATGAAAAAATGATTTTTTTAGTTTCAAGTTTTAACGTAATGAGAACATAAATATTTCTTAGATCAAACATCATGACGAGTAAGTAGTTAATTCAATCACTTATTAACACTTATTAACCTATTAGGTAAAAGTAAAGTATTTGATACATTTGATACATTTGATACATTTTACCTATAGGTGTAAAGATCATAATGACGTGAATAAAACTAAATATCTCTCTTGGGTGTGCTCCTGATCTATAGTGTAGTAGAAGGTAGGAAGTATAGAAATGCAGTCAGGACATTTTATTCACTTGAATTCGTGGTTTTCAGAAATTTCCGCGTTCTGGCGAACACGGTGACTCTATAAATCTGGTTATTTTATTTCGACCGACAGTCCCAGATTACCTTTTTTTAAGGGCCAATTTATAGGTTCCAGTTATAGACTCATACTAACGGTTCAGAATGCCATTCACATTCTAAGGGTCGGTTTTTCAATGAACAAATACGTACGTTACCAAGGTGTTTCTATGAGAAGTGAGGCAACAGACCTCGCACATTTCTTATGAAAAATGGCTTTTCCTAAATTTGGCAGAATTTTTGATATGTTGTAGATTTTCATGTGCTGATCAACGGTGTCCTTAGCCACAAATCGGAGACCTCTCATTTCTGGTTGAGATGAAATTTGAATGTTCGGCGCCCAGAACCATACTGACAAATGGCCATCCTCAGTTATACAGTGTCTTTCAAAAAGTTTACACCATATAGGACACGTTTTTATTATCCACTTGTCGGAAAATTTTATTTGTCATAACAATTGGTGCTTTGCGGAAAAATCAAAGTTTCTAAACGGTGTACAAAAGGGAACAAATAAGTATAAATGGAGATTCTGATCACAAATAAACAACTGTTATTGGATAAAGTTGTTTAGAATCAAAACTAGTGTTGGAATTTGAAATCATCAGCCACCTACTGAACATTTTCTTTTTGGGTCCTAACCTCACAAGTATTACTCATTATCTCATATACATCTTCTCCCTCATATTACTATAATGATATTTCAATGCGAATTTTGTTTCAATTCATTATTTGTACTTGCATGTTTGCGATCACTATTTTTCAGATTATGAAACTTTTTTGTTGCGTACAGGTGGCTGTGATTTCAAATCTGGAGATTGTTTTCAGTTCTAAATAACTTTACTAAACAACTATTTTTGATGTTAGCAATAACAAGGGTAATTTACTGGAGATCAAAATTCTCTTTTTTTGTTTTATCAGGACTGAAAGTTTCTGGCAAATGGATAGTAAACAAATTTCCAATATGGTTCAAACTTTTGTAAAAAAATTGTATTAAGTGCTTCCACCGTAATTTTTCATACACTTGCTCCACACTGGCCATGAAATGGGCTAAAAATTCCAAGGTCTTCCATACATTTATTCATGCTACGAAATAACTCTACTGTAATTTTAATTTTTGAGGACACATTCTGGGTATATATTGTGGAATAAGCCGAAATAAGTAATTCTGAATATACCAGATGTCAAAAATGTTCATAATGGCGCTCAGCGGAAAAATGGTAAAATTATAATCCTGTATTCTCACTGTTGATGTCATTCACGTATGATATGTGACTTTTTCCTCACTTATCTCGATAATCTGACAATGTGTTGCTAAGACGTGCTAGCACATTTTAGATAGAACGGGGGGTTCAGATGTAGAAAGCAAACTATGAATAACTATCTATTCATATAATTGCAAATTGAATGAGTAGATTATCGATTCTTCCAAATAATCATATTGATAATTCAGATTTCTCTTAAAAACCACACAAAAATTTTAGTTTTTCCAAGTTTCTACCAAAACCGTTTTATTTTGATATAGGGTTGTAAGCATAAATTCCCCCTATTTTTTACGTAGAATCAACTGGCCTTGAGAAAAATGGGATTTCCATTTAAAAAAAGTTTACACAATTTTTGTTATAGCCTGATTCAGTGCCAATTTCTGAGCACCCTGTATAATTTTTTGAACAGTTTTCAAAGATTCAGGAAACTCTAAGTCTTATTCAGGCAAATTCTATTAGTTTTTGAAATGACACTTTGTTTAAAAAAAATTTTTTTCTGAAGGGCTGTATCTGTCAGAATTTGCAAAAAAAATAAAAAAAACTGAAGCCCTTTAGACATATGATGTTTCGAATAAAGTTATATTGATACTCAACATAGAATCTTGAAGTTTAATGAAAAACAGGGTGTTCTATTCAATAAAAGTTGGAGTCAACTTCCGATATAACCAGATGTCGGAAAACTCACGTATACAAATTTCAGAAAAATACTCCCAGTGGTTTCCCACATACATATTATCTCAGCTCATCGTGGTATCACTTTTATTTTTGATATTTGAAGTTTTATAATAATAATAATAATAATCATTTATTTTCACTCAGATAATTTACAAAATTATATGGGAATAGTCAAATTGAGGGTGAAATCAAGAAAAGAACTCTCCTGAACTATAAAAGCATTTCTCATATAAAAAATTTCTCAACCAAATTTTGAACACAGAAATATTATTACTATCTTTGATCATGTTAGGTAAATGATTAAGCATTTTCGGTCCAAGATAGTTTGGAGATGCGGAAGATATTTTAAATTTGGCGTAAGTGATATGGAGCAAACCTCTGTTTCTTGTATTTACATTATGGACATTACTATTCAGTAAAAACAATTTTTTATTCTGGAATACATATACACACATTTCAAATATAAAAACGCACGGCATTGTCAAAATTTGATATTTGACAAAGAATTCTCTGCATGAGAACTTCTTGGATATCCTTGCTATACATCGAACAATACGTTTCTGTGCAATGAATACGTTTTTGGTCATTGTAGTCTCCCCAAAGACATACACAAGCATTATACAAACTCAGCAACTGATTTATTTCCAACACAAAACGTAAATTCACAAACAGATACGTCAAAGAAATCAATTTCGAAACTAATTGTTTACAGTTTCCAAAAATTCATCAAAATGAATAACCAAAAATTTTATCAGGTCGATGATGAAATTGAAGAATTTGGGTCTTATCAACAATGAAGAATAGATCATTGTTATTGAAATAATCGGATGCTAGTGAAATTGAATTGCTACATTTTTCAACCATACAAACCTGATCATGCAGGAGTAGACACAATCAGCGAAAAGTCATCTGCATATGTAGTGAAATGTCTGTTTCTACCATATTGGTAGAAACAGACTCTGGGTTTAGTATGATTGACGCAACCGATTGCCCTGCTCAAATCACAAAATATGACAGCAGGGCACTCGCCGGCTTCAATAGAGTCAGTCAATGATCGAATTAAACAATGACACTAAAGCCGTATTGGTTAATTTATTATTTCAAAATCCATGTTGATTTTCACTTAAGATATCGTTTTTATCGATGAAATTTATGAGCCATCTAAAAATGCGTATTCGAATACCTTGGAAAATGAGTATGGGACAGTTACTGGCCTGTAATTTTTCATCATCTTACCTTTTTTGCCCTTAGAAAATGAGAGGTTGATTATAATTGTTATGGGGTGTATTATTGTATGAAGCATTTTCTTCAGTAGAAATACCGGAAATAAGGGTACTTCGTCTGGACCAGAGGACTTTTTTTTGTCAATCTTTTGCTCAATATGATACATAGTTCTTGATCGGTATATGGTTGAAGAAAAAGAGTATGCATGTTGAAATTATTATTAAAGAATGTTCTCTTTGTTATACTACCGTGATCTATTTTATTTAAGATTTCACATGGTTCATTCAAGAAAAATGTATTGAGCTCAGTTGCTATGATTTGAGGGTCTTCAATTGCTATTCCATCTTTTTCAATAAATATATTTTTTGATTCACACTTCCTATTTGTTAGTTCGGAAACCACACTCTAGGACGCTTTTGACTTATTATTGTATTTAGTGATTTTTGTTTTGGTAATATTCTTTTTTAGTTTTATTTGTTAGTGAAATTTGATCTTTTTTCGCCTTTTTGTATACATCGATCAGCGCAGGGTATACAGTTTTGAGTCGGGACAGTTTTTTTAGAGATGAGCTTGATGCGATAACAGAGTCGTTGACACATTTTTTATTGTCTACGTTATTATAACATTTTCGTTTGGGAAAATTTGTTTCGAAGTGAAACATGAATGTGTCATAGAAAGACTTGAAAGCTTCATCACATTTGTGAGTTTTTCATTCAATCATGACCAACTTTCATTCATTAGAGCTCTTTCGAAATTTTCCAAATTAGATTGACTAAAACTTCGTCTAAACCGGCTATGGGTATTATCTGGAGCTTTGCCCTTGAGGAACATGTCAAGTTCAAATAATATACTTCTGTGGTCAGAAAATGTATTGTCTTCAACATGACAAATGCCACTATTACTGGAGTTCAAGAAAATTTGATCAATTAGCGTGCATGTATCTTTCGTAACTCTAGTAGGCCATTTCACAATTGGTGTACACTTGAAATTCGACAAGACATCACATAAATCGTCATAACAAATTTGCGATTCCAATTTTTGTTCTGTGGATTTATGTCTTGTTCTATAGAGCAATCAAACATATGGGAAATGGCTTATACCTAATAATTGCTTTCGTTGATGTTGATGTACATCACTGAAACAGAGAATAATATTGCACTGCATCAATTTGTCAAATATATAGGTACACTCAGTTAAACAAATGAGAAAAATTAAAAACCTGCTATTTTTGTGGGTAGCAAAAGAACTGTTAACAAAATTTTAGACAAAACGATTCATTTTGTTCACGATATTTCGCGCAATTTTGTTCGAGATAGTTTGCGCAGGAGATCCAACCAAGTCAGTAAGGAGAGTATCACTAAAAATTAACATTTTGATTGGTTTTTCTCAGAAAGTCATGAAACTGCACACATAACACCAACGACTCCATAAAATGAGTTTTGTAAATTAATATTATTCAATTAACGCACTGAGATAACAAAATCATCATCAGCATCATTAGTTTCATGCAATCATGTTTCATTTCAGATATCGACAACTTCTGTCACATCACTTCTACTTATAGTATCTGCTTATGTTCCTATAATAAATAATTCAAAATAGAAATTTCGGGGCGTAGAGAAAATTTTTAATATTCGGTCCGATATTTACTGTTCATTCTCAAAATCATGGCAGGTATGAAAAAATGCTGTAAGCGGTCTATTCGGAATCACCCATAGGTTTGAACGTACAGTTGTTTATTTTTCAAAGACACTCACCTGGAAAATAAAAACACTCTCTCGAAATATACAGCAAAAAAATCACTAAAACCACTGTGAAAGTCCCAACATGTTCCTCAAATAGAACTCACAAAGCGTTTATTAAATATTTCCCTATTAGAAAAACGTCCAAACGTCGATGAATAATCCGCGAGCGCGGGGTTTAGACATGAACTGGTCCGGGAGGATGTTGGCGCGTACGGACGCCGAAGGCGGGCTTCAAAACGGGGACTGTCTCTTTCTCTGAAACCGGTGCTCTGCGAGATGCATGGGTGATCTCTGATGTGTGTGAAGTGTCAGAATATATGGCACATATATGGGCGGATTTCATTTGATGAGGTGAGAGACTAGTAGGGGTTTTGTTTGCCTCGACCCTATGAGGTGTAGCGTTAGGTGGAAAAACTGCATCACGATAAAGATGTGATGCAACTAACTTTATACTTCCGAGTATGATTTGAAATTGATTATTTGATGGATACTTACTGGAATATGAACTTCGCGAGACTTGTATAAACCAAAGTAAACTGAAGAAAAAATCTGAAAATTCGGTGCATTTACGATAAAAAAGTATTTTAATTTTTCTTAATATTATATTCGCAATATTTATACTTTGAAGAAAAAATAAATCAAGGTATACTTCTCTATGTGAAAAGGCGATTTTTTTGACAAATTTTTCTGAAATTTTGGTACATTTAGATACTGGTATTCTTATTATATATTCCAGAATTCGCAGATCGATCCTATATGACTAGTTTTCGAGCTAAAAAGTATTAAAAGTGCAATTTTTGCTGTTTATCATTGATTTGATTTTTGTGCGCTATTTCTAAATTATTCTTAGAATGAAAAATAATATGTCACAACCCAGATAACAAGATGATTTTCTATGCATATTGGTTTCATGTCCAATTCTTGTCGGCATATCCTCAAATCAAAATGAACATTCATAAGATAATATGCTACCAAAGACCATAAAAAAATACGAAACAATCCTCATGAATATAAATATCAAGCTGAATTTTCAATATTGATGTTCCTTCCCTTTTTTCTCTTCATCTTACATAAATTTGAACTTTTTGAAAATAATCGTACCTTTTTGAAAATAATCGTATCTTTTTGGAAATAATCGTATCTTTTTGAAAATAATCGTATCTTTTAGAGAATAATCTACGGATGGCCGTGATGTCTAAGCAAATATAAATGAATGTGAATGACTTGCTGAATTTTGGATATCAATGTTTTTTTTCTCTCTTCAACGTACACAAAATGTATCTTCATGAAAATAATCTTTTTCCTGGTCCGTAATCTATCTGGACTTTATATGAGCATCCATAAGATATTCATTCATAGATTCGAAATGGATATATGTTAAAAAATATTCTACGAATGGCTATAAATATCCGAAGCAAATATAAAATTAATATCGAGTACAAGATCCATTTTCAATATATCAATATATTTAAACAGTATTCTCCATTTTCCTTTTTTTTTTTCTAAAATTGTCATTATTTGAGTGATCTGTTTTAAAAATTAGCATTATTGTTCTGAGATTCTAGTAATCACTTTTTATATTGCGCATCATGCATTCAAAGTGCGTTATTCAATATCGAGATTGAATATATTGAAATCTTTGAACAAATGCGTGAAAGATTGAACTTTTGATAGTACAGCTTCTGCACGGAAAAAAATGGTCCAAATAAAACGTTTTCCTGACTTTTTTTAGATTGGGATACGAAAATTAATACCTATATTAAATAAAAAAGCATTTTACCTCAAAAAAAATGTGTATTCTGAACGCATGAGTTTGTAGCTATAATATTGTTTATCGACAGCAAATAGTTCGATCACTAAGTAATTCACTTTGTATAATGCCAGGTCAACACTTTACTATATAGCGCTTGAAAAGTGTATTTCTATATTTATTAACTTTGGGTTTCTGAAAAGTGAATCACTACAACAGAAACTCGTGTTACTGGCCTAATACAACAATTAATTTGCAGCAGAACTTGGTTTTCCTACAGTAACGTTTCACTGTTTATTTTCGAACAGTTCGGGATCAATCGGGAATAACCGCCGCAACTCTTCACGTGATAAGATGTAGTACTAACAGTTTTCCGCCAAACCGGCGTCGTTTCAACAATTGAGAGCTGTGTGGATGCGTCTACTAGGCATCTTAGTCTACTTTGCCGGTGATTTTGAGGTGTTTTACTGATCACTGTTATCAGTTAATATACATATAATAATTAATAATATAGTTCCAAATCAACAAATAGAGAAAAAATATTCTCCTAAAAATTGTGATCTCTATCTTCAGTTTTTCTCGAATTGTGTATTTTGATGTATAGCCGCTGACACTCTGTAAGTGTTACACTTTCTTAGAGTGCAGGCATGATATCATTGTTTCCTTGGTGCAACCGAACCATCCATTTTATTGTGAATTTGAGACAAAAATGGATGTATTGAAAATAAGGCATTAAAAAATACAAATGATGCTTTTTTTTGAAGAACCAATAAATTAAACTGAGGACAGGTGAATATTTTGAGTCAGGTGAATTATGATGCCAAAGATAGAATGAACGCTATATTGAAGGTAAGACAATAAAAACCATTCAATAAGGCCAAGTAAACCAACATTTCTATAATGATCAAAAAATGTTGCACAATACTGCATTATAACTACTAATATCTTGTTTAGTAGATTTTAGTATGTGAGTTATTTGAGAATTAATTATTTTTCTGTAATGGGAAATGTACTAGTTATTTGTAGTTATCAAACTGAGTACCCACTGCAAATAGAAAGTTCATTGAGGCCTGTAAAACGAAGTCTGCTTCTAATAAAGCTTTTAATAATACCGGTAGGTTACATTATGTTCCTCAAATTACATCAATAACAGCAAGTGATCGAATTCGGGAATCTAATTCTTCTTGTGGCTGATAAAAAGCATACTTGTCCCATGTAGTATGCAAATTTTTACTTGGTGGTATGTAAATTTTACTTGCTACTATTAATTTTTTTTTTTCGTGTTATAATATACTCGAGCTATCACATCAAAGTAAGAAATTGACTTTATAAGAGCGATGGCCGTTCTAAAAATAAAAATTCATTACTTTTCCACTTCTGTATCCCTGTATTTCGAAATACTCGACAAAGGACCCCGCAACGCATCAATGGGAAATTGGCTTTCGGTGAATTTGCTTGATTTTTTTATATGTTATAGACCTGATGATGCTGATCAAATGTATCCGTTGCACTAACGATTTAAATTCAATAAGTTCAATTATACGGGGTGCTGAAGTTCACTTTTCCTAAATTTCAAATGGCCATTGTGACGATACTATTTCGAATATATCAATCAAATCAACTACGCATCGTTTGTTCGATAGGCCGACACGGATCCACTATAAAGTTTATCAATTTCTAGACGACTTACTATATACGGGGTGAGTCCAAAATTAGCCATCAGTTTTGTAGTGATTTCTAAAAAATTGAGCAGTGGAATTTTATTCATTTTTAGATATTTGGTAGGATACCAATATCAATTCCAATTCATGATGCCACCATCTCCTGAATCCGACGGACATGCATATTGTATAAAAGATGTTCTATTTCTCATGAAACTTTGCACCTGTTCCTATTATTAATTGAAATTCTGTACAACTCGATATCCCACAGTGAATTGTTCAAAATATTCCAGAAATTTTGTGTCGAATAGTATACGGTTATGGAAATTTATCTATAATATGAAGTTAAATAAAAACTTCTTTGAAAAATATCAGCGAAAGACACAATTTCTGGAATCACCCTGTAATTCAACGTATCTGCAATCTAGATACTCATAGTAAACAACCCAGATATTCATCGTGTTGTCCAGAATTTCAAGCAATAATAGGAACGGGTTATTCAGAGTTTCAGAAGTAGACGTCTTGTTTGTAATATGTCAGTCGGAATCAGAAAATACTGACATCATGAAATGGAATTGATATTGGTATCCAACGAAATATCTGAAAATTAATAAAATTCCACAGCTCAATTTTTCAGAAATCACTACAAAACTGTTAACTTTGGACTCACCCCGTATATCGTGAGTCCGTAGGAATTGTTATACTTTATAGTGGACCCGAGTCGGCCTATCGAACAAACGAAGCGTAATTTATTTTGTTGATATATTCGAAATAGTATCGTCACAATGACCATTTGAAATTTTGGAAAAGTGAACTTCAAGCACCCTGTATTTTCGAAGCTATTGATTTTAGAACGTTTAGTGCAATGGAGAAATTTGATCAGCATCATGCGGTCTATTAAATATTAAATATAAAAAAAATAAGCAAATTCACCGAAAACCAATTTCCCATTATTGCGGTGCGGGGTCCTTTCATTGTGCCTATAGACGATTTTTCTGGGGAAGTTGAAATCTGCAACATAAAAAAAATTTAAAAAATTAAACAAAACCCATTTTCCACAAGAATAATGTGGGGTTTTCAATTAATTTTTATTTAATTTTTTGTAATAATAATTTTTGTTTTTCGGCAAAAACTGCAATCTCTGTTGACGATGAAGAGACCATCTTTATCGATTTCATCTGTAATGTTTAAACTTGTCGAAAGGATATTTAACTAAATCTCACAGATATGCAACATTCCCCACAAAAGAGGTAGGTATCTATATAAGTACGCTTTTTCATACTTTGTTCGAATAAATCGCAATTACCTACTCTTCATAGAGTCTCTATACTACGGAAGAATGTTTCTTTTTCTTCACGATTGTCGTTGTGACTGACTTACTTTTTGGCATGAATTATTTATTCGGATGTAATTCAGTATACATCGTGATATTGCCGATATTGGCCAGGAAAATAGTTTATTTATGTCAGATATTTGCGTCATACTTTCCACTTGGTGGGAATATGTTAAGAGAAATGATATTTCGACTCCGGCATCTTAATTATTCGTAGTGATATTAATTAGCCTTGAAAGAATTGAAAATGTGTGTAGAGCGAGACTATCCGTATATTAGTACTGTATAGAGAGAAAATGTTATATTATACCATACGGCATTTTGTTTTTTGTCAACCGTCTGCACCCTGTACCCTTACGAGAAGTCTAAGAGAGACTTGTGCAAACTTAGAGATGACGAGGCCCTGACCTGTTAACGTGTAATGCCCATGCATGAACGAGAATTTGAACTATTGAAGTCTGTCTACGTAAAAGTATTCGGCTAGTCATCCGTCAAAGTGGTGAAAAAATGAGAAATAAAACTGTGTGTTTTTATACCACTTATATTTGTAACACTAATGACTGAGTGAATACTTAGGTACCTATTCAAGTTTTAGAAAACTCCAATTGAAAATCAACCTTTTCAATGACTTTCAATATTCTCTACTGACCCTACCCATGCGAAGTCGATGAAAGGAATATAATTAGTTTTGAACAACTTTATTGACATCAGCGGTTGATGGATTAAAAAGTTGACAAATCGTTAGATATATTTCAGTTGATACGAAACCCTAAAAAAGCGCACTGAGTTATTTCATCGTATTTTAACAGTGTACCTTTAATCAATTTTCTCTAAACACGCGGTATAGCGATAGGGCAGCTGTTCTTGAAAATATTTTTTTCGAAAGTTAAACATCACCCGAAAACATTTATATTCTCTCGATAAAACCAATAAATACCTAATGGTGGATGAATGCACCAAATGGTATTTACCTACTAGGTATGCAATTTTTTCCAGCGAGAAGAGTGTTATCAGGGTGATATACGTATTATAGGTAATAGAAATATTTATAAAAATTAATATAATATAATAATATGACGTGTTTCTAAAATTTTCTGATTTCCACAGGAACAAAACTCCTGTTATGTTCAAAGAAAGAAAAGGTAGGAGAAACTTCTTGATATTTTAGTTCTTCAGCATATGTGCAATTAAGAAATTAATACTAATGCAAATAATTGTACTTATGACATTACTTTTCCCAAGTTTCTATAATGTAATAAGCTCATATGAAAATCACTATATTTACTATGCTTTATAGACATCTGTAAAAGCTTAATAAGTTCGTCGTTTTTCAACTGTTTGCCAACAATGATCCATCATCATGAAATCCCCAACGTTTATCCACGACAAACTTTCTCTCACTAAACTCCAGCACAGCTGCAGTCTACCGATAGGCGATAACAGTCCTCTTAATACCACTTTAAACATTGGCAAACAACTCTTAACGGAGGGGAAGTCTGCAATTGCCATTGGCCACCTCGCATAGCGACCCACCAATACTGGCATGCAGCATGGCCAACATTCAGGACCAATGGCGCGTGTGTATTGAGCGTTCCGTTCGATTACCCTGGAGAAAAGGATAACTGAAAGGAACAGCTGAGCATTAGATGGGGTGGAGGGTGGAATTTTTGGGATGCACAACTGGCTTGGTTATCATTATACAGAAATATAACATCGAGCGGTAGAAATACAAGGTGTTCCAACAATTACCACCGAACCGACTGTAAACTTTCCTAGGAAATCTAGGTACAGCTCATCCGGCATATCCTCTATCTACAGGATGTCCCATTTAAAATTCCTCGGACTATTATCTGGGAAATGAAATATGATATCCATATTTCGTGAAAGCAGATTATTTCGTTGCCAAAGGGCTTTATTTATAGAGGTCCACCATAGGAGTCATCCGTTAAGGCGTCGCCACACCGAACCCATTCTTAAAAAATGGAATCCTAGATTTTTCAATGCTCTTTTGGATTCTGCATCAGCCATATAGTAAACTTGTAATTTAATTTACTGATGAATAAACGCAATTTTATTGCATATAAAGAGAGCCATGAATGAGACAAAATTAAAAGTAACACGAGTGATCTATGTTATAATTGCATTGCCTGATCAATTTCAACTAGGTGTAAGTTTCTGTAAAATCGCATCAGACAATACAAACTAAAATAAATATTTCAAATTATGTGGATTTGAAGTAAGAGCTGGGGGAAAGAGAATATAGAGAATTAGGAAAAACCGATGAGAAGGACTTTCAAAAGGACTGTTTCAAGAAGGAGAAGACCCCGATACCTTTTTATTCTGGGATTGATTTGAGTTGGATAATGAATAAACTCGACGAAACTACGAAATCATTGAAAGAAGAACATCTGGAAAATTCAGTGAGCTTCAAAGAAGGACTCCAACAAAACTCGGTGACTTAGAAGAAGAACTCAACAAATCTCGGTGAGCTTGAAAGAAAAACTTCAACATTATTTGAAAAATAGATAAGGTTCTAGAAAATTCGAATAGATTGTAAAAAAAGCTTGAAGGCGACTATAGTTTGGAAGATAAACCAAAAGAAAGTGCGTGGAATCTTGAAGGGAAGCTTTTAGAAAATTTAAGACGAACTCCTCGGGCAAAGCCGCATTAGTCAACGAGCTGACTGGGCTGCAGCCCAGGGGCGGACGAGCTTGGGGGGCGCTCGAAACATCGGCGCGGGTGGCATAGTGCAGCTGTCGAGCCGTGTGTACGGGCCTTAGTCGTTGGTACTGGTTCTTATCTCACTAGTAAATACACGTTCAACGTGTCGGATTTCCAACTGCCCACTTCCAGTCAAGTCCATAGGTGGTGGATAATGGAATGACTCTCTTTTGAGTTAAGGGATATGAATACCCTCCCGAACAAAAAAACTGGGAAACTGCCAAACTTGAAAACTTTAACATTAGTTGAAACATATTGGGGGGGGACGCTGCCTATCATTCAGCCCAGGGCTCCAAGGGTCTTTAATGCGGACCTGTCCTCGGGAACTGTTGAGGCGCGGATGTTAGCAAAATGAAAGAAACGATCAGTGATGAAATCGAAGCCGGAATTAAGGCATAAATTGACAAAATTAAGGAAAAAATCACTATGTATGATTATGCGCACAACACAGAAATGATTAGGAAAAATTATTGCTGGACCTGAGTTTGAACTTAGATAAAGTTCAAGAGGAAATAAAAGATTTTTAGGTCAGTCTTCAAACCAAAAAAAATTAATTCAAGCCTCCTCAGTTCGACGAAAAAACTCCATGGACCAATTACCGCCGACAATTTGAATCTGCGACCAAAGCAAATGGATAGAATGCAGGAGAAAGAACTGCTATACTAACACTGGCATTGCGTGAGAAGCAACAACGAATACAGTTCGATTATTTTATGTTTACCCATGCGTCATCAATTTATGATCGAAGAAATCACACACCCTCTATCGAACATCTCTTTCTAACAACCGCTATGAGCGAATCAAAATTCGTTAACATTTGTCTTCTAAGCTAAGAATGATGGTATTGTGATGATGACGCACGGGTAAAGATAAAATAATCGAACTGTATCTTCCCTCACCGCCCATGAACAGGTAATAAAATATCTAAAACTACAGTTTGTCCGAACCCACCTTGAACACGTATACCAGTCGCTGTTGAAAGCCCGCTGCCAGGAATCTAGCGAATCCTTACAAGAATTCAAAGATGACATTACACCCTTGGTTGGCCAAGCATATTCAGCCACACCGGAAGATGTAATAGAGCGATTGGCGGTTCCGGTATTCTTAGCGTTAACACTAGCTCATTCACCACATCTCATGGATGCCTTTGCATGCGCATTGGAATTTGAGGCCACGAAACAATCTTGCAAAAGGTATAGTAAAGTCAGAATTCTTGAGAAAGATCCATGGGCCATCAGCTAGAAGGCTTCCACTCGCTGAGACGGAGGAAGCTGACAAAATACTCAGATTCTTAGAGAAAGGAGTTATCAAACCATCCGACAGTCCCTGGTCGTCTCCAGCCGTGCTGGTGGGAAAGAAAGCGATTTTGTGTAGATAATCGACAACCGAATAATGTGACGATAAAGGACAGTTACCCTCTTTCCAGATAGCGTCCACCTTTTACTCAGGATTGTGGCAGTTCACAGTTATGGTGTTCGTGCTCTGCAATGCTTCAGCCACATTCGAAAGATTGATGGTGAAAGGACTGTCATGGAAGACGTGTCTAGTATATCTCGACGACATAATTGTAGTTGGCGGATCATTCAGGACCATGATAATTTTAAAGCGATATTTCTGCGACTGAGAAACTCCTGATTGAAACTATGAGCTCCTAGAAATGCCATTTTTTCCTGAAAGTAGTACGAGATCTCAGCCACGTAGTTCCTGGGGGATTAGCAGTCGATGAGCAAAAGATCAAAGCTGTGAAGGAGTGGCCCATTCCAAAAGACATACATCAGCTTCGAAGTTTTCTTGGTTAGTGCACCTACTATCTCCAATATGTGCTGGTGTTGCTAAACGACTGACCATATATACTCACGGAAGGGCAAACAATGTTCCAGTGGTGCGAAGAATGTCAAGATTTGTTCAGGAAATTGACAGGAGTATTGATCAACGTATCAATTCTGAGCTATCCCCTTCCGAATGGAAAATTTATTTTAGATACGGACGCGAACAACGTGTGAATAGGAGCTGTTCTATCTCCAAGAGGGACATGAGACAGTTATCGGTTACTTCAGAAAGACAATCAGTGAACAGGAGCGAAATAATTGTGTCACCAAGCGGAACACTTGGCTGTTGTAAAGGGAGTAGAGCACTTCTACAAGTATATGAACTGACTACGGAGCCCTGGAATGGCTTCTACTATTCAAAAATCCCGACGGTCGATCGAGTGGCACGTTTGATCGAGATGATTCAAGAATTTGACTTCGAGATCGAACATCCAGATGCCCAGATGACCCTCACATTGCCGACGAACTTTAAGAAGAGCAACCGAAAACCAACATGGCCCAATGGAACACTCTAATCATGGACAATGAGGTCCTGAAGCGTGTATTGTAGTCCAAGGATGGCGGGAAAGAAAAGCGTCAGACAGTAGCACCTTGAGGCAGAAGGCAGGAAGTGCTTCGAGAAATCCATAATGGGGTTACCAGAGGACATCTGGAACACTGAGAGAAAAGATTATTAAATATCAACGAACCAATTTGTTAGAGCCATGTAAGTTCGACAGAAATAAATGATAGTCGTCGTTAAATACAAACAAGTAGAATAATACGCACAGCTTCCCCATAAACTTTCCATAAGTTAAACATTTTTAGGGTATATTTCTTAATTGATAAGAAAGCATATTTCGTACAAAATTATTGTTTTTAGTATTTAGGCGAAGTATCAAATTGTTCAATGTTAATATATTTATTAAAATATATATATACCGGGTGGCTACGGAAGTATTGCCTACGGAATATCTCAGTTATTGTATGAAGTAGGTTTGTGAAATTTAAGGCGTCGATATAATGACATAAGAGCTACAATTTGAGCATATTGACATGTCGAAGTTAACTTCCGGTCTGACCGGAAGTAACATCAACTTTCTTATTTTAAATGGAAACCCTATTTTTTTTGCTTTTCGCTTTATTCAGCATTCAATTCCCTTTCTAATGACATATCACAAGTTGGTATCTAACTAGAAACTAGATCAGAAAAAAATTATTATTGAAATTCACCGAGTAGGCCGTGGAAGCAAAATGAAAGCCAAAAATTGAAAAGTTGTCTATGGAAACCATACGTCACTTGATAACAGTTGCTACTACTGTGATATTTTATTTTCATTCGTCGGCGTTATAAAAAGCCGCCAAAAGAAATATTGGAAAAATTGGGAAAAAAACAATACTCTGTAGGTCCATAACTTAAATAGGAACATACAACTTTTTCTTGCCTGTACTATTCAGCATAACCATTCCTTTCTAATGATATAATAGAAAGTATTTTTTTGAAATGAAATAGATATATATATATATATGAAAACTAAAAGTTCGGGTTGAACCGCGTCTAGAATTTGTTGAAATTCGACGTTTCGGCTCCGATTTTGGAGCCATTTTCAAGAACTGAAATAGAAAGAAATTTAATGAAAGGTTAAAACGTAATTCTACGCTGAGGTCTCAATCTGCCTACTCCTCAGGTATAATTACGTTAGGTTTTTGTGACTTGACGTCGGGGTCTCAATCTGCCTACTCCCCATATCTCGTCACTGGTTCTCTCTAAGGTCTCAATCTGCCTACTCCTTCGAGAGAATTTCAACAAATTCTAGACGCGGTTTAACCCGAACTTTTAGTTTTCAAATATCTGACCGCGGAAACCTATCTGAACACATATATATATATATATATATATATATATATATATATATATATATATATATATATATATATATATATATATATATTTATGTGTTCAGATAGGTTTCCGCGGTCAGATATTTGAAAACTAAAAGTTCGGGTTGAACCGCGTCTAGAATTTGTTGAAATTCGACGTTTCGGCTCCGATTTTGGAGCCATTTTCAAGAACTGAAAAAGAAAGAAAATTAATAAATGGTTGAAACGTAATTCTACGCTGAGGTCTCAATCTGCCTACTCCTCAGGTATAATTACGTTAGGTTTTTGTGACTTGACGTCGGGGTCTCAATCTGCCTACTCCCCATGTCTCGTCACTGGTTCTCTCTAAGGTCTCAATCTGCCTACTCCTTCGAGAGAACTGAGGAATTGTGGGTTGAGGAACTGTATTTATAGTAGACGTGGCTGTAATGGCCGTGTGCAATGTATTGGCGCGAGGTGAACTATGGGCGGGAACTGAGTTGGCGCTAGATGAGCTGTGTGCGGGAACTTGGTTGGCGCTAAGTGAGCTGTGTGCGGGAACTGGGTTGGTGGGAAATCAACTCATTTCCCACCAACCCAGTTCCCGCACACAGCTCACTTAGCGCCAACCAAGTTCCCGCACACAGCTCATCTAGCGCCAACTCAGTTCCCGCCCATAGTTCACCTCGCGCCAATACATTGCACACGGCCATTACAGCCACGTCTACTATAAATACAGTTCCTCAACCCACAATTCCTCAGTTCTCTCGAAGGAGTAGGCAGATTGAGACCTTAGAGAGAACCAGTGACGAGACATGGGGAGTAGGCAGATTGAGACCCCGACGTCAAGTCACAAAAACCTAACGTAATTATACCTGAGGAGTAGGCAGATTGAGACCTCAGCGTAGAATTACGTTTCAACCATTTATTAATTTTCTTTCTTTTTCAGTTCTTGAAAATGGCTCCAAAATCGGAGCCGAAACGTCGAATTTCAACAAATTCTAGACGCGGTTCAACCCGAACTTTTAGTTTTCATATATATTTATATATATATATATATATATATATATATATATATATATATATATATATATATATATATATATATATATATATATATATATATATAAATATATATATATATATATATATATATATATATATATATATATATAATACAATGAAACTCATTCGATTTAAATCTTCAATATTTCGTCAACCTTTATTGACTTCTTCAGGAAGAGCTACAATTAAAAAGGAATATAAGTTGTTGAAGGACTATATAAAAATAACATGATAACTTACAAAATTCACAGAGTTAGTTCTTATATATATATATATCTCACAATAGCTTGAATATATATAGTCCCGCAGTGACCTCCAAGGTTAATAAAAAAAAAGGTTTGCAAATAACTCTTAGGATAAATTAAATTCTCTCTTGTTAAATATCATAACATTCATTCTGAATAAATAACATAACACTCTTCCTGACTAGATCACATATTACCTTGAAATCGTGTAATGTATTCGTGAAGGTTCCAATCCCTCAACAATCCTTCCATCATCGCTGTACTAGTAGGGTAGAAGCCTAGGATAACCCTTGCGTCCACTCCACGATTTTGGCGGCAGACCGGCACAAACATTCGCAATTCACATTCACCTGTGGCTTCAATCCATATGCAGATTCGTGCGTGGGTTCAGTTCACTTTGTCCACTTTCACGCCAAAAATAATGATGATTATATTGCCAATAGCAAAGAAATGAATGATCTTGATATGGTTGAACAGGTTGACCAACAAGCTACAAGATACAAGACATGAATACAATGGCGTTATAAAGTCGATTGGATAGGTCGGATAATTTGCAACCGCCAAATCCTTTTAGTTAACAGTTAACATATTTACGTTTTCTGGAAATTATTGTGTTGGTGACTATAAAGTTCCCGTAGCTTACAGAGTTATTAGTTTTCTCCAAATGATGTCATATTTTTATCCCAAACTGACTCAAATGTAACAAACATTCATTTATATTCAACGAATAATCATCAAAAAATTAAAATTCTTGAAATTGATAAATAAGAAATATGCTGACTGTAAATTTTTGATTTTGCAGGCAAAGTAGGTAATATGTTTTAATTTCAAAAAATGAGCAGGTAATGAATATTTTGATGTATGGTAATACTTATTTCTGAAAAAACTGTGTTATGTTCAACGAGGTTGTTTGAATACCAAACAAAATTGCTAATATTGAGCTAACTACGTTTTAACAAATTGATTTATTATCTACAAAAAAAACCTTTTTCTCGGTGTATGGTCAAGGAAATATTTATAATTTATATTAAAATCTATATAGTTTTGCTGCAAACATATAAATTATTTTGATAATTGATCACATATTACAAAGAAGCTTTCATTGGTTTATTATAAATGAAGACATTCTAAAAAGTAACGAATATTTTATCATTACATATATTAAATATTTCAGAATAAGCTGATATAATTTACTGAACCTCACGTTTATTACCATCCAGCTTAGATAAGTTTACACGTAATAAATATTTTTTAAATTCATATGTGTATGTTGCTTGGTGTAATATAAATATTTTATTTATAGAATTTTAACTTTCCCCATGTTTCGAATGAACTTACATAAGTTTGGCGCTATTCAAAACAGATATTTGTTGGATACAAATAGATTTTATTAAATATGAATAATCTTTTCTCTCGGTGAAGTGACGAAGACCCTCAAGAAACTGATGCAACGAACTTACTGGGTGGTAATTAGCAAGCTGATGTCAAGGTCTGTCGCAGAAAGTGTGCTGTATGCACTGCTAGCAATGGACCTCAAACGCGACCTAATTATTGTGGTTTTAGTAAATATTCGAATAATATATAAATTAACTCAGTGTTTCAGCATTTCAAATAATAAATAAAAACATGTAATATACAGCCTGGATTTTCATTCCCGCTCATAAAAAACAACATATGCATCTTTATTCACGAGTGAAAATTAATGTAAATCATAGTGTTGGCCTAGTGTTTTTGAAGAAATGTTACCTACTTTGACATTCAATTATCTCTGTTGAATTTTCTGTTTTTAACAAATAATAACGAATTACTTAATAGAAAAAATATAAATGTAAATTTATATAACATGAATCATATTCATTTCAAAAATATAAAGTGATATATCAAAATTGAAAATGTAAATAAATATTCTTAAAAAAAGGCATCACAACAGGTAGGTATATAAATATATTGAAATGCTAGTAAATCAGTCTTTGGGATCATGTAAAATACACCTAAATTTCACAAATCGATGTATGAGTTGATAAAAAAAAAATTAAAAAAATTTATCATAAAACACAGGTACTAGTTCTTTCGAATAAAAATAATAAATGATAAACTAAGAAAAGAATAAAGAAAAATAAAAACGAGATCTCACAAAACAGAGATATAAACTAAATGTTTCATAGCATTGAAATGTGTCGAGAATGTGACGTTATATTCGAACGTTAGAAATGGGAAGCATGGTACCGATATTTCGAATATGACGTCACATTTCGATTCAGCCCCTGGACTCCGATGATTATAAATGTTTTATAGAATCGAATAATCGAAATGTGACGTCATATTCGAAATATCGGTACCATGCTTCCCATTTCTAACGTTCGAATATGACGTCACATTCTCGACACAGTTCGATGCTATGAAACATTTCTAATCATCGGAGTCCCGTGCAGCTGTGTCGGAGTTTGTGCTGATAATTGCCGCGGAGAGAGCTTTTGACAGAAGCTACCTCTTGGGTGTGGCGTTGTTCCACCCCTAGGTACGTATACGTTCTCCGGCATCCACATGGTGTAGGATGCTTCAGTCTACGAGCTGAACGTCCGTATTCCTAGCATCGTCCTCTTTTGAGATGAACCGTGGCACATTTGTCGATCCCAAACTCCATTCCAATAGCATGTGTGTACTCTTGCACCACCCTCAAGGACTGGTGAACGTCCTTTTCTCCGGAGGCATAAAGTTCAAGGTCATCCATGTAAAACAAATGGGTGACCTTATGCCTCCGGTTGCTGGGGCTGCCGGAGTTGAATCCGCGGGTTTTCCCTTGTGCAACGAACAATGACAGTAGTCAGGATGCAGAAGAGAAGAGGGGAGTCTCCCTGAAACACGCTCCTTCTAAAGATAACCTGCTCTGTTTGGACTCTGACTTGACCAGATGTTATGGTAAATCGAGTCCTCTAGAGCGGCATCAGCTGTTCAATACATCTCACTATCTGATCGGGTACCGCAAGGCATCTGAGTAAATGCATGATGAGTTCATGCGATGTTGTATCAAATGCCTTGCGATAATCGATCCAGGCCATTGAAAGGTTACGCTTATACTGCACGGAGTCCTGCGCGATGCATCTGTCGATCAGCAGATTCTCCTTGCAGCCAGCGACCCCCATCTTTGACCCTCTTCGCTCATATATCCGTTCATACACCGGCTCAAGTGCGGAGAGTATTAGCATGTACAAGATGCATGTAAACATCTTATAACATGCGTTCAAGCATGTTATCGGTCTGTAGTCCGTCGGATCGGACAAATCTCCGTTTTGGGGATTAGCACGGTTCGCCCCTCGACAAACCAATCCGGATTCTGCTGCTCCCCATTTAGCCATGAGTTGAAAACTCTTGCTAGATGGTGGTGGGTACTTGGAAATGTTTTCCACCAATACTTATTCAGGCCATCAGGATCTGGAGCAGCGAAATTCTTCGAGCGTTTGAGGGCACGTCGAACTTCTTCCGGGGTTATCAGATTGCGCAGTTCATTGAGCTCAGTCTGACGAAGCCTCCTGCAGAAAGCTCCGAACTGCGCTAGGGCTGGAGTATCTACGTTGAGTGGCTGCAGAAATTCGTAAATACCCTTCCAGAAGGTTTCTACCCGATCAGCCGCCAGAAGGTTTGCCGGCGGGCGTGAAGGGCCTATTGGCCGCCACGTAGTCCGCCACACACTTGATACGAGAGGCCTGTTGTCTCGCTGACCTGATCTTAGCTTCCATCTTGTGAATGCGTCGCTCATGCCTCCCAATCAGAGGGGTGGTATCCCTCCTCTCCGATTGGGACAAGGCCTAAGCGGCGTCATACACGGCAGAGTTGATCTGCTAGATGTCAGCCTCTTCTGAAAGGACATTGTGAATATCCGCATCCACCCGTGCCAGTTGTTGTGGCTTCAGGGGCTTCGTGTTATGAAGCGTCCTGCGGGTTCTGATGCCTTCCGTTGGTAGTATGATGCGGGGCTCCTCAACAGCCAGGTCGACACGTGGCATATCTGCCACTTCTGGCACTGCGTTAACCGGCTGAGGAGGGGCTCCAACATAGCCATGAACCCGAAGGTGGAATACATAATCCCTTAGATTCTGTGCGGAAAAGGCAGCATGCTCTGGGTGGGTTTCACACCACAAAGCATGCATTCTCGCCATGTATCCTCTTCGGGCGGGCTTACTGCTCTCGTAGCAATGCAGAAGACTGTCCCTTAGTTTATCCGTCCACTCAAAGCGTCCGTTTTCATTGCGGTCGTCATCGGTTTGCAAATCATCGTTTTGGGCCCCACCACCTTGCCTATGACCCCTAATCCGGAGGGGTCGGTTGTGGGGGCCTCTTCCTCGTGCATATAGAACCGAGTAGTAGGGTATACCGGGGGGTTAGCCTAGTATACCCATTGCCGACATCAGAGGGAATTAGCATTCCCTCTAGGGTGCGCCAATGGCTGCCGGTCCGGTTTTGCACCGGTTGCCCAGGAAAGTGGTGTCGCAACTCACCAAGGCCTTGGATGGTGGTTGGCCCTCCCTGCCTATTATTTTAATTTTTTTTTCTCCATAAGGAATGTACCAGTCAGGCCCTGTCTCCGGAGCTCCGATACTACCGGAGGGCGCGATGGTGTGGTGTAAACCCCAGTAAACACTCCCCACGTCCGTGGGGTGAGTGATTACTGGGTCCGAGAGTCATGTGCCCTGAAAAGACGGAGTGAACCAAGAATTACGGCCTTCTACATTCTTCTGGCCAAGTTTTCTTGCAGCATGGCAAGCCGGTATGATTTTCAAGTTTCAGAGCAGTGTGTCCATCATTCCACCAAGGACCCCTATTATCAGAACCAGCATCTTGACAGAATGGTTTGGATAAAGCCTGCGGAGTTCAAAGAGTAGATCTCGATATTTAGTCCGTTTTTCCTCCTCTTTTCGGACGATGTTCGTTTCGCCAGGAGCTGAAAACTCTATGACGAAAATCGTCCTACTTTGATGATCGAGGAGGACTACATCAGGCTTATTAGCTTGTATTTGGCTGAGGGTGGGGAATGAGTAGTTCCAATAGATTCGGCACTTCTCATTCTCCACAAAGAACTCAACATCCCCCGGAGCATAAGGCAACACCGGTGTCTCGTCTACACCGTACGAGTGTCGTAGATGGTAGTACAACACTCGTAGGGCTGCGTTCTGCCTGTGGATATAGGCTGAGACAGCAAATGCATTATGGTCTCAGCTGCCCCACGACACGCGACTACGGTAGACGAGGGTGTTGAAGACAACATCCTAGCAGGCCATTATGAATCCCTCGGTTTCCGACTTCAGCCTACTTGACCTGAGAAAAGCGAAGGTCAGGTTTTTGGATTAGCCAAAGTCTTCAATGGTCTTGAAGAAGACCCCATGCATTGGCTTATTCTTGTGTAGCTGTAGGAGCCTATCACACTCCGCAGCTTTCAGGTGGGCATTTTGGTGAAAGGGTGCTTTTTCATGATCGCATACCAAGCAGAGAAGGGGATCTGAACTCCTGATGACTTTACAGGCTCCATCCAGTACCATTCTGTTATGTAGACACTCCAAACTAAAAAGTCCACGGCCTCCCCGCTGTCTGGGGAAGTATATCCGTGGAACAGGCGATTTAGGATGCAAGCTCCTAGGAAGATGCATCATTTTGCGAGTTTTTACGTCAAGTTGTCGCAGCTCTTCCTGTGTCCATTTCATTACTCCAAAGGAGTAAAGTAGAATCGGAACGGCAAGCATATTAGTTGAAAATTTATGGTTGGATTGAAGACAACAGGTACAAGAGTTATGTACTTACTTCCTCCTCTCAACGTAGCCGGATAAAACCCTCATTTGCTCCAGCCATTTCCATGATTTTGTTCCCCCCGACCCAGAAGGCGTAGTTTTCAATTTCTTCGATTCCCTGCCACAGACAGTCCTTATATGGTCGCCCACCGTGCTTCACAGTCCGCAGCTACAACATTAATTGAAAAGTATACCTCGGTCATGTTAGCTCCCGGCCGGCCAGCTCCAAGCCGACTGACTCACTCGATTAATTCCACCACGGTCTCACGGAAAGCAAACCTTTATTTATTTATTTATTTTCTCTTTTCTAGCAAATGTTGATTTTGTTCGATAGGTGGCTAACAAATGAATTATCTTTACGAAATTGAATTTTTTTTAAAGTTGAAAAACGGTATTGTTGTTCGACCCAACTCACTGAAAAAGTGCCATCTTCGAAAGTTGCAGTTCGAATCAAAATCTCGTGATTTTCTTTGATTATTCTCCACGACTACATGACTTTTCGTTGTCCCCAAGATTGTCCGGCAATTGTTCAAAGTTGTACAAAAATCACTTTCTGTTTGACCCCAAAAAGAAAACGTGCCAGTTGCAAGAATATTGAGTAGCATTGCATATCAAATCTCGAAATATGTTTACCAAGATTTTCGATAATTTATTCAACAAGCAGAAATCGCCGGCTTCAACCGGCAATTATTTTGGAACGTGAATAAATCAATTGATAATGCAAAAATCATTTTTTGATTGACTTCAATAGGAGAAAAGAGGGCCAGCTCAAAGGATATTGAGTAGCATTGCATACAAATCTGCAAAATGTAGATCAAAACATTCGATTATTTATACGAGTAGAAGTAGCCGGCTTTGACCAGCAATTATTCTGGGAAGTGAATTAGTCAATTATTAATGCAAAAACTATCTTTTGATCGACTACAACAGAGGAAGAAGTGCCAGCTCCAAGGATATTTTTTTATCTTGCATATAAAATGTCGCAATATGTTCACCAAGATTTTCGATAATTTATTCAACAATCAGGAATCGCCGGCTTCAACCGGCAATTATCTTAAGATGTGAATAAGTGAATTGTCAATGCAAAAATTACTCTTCAGTCGACTCCAATCGGAAAAAAAGATAATTGCCGGTTGGAGCCAGCGATATCTGCTTGTTGAATAAATTATCGAAAATATTGCATATTGCGAGATTTTACACTACACAATATCCTTCAGCTGGCACTTTTTCCTCTGTTGGAGTCGTTCCAAAGATGGTTTTTGCATTAATAATTGACTAATTCACATTCCAAAATGATTGCCGGTCAAAGCCGTTCACTTCTGCTCGTATAAATAATCGAATGTTTTGATTTACATTTTGCCGATTTGATATGTAATACTACTTAATATCCTTGAAGCTGGCCCTTTTTCTCCAATTGGAGTCGATCAAAAAATGATTTTTGCATTAATTAATGACTAATTCACATCCCAGAATAACTGCCGGTCAAAGCCGGCCACTTCTGCTGGTTGTATAATAATCGAATGTTTTGATTTACATTTTGCCGATTTGATATGCAATGCTACTTAATATCCTTGGAGCTGGCCCTTTTTCTTCAATTGAAGTCGATCAAAAAATTATTTTTGCAATAATAATTGACTAATTCACATCACAAAATAATTGCCGGTCAAAGCCGGCCATTTCTGCGGGTTGTGAATGCTACTCAATAAAAGTGATTTTTGTACTATATTGAACAATTGCCGGTCAATGCCGGGGACAACGAAAAGTCATGTAGTCGTGGAAAACAATCAAATGTACCTACAACTTCGAACAGTTTTAGGTGGGCGCCAGCTACTTCTGAAGGAGAGAAGAATGGAAAATATTCATAACGTTGTGTAGAAAATCACGAGAATTTGTTTCGAAGTGTTTCCAATCTGGCACTTTTTCAGTGAGTGGGGTCGAACAACAATACACTTTTCCAACTTGTAAAAAAATTCAATTTCGTAAAGATAATTCATTAGTTAGCCACCTTTCGAACACAATCAACATTTGCTAGAAAAGAGAAAAGGAATAAATTAATAAAGGCTTGCTTTCCGTGAGACCGTGGTGGAATTAATCGAGTGAGTCGGCTTGGAGCTGGCCGGCCGGGAGCTAACATGACCGGGGTCAACTGATTCAGATGAGCTTTGAGCACCCAATGCCAAAATTCCATAGCACATATGATTTTCTAGTAAGGAGCGTTTTAGTTTTCTGATTGATAGGTAAATTATCTTGAAGCTTTTTGAGTCCTGTTCCATGTGACAATCAATGATGACGCCTAAAAATTCAATTTCTTTTGCCAGTTTCAGGTTTTCCCAGTTATCAGGCCAACATGCTGAATGATCAGCAAATTCAAAAATATTTCCACTTCTATCGAATGAGAACAGTCCATTGATACAAAAATGTTGATTGAACTGGGTCCTATAGGATTGTTCCTTGTGTGCACCAACCTTTCGTTCCTTGTATACTTTTAGTGTATTTTTTTCATTGAGAGGATAATCCCATTCAACCTAGCATCACTGGATTTTCAAGCTAACCTTACCTAACCATTGTCATTTTCACTGAAAGGCTCATAACTCTATATTTTGGATAAGGTTTAAAAACTGACTCATCGGAAAAGAAAATCAACCTATGGGAGAATGTTTCCAAAATATTTTAATATTCAGAAATAATGAATATATTCCTTACTTCATGGGCGCACTGTATATAAAAAGACTGGAATCTCGGAATCCATTCGTTCAGAAGTTTTGACAGGGACACTGTATGAATATGTAGATGAATATAATCGAAGGCCTTATAGCAAAAACTAGAGCATAACTTTTATTGGATTAAATATAAATTTATAGAATAAATACTAGGCTATAATTTTTCATCCCCATAATATCAGAAGACGCTGTAAAACATCACCAATCACCAAAATTTGGGCTTTCCCTGAAACAAAAGGAAGTTTTTAGAATATGAAAATACGAAATTAATGAAAATATATATTACACAATATCTACTTGTTCAATTCTTAGAAGAATTTATTTCAAAAAGAAGGCACAGGACAATCGGCCAAATAGTAAATACATATTATTTTTTGGACACTGATATTTTTGTCCTTTACTCATTTTTATTTAGAAAAGCATAAACTAACAAGGTGTGATGAGGTTGATTCATCACACTGAACCGAAACGAACTTTCTAGAGGAAAGACAATCCGTATATTTAGAGTAATAATAGGGTGTTGAGGGTAGAATCGGATAATATCATTTGCCAATATTTTATGAAGTGATCGATCACCACTGATAGGAAGAAAGTATCATAAAACATACTCACTACTTAACTCTTATAAATAAACTTCTACTCTCATAATCGGAGCACTAATATAGGGAAATATCTAGATCGTTAATTGGTTGGAATATATTTGTGTATGTATGTATATCTATATTTTATATTTTTGTTATTCTTATTTCCATGTATTTTTTACTAGGTAATCTCAATTACTATATTATTTCTATTCACATTTGAATGTTAACATTTATTTTTGGAACTATGTAATTATTCATTATTTCTATATTGTAAGATTAGGATATATCCTATAATAAAGATTACTACTACTAAATTCAGGATATAGAACCTCTAAAGAAGTCTAGGCTAGAATAATAAATGCGTGTTTGAGAACTAGAATGCTTCTGTGGAGTTCTTCGAAGTTTTGTGAATGTTCGACCAGCTTTCCAAATTAATTCTCGTTTTTTTTGAGGTTCATAACAATACAATATATATTTCATGTCTGTTGTATCTGCTCTCACTTTTTACAAATCATATGTGAATGGAATTTCATTGTCAATTTTTGTTTCTGTTACAGTTGTTTTCATTATCTTATCAACTGATACATGATTAGAATTACATATCCACATCATTTCTTACTTTAGTAATTCGTTTCTTTAGATATTTTCAATAAAAATGCACCTAATTATAATTGGTTGATTTATTTCAAAAAGTATTTATATTTCACACTACGACTTATTTATCTACAACCTGTATTTCATGGAAACTGTTGTTATGTCTGCAAATAATAATATTAGCAATCTCATGTTGAGTGACTTATATTTATATTAGTAAACCAAAATCTTGATACCACTGGATCTGGATATCGTCTCTGTTATATGAGTTGATGTTCATTTATATTTTATATTTCCCTGTACGTTTCATAGTTAGGGATACTGTCATAATAAATCATATTTTTCTCCAAATGACATTAAAAGCGGCCTTTTAATGACACTTGGCAGGCTTAGAAGTTGTACTTTTAATGCCTAGGCAGGAAAAGTTCCCTTTTACTGCCTAGGCAGAAAAAGTTCGTTGCTAGGCAACCTTCCAAGTAATAATTTAAATCAAACTTGTGATTAAAATTAACAATGACAAAGTAAACAGTAAACAAACAAATTCAACAAACGTCATCAGCGGTAAACATAGTAACGCAGGGCCCAGTTACCTTTGATGAAATAATTTAGTTATTTGGATATTGATAATGAAACGCAATTTAAATATGAAAAAGTCGATTTTGCGTGGAATTGGAACAAATTTGAAGAAAAAATTATATTTTTCACACGGCAGAAAAGCAGATTTAATGCCTTGGCTGGTTTCAGCCGCGGCATTAAATCTTGTGCTTTTATGCCTAGTAAAACAAATTACTATTGTCAACTAAAAGTTATTTAGAAATCCTTTTCAATGCTATTTAACTTGTTGGCAGCGGTAAAAAGCCTTTAAGAATATAATTTTCAATTGAATTTTGAAGACACCAGAGCAGTTATGGAGAAAGCTATATGACCTGGCATAAGGGACTTTCAAGGAAATGTTACGCAAAATTGGAAGTTGTGGACTCAAAAATTGAATTAATACTTGAAAGCAACTGAATCTTATAAAAAGGAGGATGAGGTGAAGATAGCCATTTCATTGAACTCAATAGGTGATGCTGGTTTACGCATATATAAATAACACTTTTGAATATGGCGATCAAAAGGATAAAAATATATTTGAAACGGTATTCAAAATATTTGAAAGCTATTGTAATCCAATAAAAAATCTGGTATTATTCCATTTAAAATTTTTCAGTAGAAATCAAACTCATCCATTGGGAAGATTCGATGAATTTCTAACAGATCTCAGAACCTTGATAAGTTCTTGTGAACTTCAAGATAAGGAAATACTTTTACGTGATAGAATCATTTTAGGAATTGCCAATAAAAAAACTCAAGAAATTTTACTTCAGAAACCTGTTCTCAGTTTGACGGATACTATTACAATATGTAGAAGTTTGGAATGTAGGAGCACTACACAAAAAATAATCAATGATAATAATATCATTTCACTAAATAAGAGTAACTAAAAAATAAATTATGAATATTCAAATAGAGCAGTAGGTAATTCTGGAAAAAAAAATTATTATTTGAACTGTGGCTACAGACATGAAATAAATCGATGTCCAGCTTATTCAAAAATATGTAATCGCTGTAAGGAAAGGGGACATTTTTATAAATATTGTCGTCAGACTAGTCGAGTTCCAAGAATTACTCCACAGGAAGAAACTAAAATGTATGAAAATTCAGTTGTTGAAGAAAAATGTGTTTGGTCAATTCATAACAAAAATGTAATATTAACAGAATTGATTGAAAATATAAAAATAGAAGGTACATACATCAAAATGAAAATAGACACCGGAAGTGATGTGAATATTTTGAATCTAAGTGATTTTCACAAAATAAATTATGAAGAAAAGCTTTTAAAAAATAATAATGCAATAACCTCATATTCAGACAGATGAAAACAATATGTTTTTATATTTTAGAATCAAATATCCAACAATAGATTTTAAGTTTAAGAGGCGCTATTGATTTGAACATCATAAGTGAAAATAAAATTCATTCGGTCGGTGGCTTAGTGGCTAAGGCCTCTAGCAGTGGAACTTCTAGCTCGCATCAGACAGACGTTCGAAGCTCGGGTACGGAATTTTTTCTCAAGTACACGGGTCTCTTTAGGTGGCCACATGCCTTGTGAATCATGTGTGATGTGAGTTGCCTAGATGCCAATCCCGACGTCTGGTGCTAGCTTGAAGTGCGCACCGACCAACCGGGGTGGTGCTGTAGGTTTTCCGGGTTTTTCCGGGTTTTCCTACAGCTGAAAAGTGAATACACCACCGACAATATCAGTAAGTCGCCCCGGAGCGCCACGGCAAATAATAATAATAGCCGTCCTCTACCCGAGTGTATTATTATTATTATTCTATAAAAACTAATGATACAATTGCAAACATTTTAGATAGGTCTTTCTTAGTTTGTGATGGTATTGGTAAAATACAGGATGTGCAATGTAAAATTGTTCTCTCAGATAATGCTGTGCCTAAAATATTCTCTGCTAGAAAAATTCCATTATCTTTAAAGGATAAGGTACTTCTGAAACTTGATGAAATGGAATAGCAAGGATTGATATAAAAAATCACCGAACCAACTGACTGGGTTCATCATATAGTGGTTGTCAATAAACCTAATGCTGATGTGAGAATTTGCATGTATCCTAGATTATTGAATGAATATATAAAACGAGAAAATTTTGTTATTCCAAATTTTGAAGACATATTCTCCAAATTGAAAGGATTTAGTATATTCATTATTAGATGCATCTTCGGCTTTCATGCAAGTTCCACTAGATGAAAAAAGTACTAAAATTTGCACAATAACAACACCATTTGGCAGATATTGTTTTTTGAGGATGCATATCATTTGGGATATCTAGTGCTCCTGAAATATTTCAGTGTATCATATCAAGAATTCTTGAAGGTCTTCCAGGTGTGGTGACATATTTTGATGACATTTTAGTATTTGGTTCTACTCTTGATGAACATAACGAAAATTTGGAAAAAGTCTTAAAAAATATATCGAATTGTGGTTTGACTTTGAATAAGGATAAATCTAAATTGGCAATGAAACAAGTGAAGTTTTTAGGTCACATTATTGATGAAATTGGTATTGAGGCTGACGAGAATAAAGTAAAAGATATAGATAATATGTTAACCCCAAGTAATAAACATGATCTTCAGAGATTTCTTGCCTTGATCACTTACTTAGCGAAGTTTTTACCTAACTTGACGGAAAAAACTGCTCCCTTACGGAAACTTTTGATTGACAAAGTTGAATGGATTTGGGATCAAGTGCATGAAAAATGTTTTACAAGTTTGAAAAACTTGGTCACTTCAACGCCAATACTTTCCTATTTTGATCCAAATAAAAAAACCGTATTGTCTGTAGATTCGAGTAGTTTTGGATTGGGTGCCGTGTTGTTACAAGATGATCATCCAATAGAGTTTGCATCGGTTTCATTGGATAAAACTCAACAAAAGTATAGTCAAATTGAGAAAAAATTACTTGCTATTGTTTTTGGTTTTGAGCGTTTTCATTATTTGGTAGAACATTCGAGATTCAAACAAATCATCAACCATTATTAGGAATTATTAAAAAGTCAATTGAAGATTTGTCTCCTCGTTTACAGAGGTTAATTATGAGATTTATACGTTATGATGTGGAACTGGTATTCGTTCCAGGAAAAAAATTGCAAGTTGCTGATGCATTGAGTAGAGACCCTATCAATGATGTTTTTTCTGTACCTGAAATAACTGAGAATTTACATGTCAAATTGGCTGGCCAGCTCGTAAATGCAAAGTATCTGATGAAATGAAAAAAATTTGGTTCATTCGTAATGATATTTATGTATCTACATGAAAATGTTCTTTTCTTCAAAATTAGACTCATAATTCCTACTTCTTTAAGATATGAGTTTTTAACTCATCAAGGTCTTCAGTCCTCTCAAAACTCTGGAAATCTGTTTATTGGCCAGGAATGATGAATGATATAAAAAAAATTATTTTAACGTGTGATATATGTCAGCATTTCTCGAAAACTAATCCGAAACAGTTCCTCAAGCCTCATTATATTTCCGAATATGCATGGCAGAAAATCGGAATAGAATTTGGATATTTCAAAGGAGTTGATTTCATCGTTGTTGTTGATTACTATAGTAAATTTTTTATGGTGAATAAAATAGCGAATAAATCTGCCAGTAGTGTAGTATCAGCCTTAAGAAATATATTCAGTTCTTTTGGCTTACCACAAGAAATATTTTCAGATAATGATCAACCTTTTTCATCGATTGAATTTTACAATTTTGCTAATTTATGTAGTGAAACTGCACTAAACTAATTTTTCTAATTTATTTATAAACGTTTTAAACAATAATTTATATCACAGTCACTATTTTTATTTATCTTTACTGTAACTCTCTATCCGCGAACTTTGGAACTATATTATTTGTTAGTCTCCGTGAATATATCTGACTATCCCGCCATCTGATACCCAGCGGCTTATATACTCGTATTAACAGTTCTCGACTGATCAGGACAACAGAACAATTCATTTAGATGGCTCTCTCTCGAAAGATCGGTTTCTTGGAACGTTCGCGCTTTTTCTACGCGGGATTCATATGTTTGTCAGCGGAGAACTTGTTTACATTTAGAGTGTGCGTTATTAATTGGATGATCAAGGCCGGTCTCGAGGCCAGTCTCGAAATCGTTACCTTGCCCCTTCTTAAAAGACGTTTCATGCCGAAATGTAATTTTTGGAGTGTGGAGATATCAGCAAGATTCTCCATATCTGCACCTGGACGTTCGATAGAAGTAACACTCCACAGTCTTCGAGATGGGTCGAGGAAGATGGTTGCAGCACACCAGAATCTTGACGCCACTGGATCTGAATATTGTCTCCAACATTCTCCTTATAACTCTCCAGTCCAGCCCATCAATCCCACAGGCCAATTTTGGGAATACCAGGTTCACAAGATTCTGGTCCAACATCATGTCTCTTAATCTGGTGAGACTCTTCCAGACATCTTCATAAGACGGCTTATCTCGGGAATGCTTCTTGGTAACCAGAAAGTAGATGTTTCTCTGGCCCTTCCTCAGCTGTAGCACCCTTCCAACTTCCGGGTTCTGTTCCCGCAGTTCCTGGAGTCTACTGAACTTCTTGGAGAATACTACGGCAATGCCTCTGGATATTCGGAGATCTTCTGCCACACAGTGAGCTAACGCGTAATCAGCAGGCACCTTGAAAAGATCTCGTGGCTCCTCTCGGGTTACCCCGTGTTGAACCTTCTGTCTGTTTGAATACAGGGACATGAACCTCTGAAACGTCATTTCATCCTCCGATGGTCTGACGGTGCGAACTTGGTCGTGGTTTCCGGCGTAAGGGGACAACCTATTGAAGTGGACTACCCTCGGTTTTCCTCGTGGTGGCTTATACAGTGTGTCCCAGCTAAAACTTGTCACCCCCCTAATATCCGAACTCATGAAAAAAATGGAAAATCGCTCAGACCCGTCGATTTGTATTTCAAGGGGGAACACTTTCACCAAATACACCATCATTGTGTTGTCAACCCCCTCAACCCCAGCACCCCCTACTTCAGAATTTGCAATGGGACTACTATACTTGTGATACATCATTTTGAAGGGAATTCAATCCCAAATACATCGGTGTACTGAAATTGAGGATCGATCAAGTGTTGTTGAAGTTTTCATGAAAACTAATTTTTTCCAGATATTTTTATTTTTCATCACCTAACATGTTATCATCGTATGAAAGGTTCAAAATGTGAACCATTCAGTTCCATACAGAAGTATAAGCGATCTTCGAAATTTCTTCGCACATTGCTCAACATTTCTGGAGTCACTACACGACACTCCACAACAATTCTCCTGCGTAGATCATCAAGAGAAGTTGGCTGGGTACTATAAACTTTGGATTTCAAATGACCCCATAAAAAGAAGTCTAATGGTGATAAATCAGGAGATCTAGCCGGCCATTCTATTGGTCCTCGCCTTCCAATCCATCGCCTGTGAAATTGTCATCTAAAAATTGACGTACAGGTGCAACAAAATGTGGAGGAGCTCCATCTTGTTGAAAGGTGAGCTGACCGTCAAGTAACCTATCATCGTCTTCAAGTAACTGAGTGATTCTGGGGTTCACAGTTGTATCAAGAAGTTCAAGATACGTTTGTCCGTTGAGGTTACCATCAATAAAATATGGACCTACAATATGGTCTCCCAGAATACCAGCCCAAACATTCAATTTCTGGGGAGTTTGTGAATGAGTTTCCCTGTACCAATGGGGATTTACGTCACTCCAGTATCTGCAGTTGTGCCTGTTCACATGTCCATTTAAATAAAAAGAAGATTCGTCAGAAAAGCACACATTGTAGAGGTAATTAATATCACCAATCAATAATTGACTCATGATTTCACAAAACTCTGTACGTCTGTCAGGATCATCTTCATTTAATTCTTGTACATTCTGCATTTTATAAGGATGGAATTTTGCGTCTTTCAGAATTCGATGTACGCTGCTTTTCGAAACTCCAGAAATAGTCTCAAGTTGTCTTAACGATTGAATGTTGTCCATCACTGCATGTCCTACAACTGCAACAGCGACCCCTTCATTTCTCATAGGCTTCTCTCGTTCATGTTTTTTATTCAGCACTGATCCCGACTCCAAGAACTTATTCATCAATTGAAGCACGTACTGATATGATGTGGTGTTTTCTGGATGACTTTCATTGAAACTTCGAGCCGTAGCTCTAGCATATCGTCCATTTTCAAAATACGCAGCTACAATGGATATTCTCTCTTGTACAGTATAAACCATTTTCGAATGTTCTCAAATTGTTGAATGCAGTGACTCGAATACATCAATTACCAAGGCGTAAACAAAGATATGCGTATACAAAAACACATGAGGGCAATTTTTTTTTCATAAAAACGTCTGTCTCACCTTCGAAACTATTATTTCTGACAGCATATTATTTTTCAATACAGTGGCGTACCCACAGTGAACCTTTCTTACGACGCTAACATTTGAGGTGATGAAAATTTAAAATATCTGGATAAAACTTAGTTTTCATGAAAACTTCAACAACACTTGATCGATCCTTAATTTCAGTACACCGATGTATTTGGGATTGAATTCCCTTCAAAATGATGTATCACAAGTATAGTAGTCCCATTGAAAATTCTGAAGTAGGGGGTGCTGGGGTTGAGGGGGTTGACAACACAATGATGGTGTATTTGGTGAAAGTGTTCCCCCTTGAAATAAAAATCGACGGGTCTGAGCAATTTTCAATTTTTTTCATGAGTTCGGATATTAGGGGGGTGACAAGTTTTAGCTGGGACACACTGTATATGCGGTAGACGAGGTCATTTATCCTTTTCATGATCTTATATGGACCTTCCCACGAGTTCCGGAGCTTCGGTGATAATCCACGGCGACGTTTATTGTTGTACATCCAGACAAGGTCACGTATCTGATATCCGCCAGCATCGGTCTTGATGTCGTAGGTCTCCTTCATTCTGTCGCCGGCACTCTGGATGTTCAAACGGACTCGTTCATGAATGTCGTCCATTCTCTGTTGTAGTTTGCTGACGTAGTCATCTCCCGCAGTGTCTTGTCCAAGTGGTGTCCCAAACTTCAGGTCACAAGGAAGTCTCAGCTCTCGGCCCATAATAACACTGACAGGGGTTTGGTCGGTAGACTCATGTACTGCGGAACGATACCTCATCAGGAACAGATGAAGGTACTGGTACCGATCTTTCTGGTGGTCAGAGACTACCTTGGATAGGTGACGGTTTATCGTATTATTCATCCGCTCCACCATTCCATCTGACTGCGGATGTAGAGCCGTGGTTCTCGTTTCACGGATGTTCAGCATCTGACTCAAAATTTCTGCCTTGATCCGAATGTAGCTCCAACGGAACACCGAATCGATAAATCCACTCCTTCACCAAGACGTCGCGTCGGCAACAGTGATGACTTCTTGGTAGGCTTCGGTAGGATGTACTTATTCCCGTGATCAGATTGGGGGAACGGGCCAGCGAAGTCAATGGCGATCCTTTCGAATGGTCTGCCCACATTTTACTGGCGCATCGGGGCCTTGGGTCTTGTTCGAAGCCCATTGCTGGCAGCACATACAGCATATTTCCTGCACTAGTACTTGACGTCGGCTTGACAATCGTCCCAGTAAAACCGTTGCCTAACTTTCTGGAGGGTCTCCGTCACTCCCAGATGTCCTCCGGTGACCCCATCATGGATTTCTTCCTATCTTTTGCTCCTGGGAACTACTATCTGACGTATTCCTTCCCCGCCTTCCTCCGACTCCAACACACGCTTCAGTGTCCAGGGTGAGAGAGTTCTATTGGGTCCAGTAAGATTTAATGACTGGAAAACAACTGGCTCTTTCCTGCCGATGACTGAACCAAGATTTGGATCTTTCTCTTGGTCTTTCTGGATCTTATTGTCATTCCAGTTATCATTGACCGCCGTAGTTCTGCAGAGTGTCGACTCCTTCTTCTCTGCTCGTCGGCAGTGCGAACAGTCATCTGGGCATGGTCTTCATTATAGAGCATCTGCATTCTCATGGCTGGTCCCCGCTCCATGTTCGATCTCAAAGTCGAATTCCTGGAGCCTCTCAATCCATGGTGCTACTCGACCCTCGGGATTCTTGAACTGTAGAAGGATTTGAGAGATGCACGGTCAGTTCTCAGTAGGAATTTTCTTCCATACACGTACTTGTAAGAAGTGTTCTACACCTTTGACAATAGCCAACAGCTCCCGCCTGGTGACACAGTGATTCCGCTAGTCGCTCCATAACACTTTCCGGCGTAGCTGGATATTCAAGGCGAACCAAATGTGCAATGTCTGCTTCGAATTCTTGTGAATGATGTACGTGTTTAAGGTGGGCTTGGCCATAGCTAAGTTCCAGATGTTTTACTAGCTGTTCACAGTCCTCCTGTTGTTGGGTGGTGGGGGTTTGTAAAATGTTTGTTGCCTCGCCACGTACTGCCAGTTTTAATGCAATAGCTCTTTCCCCAGCATTCCATCCATTTGCTTTGGCAGCAGCTTCCAATTGTCGGCAGTAGTTTGCCCATGGAGTATTTCCGTCGAACTGAGGCGGTTTCAGTGCGAGTTTTCAGATTCAGCACTGACCTTGAAATTTTTTGTCCTTCTGAACTTCCTCCAAGTTCATACTCACATCCAGCATTGAGTTTCTGTTGAAAATTTCTAGGGTGTGCGCAGAATCCATTCGCTTTTCTAATTCACTGAATTTTTCCTTCATTTTGCCGATTTCTGTCTCGATTCCACCCTTCATTTCATCGTAGAGCGTTTCCTTCATTTTTTTCATTTCTTCCTCCATGTCAACTTTGATTTTCGCCATCTCTGCTTCAACAGTTCCCATTTGATTCGCTACACCACAAAGTTCTCTTCTCAAGCCTTCTGAGTTTTCTAGGAACTTTTCTTCTAGGTCTCTCGAATTTTCGTGAAGTTTTTCCTCCAGGCTCTTTACATTCTCTTGAAGTTCTTCTTTTAGACTATTTGAATTTTCGAGAAATTCTTGTTTCAAGCTATTTGAATTTTCTAGAAATTTATCTTTCATATTTTTCAAGCTGACCGAGTTTTCTATAAGGTTTTGAAGAAATTTATCGTCCAGACTCACCAAATTTTTTTGAAGCTTATCTTCCAGACTTTTTGAATTTTGAAGAAATTTATCCTTCAGACTCAGAGACTAAGGAGTTTCTTCGAGTTTATTCATAATCGAACTCAAGTCGATTCCAGAAACTTCGAATAAAAATGATTCAGGGTTTTCTCCTTCTTCAATCAGTCCATCTGAAAGTCTTTTCTGGAGTACAGTCTTCTTTCCAGTTGTTTCTAACTCACGCTCCTCTAATTCTTGCTTCAGTTCACTAACTCTAAGGTCCACTAGGTGAACTCTCATCTGAAACATTTTGTCTCTTATTGTCTTTACCGAGATATCAGTCTATTATCTATTTCACACAATAAGTTTTCAGTTGATTTTCCCGCGACGCGGAAAACTGTCCACTACGCAAACATAATAATGTCCAACGGGTCACTAGTCTATTAGGCACGATGAATGTCTATCAGTTTTTAACACGGCGAAAACTAAACACTTATTTATTTTAATCATCCTACTTATGACACCAAATGTAGTAAAACTGCACTAAAGTAATTTTTCTAATTTATTTACATACGTCTTAAACAATAATTCATATCACAGTCACTATTTACTCTCTCTCTATCCGCGAACTCTGGAACTATATTTGTTACTCTCTGTGACTATATCTGACTATCCCGCCATCTGATACCCAGCGGCTTATATACTCGTATTTACAGTTATCGACTGATCAGGACAACAGAATCATTCATCTAAATGGCTCTCTCTCGAAAGTTCGGTTTCTTGGAATGTTCGCGCTTCTTCTACGCGGGACTCACGTGTTTGGCAGCGGAGAACTTGTTTACATTTCGATTGTGCTTTATTAATTGGATGATCAGGGCCGGTCTCGAGGCCGGTCTCGAAATCGTTACATTTATATGAAATCAATCTGAAAATGTCGAGTCCTTACTATCCACAGTCTAATGGAATGGTGGAACGCCATATTCAAATTGCCAAAGATTTATTTTCAAAAGTACTTGAGGATGGAAATGATCCTTTTCTGGCTATTCTTTACTACAATAATACTCCTAAAGCGGATGGTCTACCGTCATCTTCTCAATTACTGATGAATAGAAATATTCGTACTTCAATCCCGATTCATACCGATCAGCTTCACACCCAGCTATCAAATAAAGAAGAAATAAAAACACAGTTGAAAAATGGGCGGAGAAATCAACAAAGTTACTACAATCGAAGCGGAAGAAATCTTGGTAAAATATCTCTTGGGGAAAAAGTTTTATTCAAACCAAATGTCAATTCTAACTGGAAAACTGCCAAAGTTATAGCAGTAAACTATTTTGACTTTAGTATTGAAGATGAGAATGGAAAATGTCACAGAAGAAATCGTCAACAATTGAAGCCGCATAAAAGTGGTTTCAACCAGGAGCAAGATGTTTGTTCGAGAAGTGATGCCAACCCATACCTCAATCCTTCATTATTCAGCGACACTTCTCTGAAATGTAGGGTAAATACAGAAGTAGCAGGAAGTTAATCTGCAACGGAGGCAGAACCAGACATGGATGAACCCATCCCATTGCAGATATAGCGAAGAAGCACCAGAACGATCCGAGCACCGATTAGAACTTTAAATTTGCTCCTTTATTTTTTATTTATTGGTGAGGGCATGTTATATGAGTTCATTTATATTTCATATTTCCCTGTACGTTTCATAGTTAGGGATACTTACTGTCGTAATAAATCATATTTGTCAACTAAAAGTTATTTCGAAATCCTTTTCAATGCTATTCAACAATCTCCAACATACTACTTATAACTCACCAATTTTGTGATTGCCTGGTCCACAAGATCCTGGTCCAGCATCGCGTCTCTCAATCTGGTAGAGCTCTTTCATACATCTTCATATGACGGTTAATCTCGAGAATGATTCTTGATAACCACGTGGTAGATGTTTCTCTGACCCTTTTTAAACTGCAGCACCCCTCCAACTTCTGTGTTCTGTTCCCGTAATTTCCGTAGTCGACCGAACTTCTTAGAAAATACCAAAGCGATGCCTCTGGACATTTGAAGGACTTCGGCCACACAGTGAGCTAGTGCACCTCGAAAAAGTCTTGTGGTTCTTCTCAGTTACCCCATGTAGAACTTTCTGTACGCCTGAGTATGAAGACATAAACTTCTGGAACGTCATCTCATCCTCCGGCTGTCTGACCTAGATTTCTCTCGGGGTGGCTTATAGATTCGGTAGACTGGATCGTTCATTCTCTTCATGATCTTGTATGGTACGGTACTTCCCACGAGTTGCGCAACTTCGGTGATAGTCCACGGCGACATTTAGGGGTGTAGTCACCTGTCTGAAATCCTCCAGCAACACGCCTCCTTCATTCTGTCGCTTGTACTTTGGATGTTTAAACGGACTCGTTCATGGATGTCGTCCATTCAATGCCGTAATTTACCGACGTAATCTTCTACTACGGAACGCGCGATAGGTCATCAGGAAGAAATGAAGGTACTGGTCCCAATCTTTCTGGAGGTCAGAACCTATCTTGGACAGGTCACGGTTTATCGTCTTATTCATCTTTTCCACCATTCCATTGGGCTATGGATGTAGAGCCGTTGGTCACGTCTTCCGAATGTTCAGTATCTGACACATTTCTTGGAACGGGTTGGATTCGAAATGTCTGCCTTGGTCCGAATGCAGCTCCAACGGGACACCGAATCGACATATCCACTCGTTCACCAAGACGTCGGCAATGGTCAGAGCTTCATAGTTGGGCAGGGCATAGGCTTCGGCCCACTTGCTAAAGTAGTCCATCGCCACAAGGATGTACTTATTTCTGTGGTCATATTATGAAAACGGAATCTCAGCACGGCTACCGCAGTCTCGTGCATGGTATCACACGTTTAAAGAGGTGAGGGCTAGCTAGCACAAGATTTCTGAATTCTGAAGGTTACTCGTAGGGGTGCAGCCGTTTGACAGATAATACCAATTTCAACAACAATTTCTGTCCGGACTTCATCTCTGATTTTTTCTACTTTCGTATTCATTATGTCAAGCTCTGTCTTGACGGTTCCCATTCTTTCTTCCACCACAAACTTCTTCTTTCAAGCTCTTCGAGTTTTCTACAAATTCCTTCCTCAGACTATTCAAATTTTCCAGAAGCTCTTCTTTCAAATTCTTCGAGTTTTCTAGACGTTTATCTTCCAAACTCTTCGAATTTTGTAGAAGTTCATCTTTCAGACTCACCGAATTATGTTGAAGCTTTTCCTCCAGACTCTTTGAATTTTGTAGAAATTCATCTTCCAGATTCACCAAACTTATTTTAAGCAGCTGCCTTGTCATTTAAATTTCCCGCGATTACACTGACCAATCACATAGCGCTTTCGTTCATTTTACTGTCGTATACGAGAGACTGTTCTCAGGGAGAGTACTTACCCCACTATTGGGGAACTTCGTCGTTGATAGCCTTCTTACACACCTAAACTGAGGGTGTATGCCCAAGGCTACACTGACGATATCTTAAAAATGGTTAACGAGAAGTGTACGTGGCTTTGGATGGATCTGATGCAATCAGCCCTCACAGACGTACCGTCGTGGTACATGAGGGAGGACCTGAAAGTCAACCCCCAAAAACATGATTGTTTTACCAGAAACAGAAAACAACAGAGATCTTCGAATCTTCGGAGACGCCTACAGAGGTCAGGAAAGTCAAAATAACTTTTTTTAACCCTGGACTCAAGGTTCACCTGGAACAAACATCCCTTGTCTGCATTTGCATATTGCAGCAGAGGCGAGGATAGAAATTGCCAATTAAGAGGAAACAACCTAGGCCAACTTACTCCTTTTATGGAACAAACACCACCATACAAGACAGAGAAGTCACATCGAAGACCATACCCATTCTGTCAAGAGGAAAAATCGACCTCTATATTCCATGCCGAAGTAATGGCTATTTCCGTTTACACGATATTCTAGGGAGGGGTCCAAGAAACCAACCCATAGTTATTCTCTCCGACAGGCAAGCAGCAATAAAAGCCCTGCAGGTCTTCTTCCAAATTAATTTGAGAGACAAACAAAAACTTATCTGGGTAACAGCCCACATTGGACCAGCCTGTGTAATCCTATTTGAGAACCATTATCAATCTGCCTGGGCAAATACTCCAGGTAATACTCACTGGTGATGATGCCAACCAACCGGCTATCAAGACACATTCTTGGAGAGGATAGGACAATAGCTGCATCTGCTCGGTTTACACCAAGACTCTAACACAATGTTGGTTCTGCGATGAGGAGGATAAAACAACTTCCCACATATGTTTGAATGCGAAGCTCTAGCTCGCATAAAGATGAATATCTGCGTACTCAGTTCTGGTGAGAAATCTTCATGGGCTCATCAGAAAATACGGAGTACTCACGAGATAGATCTAACAGCAGAGTGTATAAAGGTTCTATGCAGAACTACCTGCATTCCGGCCGGTGGCCAGCCCCTTCAGCCAAAGCATTATTCGAAGGGTGTGGACACATTTACATGAGTACGTCCATGAAATTTTGATTACCAAAAATTCAGTGGCAAAATTCCATTCAATCAGTAGTTCAGATTATCTTGTATGATAGACAGAAGGTTTCGGAAACATGATCTCGGTATTAATTGCTACTTAATAAATAAAAAGATAAAAAAATCATAACCGAAAGAACATTTCTGATATTTTCCATAATCAATTGAAACAATGAAACAATAGTATTAACATGACTCGAAAAATCTTGGATTACAAAAAGTAAGATATTATTTGTTTTCGTGTATATATCGCAGATAAGACTAATGAATTAACGAAAAAAATTGGAAAGAGTAATTTAATTAGTATATTACGTAACAAGAGTTGTAAAGTAACCCATTACGCAGGAAATGAAAAAGTTTATGCACGAAGCCGCGCAGCGGCGAGTTCATAAATTTCATGAGTGCGTAGGCTTACAACTCGTGTAACGTACTATACTTTTTCTACGCCCATTCATTTTCTTCCATTAAATAAAAAACATCGCAATCATTTAAACTCTATTATAATAGTTTTTTATTGAATTGAGAAAATTGAGAAAAAATTGACAATATAAATGAATGAAATGAAATTTATTTTCATAGCATGCTACTTAAGAAAACGTGTCCTATTTTTAAAGAAGTTGCATAACATGCTGCCTACATTTAGAGGCATCACTCTCTCAATCCTAAATATATCTCGCTAAAAGTTTTTATGTTTCTTAATTGACTAAATTTGTGTAAATAGACCAAATAAAGTCTTACGTAAATAAAATTTTTATTGTAATTTAATTAAACCAAGAAGTTTAAGTTTTCTTCTCAAAACGCACGTGTATGCTATGACATCTCATTACATGCATGTTATTGTTAAAATTATTGATAACCACCCAAGCACCAAATATACGTTGAATTCACTCGACGCACATTTCGTCAACAAAATAAGAATAAGCAATATCTGGTAGTGTTACTATATCGTTTATTGCAGACGACCTGAAACTGTATAGAACAATCGAATCATGTCCAGATTTTATCGATATACAATCCGATCTAATGATGCTTACAGATTGGTGTTCTCAAAATTATATGGACGTTAAAGTAGCGAAATCTAAAACAATGACTTTTTATCGATCTGTAGAAAAATATGAAATTGTGTACAATATAAATGAAGAACCATTAGAATCAGTTACATCAATTTGCGATCTGGGAATGATTATTGACGCCAAAATGGATTTTCATCTCCATTATGAGTTTATAACAAATAGAGTTTTAAAAATGTTGGGATTCCTTTGCAGGACTACAAATGACTTCGTAAACGTTACTTCAATTAAAGCTCTATATTATGCTTTAGTACGGTCAATTGTAGAATATTGTAGTTGTGTTTGGTCACCTACATACGAATTTCACAGTAATTACATAGAGAAAGTTCAAAACAAATAATGTTTGCGATATATACAGTGTGTCCCACTTTGAGCAGGCACACCCTCATATTTCGTTGAGCATGAAATAATTCGAAATTTTCTTTGACTCAAGTTGTACTCGGAAATACCTACCTTTATGTTTACGGAACCTTTTTATAACCATTTTCCACGGCTATCTACAACCAATTGAAAAGTGAAAAATTGGTAAAAACATACTAGGCATTTTTTCATCGCAAAAATAACACCAGATTTTGTTTCAGAACACCCCAAAACCCTCAAATTTCAATGCTTGAATCATTTGAATATACAGGGTATTATCTGTAGCTGGCATCATTATTTACTTTTTTTTCATCAGTAGTATCTTCTTTATTTGTAAATTTCTTATCCAGTAACAAAATTCACATAAATTATCAATCGATACTGCCGAAAATAAGCAAATATAACTTTTCCGTGGCAAACTATGACCACCTGAATAGTGAATAATTCAGAAAAATGTATTAGGGATATTTTAATCAAAAAATAACATTAAATACTAGTTTGGAACACCCTAAAACCGCAGATCTCAATGCTTGAATTATTAAAATATACAGGGTGTCATCTGTAGCTGGAAATATCATTATATCTCATTCATTCTCAATGCTCGGTTAATTTCAAAATGTCTTGTTTCAAATTGTCCAAAATTATACTATTGTTACAGAAGAAGTACTATTGTTACAGCAGAAAGTGGATATCTATCAGTTTTCCATGGCTAACTTTGAGCAGATGAAAAGTGAAAAATTGGAGAAACATATTATGGATTCTTTTTTAAGTATACTAATTTAAGAATTTGGTTCAGAACACTCTAAAACCCTCAGAACTCAATTTCCGAATCATGAAATATATAGGGTTTTATCTGTAAATGGCAATCGTTCGACTCCTAAATATTTATCCTGAAAATTGACAGATTTTGAAAATTATTGCTCTTGTCAGTTTTTTTGACTAATGAAATGAAATCATACCTTTAGGTTGTCATACATTCAATTCTTACCAAAACGTTATAAAAAATAACAAGTGACTCACGTAATGACGTAATTTGGAAAAAAAAATCTATATTTAACAAATTTGAACTAGGGTAATTATTCATGAAAAAAATATAAAAAACCAATGAAATAATCGATCCGTTATAGCCTATAGAGGTTCATTCTCGATAATGCCCCCATCATATGCTATACACCTCTCGATCCTTTTTCGGTTGTTCTTTACCACTCTTCTCAGGATATCAAGTGTAATTTTTTGGCATGCAACTATAATTCTGTTGTGTAACTATTCTCGATTTCTTGGTCTCGATTTGTGAACTTCTTGATTTAATGTTCCCCATAAGAAAAAATCGAGAGGCGTGAGGTCTGGAGACCTCGCTGGCCAATTAACAAAAGAACTGTTGCGGCCTATCCATCTTCCCGGAAATGCTGTATTCAGCCATGTTCTGACCCTTCCAGAATTATGAATGCTGGCTCCGTCTAGTTGAAAATACATATCATGTCTAGTTTGTAAGGGAAACTCATCTAAAACTTCCGAAATATCATTATTGAAGAAGTCAAGCAATCGCTCTGCATTCAGGTTATGTTGGTAAAAGTATGGTCCAATAAATTGGGTTCCGATAATACTGCACCATGCGTTGATTTTTTGTGAATATTGTTTCCTACAATTGATAACCCAGTGCGGATTTTCGGTGGCCCAATGCCATGAGTTTTGGGAACTCACTGTACCATTTGTGGTAAATGTAGCCTCATCAGTGAACAATATTTTATTAAAAAAGTCATAATCATTAAGGAACTCTCCCTGAGCCCATAAACAATATTCTAAACATCGTCACCATTCTCCAACGTGTGTAGAAATTTGGGTTTGAAGGGAACTATTTTATGTTTTTTCAAACATCTCCAAATATTTTATTTCGGAATTTCCAGATCTAGCGACATTTGTCTCACACTTTTGGTAAGCTTCCGTCTGATGTCTTCTACAATTCTCTTGTCTTGTCGATCCTCTCTATTACTTTCACCTCTTTTTTTTTATATTTATCACGCTTCCAGTAGTATTGAAAATGTTATTTACCCTTGCCACAGTTCCGAAATCGATGGGATGTCTATTCTGATTTCGCAAATTGAACAACTCATGGGCGACATCTCCGACGGAACGAGCATTATCACCAACGAGTCTCACTATTAGCACTTTTTCAGCCAATGTCAACTTTTCTTGTCTTGGCATTTTCACTTGAAATAATAGACACTGCCAGCTAAAAACCAGATTAGAAAGTCTGTTTTCAACTGATTTGAATATGTCAAAATGAAACAAATGAAAATTTCATGCATGACTACCTTCGTGAAATCGAGGGTGAAGTTTAGCTAAGTGGGATACATACTAGCAAAAAACGTTTGGTGGTTATCACTAAGTTTCGAACAGGAACTTATTGCTCATTTTCGAATATGATTGTGACCAAACTGCAGCTACAACAGAAGACTTTTTTGGTGACATTGCTCACAATATAAACAATTTGCGCATATAAAGCAAAGGTATCAGATACGTCCCATGTATACTCCATGTACGTTAATAAAGGTTGAAAATTATAGTTTGAATCATGTTTAGCTACAATTACATATCAATATCATCAATGAATGTAGCAAAGAAAACATTTATACGAGCAATAAATTTCAAAAAAAATATTTAGGAAGAGTTACAGATGTCTTGAGGATTCAGATTTGCGCTTGTTAGGGTGTTCTGAACAAAAAGCCTATGTTCAATGATGAATGAATCCATAATATTTTTTTCCCAATTTTTCACTGTAGAGCTGGTCATAGTTAGCCATAGAAAAGTATTACTTGTTCACTTTTTACAGTTGTAATGGAACATTTCTGGGCACTTTATGATAGGGAAAAAAATTGAAATCAGCAGAGCATTATGAATGAATGAGAGTTGATTCAACTGCCAGCTACGGATAACACCCTGTATACTTTAATGAATAAAGCATCGAAAACTGAGGTTTTCGGATGTTCCACATCAGGATTTGATGTTGATGTTTTAATGAATAAATTTCTAGTATGTTTTCAGAGTTAGCCTTGGAAAAGTGATATTTGGCTATTTTTCAAAGTATTAATTGAATATTTTTGGGAATTCTGTGACAAAAGAAGACATTTTGGAAAATTTCCAAGCATTATTTATGGATCAGAGTTGATAATGCTGCCAGCTACAGATTATACCCTGTATATTCATATGATTCAAGCATTGAGATTCGGGGGTTTTAAGGTGTTCTGAAACAGAATCTGGTGTTATTTTTGCGATAAAAAAATACCCAGTATCTTTTTTCCAATTTTTCACTTTTCAATTGGTAGTATTTAGCCGTGGAAAATGGATATACAAAAGTTCCGTAAACATAAAGGTAGGTATTTCTGAGTACTACAACTTGAGTCAAAGAAAATTTCGAATTATTCCATGCTCAACGAAATATGAGGGTGTGGCTGCTCAAAGTGGGACACACTGTATATAAATATATTGCTTTCAAATTGAAAATGCCTCCTAATATTTATTCTCTACCAAAAATGCGGATTGAAACTGGTCTTCAAATGCTTAGTACTCGTAGAGTACAAGCCGACATAATAATTCTCCATAAAATACTGAATACAAAAATCAAATGCCCAGAAATCCTTTCGCAAATAAATCTCCACGTTCCTCCGCGACTCACATGTAACAAACAGACATTCGCTACTAAATTCCATAAATGCAATTATGGGAAGCATTCTCCTTTATCTCGAATTGTTTCAAACGGAAATAGAGTTGATTCAGATTACTTTTACTTGTCAGATGTAAGTTTTCGAGGTAAATTACAAGCCACTGCCTTGAATATTTCTTTATATATACTATTATGTTTTACCTATCTATAGCTTGAAAAGGCTTATTATTTATTAGTACAAGAGTTCATCACCTCTTTTACTTCATTGTAAGTAACTGCAGTGAAATTTCTTGATCTTTTATTTAATAAATTGTTAATTTTTTCTATTTTCTTTTATGTATATTGTTTTATTTTTAATTTTTTCCAGACTTTTCCCTTCTTGTTTGAGGTTATCGAAAGGATTCTCTTTATATATTTCATCTGAAACGTGTAATTGTTCTCGCATTTTTTGGTCTAACACCAATAGAGTTTTTTTCAGAAATAACTCACTGAAAGCTCTCTCTAGTATTTTGATGAAGATCATCAATATTTATTATGTTGTTGTAAATGACAAAAAATGTGTATTTCCGAAAATATTATAAAATTGAAATTTTCCTGCATTTGTTATAGGTCGACATATATTTTTTAATTCTGATCTCAAGTTCTCCCAATGCATTTCTGATTCCAAAATTTGTCCGTGATAATCAGACAGGTCTGTTTCTGTTGTTGAAGTTTTGATTACATGCAAAATTCATATTATATTATCAATACAATTGTCTCCTCTAGTAGGGTCAACAATCATTTGCTGGAAACCAAAATATTCATTGAAGCAAATCAAATAGGACAATTTTTTTTAAATTCATTTGTTTTGTTTCTGATTGACTATGTTAAGTTGCAGGCATTGTATATTGAAATAGTTGTTTTCTTCTATTATTTTTTATTTCCCAGCTGCAAGTTCAATTACAGATCGTTCGACGCTTCCTAGATCAGGCAGGAGTATAAAAAGCATTCTGTTCAGTCTCTTCCTGTTTCTGTTTCAGCTCCATTCAGTTTTCAGCAAGAAAAGGTTGTCTACAATGGATGCCCTTGATGTTTGGTGCTTTGATTTCTCCTCTTTCAACGTTGAATGTTGTTCTTTCATTTCGTTTTTCCATTGATTTATCAGTGTTTTGTTTGAGAAACTTCCCTAATTGTATGCAGATGAACCTCTTTCCTGTTTTATTATTTCTAATTTTTATTATCTATACTTAGTGTAATGAATAGCACTAAAATTTTATCCGCTAGTTTATATCAACATGCAGTTTATATTTTACACTTATTTATATTTTATATACAACCAGTATTTCAAGTGAACTCTGTCACTGACTATGTCTGCCACCAATACCTCCTGATGTTGATGTGATATATATCGGTATAGAGTTATTCTCGAACACTCTCGTATATTCTTCATTGTTCCGCTCTCATCCAGATGGAGCCGTCTAGAACAATTTTGAAATTTGGTGTGTTGGAATGCGATGATGTCACGCGTTGTAAAAAAGCAGAGGTCGACTATCCGAACAAAGGCGTACAGGTCCGGCTACCGCATGCTACCATAGTTTCTTTCCTCTTTTTTTTTTCTCTAGGTGTTAGTGGCATCGATTGCTAAGATCATTAGCCACTATGTGTTCTGGGTAGGCTGTATTACTAACTCCATACGCCACCTTAGGAGCAGCACTGTTAATTTGAACGCAACAGTGAGGCTATATTCCGAAATCAACTGTCAGTGCTTAATCTACTAAATGACTGTTCCGAAATCAACAAATTTCACTGAAATTGGCACATTCTGTGAGCAGATTAAATTGTTTAAAATTGTTTTTTCCGCTAACCAGCCTTCAATCCCCATACGAACGACAGCCCTCAGAAGTTGAAAGCTAAGGATTAACGAGGTCTTATCTTTTAACGTGCGATTCCTAGCACGAAGATAATACTATCCATTCTGAATATTTTCCACTACCATTCTGCTGAAACAGATGACCAACAAAAGGTAGTGTGGCTTCAGTGAACTGTCATATTGTCTTGTCATTTGTCATTAGTTGGGTTGTTTTTCCCGATATTTATTTTAAATTTTGAAATTTCATTATTTTTTGTCATTATCCTTGATCTGGAATACCAAAAAAATATGCCTAGCATTAAAATTATCGACGCCGACAATAATATGGAATACGAACTGTAATGATAGATTTTCTATTTAATTATATGTCTCTTGTAGATATGGAGTTTACTACAAGTTTACTGCAGGATGCTAGAGAATGATCAGATGACTGTTCAGAAGATACTGTAGTTGCAGAAATTATTGATGTTGGTTCTCATTCTTTAATCGAAAATATTAATCATTATCTAACATGTAAGATACTGACATAAACACACACGAAAATATTTACCGAGTTGCAAACTTCATTTCGATCATTTTTCGAGCTGAACACAAGTAAGTACGTTGGATTCACTACAGTTTATCATCAAGCAATGATCAGATGCTTCTTTCACAAACGATTTCAAATCTCTGTTTATTCGAGTGCAAGCATTTTCTACCATATCTGATGGAAAACTATAATACAGCTGCGTATCGTCCGCATACAAATGTACATTACAATATTTGAGGCATTTTATTAGATGTGACGTATAGATAGCAAATGGAAGGGGCCCTAAAATTGATCCTTGAGGCACTCCAGATCGCAGATTAAGATATTCAGAATTATTTCTATCTATAGATACCATTTGTTGACGATCATTTAGAAACGACTCGATTAATGACACAGCATTCGAAGTATCGAAGGCTCTACTAAAATCAAAGAGAACTAGAATAGTGTTATTACTTGTATCTCTTGCCCTCATAATATCGTCGACAATATGTAATAAAGCAGTTGTACAACTGTGACCTTTACGAGATGATGTGAGACCGGTGGAGTGCACTTATTGCTATATATTCTGTTATTAATATTTTCACAGTCAAATCTGTAAGGTTCGGTTCGGTGATGATGATTACCTAAATGAACATTCAACGTTAAGATGATGGAAAAATCAGCACATCATACCTGGAATTATTATTGTGAAGAAAGCTTCTTGGTTTCTGCTTGGGTTTTTCGCCACTGCCTCCGCCACTCGGATTATAAAAATTGATTTCATTGGGTGATTGACGGTGCTCCGATGGTATACCATTATCGAACATATTCGGAAAATTCGATTCTGATGTTTTAAATCTGTTCGGCACAAGACTGGGATCATGCACGTATCCACTAATTACTTGAGGACGTCTGAAAATATATTATAGTTTAATTCAATAGCCTGCTGGCAGAATATGAAGAAAATTGAGAAACATTTTTTGAATCACTAGTATTTCTTTATGAGTTAAATAACTTTGCTGAATAAATAAAAAAAATACACTATTTAAATTAAAATAAGTTGTAGGAAGCAAAACCTTATACCCATCTGGATACATCACTAACGTTGGCTATAAATAGATCGGAACCATAATGATTGGTAAAAACTATCGAGAGTCCATGAAATACTTATAAAGTAATATACAGAATATGTCAAAACTATGAACGATTGAGTTGGTAGATTGGTAGATTGGATTACAAAAATAAAGATATTTAATTCATTTCACCCAAAAAATACTTCAGGTCCTTTTCTCAACATCTAGATGGTTTTGTTGACTATGCTTCTTGTATTCACCTCACCCCAAGGGAGTATTGCAGGGCCATTGTTATTTATCATATATATTAATGATCTATGTAAACTGAATCCAAGATTTGACCAAAACATTACGATTTTTGCTGATGACACAAATTTATTGATAGGGGGAGGAACATACCCAGAGGTAATAAGAAGCGCATTGAGCATGAAACAAAAGTATGGTTTACAAGAAAGAGATTAATATTAAATGAAAACAAAACGAATTAAATTTTATTTAGAACACCCCAAGTTCAATGCGAACCGAGACAAAATTAAAACTTAGGAAGCACGAAACTGACAATAACCCAAGATACCAAATTTCTAGGTATCTACATCGATGAATTCTTGAAATGGAATAAACACATTGAATACACAGCAAACAAACTCAGCAATATATCATATGGAATAAGAGTGGCCAAGAAACACCTGGAGAAAGAATCTGTAAAAACGCTTTACTATGACAACTTTGAATCAGTTGCTAGATACGGCATTATTTTCTGGGGAAGCAACAGTAAAATTGAAAGGATTTTTGTTATCCAGAAAAGAACTCTCAGAATAATCAATATTATGAAACACAATGAAACATGTAGATCTGTATTTAAAAACAACAACATAATGACAATTTTTGCTCTGTATACCTATGAATGCCTGATATTTTTATTTAAAAATAATCATTTAATCAGTAGTAGTCTGGTTCAACACACATACCAAACTCGCAGAAATGACCTCACATATCCTGTACATAGTTTAACCTTATCAGAAAAAACGCCTTACTACATGGCAATAAAATGCTACAACCATTTACCCAACAATGTTAAACATTTTAATGTACTGAGTAAATAAAAAAAATAAAATAAAAAATGCTAATTGAATTAGAACCTTATAATATGAATGATTATCTAAACTACCAAATATAAAGTGTACAATTTTTCTCCTGTGACGCCATTTCATTCTGTGTCGCCTGTTACAAAAATTGTAGTTGTCAGCTCAATTTTGAAATAAAGATATTTATTATTATTAACAACCCCCTAGGTATATCCTTGGATTGAGTTGTCGATGAGATCGAGAATCATGCGACCTGACCAAACGAAGTTGTTGCCCTCTAAAATAATTCGACAAAGAAGTCGAAGCGTGAAGCAACATATGTCGGGGGATACAGGCTGAGAATACAAGAAGAACCCCCCGCTATAACCACCGTTAACGAACTTGCATGAAAGCTGTTTTGGATCATTATGAACCAATCAATTTTGTGAAACTAATTCGTTTTTCATTTAAACTTTCAATTTGTCTTTCACCACTTTCCGATTTATCATCTTTTTCAATATATCCGCAAAAATTAACAGTGGTAACGTCTGTCGGTATTGGAGCTTTCAAAATGGCCTCACCTTCATTTTCTGGTGTCGATAAGTCAAAAACCCAGACTTACTATTGAAGTGACTCAAAAAATTTCATCCCTTGGAAAAAATAATTTATTGAGTTGTACTGACAAATGTTGTTGTGATGCCAAGAACCAAGGGGGCACCTATGCAAAAATTATATTTCATCATAATTTATATCTTTATTATATATGTTATAATTTGTAGGTATCAGATAAAATTTAATGGACTAACATTGCATTTTATCCTAAAGCAAACAAAACGACACCTGATTTAATCTAAGTTGTGTAAAAACTACAGATACTCCAAGATTATTTACGGTATTAGAATTATTATCTTTATCAAACAGTGAGCGTTTTAATCTTTCCAAGTTTCCTTTGAAAATTATTTGCTGTAGTACAACATTCGGACGAAACTATGAGCTGAGTCGTGTGTACATGGAAAACTACTGGGAGTATACCACTATACATTTTTTATTTGTTTCCCTATTTAAACAATTTTTGTTCTGAAAAAAAAGGGCATCGATTATACCTCCATAACTTGAAGTAAAATTCAAAGTGTCAAGGCCTTCTTCGGATTTTTCAAAAAATAGGTTCAAAGTCTACTATTATGAATATTTTGTTTAAATATGAATCTATCTGAGCCTTGTTGAGCATTTTCACAATTTAAAGTGAGGGCGTTCTAATGGAGCAATATGAATTACAATATTTCACATATGTGGTAGATATAAAAGATAATTATTAAGCGACGTGGTTGTGGTATTAGAAACTTTGCTTCCCACCTAAGCAGCCCGGGTTCGATGCCCACCGTCTACCACTGAGCTAAAGTGGTTCCACTTTCACGTAAGCTGTGGGTCCCGGATATTGCCTGCTCAAACAAGCTCTGCTTTTGAGGGGTTTTCTTCTGGGTAATTCGTAAGAACAAAACAAATTATCGGAGACACCTGTTTGAAAATTTTTCCAAAATTCAGTGACCAAGTCAGAGTTTTTTTAACATTTTTGCGATTTTTGGCTATAAAATAAACTCGACGTAGGCGTTGGAATTCGGAATCCCTTTTCGGAATTATCTATAAAAGAATTATTTCTAAATCGGATAATAAATAAAAATTTTAGAGAGGAGCCCTGCTTTCAAATGGATCACTCTGTATGTACGGTAGAACTCAATGCTCTAAGCCTCAGAGTATTTCTGGGGCTGGAGCGAGTTAACATCAGGATCCTCTCGGAGCCAGGTCCCTCTAACCAGGGAGATGACGACTGTGTTGCAGATCAACCTTCAACACAGTAAAACAGCAACAGCTGCTCTAGCTCGACGAATTACGGTCGAGCAGATCGACCTGGTCCTCATTCAAGAACCATGGGCTTTCAATGGACAGGTGAGAGGACTAGGAGGACTAGGAGGTAAGTTGATCTACGATCGCAAACCTGATAGGGTACGATCATGTATATACGTGAGAGACAATGTCAGGTTCTTACCACTTCTTGATTTCTGTTCCAGAGACTTGGTGTCAGCAAAGGTGAAGGAGGTGCAAGCCATTGTTAGCTCCATCTATCTCCCCTACGAGAGCGCACCCATCCCCCAAGAGCTGGAAGAGATTACGGCCTACTGCAGGGAATCAAGAGCCCCTCTGATAGTGGGATGTGATGCCAACGCCCACAACAATGCTCACGACTGAATAAGATCTTGTCAAAAGATCCGGTGAATCCTGTCGGCACGCTAATGCGAGCCGACGGATCGTTCACCAAATCAGGTACCCACTTTCCTGACTCTAGGGGAATCAATGGCCCAGTCGCATCCCAGAGAGTACAGATTGAGGCCAGGCCCTCAAAGGAAACCTGGGACACAGCGAGAGAAGTCATCACCCGCAGGAAGGTACAATGGGCCATAGCAACCTTTAGTCTATTCAAGTCAGCAGGGCCAGACGAAATCCAACCTGTATTGTTACAGCAAGGAGCAGACCTACTGATTTCACACCTAGTCAGGTTGTTTAGGGCGAGCCTGGCCTTACAGGTATGTACCCAGCACCTGGCGAAGGTCCAAGGTGGTCTTCATACCTAGGCCGGGGAAACCATCATATGCCCAGGCTAAGGCATTCAGACCAATTTGTCTCTCATCGTTTATGCTCAAAACAATGGAAAAACTAGTTGACAGGGATATCCGAGATAACGATACAGAGTATCCAATTTTCTCGGAGCACCAACATGCCTATCAACCTGGAAAATCCTGCCAAACGGCACTGCACAGCCTAGTAGGCAGGATTGAGAATTCTCTCATGAACAAAGATATTGCACTCACAGCGTTTCTTGACGTAGAAGGGGCGTTTGATAACACATCATATGCGTCCATCACATCAGCCCTCACGAAAATAAACGTTGCTCCAGCCCTGAACCAGTGGATATCTGTCATGCTTGGCTCTAGGGTAGTACGGTAGTTCGGGGACACAATGGAGGTATGGGCTACGAGGGGCTGCCCTCAGGGGGGAGTACTATTCCCTCTACTGTGGAATCTCGTGGTGGACGGCCTCCTTGTAGATCTGAATCGGAGAGGAGTATTTGCCCAGGGCTATGCGGACGATGTCGTCATAATGGTCAACGGGAAGTACATGGGGGTCTGTGTGGAGTTGATGCAATCAGCCCTTACACACCTACAGACGTGGTGCACGAGGGAGAACCTTAGGGTCAACCCCCAAAAAAACCACAACAGTTCCTTTCACCAGGAAAAGAAACCTGGAGACCAACAGAGCTCTTCGAATCTTTGGTGAAAGTGTACAGATGTCAGGAGAGACGAAATACTTGGGGCTAAACCTGGACTCAAAGCTCACCTGGAACAAACATCTAGAAAAACTGCTGATAAGAGCAAGGACATCATTAATGATGGCCAAACGCTCTTTTGGCAAAACATGGGGACTTGGACCCAAACAGTCCCTCTGGCTATACACAGCAATTGTTAGGCCCTCGATATCGTACGGAGCCCTGCTGTGGTGGCCAAAGGTAGAACAAGTGACAACTAGGGGGAAGCTGGTTAGTTTACAAAGACTGGCTATGCTCGGAGTCACTAGTGCTATGTCCAGCACATCGACAATTAGCTTGGTGGTAATCCTGAACCTCCCTCCCCTGCATCTGCACATTGCAGCGGAGGAGAGGATAGAAGCATCCAGGCTAAAATGTCTGGGCCAATGGAGGGGCAATAAACAAGGCCACTTCACCATACTGGAGGTCAGAAGATTCGACACGTCTGAGATGCCGTCGGACAAAATGACTCCAACATACTCCTTTGATGATGGGGAAGCAACATCAAGGGCTATACCAATGCTGTCAAGAGGGCAAATCTGGTACACGGATGGCTCAAAGACTAGCAAAGACGTTGGGGCTGGAATATACGGGGAGAGACCAAGGAAAGACATCAGCCTAAGCCTCGGTACTCAAGCCTCTATATTCTAAGGAGGGGTCCTAGGAACCAACCCATAACGATTCTCTCCGACAGTCAGGCGGCGATTAAAAGCCATGCGTTCATGCAGGTTCACTTCCAAACTGGTTTGGGAGGCAGACCAAAACCTTAACGACCTGGGAGCAAAGAACAGGGTAAAACTAGTCTGGGTACCAGGTCATAAGGGGATCCAGGGAAATGAGAGCGCAGATGCCCTAGCAAGAGCGGGAGCAGCAACAACTCTCATTGGACCAGAACCTGCCTGCGGAATCCCGTTTGGGGATATCAAGAAGGACACAAAGAAATGGGTTAAAAACCAACATCAATGTATCTGGGAGTGCCTCAGGCAATACTCACGGAAAAATTATGATGATGGGGCCAACCGACCGGCTATCAAGACACCTTCTTGAACTAAGCCGAGACTCCCTCAGGAAGGTAGTAGGACTGATGACAGGCCACTGCCATTTGAGAAAAACACCTGCAACGGTTGGGAATACATCAAGAGTCCACACAATGCAGATTTTGTGAAGAAGAGGACGAAACAGCCTCCCACATAATGTTTGAATGCGAAGCTGTGGCTCGAATGAGGATGGACATCATCGGACACCACGGTGCAGAAAATATCATCCCGCAGGAAAACCTTGTGAGGAATCTCCTGGAGTTCATCAAAAGTTCGTGAGTACTCGCGAGATAGACCTGACAGCGGGGTGCAGAAAAAGTTCTATACAGAACTACCTGTATTTCAGCCGCTGGCTAGCCCCGCCATATAATAATAATAATAATAATGTACGGTATAATATGTGGAAAAATAGTATGGAATGAAATTACCAAAATGTTAACCTGATGATGCAAAACTATACAGTTTATATAATATAACACATAAAAAATCATCTATTCAGAAATATTGCGGAGAGACTGGTTACGAATTCCGTCATCTTGTTGGACGCTCTTCCGGAAATTAGTGGATGAAATCTGTCTGATATCCGTGCAATGATTCTATGAGGATAACTTCACAAGTGTTTTCTTCAACAGGTAGTGCAACCCTGTCCAGTCCAAAAACGGGACTACCTGTAGACCGATATCAGGATGATAACCTCTCATCAGTATAAACAGAAGATACCTCATGCGTTGAGTTTTCCTGAAGTAGACATTCTGAACACATAATATCATGACCACACTGTCGTCATCAAAAGTCTAAAAATATCCAGATGTAGCCAAGTCCTGCTATGACTATGGATACCTACTTAAAGCCTCCCAAAAGGTATTTAATACTGCGGGAATATGAGCTGTTCTTCACTGATGATGATAAAACCGAAAAACAGTTGGTACCGTTTTCAATTCCAATAATGAGTAAAATATCCTGTACAGCTCTCAGAGTATTGAAAACATCTGCCATATATACATGAATATCCATAAAACAATAAATTTAAACCTTGATATCGTTTCAATTGTGATGATAAATAATCGATGGAATATGCCCATAAAAAACTAGTTAAGCTTCAATCTACTCAGTCTACTTACTTTATTGTGTACCTTCTTAAAGGATCCACCTCATCCAGTTTGTTCTCAAATTCTTTTCTCATTTTCTTCATCTGTATATATAGATAAATCACCACTCTAGTGAGAATTAGGATAGATACAGCAAAAACGATAATGAAAACCCCTCCAGTTATGTTTACTTGCGTTTTGTATTCTTCTAGCCGACGGCTCTGAAATCATACATAAATAATCACTACAGTAATATACTGAACTCAATTGTAAAAATGATAATATTCTTCTCCACCTTCCCCTAAGGAAGTATACAAAACAAATCAAGAAACTATAAGCGAATACAAATGCTAACACACACGTTACGTTATATTTTTCTAACGAACACATGTGTTTGGAAATTAATAGCAAATTTTTTCCATACGATGTGTGCGTGGTCCTTTCCAGATTCTGAGAATGACAATTCCGTTGCTGAACGTAATAAGGAGAAAAAGATTATTTCGAAATTAGTGACGAAGATGATGAAAGCACGGATGACGATAAATGCGATGATCAATTCATTATATAATTTTTTTATTTAAATTATTTGTATTATTCTATAACATTCATAATATTGATTTATTGATTGCCTAGATACTGCTCATTTTATCAATAATATCATAAATGGGTCATAGTGGTCATGATGGTAGAGCACTCGCTTCTCAACCACAGGGGCGTGGGTACAATTCCCAGCATGGTCACTATGGTCTCGCGTATGGCATCACACGTTAAAATTGAAGGGCTACGTCTTTCCTTGCTCGCACAAGTCTCTGACTTCTGAGGGTTGCTCGTAAGGGTGCAGCCGGTTGACGGATATAACAATTTTAACAATTTGTTAACAAATATAATAATATTAATACTCCCTCATAGAGTGTACCCAAAGGCATAGCCTGTGCGGGTAGAGGACGGCTATTATTATTTTTTGCCGTGGCGCTCCGGGGCGACTTATTGATGTTTTCGGTAGTTCACTTTTCAGCTGTAGGAAAACCCGGAAAACCTACAGCACCACCCCGGGTGGTCGGAGCGCACTTCAAGCTAGCACTAGACGTCGGGATTGGCATCTAGGGGCAACTCACATCATGTTCACAACAAGGCATGTGGCCACCTAAAGAGACCCGTGTACTTGAGAAAAAAGATTCCGTACCGGAGCCTCGAACGTCTGTCTGATGCGAGCCAGAAGTTCACTGCTAGTTACCTGAAGGCTGAAACACAATGGAAGTTTTATGTTTTTAGTTTTAATTTTCATAATTTTGGATATCTTTTAACGCGAAACCATCATTGCCATTATTATTCTGATTACGCCTCATAAAAAATCTTGTTAATAAAATTCAAGCTTCATTTTTCAATTCTGTTTTGCATCTTGCTTTATTTGTAAAATAGATATCGAAAATCCCAGAACTTAAAACTTATCACATAAATCTTCCATTGTGTCTACGGCTTTAGCAACTGAGCCACCGACCACCTCAAATAATAAAACTTATCAATGATTAATACGAACTGGAAAATGAATAGTAGCGTGATAACTAATAAATAACATTTTTTCTACATATAATTTTTCCATGTCTAAAGTTTATTGATGAATTTTTTGTTGTTGTGAAATCAGCCACAGACTGGAAAATCGGAAAATAATCTTTGTCAGACAATATGAAAAGTTGATTTTGTAGGTTTTAATGAATGGATCTTGAGAAAATCAGCTGGTTATTAATACATTTTTCTATTGACATTTTTCCGACAAGTTCCAGGGGGCGCACACTTCCTATGGCCCATGTTTTTTATCAGAGAATTTTATTTTCGGGAATTTGAAAGTTTTTAAGCTCAATTCGACAAAAGGAGTATCTATAAATTTTGTATATATCATCAAAATGACGTATTTCAGAAAAATTTTGAGAAAAAAAAGTCACAGAGGAAAACGATGTCAGACTAGGTCCCATGGAATCATACAGAAGGTTTGGAGAAAGAAACCAGTCAGTAATTTTTTTCCGATGGGCACTCTGACTATGAGGTTCAATAGATATAGTTACGGAAGTTGTGATAAATGGATCGGGTTATGTACCTACCGGGAAAGTTTTGATATAAAATTTGCATACATTTACGTAGATATAATCAATTTTTTTTTTAAATTAGAACATTCAGACCCCTTTAACGCTAAATTACACATTCCGTACGTCCGCTACCTACCTATTTGTCTGTACGCCTGTCTCTCAGTGTGTCTGTCAGCTCTCCTGCCTGTCTGTTTATCCCTGCGTTATACGCCCGTCCCTCTGTATGATTATATTATTTCAAACTTACCAAATGACTTATTTTCGTATTGTCCGGTGCTACGGTAGACATTTTTCAAACAAATATTTGTGTACCAGTGCAAATAGAGACAATTCTCTCCAAACTAGAGTTGATTACAAAGAAAAATTATTATCTTCGACAATCTCATTGATAGAGAAAACAGAAAGCAGGGTCGGGCTGATTGTGGACGGAGGTAGACTAAACCTGGAATATAAATATTCGACTAAAATCAATGATGAATATCAAGTGACACAATATGACGACCACCCTAGAGAAACTTCAACAGGTATGAAAGGTTATGATATCCTAGAATGAATACTACGGGTCGAAACTCATCGCCAAGGGACACCAAAGGACTCATCACATCACTTGATCTACATTTACACAGCCTTTATGCCCAGAGTGGAAAGCACCATGACCAAACTGGTACTCTTTGCAGACGACACGGAGTCATCATATTAGAGAGGAGTCCCCTCCAAAATTCAACAGCCGGTCAATGGAACATCACCTTAGAGATTAGATTATATTAGAGGCTTCCTCCACATCGCGGCCTTTTTGGACCTATTCTCTTTGTCCCCGAAATCGTTTAGAGCCCTGTTTTGGTTTCAAGATTTCAAAGGCTAACTCCAAAATCTTCTATGTATCTGGGATCTCTTGGTTTTTGCCGAAGTGTTAGAAACCTTACACTTGAAATGGCAGAGTGCGTTTTGTTGTGTCGTTTGGGCAAGGCAATCTTTGAAGAAGAATCGCCAGGGGCGTAGCTAACACCCTCGCGGCGCGGGGGGCGCAAGATTGACAGGGGCGCAAGGAAACCAGAAATTTGTATATAATCATCGATCAGTTTATGAATTTGAGTTTATTAAAAATTAATGGGTTAGAGGGTAGGGGCGCAAGCAGGTTCCTGGGGCGGGGCTCGCTTAAAGTTAGTCCTTGGTTTCTTCCTCAGCTGGCTTGTCTGTAGCGGTATTGCGCTACTTCCCAGAAACGGAACGATTATCTTGAACCTGAAGAAATCGTAGGTAAAATTTTTCTAGTTCACTCAGTGCTTGCAAAACTGCTATTTCTTTTACATTTTATCTATCGTTGTACCTTCGTCTAGACTTTAGAAATCAACCATAATCGGCTAAATTTCTATATGAAGCAATAGATAATAATTCTGAGCTGGATACCGCTGGAGATATCGTGTGATACATGAATGTAATCAGGAATAAAAATTCTTATCGAAAAGACAAAAATCCAATATGGTGCCTATTAGAAAAACTAAAGTTAAGTGTAACTATGGCATCAAGAACACCTTGGGAAATACGATGACAGATTCAGATTCGCTATAAAAAGGTGCCTTGAGAACGTAAAAATTATAAACGGCCAATTCTTTTTGTTTTCGCTTAAAAAAATAAAAAAAATTCAATGATTACTAAACTAAAGTTGACACATCAAATTTTCTATCAGATAATTATTTAGCATTAAAACGCTTAACTTTGCCCTAATTTAATGACTTCGATATCTAATAATAACTGAGATCCCCATGGTGAAGCTCGAAAAACGGGAACCCCTTGTATTCATTCAAAACAGTTCCTGCATATTGTTTCAGTCCGAACCTGTCAGAATGATTTGTTAGTAAGTATAATAATAAAATATTTTCAGTTAGTTGTTCACGGAATAGATTGTAGGACAGGATGAGGCCTTCACCTGCATGATGAATCATTGAATAATATAATGCTGCTGAATTAACCTATACTTAGTAGATAGAAACTGACTTTGTTAATTGATACGATACATATACTAATATGTACTTGAGTATTGTGCTAAACTAATTTTTCTAATTTAATTAAAACATTACTTAAAACAATTATTCAACTAAAACATAGACTTCACTAATTATTTCAATTTATTTCTATTGTGGCTATCTATCTGCGAACTCTCGAACTGAATTTATAACTCTCGTATTTACAGTTCTCGACCAATCGAGTCTATCCGGCGACTTCATAGATGTCCCTAGAAACTTCGTTTAGAAAGTTCGCGTATCTTCCACGCGTGACTCATGTGTTTGCGAGCTCAGGAATGTTTACACTTGGAGTGCGCATACTTAATGAGGTGAATGCGTAATGTAATCAGCGCCGGTCTCGAGGCTGGTCTCGAAATCGTTACAGTCTCTACTATATAAAATAAATAGATAAAAAAATTAAGGTAAACGATTCTATAAAAAACTGCACTATAGGTAAAGTAAAAAATAATTTGGCAGATTTCTGTTTGCTACAATCTAGATTTAACAATAGCATTAATGGCACATTCACTATACATTATGTTTCACTTCTCATGGAAACACCCCCGTATCTTCCGTAATTTTAAAACGTAGAACCCTGAAATTTTCAGGATCGATAGATATACTAGAAATGAACCCACGGCACAAAAGGTGTCATCCTACGTGATATACACTGCACGCCAACAGCGATGGAACTACCCATTTTTCCGGAAAATTATATCAGGGGGCAAAATTGGACAAAAATCCTTTCGGATTCGTGTTTAGGATCCCCAAATTACCACAAATCCTCCTATCTCCTGAAAAATTTTTAGTTCTGAAAAATTCTAATTTTTTTCACTTCTCATGGAGAAACCCCATTTTCTTTCATAATTTTCGACGCAGAACAATGAAATTTTCAGGATAGATAGATACACTAGAAATGAACAAACTGTACAAAAGGGGTCATCATACGTGATATACACGGGGGCGTTTCCATGGGAAGTGAAACAATTTAGAATTATTCAGAACTGAAATTTTCCCAGGAGACAGATGTATTAGTAGTAATTTGGGGACCCTAAACACGAATCCGAAGGAATTTTGGGCCCCTTATATAACTTTCCGGGAAAATTGGTGGTTTCATCGCTGCTGGCGTGCAGTGTATATCACGTAGGACGACCCCTTTCGTGCAGAGAGTTCATCTCTAGTGTATCTATCGATCCTAGAAATTTCATGATTTTTCGTTAAAAACTACCGAAGATACGAGGGTGTTTCCATGAGAAGTGAAACATACTGTATATTTTTTTTAAGTTCGATATATAATCGTGGAGCGAATTCCTTGAAATTTTAGTATGTTGTAGTATTCGATCACCTACTCAAAAGTGTCTATTGACTCAACACGATTCTATGACTAGTTTTTGAGGTATGGGGTGTTGAAGAGTTTTATTTCATTATTTTGTACGCCATTAGAAGATTAAATAACTTTTATTCTCGCAGTCATCATTCATTTAATCCCTAATAGTATTCTGATGCTTGAATGAGACATATTTTTCAATTATCTACAGGGTAATCTTCAAAGTAATGTAGTAAAACTGCACTAACTAATTTTCCTAATTTATTTGAAACACTATTCACAACAATTATTCACTAAAACATTGACTTCAATAACTATTTCAATTTATTTCTACTGTGACTATCTATCAGTGAACTCTGGAACTGTAACTAACTCTCTGAATTCTGACTGTCCTACAGCGGTTATATAGTCGCAAGCAGGTTCCATCCACGGCTCTTTCGATCATGGAGTATAGAACATTTCATCTAGATGGCTCTTCGAACAGTATCGAACTGATCGATTTTATTCCAGATTGTTCTCGGCGAAAGGCCAGCAGATATGCTGTTGTAGTTGAACGAGGGTGCATAATTAAGTAGATCAGGGCCGGTCTCGAAATCGTTACATTGCCCCCTTCTTAAAGACGTTTCGCCCCGAAACGTCATTCTTGGAGTGTGAAGATATCTGCAACATTCTCCATATGTGCACCTGGACGTTCGATGGAAGTAGCACTCCACAGTCTTCAAGTTGGGTCGAGGAAGATGGTTGCAGCACACTAGAATGTTGATGCCGCTGGATCTGAATATTGTCTCCAACATGCTTCTTATAACTCTCCAGTCCAGCCCATCAAGCCCACAGGCCAATTTTGGGATTGCCAGGTCTACAATATTCTGGTCCAGGATCGTGTCTCTCAATCTCGTAAGGCTCTTCCAAACATCTTCATAAGACGGCTTATCTCGAGAACGCTTCTTGGTAGCCAGATAGTAGATGTTTCTCTGGCCTTTCCTCAGCTGTAACACCCCTCCAACTTCCGGGTTCTGTTCTCTCAGTTCCTGGATTCGACCGAACTTCTTTGAGAAAACTACTGCAATGCCTCTGGACATTTGGAGATCTTCCGCCACACAGTGAGCTAACGCGTAATCAGCAGGCACCTTGAAAAGATCTCGTGACTCCTCTCGGGTTACCCCATATTGAACTTTCTGTCCGTTCGAGTACAGGGACATGAACCTCTAAAACGTCATTTCATCCTCCGGTGATCTGACTGTGCGGACTTGATCGTGGTTTCCGGCGTAAGGGGACAACCTATTGAAGTGGACTACCCTAGGTTTTCCTCGTGGTGGCTTATATATGCGGTAGACGAGGTCGTTTATCCTTTTCATGATCTTATATGAACCTTCCCACGAGTTCCGAAGTTTCGGTGATAGTCCACGTCAACGTTTAGGGTTGTATAGCCAGACAAGGTCACCTGTCTGATATCCACCAGCATCCGCCTTGATGTCGTAGGTCTCCTTCATTCTGTCGCTGGCACTCTGGATGTTCAAACATACCCGTTCATGGATGTCGTCCATTCTCTGTCGCAGTTTGCTGACGTAGTCATCTCCCGCAGTGTCTTGTCCTGGTGGCGTCCCAAACTTCAGGTCACATGGAAGTCGCAGCTCTCGGCCCATAATAACACTTGCAGGGGTTTGGCCGGTTGACTCATGAACTGCGGAACGATACGCCATCAGGAACAGATGGAGGTACTGGTCCCAATCCTTCTGGAGGTCAGAGACTACCTTGGACAGGTGGCGGTTTATCGTCTTATTCATCCGCTCCACCATTCCATCGGACTGCGGATGTAGAGCTGTGGTCCTCGTTTTCCAGATGTTCAGCATCTGACACATCTCCTGCAACAGGTTTGACTCGAAATTCCTGCCTTGATCCGAATGCAGCTCTAACGGGACACCGAATCGACAAATCCACTCCTTCACCAAGACGTCGGCAACGGTGATGGCTTCTTGGTTGGGCAGGGCATAGGCTTCGGCTCACTTGCTGAAGTAATCCATCGCTACAAGGATGTACTTGTTCCCGTGTTCAGATTGTGGGAACGGGCCAGCGATGTCAATGGCGATCCTTTCGAATGGGCTGCCCACATTGTACTGGCGCATCGGGGCCTTAGGTCTTGTTCGAGGCCCATTACTGGCAGCGCATACAGCACATTTTCTGCACCAGTCCTTGACGTCAGCTTGATAATTGGCCCAGTAAAACCGTTGCCTAACTTTCTGGAGGGTCTTCGTCACTCCCAGATGTCCTCCGGTGACCCCATCATGGATTTCTCGGAGCACTTCCTGTCTTCTGCTCTTAGGAACTACTACCTGATGTCTTTCTTCCCCGCCCTCCTCCGACTCCAACACACGCTTCAAGACTCCATTGTCTAAGGTGAAAGAGTTCCATTGGGCCCAGTAAGTTTTAACGACTGGAGAACAACTGGCTATTTCCTGCCACGACGGTCTTCGCTCACTCTTCTTCCAGCCGATGACTAAACCAAGATCTGGATCTTTCTCTTAGTCTTTATGGATCTTGTGGTCATTCCAGTTATCATCGACCGCCGTGGTTCTGCAGAGTGTCGACTCCTTTTCCTCTGTTCGTCGGCAGTGCGAACAGTCGTCTGGACATGGTCTTCGCGATAGGGCATCCGCATTCTTATGGCTGGTCCCCGCCCGATGTTCGATCTCAAAGTTGAATTCCTGGAGCCTCTCAATTCAGCGTGCCACTTGACCCTCGGGATTCTTAAACTGTAGGAGCCATTTGAGAGCTGCATGGTCATTCTCAGTAGGAATCTTCGTCCATACACGTACTTGTAGAAGTGTTCAACTCCCTTGACAACAGCCAACAGTTCCCGCCTGGTGACACAGTAATTCCGCTCCGGTTTACTGAGGGTCTTGCTGAAGTAACCGATGACCTTCTCTTGTCCTTCTTGGACCTGAGACAGGACAGCTCCAAGTCCCACGTTACTGGCGTCCGTGTCCAAAATGAATTTCCCGTCTGGAAGGGGGTAGCTCAGGATTGGTGCGTTGATCAAAGCTCCTTTCAACTTCCTGAATGAATCTTGGCATTCATCTGACCACTGGAACTTGGTTTGTCCTTCCGTGAGCCTGGTCAGTGGTTTTGCGATGTTAGCAAATCCCAGCACGTATCGGCGATAGTAAGTGCACAAGCCAAGAAAACTTCGAAGCTGGTGAATGTCTTTCGGAACGGGCCATTCCTTAACAGCTTTGATCTTCTGCTCATCTACTGCCACTTCTTTCCCAGAGACAACGTGGCCGAGATAACGTACTTCTTTTTGAAACAGATGACATTTCTTAGGGCTCAGTTTCAGTCCGGAGCTTCTCAGTCGCTGAAATACCTCTTCCAAGTTTTTTACATGGTCCTCGAACGATCTGCCAACCACAATAATGTCGTCGAGATACACCAGACACGTCTTCCATGATAGTCCTTTCAAAACCGTCTCCATCAATCTTTCGAACGTGGCTGGAGCATTGCAGAGGCCGAATGGCATAACTGTAAACTGCCATAATCCAGAGCCGATGGTAAAAGCTGTCATTTCTCGATCTTCCTGGGCCAGTTCTACCTGCCAGTATCTGCTCTTAAAATCTAAGGTCGAGAAAATCGTAGATCCAGCCAGCGTGTCTAGCGTGTCGTCTATCCTTGGGAGAGGGTAGCTGTCTTTTTCGTCACGTTGTTTAGTTGACGGTAGTCTACGCAAAACCGTGTTGATCCATCTTTCTTCTTCACCAACACGACTGGAGAGGACCAGGGACTGTCGGATGGCTTGATGACTCCGTCTTTCTCCATGTCGTAGACTATTTTGTCAGCCTCCTCCTTTTTGGCGAGAGGAAGTCTTCTGGCTGATTGCCTGATTGGTCGGGCATTTCCAGTATCTGTCTTGTGCTGAACCACCTTTGTTCTACCGCCTTTCCTACTCCGGTATCGAAGATTTCCTGATACTTCCTGACTAGTTCCCTCAGTTTGGTCTTTTGTGCTGGCCCCATGTCCTTGGACGAAATAGCAACCAACTTCTCCAATTCTGCTGGCATGTTACTGGCTTGGCTAACAGTGCCGCGCACACTCCTAATCACAGAGGAAATTGACGAGCAGTGCCCCAAAATTGTTCCCTTCTTCAAGGTCACCGGGTAATAATTGACATTCATTACCCTCACTGGCACAAATTTATCAGCACGCAACAAGGTTTTTCCTAGTGCAATTCCTCGTCCAATTTTCTCATCATGTAGCTTGGGCTCGAACATCACCACGTTTCCACTGCTCGCACCTCCGTCCAGGCGAGCCTCCAAAATGGTTTCAGCCCTCTCCGGTACGCTTATGTCTTCAGCCAGCAGAACTCGAACCATTTCTTCATTTCTCCCATGAAGTACCAGCTCTTCTCCGTTCACACGAAGGACGCCGACTTTAAAATTCAGCTCGAATCCTCTAGAATTCATGATGTCCATTCCAATTATTACCTCGTCCTCGATATCCGCTACTAGAGCCCGGTGTTTCACTGTAGTGCTGCCCAAAGTCAGTTCAATTGGAAGTTCACCATACACAGTTGCCGGCTCTCCTGTTGCTGTGCGTAGCTTCCAATTCGACGATTCGATTCTTGCCGGTGTTTTGGCAAAAGTAGATCCAAGGATTGTCCTAGTCGCACCCGTATCAAGGAGCATGGTGCGAGGCTCGTTGTTAATGAGACCGTCTACGAAGACCCCTTTGTCTTGTCTTTGAAGTACAGCGACATATGCAATGTTAACTGGGGCTCGTTGGATACGGGCTGACGATTGCTCCTTCTTGACCTTCATCGTTGATGTCGATTTTTTCAGTGTTGGACATTTGCTACGCACGTGCCCAAGTTCTCTACAATTTCGGCATCGTATCAGTCTTCTCTCAGGCACAACTTCCTTCAGCACTTTTCGCATCACAGCTTCCATATTAGTAGGCTCCTGTCGGTCTTCCTCGATCATCCGGACTCTACTCTGGCTTTTGCAGGATTGCTTTGCTGCTTCGAATTCCAGAGCGCGTGCCAATGCATCCACGAGATGTGCGGGGCGAGCTAGTGTCAATGCCTGCCTCGTTTCTTGGTCACGAAGCCCATCGAAAAATGCCTGAATCGCTAGTCGTTCCATTACATTTTCCGGTGTAGCTGGGTACGGAAGACGAACCAAGCGTGCAATATCTGCTTCAAATTCTTGCAACGATTCGCTTGATTTCTGGCATCGGTTCTTCAGCTGTGAGTGATATACGTGTTCAAGGTGGGCTTGGCCATAGCGAAGATCCAAGTGTTTTACCAGCTGTTCATAGTCTTCCTGTTGTTGGGCGGTGAGCGTTTGTAAAATATTTGTTGCTTCGCCACGCAATGCCAGTGTCAATGCTAAAGCTTTTTCCCCAGCATTCCATCCATTTGCTTTGGCAGTAGCTTCGAATTGTCGGTGGTAGTTTGACCATGGAGTATTTCTGTCGAACTGAGGCGGTTTCAGTGAGAGCTTTCCTGGTTCCGTACTGACCTTCAAATCTTTGATGTCTTTTTGAACTTCCTCCAAGTTGGTACTCAGATCTGGCTTTGGATTTCTGTTGGAAATTTCAGGAATGTGCACAGAATCCATTCGCTTTTCTAGCTCACTAAATTTTTCCTTTATTTCATCGTGGAGCGTTTCCTTAATTTTTTTCATTTCTTCTTCTAGATTTTTCGAGTTCTCCTGAAGCTTTTCTTGAAGTTTCACTTCTAGACTTTTCGAATTTTCCTCAAGTTTTTCTTCCAGATTTTTCGAATTCTCGTGAAGCTTTTCTTCTAGATTTTTCGAGTGAAGCTTTTCTTGAAGTTTCACTTCTAGACTTTTCGAATTTTCCTCAAGTTTTTCTTCCAGATTTCTCGAATTCTTGTGAAGCTTTTTTTCTAGATTTTTCGAGTTTTCGAGAAGTTCTTCTTTCAAGCTAACAGAATTTTCTAGAAGCTTTTCCTCCAGACTCTTTGAATTTTGAAGAAATTTATCTTCCAGACTGACCGAATTTTGTTGAAGTTCTTTCAGACTTACGGAATTTTGTTGGAGTTTGTCCTCCAATGATTTCGTGTTCTCGTCGAGTTTGTTCATTATAGAGCTCAAATCTATTCCAGAAACTTCAAACAAAAATCTTTCGGGGTCTTTTCCTTCTTCAATCAGTCCATCTGAAAGTCTTTTCTGGAGTACGGCCTTCTTTCCAGTTGTTTCTAACTCACGCTCCTCTAACTCTTGCTTTATTTCACTAACTTTAAGGTCAACTAGGTGAACTCTTCTCGGAAACATTTTGTCTCTTATTGTCTTTGCCGAGATATCAGTCTATTATTTATTTCACACACAGTTTTCAGTTCATTGTCCCGCGACGCGCAAAACTGTCCACTTTGCACTCAAATGTTCAACGGGTCACTAACTGTCTATTAGGCGCGATAAACGTCTATCAGTTTTTAAACGGTGAACACTTTATCACTTATTTATTTTAAACATCACACTTCTGACGCCAAATGTAATAAAACTGCACTAACTAATTTTCCTAATTTATTTGAAACACTATTTACAACAATTATTCACTAAAACATTGACTTCAATAACTATTTCAATTTATTTCTACTGTGGCTATCTATCAGCGAACTCTGGAACTGTAACTAACTCTCTGAATTCTGACTGTCCTCCAGCGGTTATATAGTCGCAAGCAGGTTCCATCCACGGCTCTTTCGATTATTCTAGAGTATAGAACATTTCATCTAGATGGCTCTTCGAACAGTATCGAACTGATCGATTTTATTCCAGCTTGTTCTCGGCGAAAGGCCAGCAGATATGCTGTTGTAGTTGAACGAGGGTGCATAATTAAGTAGATCAGGGCCGGTCTCGGGGCCGGTCTCGAAATCGTTACAGTAAAATAAGCCCATTCGATTAGCATTATTAGCAATATTGTTTAGGCTATCAATAATATTTTTCAGTGAAACATAATGATGAACTGACCCTCATCGAAAATAAGTCAAGACTTATAATTATAATCTCATACAGGGCGAAATGAGTACGATTTCTATGGAGGAGCAATTTATATTAATTTGGAGAAATGTGTACATGTTCCATAATTTGAAATGTATTGAGGTGATATTGGTATTGATAGTAATAAGCAGTAGGGTAAAGTTCCATCTTCTACAAAGGAACCGAAAAATATCTTCTTTCTTGACTAATCAGTGGTTGACTATAGGAAGATGGACAAAATTTTCTGGTGGAAATCGATTCTCAGCATCAACAAGACGATCTTACAGTGTCTTTAAGAAAATATCGAATTTTTCGTTCATGCCTTGCATTTCCAAGAAAACACAAAACACTTGCTACATGGGTGCCAGTGCCTAATGTTCTTGATCCGGACTTACAAGTATAGTAATACCCGCACTTACTCATTAAACACTCCTCACAACAAATATTTAGTTTTAGTCCTGAATCTTGAATGTATTCTAAATCGTAAAAAATTGGGTTCTTCATTCAATCAAATTTCAATTCTTTCCTCTGTAACTTATCTTGAATACATGCCGCTGATAAAAGAATATGATAAATTCCTGTCAGGTCTTTCAATTGTTGTTAACTCAAGTGAGGAAATTCAGATGCAGAGGCAGATGATTCAGAAGAACCCACCGACCAAGTCTCAAATGAAGATTTTCTACTCCAACACGGGCTTAAACTATATTGACCTGCAGTGACTTTTGCAGTATTTCTCTGGCCAACTAAACAGTTCCTGACATGTTTATGGGAGGATGAAATCGATTGATCAAACCCCCAGCGCGGTAAATTATGAGCATGTATCGTTGACACTATCTCTTCAAAAAATTTTAAAATTGATTTCAGATGACCATTTCTGGACTCTACAATCCACCTAGTCCTTGTTATCAAACGTGCTGTACAAAATGCATAGAAACCCTGGTGTGATCACTTATACCTGTGATACCGACATACAAAAGTGTTGATGTACGGCCTACTTGATTCATGTTATTTTTATTGCATTGGTACCGTTTCACTTCTTTAGCACAGATGGCGGCAAATTTACAGATTAATGTTGTCATTGACGATTGACGGTTGGACAAGCGACAAGTGTCATGTCAACATTCAAAAACAATCAAATGTCAAATCAAGGCACCGTGGGATGTTGGAAAATCTTCTATTTTCAATTTCTGCGTCATCCGTCGACGAATGAAGCCAACGGTATCAATGTAATTACAGTATCAACAACTTTGGTAGAAACAAAATCGAATCTGTGATCGCACCAGGGTTTCTATGCATCTTGGTGCTGTATTAGCGTCGGACGTCGTTAGTTGGCCACGGTTGAGAAGGGGCGGCATATAACACCGGCTTCACAGAACTTCGATTGAAACATGCAGCACATCCCCACCATAGTGATGATTTTGAAACGGAAGGAAATATTTTGCGGCGCGCTGCAAAGTGAAGGTTGGACTATTGGTGGACAAATTGTTATTTGTTGCATTGTTTGTTGTATATTTGATAAATTGTAGATATGAGATTATGGAGAATAATTTTTCTGATGGCGTGCTGGAGAAAGCCTCTCTTTTCATCTTTTTAAGGCGCTGCAAACGCATGAAGTTAAAATGATATTTACTAATTTACTTCAAGCAGCAGCATCCTGATATTGTAGTGGGAGTGAGGGAAATACTGAATTAACCAATCACAGAAATGCCGCACGCTGCAGTCGAAGTTCAGTGAAACTGGTGTAAGAATTGTTAGATAGTTAATACCAAGTTGTTCTAAAAGAGATGTCGAGTCTCGGTACGTACCGAGGGTACCCTCTATTCACTATCATTATATCGCATTCTTGAAACCAAGTTCCTATATCATTGACATTATTTTCAAATTCAAAACGCAAAATTGAAGCATCATTGTTTTGAGCATCGGAGAAATAAGGCCCATTAATAGTTAAGATGAAACCATCTGGAGCAAAAATCATCTCTGGTTTTATCAAATGTTATTTTTGTGATAGCAATATGACTGTCGAAAGATCCTAAAATTACTGTTTTTCTCAATTTTGTTATATGTACAATCTATATAGACGATGGCTGGTCATTTGCCGATAATTAAATGTTCTGTTGAAATTCACCAACTCTACACAGAAAATATATCAATGCATAGAAATCGTATTTGACAATTCTTCATAAATTCTCAATGGTTTTATTGTTGATATAATTTTGTTTTACTGTACGCCTACTCTGCGAATAATAACATAGTTGGTAGTGAAGATGTGTCCAAAAATAATTATATTTCGATTTTTCAATTGCACATTATTGGTTTGATGTCACTTTGTGCAACTTTTGGAAAAAAAATTCAGTTCACATATGTTTCATTATGTAAAATGTTTTTCCAATTTCTACCAACTTGTTTTCCTGTAATCGATTAGTATTCTGGAACGTTTTGATGTCACCAACACCCATGTAGGTACGTGGTAACTTTGGCGACTGATAGTTCAAAAAGTAGCATTAAAGGTGAATGAAATGGATGTCAATCGGAATATCATCACTCGATGAACTGATGTAAAATCAAATAATTCAACAGATGAAATTTCAAAATATAAGGTTATTTCAATAAAAAACCGTATTTTTGAATTTTATTTTTGTTTCGCTTCACTCGGTGGATTCTTCCAAATTTATATATTCAAAATTGCTTTTCTATAGAAATCGTACTCGTTTCGAAATATACAGTATGACTCAAAAATACTTAGCCATATTTATGGTAAAAATTTTTGAATCGTCCAGTATGAGATTACAAGTCATGAATTATTTTCGGTGAAAGTCAGTTCATTCATTATCGATGGACTAAAAAATATTGGTAACCGATTAGGCTTATTTTACTTTAAAGATTAACCAATAGATAACTGAAAAATAGGTAGAGGTAGTGGATTTTCTTAAGAGCTATGACTCATACCGTCGCAAAGAACATATTTACGTTTCGGCAGTCGTCTACTGAACGTAGGCTGTTATAGGCTAGGCTAGGCTATTACAGTGAAGTAAGTTGAGTCAATGTTTTCGGTTTACATTTCAATAGTTTTGTGAGTTGTTGCCTGTAAGCGACGCGCAGATATATTCAAGGTCATAGCTCTTAAGAAATACCACTACCATACTGTTTGGGATCAAATGAATGGTGACTGCCAGAAAAAAAGTGATTGAATCTTCTAATGGCGTACAAAATAATGAAATAAAAATGGCCACTTCGAACTTCAACACCCCATATCTCAAAAACTAGTCATAGAATCGTGTTAAGTCAATGGACACTTTTCAGGAGGTGATCGAATGCTACAACATACTAAAATTTCAAGGAATTTAACCGAAGGCCATTTTCCATAAGAGAAGTGCAGGGTCCTTTGATAGACATTAGATAGTCCAATAGACAGGCTCTGTGAAGGAAGTTAAATAAAAAAAATCGTTATACCTACCTAGTGCGTGTCATACAGAATCGTTGATTCATCGTCCAAGAGTACTACCACATTTTACCTGATTGATCCGGTATTGGAAGCCATCATAACGAAGGGCCGGTTAAATAAAACAAATCGTTTAATTATGTAGATACGTACCTGGTGCGTGTCATCGTGTCATACAGAATCATTGATTCATCGTCCAAGAATACTACCACATTTCCTTTAATTGATCCGGTGTTGAAAGCCAACATCATGAACGAAGGGCCGGTTTTTAAATGTCTAGTTAAGAGTCTCAGTTAGCTGGCTGATGGCTAGTGTGGTCTTCGGGTCCCGTAGGTAACAGTGATTATTCCACTAGTGCGGAAAAAACTCACTTGAAGTGACATTAGCGTGCGGGAATAGGGCGGAACACGCAGGCTTGTAGGAAAATTCCTTTTCGTTTTCGAAAAAAATTATGCTGCTTGGCAGCTTGGCAACCACACGAGCGCTTGGAATTTCTATTTCGATAATCACCGATACACTTGTTAAAAAAAAAAATTGTTGCTTTTTCCGTTAACCAGCTGTCATCTCCCTACGAACGATAGCCCTCAGAAGTCGAAACTTGTGCGAGCCAAGGATTAACGAGATCTTACCTTTTAACGTGCGATTCCTACGAAAATTAATTTTTTCTCAACTGTTGGGATTTCATTTAATCTGTTTTTCATGTCAACTTGGGCAACATGCTACCGCGAATTTTTCTCAAATCACATCCTTAACTTGAACATGCAATGTTCAGTTAAGGGTATCAGTTAGCTGGCTGACAGCTTATAGTCCCCCGGCCCAGTACAGGGAAAAAAATATTATCCAACTCTCAAGACTTCGTATATCTGTTCTTCATATCGACTTGTTTATTTTCCTCAAATAACATGTCCAACTCGACATCAAAAGCAGATACCCATACAAAATCTCCGTATTCATGTCGAGTTGGACGTGTTATTAGAGAAAAATTCTCGGTGGTAAATGGCATTTTGTTCAACTCGACATGAAGAACACATTTCAAAATCACAACAGTTCGGTTTTCTTTGGTAATTACTGGGCCAAAGGACTATTAGCTAACACCTAGGGGTCGGTTACCAGTTTGATTTGGATGAATTGAATTGAAAGACATTTCGAATGAGGTATCACGTGACGCACGTTTAAAACAATCTTTCAAAATGGTGATCCAACACCATTTTTATTGTTGCCAGAAAGCAGTTTATAAACAACCATCTAACCAAAAATCCATCCGTTCAAACACTAACAGGAGGCGTTACTTTATATTGACAAATTGTATGTGAAGATCATCACTGACTTTTGTAGTGAATAGATTTTTGTACAATCACTGATATCAGTTTTTGCTTTCTTTTATTGAAATTTTTCATTAAACACTGACTGCACAATCATGTTTGTTGATTTCAAATACCAAGAGCAGGTTCTTCAAGTTTTTTGCTAGAAATCATCCTCAGACTTTTCACTTCAACTGGAGAGCACACATTTTGTTGACCATTTTCATTCGTTCAATTGAACAAAATTGTATGCAGAAGAGACCTCATGAAAGAACAAATTTTCACTTTTCCTAGTTTTTAGGGCAAGTCTATCAACAATACTGAAGGATTTCATTTCCTTGCACTCTTGATAACCACTAATATACTGTAGTGAAAATACACTGAACTAATTTCTCTAATTTATTTAAAACCATTCTTAAACAATTATTATCTAAAACATTGACTTCACCAACTATTTCAATTTAACTTTACTGTCGCCGTCTGTCTGCGGACTCTCGAACTATATCTGTAACTGCAATTCTGCGACTCTGCCTGCCACCTCATGTCAAGCGTCTTATATACCGACAAGCAGATTTACAGTTCTCGAACTATCGAGACTATAAGGCGGCTCATTTAGATGTCTCTCGAATGCGGATAGTTCAGTATACCTAGTATACTAATTTCATTCCATTCACAAACATTAAATGTAGACCCAGCATACTCTTGAGCACACCCTTTTAACCAGTTTTCCCCAATCCATATTAATTTTCTAAATCCTCCATTCAAAGAAACAGTCCGATTTATATTTCTTTCAAATGAGGATAGCTAATCACAGTACAGTCTGAGAACTGCACCATTTTACAACTCAATGTAAAATTGTTTTATAACCGCTTACATCAATTCAAAAGTATACCCTGGGAATTATTTTCAAGAAACCTTTTGATTTTTCTTCTAGAATTATTTTTGAACAATATGAATTTTTATCTGTTGAACAATTGTTTTATGAGGCATCGACAGCTTGCATAAGAAAAAATGTACATATCGAAAATCGGACACAACATAGGAAAATATGAAAAAAAGAATAAAATGGATGTCTGGATCTCAACTGAAAAGTTCTCTACAACTTTAATGCAACAACATGCCATTTATATAGGTAAAAAGATTTATAATAAATTACCGGTGTCTTTGGAAAATAATAGTTTTTCTGGATTTAAGAATAAAATCACTGGTTGATTGAGAATTTTGAAAATTTTGAAAATTTGGAAAATCTATGTGAAATAATATTGTTATTATTTTAATATGTACCTACTAAATTTTTTTTTATTTTTTTTATATATTCAAAATGTGACCACTTATTCATTTTTACTATTTTTCTTTCTTTGTATGTATATTATTATGATCATTCAGTTTTTTTATAATATGATATATAATTAAATCTATTAATTCTCTTAATTAATTTACATGATTATGTACAAGTTTTTAACTCATTTGATCATGTTTCCATGAGAAATCTATTACTTTTTATTATATTTGAAACATTGTATTTGTCATTTTCAAATAAATAAATAAAGATAGAGGCCAGGTCATTTCATTTACGTAATGAACAAAACCAAGTTCATTAAGCTCAGACTCTGTTATTTAAAAAAAGGCTCCAAACGAAATTTCAAATTAAATTTCGAAATAAAATAATAAATTAAATCAAAACAAATCAAGAATAATAAAGTAGATCGCTTTTATTGAAAATTATAACATATACATCTCCCATGGCGTCGAAATCAAAAAAATTTATTTCATGAATATGACACTATCTACGGTTTCTTCTTGACGAATAATAATTTTTATCCCTTGATCTACTTCTTGAACTACTTGAAGACCTCTTCCGCTTGTTAGATCTCGAATTAGACCTTCTTTTACGCCGCCTAAATAAGAGTAAAATATATTAAAAATATGATAACATGACGATAGGTTAGCATAATATTAGAAAAAATTCAAAACGATATTTTTTTTTCGAGATTATAAGTTAGTACCTATAGCGTGATTTACGTAGGCCGTGTATTAGTAGTTTTTCAACTTGCAGTTGGACTAGAAACTTGAAATTTGGTATGCTGTCATAATTCATCACGTGCGTTCTACCTCAAATGTTTTTAGTCCTACAATTATACAGGGTATGCCAAAAGTCGGTACCAACTTTCTTATTTTAAATGGAAACCTAATGTTTTTTTGTCATGGTTCGATTGGCCTTCTGATTATGACTTCAGACAACCTAACTTATGTTAACTTATCTATCACAGTTTTTGAGATATGTCCATGTTTCTGAAAAAAATTACGGCTGTAGTAGTTTACGAAAACACGTGTAGCCCGCAAACTGTTCAAAATTAGGAAACCAAATTTTTGGAGCAGTTAGCTGGTAGTCCAGGCTAACACCTGATGTCCCATCGACGGTCCCATTTTGTACCATATGGGCGCAGCCGATTTTCGAATGTCGCAATATAAAATTGTCAAAAACTCAATTTTTTCAAATGGCACGTACCATTTTTTTTAACCATTCGAAAGAAAATTGAATTTTAGGATGAGTTATTTCAGCATTCCCTATAACCAAGTTCCACCTCTATCGAGTTATTCAATAAAAATCAAGAAATGCCTTATCCTGCCGAATGCAAACAACTGTATACAAGAAGGTGCTATTCTGTCAAAGTAAAAACGAGTCGTGCTAATTCTTAAATAAAATTGATTGGAATATGGAAAATTATACAAACGAAGTTGTGTTTGACTTGTTTGTTATCCACGGCATGTCTCAAAAAATTGTGCAGCGAACTGTCCGAGAGTTTAATTTGAAATATCCAAACTTACCGAGGATGACACGGGGCAAGTTCTCACGATTGAAAACTAATTTTATACATTTTGGGAAGGTGGCTAGACCCGTTACGAGAGTCAAACCACTAACTGGCAATGACGATAATCAAATTACCATTCTCGGATATTTTCAAGCATATCCTGAATCCTCAATACGAACGGCGTCTTTGGAATTGGGATTTTCATACTCTGCAATACAAATAATTTTACACCGCCATAAGCTACATCCTTTCAAATTTATACGATTGCAAAGATTACACCCAGGTGACTTTCCCCGTAGAGTAAACTTTTGCGAGGACTTATTACTCAAAATACAAGAGCACGCCGGATTCTTAGACAACATAATTTGGACTGAGGCAAAGTTTTGTCAGCAGGGAGTTTACAATAGGCGCAATCGACATTTTTGGGCTTCTGAAAATCCACATATGGTGTTCGAAGTTGAAAATCAAGTACAATTTCGAATAAATGTGTTTTGTTTGGTAATGAACCAAGAGGTACGCTACTTTATGTACGATGAAAATCTGAATAGTGACAGATATGTAGAAATTCTTCAAAACGTAATAGAAACATTTCTTGAAAATTTGCCACTGGCTAGAGCTGCACGTTCGTGGTACCAGATGGATGGGGCACCACCGCACAATACACGAACTGTGTATACCAAATTGACTTCCATGTTCGAGCACCGTTGGTGGGGAAATCGAGGACCCTTTCTCTGGCATGCAAGATCTCCAGATCTTACCCCTTTAGATTTTTATATTTGGGGTAGGGTAAACGATTTGGTCTATTCTTCACCAGTTCACAATATAGATGAGTTGAGACTTAGAATAATACAGACTTTTGACAGTCTCGATCCCAACGAAACGAAATCAGACGTGCTATGCAATCTATTGAAAGTAGAATAATAGAATGTTTGAACAACAATGGTGGTCATATTGAACATTTACGCTAGAGTTCTGTCAAAATTGTTCAATATTTTTGATTAAATTATTACAATTGTCTTTTGTTTCCATGGCATACACACATAATCATTCTGTAAGATAAGGCATTTCTTGATTTTTATTGAATAACTCGATAGAGGTTGAACTTGGGTATAGGGAAAGCTGAAATAACTCATCCTAAAATTTAATTTTCTTTTGAATGGTTAAAAAATAAATGGTAGGTGCCATTTGAAAAAATTGAGTTTTTGACAATTTTATATTGCGAGATTCAAAAATCGGCTGCGCCCAAATGGGACCGTCGATGGGACATCAGGTGTTAGCCTGGACTACCAGCTAACTGCTCCATAAATTTGGTTTCCTAATTTTGAACGGTTTGCGGGCTACACGTGTTTTCGTAAACTACTACAGCCGTAATTTTTTTCAGAAAAATGGACATATCTCAAAAACTGTGATAGATAAGTAATCATAACTTAGTTTGTCTAAAGTCATAATCAGAAGGCCAATCCAACCATGACAAAAAAACATTAGGTTTCCATTTAAAATAAGTAAGTTGGTACCGACTTTTGGCATACCCTGTATAGTTGTAGGACTAAAAACATTTGAGGTAGAACGCACATGATCAATTATGACAGCATACCAAATTTCAAGTTTCTAGTCCAATTGCAAGTTAAAAAACTTCTAATGCACGGCCTACGTAAATCACGCTGTATAGTGTATTTCATTTCATAAAGCACTACCTTCTGAGGAACTAATTGTCCGCATTCAACTATAGTCTACTTTCACATGCACGAATTTTTCAATCAAAGAAATTAAAATATAAATAGGAAACAGAATAAATCACATAAATCCGGACATATTTCAAGTTTCTCGAATCTATAATTTCCTATAATTCACGAATAACAATAATCCAAATGAATGCTATAAAGAGTTGATGCATATTACTAAAATTCAGGGTTGATTATGTAAAATAACATAAATATGAGTTTCTTTTTATTATTTAGGGTCATTCACTGTTTACTTCATCGTAAACGAAAAAAAAAAACTATCAATACCTGGAGCGATCACTATCAGAACTACTGCTGCTACTTGTAGAACTGAGTCTCTTCTTGGGTTTTGAATCTTTTTTTCCATCTAGTTCTCGCAGAACTTTGTAGGTTTTCAAAAGTTTTTCCTTCTCAATTGCTTCTCGCTTCGCTTTTTTAGCTTTCTCCAACATTTCACTTTCTTCTTTAGCTTTTCTTTGTTTTTCTTCCATCAACCTCTAAAAAAAATATTCTTTATCAGTCCAAACAAGATTTTTGACAACGCAAATATATTTTAATTGGATCATTATTAATTATATATTACTAAAAAATAAGAATTTTTGACTAAAAAATAAATAAAATTGGCTAGCAGAAATTGTCAATTTGAACTCCTGCTCAATTCATTGATACTGTTCAAAATATAAGTATTAACAATCAACATTGGAGTTGCAGAGAGATGCGAGGTGAAGAAGTCCTTGTGTAATGATGGATGAGCATGTATTATGTTTTGTTTCATTCCCTCATTCGCTAAGGACTAAATGGTGGTACTGTATTTTTTCCCGGGTTTTTTCTGCAGTTGACATAGCAAATGCGCCATCAAAATCTCAAGTCGCCCCGGAGCGCATATAGTGTTGGTGTTCCTTCATCTGGGATGATATGCAGATAGTGGGGAATATCACCATTATACTTTTTATCATTAGTTAATTGAATTCAAGTTTATTATTAATCTAATATCAAAAAGCTTTGTCTATAAGTTTTTTATAACTTCCGACAATAAAGTATATTTTGACTTTGACTTTATATTTATTCAAAATCAACAGACTAAAATCATTGAATGAAATACTCACAAGTCCCACAAGGAAATGTATTTTTTACTTTAATAAAATGACAAAAGATATTTGTTTCAAGTATGAAACATAGACAGAATTTATTTACCATGCTCAATACAACCGAACATAAATATTCTGATAATAATTATTATTATTCTCTCGAATAATGGTACAATAGTTTGAAAGATAAGTATTAACGATCAACATTTGAACAATAACAAAAAAACTTTTGTGGACAGTTACTCAGAATTCAACATATCAAATGAAATCAATGGAAAACAAGTGTTACCTGTTCTTCCTGTTTCTTCAGTTCCAACAACTCCATCTTCTTCCTCAATATCAGTAACTTTCTATATTTTTCTTCAGCATCCCGATCAATTCTCAAAATAGGTTCCTTCTCCTGTTGTCTTTTAGGTGTAGTTTCTTTGGACTTGGATCGTTTTCTTGATTTTTCTTTACTCTTAGACCTTCTAGTGTGAGAATGAGATCTATGGACTCGGTTTTTAGATCTTGACCTTCTTGGTGTTCGCCTTCTGCCCCTGAAAAAGTTTTGAAATATTGAATCCATAAATTCTAACTACTGAATTATCTGCCATGTTAAGCACAATTAAGCAATATCCTATTTGTGGGTACATCTCAGATTTAAACACTAATAGCAGAAGGCAACATTATAATCTTACAACTAAAATTGATAATTGTAACTGGTATGACTGTCTCAGACATTGAAATGATATAGTGTATCACAGCTTTCTTAATACCAGTATTAAGGTTAGGTCCGCTGTGTTGGTACATAGTCTTCACTACCAGAGATAAAAACGAATTTTTGCAACCAACAGGAAGGGTGAATAGAATAAGTGCTTAAGAAATCGAGGATACCATGATAGTCACTTCACAAACCGAAGCTGGTGATCAGCAGACTAAATCAAGGAATACTGAGAACAAGACCCATGATAAAAATTACTGTCTGCGGCCCTTTACCGAGTCCCAAATCTCTACACTATTGTCAAAACTATTTATTTTACCAAGCAAGTCATGACAATAGACTTCTCGATGCATTCGAGAGTTCAGAAGTAGAAAAATGTAAAAAATAGTATGAATGCGAATAAGGACCCAATACCATACAGCCCCTTGTTCAAGTTCATAGTACAGTAGAAGAAATAATTATTCATTAATTTTTTTTTTCAAGAATGTTTTCATTCATTGGTCATTAATTTTCAAGAATGTTGTCATTGATTCCAAAACAAATAGGTAGAAGTAAATTATAGCAGATAAACTATAGAGAAAATTTTCAGTAAATAATTGTAGCAGGTACAAAATTAATGTTGTCAGGTATAGTGTTAGGTAATGAGTACAATGAGCCACTAAGATGCATGGTATAAATAAGATTACGATAGTGTTAGAAGTTGCTTCTTTGAGCTCCTGAGGATGCCAACTTAGTGGTTGAAGACAATATTAGAGAGTATGAGCAGCAAAGTGAACTTTATTACAGAAAAGCTATGATAATTACAATAACTTAAATCTTACCATTGCTAATAAACAAATTAAAATAGTGAACACAACTAGATATCTTGCATTTCAACTGGATAATGGAATATAATTTGATGAATAAGGTAAGAGCAAAAAAAAATATATCAATTTTCTGAAAAATTGCCAATAATTCATCACATGAGACAAAGAATACTGTTTATAAGTCAATAGTTCAACCTCAATTTGACTACTGCTCAAGTGTTTTACATTTATTTAATATTAACAAGCTGTTACAACTTCAGCAATTCCAAAATCGTGGCATGAGAATAATATTGAGATTCAAGAGATAAGTTCCCATTAATACAATGTTAGATACTTTGCAATGGCAATCTGTTCCTCAAAGATTGTTTTGTTTTTTAAGTTATTTTATTGAAGTTGGGAACTTCTTATTTTCAGCAATAGATATGTTATGCTTATAATATTCATCAACATTATACCCGTAATAGCAACAATTTATATATTTGCAAAACATAACATAAAAACAGCATGAACTCTTTGTTTTTCAAATGTTTTGAGCAATACAATAAATTCAAATAGAATCTTGTTGAATTGTTTGAGGATGTCAAATCATCATTTAATATATTTTTTTGTGTTTATACTGAACATCTAGCATAAAAAATAAGTATAGTTAAACATAAGAATCGTTGTGCGAACCGGAGTCAAATCCGGGCCACACAATGTTTAGTCTCCTTACTATAGGCCGATTCAGATGCATGCAGGGTTTTTGAAGCACGGGTGGTTGGTTCTGGGATCATTTTGTTAATGCTGGAGTAATGCTATTTGAGGTTTTCAAAAATAATCCCGATGTATTTTTCACTGATTTTAATGCCGATTCAGTTACATGTGTGCCCATTCTGCATGAGATAAAAGATACAGTGAAAAATACACCTGGATTATTTGAAAAACTCAATAAAGCATTGATAGAATTATTACAGAACCAAATACAATATGTTCTTGTTGTAGAAACGTGAGTGAAAGGAGTTTAAACCGCCCGTGCTTCAAAAACCCTGCATAGGCACGCATGTATCTGAATCGGCCTTAATATGAAAATCAGAATAAAGTGTGAGCCACCAGTTTGAGAATCAACTCCGATTAAAAAACACAACATAGAAGAGTAATTCGCCGCTCACGCCTTAATTTTTGTTTGTAATGGACATCTGAGAGAGGGGCCTACTTATAGACGAAGATAACAATAGCCTTTTCCCTCACTGGCAGTGTCGTGCACTGTTCACAGAATAATGACAACCAAATAATGGAAACCTGAAATTATGTTGGAAGAATCTTCACATGATTTTGAGAACAGCCCATGCTCTAATTGACATGTTTTTTCATAATTCATTAATTTTATTCTTTTCCAATTTGGTATTCCCTTTTCAATAGTTACGACACTAGTAGCTCACCTATGAAATGAGATATTTTGACGTTCTATCGTGGTGGCATCTAATACGTGTAAGTTCATCATGACTGATAAATATAGAGGAAATAAAAGCTTTCAATTTACACAAAGAATATATACTTGTAAAGCCACGCTTACAATTGTTTCGACACACGGTGTCATAATCTGAGCTGAGTTCATAACTCAGCTCAGATGATGATATATTCTTTGTGTAAATTGGAAGCTGTTATTTCCTCTATATTTATCAGGCATATTTTGACTTCCATCATCAAATGGTCTTTCACACATTTCACATTGCTTCACTATTGCTTAATAATAAAAACTTACGATAGTTTAACACAAATTAACTCAGAATTTACCTTTTATTCACCAAAAAACACTCCTATGAGCCAAAGGCCTCAAGCAAATACAAATGCTTTGTTGCTGTTCTGTCAAATATCAAATGTAGCGTTGCCGTACTGGCCAGACCATATCGACAACGAAGAATCTCCGTTCGACGATGGAAATACTATCGTTTTTACATGCTACCAACAATCTGCAATGAACGTTTCAATTGCCTTCTTATTGTTATATATTTCATCCAAGACAGTATTTTTGGTTTTTTATTGCCATGAATATACCCGACAAAAATTAAAATCTATCTTGCAATGGTTCCTTAGTTTGAATAGTTACACAATGAATACTCTGTATAACGAAGTTCTCTTGAAGGGGTTGCCAGGGAAACGTAATAAATAAATGAGGATAGAACTGAAAAACACAGAAAAGCTTCTAAAATTATTGGAGCTAAAATATCTATCCAAAATCAATATTATATTGGAAATCTATAAAAATTATTATTAACAATCAAAAATACTTCACTCATTGAATTTGACTGAACGTGTATTTGATACCAGCGACTTATGCAATTATCATATAGATGAATCCTTACATCAAAAGTAACTGGAATATTGGAAGAAATACTTATATATACTAAAGGAAAGGGTCATTCTGGAATAAAATATCAATAACTGAGAGCAGGTAGGAGAATTTACTTTTAAAAACCGACATTTGGGAAGGGCAGTTTTGCGACATCAAAAGAAAAAGGGATATTTAAGTTGGTCCATTTAAGAAGACGTCCGCCAGCCAGATTCATTCAAGGATTCAATCTTTATTTCAAATCATTACAAATTGTAAAGGGTTCTGGACAGAATTTCTGTTTATTCAGTAATTACAAATTTATCAATTTGTTGACATATGTCATTTTGGTTTACACATTGTCAAAGTACAGTGTGTTCATTACATGAGTTTATTTGGTGAAGTGAAGTTGTCTTATTTCAGTGATTTTAATGAAATTTCGACATGGCGACAAAGTCATGATTTGAGGGATAACATTAGATGTTACCTTCAGTAATATCCGAGTATTTCTCATCTAGGTTGTGTTATTTGATCGGAGAGAATCAAGGACTGGTGACAGTGTTGGTTAGTTCACTCCTCTAGACATGAGCGCCCGGGTTCGAATCCCGGCTGGTCTAAATTTTTCGTTTCGTTCTTCAATTTCCATTTTTCATGTATGAATTGCCGCTAATTTATTTCTTCATACAAACACCAAAACCCCTTTACATCACTTTGTGATAACTTCTTCCATTTAAAATAAGTAAGTTGGTACCGACTTTTGGCATACCCTGTATAGTTGTAGGACTAAAAACATTTGAGGTAGAACGCATATGATCAATTATGACAGCATACCAAATTTCAAGTTTCTAGTCCAACTGCAAGTTAAAAAACTTCTAATGCACGGCCTACGTAAATCACGCTTTATAGTGTATTTCATTTCATAAAGCACTACCATCTGAGGAACTAATTGTCCGCATTCAACTATAGTCTACTTTCACATGCACGAATTTTTCAATCAAAGAAATTAAAATATAAATAGGAAACAGAATAAATCACATAAATCCGGACATATTTCAAGTTTCTCGAATCTATAATTTCCTATAATTCACGAATAACAATAATCCAAATGAATGCTATAAAGAGTTGATGCATATTACTAAAATTCAGGGTTGATTATGTAAAATAACATTAATATGAGTTTCTTTTTATTATTTAGGGTCATTCACTGTTTACTTCATCGTAAACGAAAAAAATGAATTGCCGCTAATTTATTTCTTCATACAAACACCAAAACCCCTTTACATCACTTTGTGATAACTTCTTCGGGTTTTTCAATCAAATTATTTAAAATTTTTGGTTTTCTTTTGAAACATGTAACCACTCACTCATTTTCAAAACCTTGAAAATAAATTACAGCTATATCCTCTCAAAGACGTCGAACAAAGCCCCTTCCAATTTCATATATTTAAATTAATAATACCCCTGGGAACCATCTATGAATCAATACCTCTGTATTTCAAACGAATTGGGTTTTGTGATGTTAGATTTCATAAGAAGAAAAATGTATCTATTGTATTGAGAAGAAATTAATCCAGTGAATTCAGTTGTACGATTCAAATGAATGAATGATCTTACCTTTCTCTTTCTCTACCTCCCCTTTCACTATCCTTTGTTTCCACATCCCTCCTGTCTGGTTTACGAATATTTTCAAATCGTCCTTCATTCTCCCTACCTAGCTTGCGATGATCCTCGAATCTACCATCTACTTCCCTGTGATCCACCTTGCGGTGATCTTCGTAACGAGCCCTATCATTTCTTCGCTTGGCTTCTTCAAATCTACCATTTCTTTGAGCACGATTGTCATTTTGTATGGGCTTCTCAGTTTCAAATTTATTTCTTCCACGTTTTTCTTCGATTTTGCTCGGAAGCTGAGGTGGCAATTGAACATTGTCATGACCGGCCAATTTCAGAAGGCGCATACTGACTTTCATAAAACGGTTATTGGGAGCAATTTTATTGTTTCTATTTTGTTGTTGTTGTTGTTGTTTGTTGAAACCGCTCATTTTCATGTCACCAGTCGGAGGATCTTCACCAGTTTTTATTTGGACGCCTAAATATAATATAACAATATTAACAAACATGATGCATGCAATCATTTTAAATAAATATTGATTAATCGAAGGACTGTAGATCCCGTATATCAATCCTTGATACATTGGCTCTGCGTTCAATGGTATCAAAATATTGTTGATACCCACTAAAAGCTTTCATTGCCATCTAGCGGTTGTTTGACTTAGAGTCGAGTTAGTGTTTTGAGGTTCTATGCTGTATGCTCTCCATGTTAGATTAAGGAATGAACGCGATCATGTCAGGCCATGTTGTTTATATTGGTTACAAAAAAATGTTTGTTTAGGTATTGTTTTTGTAGTTGTTGTAATATGAACAAGAAAAGTAATACAGATATATAAAAGAAAGGAGCTTCATTTTATTATTTCAATCATGGTAAAGTTTATTCAAGAGGTTATGGGCCCAGGATGGCAGAAGAATAAAAGGGAATAAGTTTGAAACAGAGTTCACTTTGCAGAGGAAAGGTAAGCAACAATGGCCGCCAAGACGCAGTACAGTATTGAAGTGCTGAATGGGACAAACTATTACAATTGGAAGTTTAGGATGGAAGCAATATTAGAAGAAAATGGTGTGATAGGATGTGTAACAAGCGAAAATTATGTAAGCTCCTTGGACGATGCAACAAGAGCTCAGGCAACGAAAATTGAAAGTAAACCCAAATCATTAATAATTCAATATGTGAATGACATGCAGCTGGAATGGTTGAGAGATAAGAAAACGAGTTATAAAATGTGGGAAGCCTTGAAAGAAAAGTATGAGAAAAAAGGTATCCCCGGACAGTTATTTTTAAGAAAGAAATTACTAAGCCTGAAACTGAAAGAAGGTGAATCATTGGAAAAGTTTCTAATTGAATTCGAGGAGATTGTAAGGCAGTTGAAAAGTACAGGTGCAGAAGTGAAAGATGATGATCAAATATGCAGTGTGCTGATGACACTTCCGAAATCCTAGGAAACAATTGTCACAGTAATTGAAAACATTTCCAATTTGACGTACAGCTACATAAAGCAAAATTACTAGCTGAGTATGAAAAGCGTGCAGTTTCTGGACAGGCTGGTTCAAAATCCCAAGAAGCATATGCATTTCCTACGGAAAATGTTAAGCAGGGCTGTTTCAAGTGTGGCGAGTTAAATCATTTCAAAAGGGAGTGTCCTGTAGTCACAGGTCAAACAGGAAGATTACAAAGCAGAGGACGAGGTTATAATAGGGCTCAAGGTCACAGAGGATACAGAGGCTATTTCAGAGGAACACAAAGAGGAAGATATTGGCAAGGAGGCAGCCGTGATAGAAATAATTCATTCAGAGGAAGTCATCATGTAGAAAATGTAGATATGAATGAAAACGAAAATTCTATTTGTTTTTTAGGTTTGAGAGATGAAATGGAAGAAAACAATGAATCTGTTATAAAATTTTTCATTGATTTTGGTTATACCGATCACATGGTCAACAAGAAGGAATATTTTTCAAATCTGATAATGCTCAAAGAACCGGTGAAGATTGTAATTGCTAAAAATGAAAACTTCGTGTTGGCCACGGGAATTGGTAGCATTCATGTAAAAAGTAAGGTAGGTGATAGGTATATGACCTGTATGATTAAGGATGTACTTTACATTCAAGACCTGAAAAAAAACCTTTTATCAATCAAAAAACTGGAAATAGCAGGTATAACAGTTGTTTTCGAACATGGATAGGTAAAATTGAAACAGGGTGACAGTCTGCTTGGTACTAGGGAAAGAAGTAATCTCTACGAAATACAATTTATAGTTCAATCAACTTCTGAATCATTATTATCTCAAAGAGAGAATGAGTTTATACTTTGGCATAAGAGATATGGGCACATTGGATTTACTGGGTTAGAAAAATTAATCAAAGATGAAGTTATAGAGGGTATTGATAAAAATATTGAAATAAAAAAGGGTTTTTTTGTGAGCCTTGTATAAGTGGGAAAATGTGTAGATTTCCTTTCGGTACCAGAATAAAAAGTCACAGAATTATAGAAATCATACATTCAGATGTATGCGGACCAATTACCCCAGCAACTAATGAAGGATATAAATACTTCGTAACATTCACAAATGATTTTTCAAATTTTTCTTGTGTATATCTGCTGAAAGAAAAATCTGAGGTTCTTGGTAAATTTTGTGAGTATGTGAAAATGGTTCATAATACATTTAGTCAGAGAATTTCGAAGTTACGATGTGATAACGGGGGTGAGTATAATTCTTCAAATTTCAGAGAATTTTGTAAAGATGAGGGAATAATACTAGACTTTACGGTACCTTATACCCCACAGCAGAATGGTAAGTCTGAGAGATTGAACCGAAGCCTGGTTGAAAAAGGAAGGACAATTGTAGATGAATCAGGAGTTCCAAAATGTTTTTGGGGTGAGGCAATATTAACTATTAATTATCTTAGAAATCGAGGAATAATGACTGATTTGAATAAGGTAACACCAGCAGAGTTGTGGTATAATATAAAACCGAATGTAAAGAATTTGAAAATATTTGGGTGTTTAGCTTATAGTCATATAAATAAGGTATTCAGGGACAAGTTTGATTCCAAGGTCGAGAAGTGTGTTATGATGGGTTATGCTCAAACGGGATATAGGCTCTGGAGTATAGAAAAGGAAAGAATAATAATATCAAGGGATGTCAGATTTAATGAAAACGAATTTTGGTTCAAAAACACAGCAAGTAAAATAGTGATAAATACATGTGACAGTGAGAATGAATCACAGAAGGAAGAAAGAGAAGAAATGAATGAAGAGAGAAAGGAGTTTATAGAAGTTAATGCAGAAAATGTAGTAGCCAAAAAAGGTAATGTATTAAATGAAAGAAACATCTGTTTACCATCTAAATACAAGATTATGAAATGGCATTTGATGCTGAACGCTTTGTCGAAGAGGTGCCAAGTACTTTCTCAGATGTTGTTAAGAGAAAAGATAAAGATAGGTGGTTTGATGCTATGGATAAAGAATTAAAATCGATAATTGAAAATGATACATGGGAAGAAGTAGTCACACCAAAAGAAGGTACAATACTAGATACAAAATGCTCTCCATGTTAGATTAAGGAATGAACGCGATCATGTCAGGCCATGTTGTTTATATTGGTTACAAAAAAATGTTTGTTTAGGTATTGTTTTTGTAGTTGTTGTAATATCAACAAGAAAAGTAATACAGATATATAAAAGAATGGAGCTTCATTTTATTATTTCAATCCTGGTAAAGTTTATTCAAGAAATATAAGTACAGTACTGGAACTGAAAACAAAAATATGCAATGGAAACCCACCAGTAATTTCCGTAATTTTTGGCGTAGAATTCACCAAAAATGTACGAAATAATTTTGAAGGGATCATTGCAACCAACAACAGTAATAAATCCACCGACTTTTCCGAAAAATTATGGTAAGAGGCAAAAAAGGTTTCAAAATCTCAATTTTTATTCAAGGATGTAAGGAAACTCTTTTTCAGCTCAGGGTTCAGGGTTTGGAGACATAAATCAGGCACAGTGGTGGTCCGGTTGTAAGGAGTGCTTTAATCAGTAATCTACGCAATTCACTTACACAAACTCGCCTAAAACTAATAAATGCATACATAGCACCAAAATAAAAAAGTGTATTATTCACCCCATTATAAATAAAAAATGGGGAATATAGGGAATTGTTTTGTCACAAGGATTATATGTTTATTTCTGTTTGAAGGTTGTAAAGGATGTAGTAACCTGCTTACTTCTTTTCGGACGTCCATGTCTCAAAGTTTTAAATATTTCTGGTTCTTTCACTTTTTCGCTTTTCGATTGCTTGTATCTTTCAGATGAATACTGTATTCACCTGAAATGTTGTGAAAAAGTGAAAGTAGAAATCTTTCAACTGTTAAGACGCTGGACGTCCAGAACTACAGAATCGAGGAATGCGTAAGTGTGTAACTGCTATATAATACAAATATTAAGTTTATTTATTTATCTGTTTATCAATTCAATCCCAAGAAACATACAATATTCATACAGGGACAACCAATATGAATAAACATTTTAAAAAAATATCAACAATATAAAATATAATTGATATAGTTCATGTCAGATTCTTTACAGTGGTTGTCTGTGTCACAGATTTGAGCAGTTATCAATGATTTTATCTTCAAAATCTTAAAAACATTATGCATGATTATAAGAATTTATTGTTTTAAAATCTCAAATCCATTTGTACCAAACTAGAGGTCATACTGGGCAGCAATTCCTATTGAAGTTGCAATGATGAAGAATTTTATTTATTATTCACCTCGTGTATCAGTTCAGTTGTTATTGTTTATAAATATGTCAGTATGTTTTTGAATAATTTAGTATTTGTTTTATTTATTTGGTATAAACGGGAAAACCCTAAGTTACAACGTTGTAAAATAACTAAATGTTAAATAAAACAATTAAAAATAAGAATAAATACTAGAAACTAACAGACATACAAGGCATAAATCTATAAATAAAATACATAATTGATTGCAGACTTTTTGAAGGCCTCTGAGGAATTATTAAAAAAATCAAGTTCTGATGTATTAGCCTCCCTTAACATTCTTGACATTGGACTATTAAATCCATAATTTGTTGAATGTGAATTCTCTACGAAAACAGTTTTATCATCTCTTGTCACTCTTTGATTGACTCTCAGGCCAACCAAAGAGAGAAGTTCTGGGCAATTAAATTGACCTGACAGTAATTTAAATAGAAATATGAGGTCAGCTTGAGTCCGCCTGTTTTCCAATGTGGTGAGGTGTAGTGTAGAAAGAATATCAGTGTAGTTATGTCGCTGGTCCATTTGAAAGCCCATTTTGTAGGCAGCACTTCGCAAAAATTTAATTTGAACCCTTTCCAGTGAGGTTTTGTACACTGAGTAAGAGGGACACCATACAACGGATGCGTATTCTAAGTGTGACCTAATTAATGAACAATACAGAATTTTCATTGTGTTTACTGATAAGTCTTTAGCGATCCTACCTACATAGCCAAGAAGTTTAAGTGATTTCAAGGATATTTTATTAATATGAGATGAGAATGACAACTTTTTATCAAATATAACAAGGTCTTTAACTTCATCAACTTGGTTCAAAGGCAAAGAGTTTATGCAGTATTCATATGTGATTGGTGTCTGAGAACGGTTGAAACACATGACTAGACATTTGTCAAGATTTAGTTCCAAGCAATTATTTCTACACCAGTTGGTTAAATGGTTCACATCATCTTGAAGTTTCAAACAATCAACATACGATTCAATCACACAATCCTTCTGATTCAGTAATATATGTAATGAGATCATTAATAAAAATATTGAAGAGTAATGGTCCACAGTGACTACCTTGAGGAACACCAGAACAGGCTTCAATTGTATGTGATATGTAATTATTAATTTTCACCCACTGAATTCTATTTGTAAGGAAGCTGCTAATCCAACCCAAAACACTACCCCCAAAACTAAAAGATTCTAATTTTCGAATTAATAATTCATGATTTACTCTATCAAACGCCTTTGAAAAATCTGTATAAATTGAATGAACTTGATACCGTTTCTCAAACGCATTTAAAATGTCTTTCTGATAGGTCAGCAAATTTGTGGCTGTGGACTTGCCTCTGGAGAAACCATGTTGTTGATCGGTTAGAGCATTGAGACAGTGCCAAGAAAGCTGTTTGGTTACAAGACAATCAAATATTTTAGGAATAACAGTATTGTCACAATAGGAAATATATTCTCTTAAAGTTAAGATTTTCAATAGGTTATGGGTCCAGATACGGCACTATTGTGAATATATATAAAATGGCAGAAAAAATAATTAGTTTCTCCAATAAGGTATTTTTAATGAGGAAGATATGCCCAATGCAGTTAAGAGAAGATGGCAGCATGGAAGACCATATTGCTCAAATGATAGAATATACCAAAAATTGAAAGCTCTGGGCGAAGAACTGTTAACTGATAAATGGATCGTCGCTTTTTTGTTAAATAGTTTACCAAGCGAATACGATACCTTGATAACTGCCCTCGAGGCGAGAAGAGACCACGAACTAACTTTGGACTTTGTTAGATCAAAATTAATTGATAATGGTCAAGAAAACGAAATAATCAGGAAGACAAGGAACTAGCAATGAAAGTTTCCAATCATTCTGGATACAAAAATAACTTTGTACGTTGTGATTTTTGTCGTAAGAATGGTCATCTCAAGAAGGATTGTTGGAAATATCAAAAACTGTTGAACCGGAAATACAGCAGTTAATCAAGAACACTCGAAAGGAACGAAGCAAAATGTGTAGTTACTGAAAACGAAGACAGTGAATGGGTGGTTTTCTTCAAACAAGAGAGAGATGAACACAGTTGGTTCATTGATTCTGGTGCCACTTCTCACATTGCAAATAACAGAGATTTTTTTTTTGAACTGGACACATCTATCAAAGAAGATGTTTTCGTTGCCAATGGAATGAAATTGAAATCTCTTGGTAGAGGAAGTGGAATCATTAACTTTCTAAAACCCAATGGAGAATTAGATTCAAAGAGGGTCACTGATGTTTTATTCGTTCCAGAATTGAAAGGGAATCTTCTGTCAGTTAGAAAACTTGTCACAAAGGGTTTTCAAATAATATTTAAAGACAATATGTGTATTTTAATGAGGAATGGTCATGAAGTTGGTATTGCAAACGCAGTGTTGAATCTATATAAATTGAGGCAGAATCAAGAAACTGTTTCAATTGCTAGAAATCACAAACAGAACTGTATACATTCATGGCATAGAAAACTAGGTCATCGTGATAATGAAGCTGTGAGATGTATGTTCGATAATGGATTGGCGATAGGAATGGAAGTTGATAAATGCCACTGTTCTTCTATATGCGAAACTTGTATTAAGGGAAAGATGTCCAAACTGCCTTTTCCACAAAAATCGAGAAATGTTTCCCAAGAAGTTTGGGATCTTATACACAGATGTCTGTGGTCCAATGCAAACCGAAACTCCAAGACGAAAATACTTTGTGACATTTATTGATGACTACAGCAAATTCACATTTGTTTATTTGTTACGAAATAAATCCGAAGTTTATGAAAAACTCAGGGAGTTCGTTGAAATGGGAAAGACACAACTGGGAAAAAGGCCTAAAGTTATTAGATCAGATCGAGGTGGAGAATATCTCAACGAGAACGTTAAAAGATACTTGAAGCAAGAAGGTATTGCTACCCGGTATTCTGTACCATTCTGTCCTCAACAAAATGGGGTAGCAGAAAGAAAGAACCGATATTTAATGGAGATGGCTCGTTGTATGCTTTTCGATGCAAAACTTCCTAACCAATTCTGGGGCGAGGCGATAGTTAATGCTAACTATTTACAAAATAGGCTCCCTTCAAGATCAATCAATTCTACTCCATGAGATTTTGAAAAATAAAAAACCAAATCTATCACATATTCAGAGATTTGGATGTTATGCGTACGCCATGATACCAGAAGTGAATCGTAGAAAGCTCGACAAAAAGGCAGTCAAACTCAGATTCGTAGGATATGATGAGCATTCCAAAGGATATCGTTTGTTAGATGAAATAACTATGAAAATAACTATCAGCCGAGACGTGAAATTTTTGAATGTCAATGAAATGTCAAATATGGAAATACCACTCGAATATTCCGATAAAACTCAAACTGATCTATGTGAGTGTGAAACGATTGAAAATAATAATCTTGAGAGTGAATATATATCGAATCAGGAAGGTAAATCGAGTTCACTAGAATTTAGGCAAAAATCTAGCAGAAAAAATTTTGGAAAACCGCCTCAAAGATACCAAGCTGACGTGGTGTGTCAGATTGAAGTTCAGGAGCCGCAAACATTCAAGGAAGCAATTATGGGGCCTGACCAATCAAACTGGATTGATGCCATGAAAGACGAACTCAAATCTATAGAAGACAATGAAACCTGGGAGTTAGTTGATTTACCTGCTGATAGAAAGGCCATCGGTTGTAAGTGGGTTTACAAACTGAAGAAAAATGTTGACAGTGAAATATGCAGGTATAAGGCTCGCCTGGTTGCTCAAGGGTTCAGTCAGGAGTTTGGTACTGATTATACTGAAGTTTATGCACCAGTTGTTCGTCATACTACCTTCCGTATGATGTTGTCTATCGCTGCAAAGAGAAACATGTATGTAAAACACTATGACGTTAAAACAGCTTTCCTAAATGGAACCCTAAAAGAAGAAATATTTATGAAACAACCAATAGGATTCGAAAAGAAAGGAGAAGAAGCTAAAGTATGCAGATTGAGAAGAAGTTTGTATGGTCTCAAGCAGAGTGCTAGAGCGTGGAATGAGACCATTCATACTGCGATGACTAAGAATGTTTTTCGACAAAGTAAAATTGATCAATGTTTATACATTATGGAAGAACAGTGCAACGACCAATGCTATGTCCTGATATATGTTGATGATTTGCTGATTGTGAGTGAAAGTGAGAGTATAATAAGTGAATTGGCTATGAGTCTTCAGAATGAATTTGAATTGGGCTGCATTGGTGATATCAATTGCTATTTGGGGATCGAAGTTGAAAAAGATTCAAATGGTGATTTTTTCATAAGCCAAAGAAGACTTATCCAAGAAATCGAACAAAGAACCAATTTGGATAATGCCAAACCATCAAATGTTCCGTTAGATTCAGGATATTATAAACTCAAACATGGAGAACAAATTGAAAATAATAAAGATTATCAGAAATTGATTGGAAAGTTGCTGTACGTATCTGTCAATACACGTCCAGATATTTCATCGAGTGTGTCAATTCTGGGTCGAAAGGTATCATGTCCAAGTCAAACAGATTGGAATGAACTGAAACGATAGTCAGATACCTGAAAGGCACATGTCATTTTAAATTACGTCTCAGTGAAAGGAAACTGCAAAAACCTCTTATTGGATTTGCTGATGCTGACTGGGCTGAAGATAAACTGGATAGAAAATCAAACAGTGGATTCGTTTTCAAAATGAATGGAGGTACAATCAGTTGGGCATCTAGAAAACAGAAGACCATAGCAATTTCAACTGCCGAGGCTGAAATTATAGCTTTAACAGAAGCGAGTCAAGAAGCTGTGTGGTTGAGGAATTTGCTTGGAGATTTGGGGGAAAGTCAGCTGGATCGCACAACTATTTATGAAGATAACCAAAGTTGTCTGAAAATTATTCAAAATGGACAATATAGTAATAGAACCAAACATTTGGATATAAAATATTTTTTTCTCAGAGATCTTCATGATCAAGGCATTCTTGAATATACTTATTGTCCAACTGAGAATATGGAGGCAGATTTACTGACGAAACCAATTCAAGTGACACGTCTGAAGAACCTCAGAAAACTGATTGGTTTAGGATCATCATTGAGGAGGAGTATTGAAGTTGCAATGATGAAGAATTTTATTTATTATTCAACTCGTGTATCAGTTCAGTTGTTATTGTTTATAAATATGTCAGTATGTTTTTGAATAATTTAGTATTGTCACAATAGGAAATATATTCTCTTAAAGTTGAGATTTTCAATAATTCCACCTACCCAAATGTAACTTATCAGATTCAATGGAATCATTGTATAACAAAGGCTTATGAATACACCAAACTACCATGTAATGTCAGTCACAAACTGTTGGAGAATGCAAGAATCAACTTGACAATCATCTCAAATCCACACCACCTTAACTAACACTAATTGCCAATAATTCTGTATTGTCAAACCTAGATTAGTATTATTATGTGCTTATTTGTAGAAAATATCTCTATATAATTATTCATCTAAAAGTACACACATCAAAAACTCCATATTTTATAATGGATTTAAGATGTATAATCACCCTGCAATAAATATAATAATAACATTTATTTCCCAAGAAACATACAAGTTTATGACAGGGAAAAATAAACACATTTTTAACTAAACTAAATTAATTACTAATTAATATATTTATAAAATTCATGATAATAAATATTTTTTCAAATTTACTTTAAGATTTTGGCAATTCATTGTAATGCATTATTCCTTTGAAGTATATTGATTATTGACCCATATTTGTTCTCACATTGATAACTGATGAATGATCTGATTGCCTCGTCAAGTGGTTATGATTACTGTTAATTAGGTTGAAAGCCAAATCAGAGTGTTTGAAGTTATTTTTAACTAGGTGAATAAAAGTACAAATCTTTAAATTATAAAGAAAATGGATATCTAGAATTTGTTTTAATTTGTATAAATTTATTGTAGGTTCCTTGTATTCTAATTTGAATATACATTTGATGATTTTGTTTTATAGTGTTTTCAAAAGTATCACATCACTTTATTGTTTCAGAAAAAACGCGAAAAGTTTATTATCAGAAAAAGCATATTGTAGTCTACAAGAGTAAATTTTTATATCATGAATCGAGCATATTAAGAGTTACAACTTGTTTTTTCCTTTGCTATTGATCGTTTTTATATCATTTGAATAAATTTTTTTTCTGATTTCATGTACATGCCTTTATATGTTTATAACCTGGAGCTCACGTGCTGGAGTTGTAGATAGAGGCAGGGATGAAGAAGTCCTTGGTATAATGATGAATGAGCATGTATTTGTGTTTAAGTTGTTGTATTGTTTTATTCCCTCATTTGCTAAGGACTGAATGCAGTTGAAATGGCAAATGAGCTATCATATCAAGTCGCCCTGGAGCGCATATAGTGGTGGTGTTACCTCATCTGGGATGATATGTAGATATAGGAAGTATCACCATTATACTTCAACATCATTAATTTAGTCAATTCAATTTTAACATTATCTTACGAATAAGATCTGTTTATAAGTTTTTATAACTTCCGACAATAAAGTATATTTTGACTATATGTATTGTGATCAATTATTTTATGTATATTAGGAATTTTTCCCACTAAAAAAAGATTCATTCATTCATACACATTAAAAATGGCAAAAAAAACTGACAAATACATTTATATGAATTTACGTGACTGTCAGGCAATCTTCCTCATACTCCTCGATACCATAGTAGCATTTCTTTAGCAGGTATGACTTCAACTATTTTTTTTGTGCTATTGTAGTACTTAAAATTTTCAATTTTTCTAGGCAATCTGTTGAACAGGTTGACGACCTGTTATATTTTGCCACATAATGTTGAATAATGTGAATATTGTGTTTTTTTGGCATGGACGTTTCTCTCTGTTCAAGATTGAAAATTATTCTGATAATTCGCTTTTGCATAATGAATAAATACACTGGTGTATTCAGTAGTTTGACCCCACAGTATAATATTGTAACATAATACTGATTATGATAATGAGTAAGTACGCTGTAATGAGATCTTTTTTAGTTAGTTCAGTTTTCAACCGCAGTAGTTGATTAAGCTAGTTTTGAACATGTGTGAAGTTAATATTTCAAAATCTCAAAAGTCCTATGTTTTTTCTAAGTCCAGGTATGAAATATGTTGATGCCAAAGTTTCAGCTCAATGAAACAGATACACGGACTCACAGACACCATTCCATTTTTATAATATTACATAATGGGGAGGTAACTTACCCAAAGCCATAGCTAGAAAATCTGATCGTTTATTGATAGCTTCAGCTTCCAGTTGTTCCTGTTCAACAAGTTTCATTTCTTTACGAACTTCCTCTTCAGTTTTAAATGTATTATAAGCACCCGGAAGCGGGTACTGTACCAAACTGGGTACTCTCTTTTTAGCTGTATTATTTTCATCTTCACTTTGACCCTCATAATCCAAGGCATTGTAATCAACTCCTCTATCTTTTGGGTGCCTCATTTGTGGAGTGAATGACTTGTTGGTGTGAATGTCAGGGGTCCCACTTCTATCCTGAGACCACTTTGCTTTACCCTTATTAGTCTTTTTGTCTTCAAGACGTTTACGTTGGGCGTCTAATTTTTCATACTCTGAGAGTTTAATCACCCTTGATTCTTCTTTACGCCAGTGAATGGGAGTTACACTTCTTGATCGACTTCTGGAGGGGGTTCTGAATCTCTGCAAGATTTATTTAGTATTACCTGATAGAATTGTTTGTTCTTACATTCGACACCTGTATTAATGATAAAAATATGTATTTGGTGGATCAATAAAAAATACAAAACCTCTGTGGAGATGTTGTTATAATGAGAACTATGTGCTATTTGTTGTTGTTAATGCCTTTTATGCTGTCGATTTATTTATTTTTGTTTGTCTTCAAATTGTTATTTATACTTAATTTCAAGTTTGATTCAGTTCATGTATGTGCATGTTAATTTCTTTTACAGTACATAATAAGTTATATGGCGTTTTCTTGTAAATAAATAAAATATAATGTTAATAAAAAACAGTCCAAACACTTGCTTATGCAGATGTAAATGTCATCGTTAGCAGAACAAAGTAGACTTATGGGAACCACTAACATCGAGCACAATAAAAGTCTTATAATTAACGAAACTAAAACTCAACACATGGAAATATTAAAACATACCAATAAAAATATAAAAACAGAAAATTGTATAAATTGTGTTTTTAACCTTGATAGTTTCTATATCTGTAGTTTATTGGAAAGTAGTTTACTCTAAGAAAACCACTTTATCTTAATGTATCAATGTTTCTACTGTATATTCATTCATTCTCAGTACTCTGTCAATACAAAATAGTATTTAAATATCCTAAATAAAAATGGTACTTAGTTGTAACACACTAGAAAAACTGACATTAGACAGAATTGCTCGACCTACAGTCTCGCATTTTTTTTGTCAGTTTTTCTCGTAAGATTTCTGATTGGAAAAATGATTTCGTTGAAGAACTAAATTTATCCGATAAAAAAACTCTCATGTTTTTACCGTTGACTGTAGGTAGAAATTGGTGTTTCTCGTCGATTTTTGGAGACTGTATGCATCGGTAAACACTTTCCTGGGCAGTGACTTCCAAAGCTTTGCCGTTCATTGAAAAATCGAGCACTGGGAAATAGACATTCCCCAAGCCTCAAAAGTTTCTACCGTGAAAACTGCAATTAAACTGATAACCGTGTAAATTGTTCATTTTGTTTCATTAGCAACTGACATAAATGTATAATTCATCTTAGGGTTTACCAATTAAATATCGCCATTTATTTTCAGTTGGTACATATAATTATTGAATTTTAGAATGAGGGTAACAAGACCATTATTATTATTAGTTGGGGTTTTGGTGAACTAGAGGAAAGATTACTTGATTTGACTGTTTTTCAATATGAGTAAATATAATTAACCCAATATTCAACTTACAAACTTTCCACGTCCCTTAATGGTTCTACCGCTCTTTGTTGTCATGGGTCTGCCACCTCTTCTGCTATACCCTCCACCCCAGTCTCTCCTTCCTCTATCATGAAATCCCTTGTCCCTTTCATTATCTAAAAAATATAATAATAATTAATAATACAAACCAACACGAGGGAAAATACGTAAAAAACTACAGATCCACCTAAGGTAGTCAATGTTATTAAAGCAAGCACTCCTCACCCAGCATTGGCATCTAGGCAACACACATCATACTTTCTTTGAATAAGGCATGTGAGCTTCTATCAAAGCCTATAAGATCGAGAAAAATTTTCCATGAGTTTAGGTGAATTGAACTTGTGTGCTAACTGAAAATTGAGTGCCTTGCCATGCTACCACCTTCAATCTTAATTTATTGGAATGTTTATTGGTGTATCTAACTATGGAAATAGATTGAATCAGTACTATCTGATGGTTTTTAATTCAATTTTTTGTTCACCTATAAAATAAAAATACTTGTAGTTGATTTCTTGCTCCATTACAACTGTCATTTGAAATAGCAAACAAAGAATTTGTTTTCTACATTTTTCACGGACAATTATATCTGTCAGTATTTTAGGTGAAATAGTGGCAATATCAGGAAGTTTTATTCATATATTGATTCAATATTTTAACACATCAGAATAATTACTGAATTGGGTGATATTTACATTATAAATCACCTGAAATAATCTCACAATAACATTATTCTTCAACACCAGCATATTTTTTATTCTAATATATTTTCAATTTTGTGGGAATGTGTGGAGAATAGGTATTTCGACTTCATCGAAATTTTTCGGTTCTTTTATTTAAAACTCTCCAGCACCCTTTTTAAACTTTGTTTGAATTCATACATTCACTCTGCCATTACAATTAGCACCTGCAATAGTTTCCTCCTTGAGGAACATTGTAAAAATAGATGTAGATGTAACTCAATGTCCGTAAAGTAAAGTAGTTATTTTCTGTCAGGTCTCATATCCACTTTGTTGGAATTTGTGTAGAGAACAGTATTTTGACTATTGGAATTATTCGCTTCACTTACAAATTTATTTATATTCAAGGGCCTTGTTAAGATATAAATAAGCTATTTGCAGTTCAGTTGGACAACTCATAATTTTATGATATACCATCTTTGATTTTTCACTTATTAAATGGTATCTAACGTCCATATGCTTAGAACGTTTAATGCACGGATCATTTTCAATATTTTTATAGTGCACGTTCAAGTATATTTTAACTTCAGCATTTGCGAGTTCCTAAATAAAAATTTTTAAAGTCGGATGATTACATAGCCTGAAGTGCTTTTACAAGTATCAATATTACCAACAAAACTGTCACTATAAGCGATTAATTCACTCAATTTAGAGCTTTCATACTATTCAAGCCAATGACTTCTTCTCTGTTGAAACAAATAAGCACCCCCTTTTCATGTTAGATATATCCTGGTCGAGTTTTGTTCAAAAGGCAGAGCAAACTCATTTCTGGATTTGGAAGTTTCTATAAACTTCAATTTTATGTAACCTTTCACGAAGGTAGTGAAATCTTCAAATTCAGTTTTCACCCGAATAAATTAAAATTTGGCACACACTAATTTGATATTATGATGTACTAATAATAATGCAATAATATTATTGCATTTGTTAACAATATCGCGATAATGATAATATTGAATACATAAATTATAGTATACATTTTTCTTAAATCACGCCTTTATTGTAATGTGAACTGAAAAGTAAAAATTAATCTTTGAAAATGAACATTAATGTGAAATAAGCATATGCTGCTTTTTCACTCGCATTTTCACAATTACAGCATTTACCAATAGCTATTCAATAAAAATAAGTTAAAATATCTGGTATCAAACACCCTACCCTTTACCATAAAAGCACACTTTTGTAGCTTTTTTAAACTATTGTAGTAAAACTGCATTTAACTGATTTTTCTGATTTATTTAAAACACTACTTAAAACAATTATTACACTAAAACATAGACTTCAATAACTATTTCAATTTATTTCTACTGTGGCTATCTATCAGCGAACTCTCGAACTATATTGGTTACTCTCTGTGACTGTCTCTGACTATGACTATCCCGCCATCTAATACCCAGTGGCTTATATACTAGTATTTACAGTTCTCGGCCATTCGAGCCTTTCGGGCGAGTTCTAAGATGTCCCCAGAACATTCGTTATAAGGTTCGCGATTCTTCCACGTGATTTATTTGTTTGTCATCGGAGAACTTGTTTACATTTCGAGTTAACGATGATCAGGGCCGGACTCGAGGTCGGTCTCGAAATCGTTACACTATAATTTTTGGTATTAATCACAAAAGATATTGAAACTTGTTTAGCGTTTTGCATGTTGAGGGTTTTGAAAAGATGATCTACATATTTTCCTTCATTTGGCTTTACAGAATTTGCATTTTTGTCAATTTCAATTCCAAAAAAGATTTTTAGATCATCTTCAAATTATTTACCAGATTTTTCTCCTTTATTATTTCTAATAATGAATATTTCATTGTTCACATATACTCTAGCATGTCTATTTTAAAAATATAGTTTTAATTTTGAGTACATCAGTTCATTTAGGTTTGTGGCGATAGGCTAAATTTTCAATCTTGCTCATATAATATAATAATAATATTCCCTTAAAAACACTAGCAGAGTAATAATAATAATAATACATTCATTATCCACAAATTTTGTAAAATACTTCGGATATTACAGTATTCAAGTGGATAAAAGGCTATAACTAGTTCAGTTGTGGATGAGTCCACCCCTGTTCTTCCACCAGTGCCAGCGAAATTGAGAGAAGAGATTTCAGAAGCAAATGATAGATTGAGTGCGAGGGAGAGAGAAGGGAAGAAAAAAGAATGAAGAAAATAATGGGAAAAAGAATGAGTGAGTCAGAGGAAGGTAGAGAAGGAGATATATGAGACATGAATTCATAAGTTTATTTTTGCGAGCTCAAAAGATAATTTTTGTATTTCACTATGAATGATTTGGTAGAGGATGATAAAAATGTAGGATCTAATCTATGCAAATCGTTGATACAGACTGACAGGCCATAGGAGAATGATCTTTCAAAAATCATTCTCTCATGCCCCGGCTCACGGAGAATAGTGTTTTGTCGGATATTCAAATTATGTATGTATGTAAATAGGGGGGTGTTTTAGTTGTGTAGATTTTATGGACCAAACATGCAAAGTGTAAACGTCGTCGGTTGTATATATTTAACCAATTCATTAATTTTCCCTGATATGTGGTGATATTTTCTTATTCCATGAAACAATTGAACACAAGAATTCTGAAGCCTCTGAACTCGTCTAGAACCATTAAGCCGAAGACACAATGGAAGTTTTATGTAATAAGTTTTAAGTTTTGGAATTTTGGATATCAATTTCACAAATTGAAAAGATGCAAAACAGAATTGAAAAATTATACTTGAAGTCTCCCAATAAGATTATTAATGAGGCGTGATCAGAATAATAATAGCAATGATAGTTTCGCGTTAAAAAAATATCCAAAATTATGAAAATTAAAACTAAAAATATAAAACATTCATTGTGTTTCAGCCTTTACTGTCCAAGCAAGGACCATACACTTCATCGCAGTGATTCAAGTGTGACAGTACAAGCGATTCACATAAAAAAAAAAATATTTCACACCTGAGAAATTGCCGTTGTTGATAGATCATTTTCAGCGAGGCATATGCAATTCTGAGTTTAGAGGATGTTCTTTAAATCTTAATTTTGTGTCCAGGACAATACCTAAATTTTTGCAACGAGTTTCGATTGGAATTGAGGTACCTATAATTTCAAGTAAAACTCTGTCCTTTACGCGAGTGCCGAAGTATAATCGTTACAAAATATGAGAGCTTTGGATTTGTTAGGCTTTATTTTCAGACAGTGCTGTCGCGTAGTATTCGATAATTCCTGAAGATCTCTATTGATACAATTAATTGCTTTCGTTACATCAGAATATTGGAATGAAAAATAGAGCTGCGTGTCATCTGCATAAAGATGGTAGTCACAGAACTTGAGCAAATCAGGGAAGAGTGATGTATACAAACTGAAGAATAATGGGCCAAGAATACTACCCTGAGACACTTCACAAGTGACACTCTGGTATGTAGATTTCTGAGTACCAATTTGTACTATTTGTTTTCGGCCGTTCAGATACGTTGAGAGAAGAGAACATACTGTTTCACTGAAATTATAGTATTTGAACATCCCTGCCAGAATATCATGATTCAACATGTCGAAGGCCTTCGAAAAATCTAACAATATCAGCACAGATATTTTTCCATAATCAATGGTACTTAATAAGTCGTCAACGACATCGGCAAGTGCCGTGGCGCAGCTATACCCCTTTCTGAAGCCGGATTGCTTGATAGGTACGATGTTTTTATCTACGAAGTCTCTTATTTGAGATTCAATCGCCCGTTCAAAAACTTTCGAAAGAACAGGTAAGAGACTAATTTGCCTCAGATCACTGTATTCTTTAGGTGAACTAACTTTAGGGAGTGGAATCACTTTAGCAAATTTCCATTCTTAATTGCTTGTAATAAGACCAGTGTTTAGGTAACTGAGTTCGTCTGAATTTTTGTAGGGCTTCAACTATGTACTTCTGCATGATTTTGATGTTATTTGTTATCCAGAGTGAATATTTGCTTTGTTTTTGTGACACTAACCTTATGGGAGTATGTTTGTCTAGAACAGTATGTATATATAATTCAAAAGAGAAATTTTTTCATCAGCATTGTCTCTCTCATAAATAATGAGATTCCATGGCTGTAACTGTAGATCATTTTGAAAATCTTCATGCACAATACCACGAAGAGTTTTATTTGACTGGCATACAGTGGATTCTAGGTTGATTTTTCAGTTGATCGTTGAATGATCCGATATCACTTCCGACCATTTCCTCACAGTGTTTAGTATCAAAATTTGTTATAAACAGATCAAGTAATGAGAAACCCCTCGTTGGTTTTCCAAATGTGCCTAGAATATCATTGAAATGTATGCTGCTGTTGGCGTCTACGTCCAACCTGTTGATATTGAAGTCACCTATACAAATAATATGGTCGAAGTTTGTAAAAATATTTTCGAGAGTATTATCAAAACTATCAAAGAATTTAGAATTGTTGGCACTAGGCGGTCTGTAAACATTTCCTATTGCGATAACATATTTATCAAGCGAAATTTTAATCCATATATATTCCATGATATCAATACATTCAGAGAATATTATGTCAAATTTTAAATTATTTTTCACATAAATACCCACGCCGCCGCCTCTGGTAGGTCTGTCATCATGTTGCTAGGAATTCCATTGTTGAGCCAAGTTTCTGTTACCCCCACAATATCGTAGTTTGCATCAAAGATCCGGTTTTTGAATTCGGGAAAATGTAGGATGAGAGATCTTACATTCATATGAGAGACATTGAGCAACATATGGGAGAGGGAAGAATAAAGGAGTTAACAACCGGTAAGACATCGAAAAAAATCATTATGGACAAAAAAAATAAAGTAGAGTAGTATTTGTCTGTTTCTCCTCAATTTCGCTGACACTTGGTATAAAATGTATGTTATGGAGAGCAATACTTATAAAAAAAACACATTATTAAGTCAACATATTATATCTCAGTAAATGAAATAAATGAAGAGTTCATTTTAAAATTTTAAAATGAAAGGAATGAAAACTGAATTTCAGTGAGAATTCAAATATTGTTTTGGTTGGTTTCCGGGTTTTGCCGTGGTGTTCTTTGGTTTAAATCTCCAAACGTTTCGACTGTAACTGCGGCAGTCATCTTCAGTGGCGTGGTCGAAGTACTCTTCTAGACGTTGATACTTCGACCACGCCACTAAAGATGACTGCCGCAGTTTCAGTCGAAACGTTTGGAGATTTGAACCAAAGAAGACCACGGCAAAACCCGGAAACCAACCAAAACATTAACGCCAGCCGTAAAAGCCTACATTCCTACACAATTCAAATGTTATTAATCAAAACAAATTTTAGATCCAATCATTATGGATCGAGTATTACAACGTGAGAAAAGCAGTGTTCTGACACATAATAAAAAAATGGAAAACGCATGGAGATCAACTAGTGAGCAGAAACAAAGTCATCTACCCAAAGATATAGCCTTTTGAAAAGTTCTGTTGAGATTCTGGTAAATTCCATGTGTTTTACATAAGATTATTACATGCATCAGTATCTTCTTGTCAATTATTACTTTTTGGGCTCAGGGCCTTTTCTCGCCAGCCCAGTTTACTTGTCTCCGGTAGTCATACTTTCTGCCAATAATTCGCAGTTGACAATTTCTCAAATTCCCTGTGATTTAAAGTTAATAGAAGTTTAAAATTTCCAGCACTGAAAGAATTCACCATCATTCAGTTTGTTTATCTATCATTTTACCATTTCAGGAATTTTTATTGATATATTGATGTAAAGTTTTAACTTTGTCACAATTTATTAACTAACATTCTCCGATCAAGTAACACAACCTAGATGAGTAATACTCAAATAGAACTGAAGGTAACATCTTTTCATAATGTTATCCCTCAAATCATGACATTATTGTCATGTCGCAATTTTTTAAGGATACAATACGCACGTCAGCTAGATTTTCATATCTGTCGGGTATATTCATGGCAACGAAAACCCAAAAATACTGTCTTGGATGAAATAGGTATATAGCAATGAGAAGGCAATTGAAACGTTCATTGCAGCTTGTTGGGAACATGTAAAAACGATAGTATTTCCATCGCCGAACGGAGATTCTTCGTTGTCGATATTTGGAATATTGATTGAATGTCAAATATGACAGAACAACAACAAAACATGTCTTTTTCGTTTTTGACTTATTGGAGTGTTTTTTCGTGAATAAAGGGCAAATTCTGAGTTAATTTGTGTTAAACTATCGTTAATTTTCATCATTAAGCAATGGTGAAGCATTGTGAAATGTGTAAAAGACCATTTGAAGCTGGAAATCAAAATATGTCATTTCATAGGTAAGCTACCAGTGTCGTAACTATCGAGAAAGAGAAACCGAATTGGAAAAGAGTAAAATTAATGAATTAAGAAAAAACATATCAATTAGAGCATCGGCTGTTCTCAAAATCCTGTGGAGATTATTCCATTATAATTTCAGGTTTCCAATCCATATTGGATTTACATTATTTATATTTTATTGAACCTCAATATTAAATGAGTTTTTCTCACGAGACTGTATAGTGGAACAAGATACTAGAATCTGTGTTAAAAACTGAAATTTACCTTTCTTTGCATTTTTTCTGTCATCCTTTTCATCTTCTTTTTTGTCACCCCCTCTCATTAAAAACTTATTTTTTGGAACTTCAGGAATATCTTCAGGATCTATGTTTGTGATGGTAACTAATGGGTGAGGTTCTATAACTTCTCCTTCTTCTTCGTCAGACTTTGCACTAGGCTTGCTAAAAGTTGGCAAATTGAAGTGTTATGGAATAGAAACTGATTTCAAAATAATTACTCATGTTTTTTTTCTTTTTTCTTTTCCTTCTTATGCTTTTTTTTCTGTTTCCTATCTTCCTCCTCATGTTCTCCATTAGCACTCTTCTTTTTATCCTTCTTAACTGCAAATTTGAATAAGATCTAAGTACAAAAGTGCAAAACTAAAATAATTCAGAATATATTCATTATTTATCTGCCCTACAAAACCTGTCAAGCTACTTTATTATTTATTCATTCGTCTATTGAGAGATTCAACCTCATACAACTGTGGAGTAGGGATTCAATAACTTAACAGAATACAACACATCTAAAATAATCTCCTGTAGCAAAGTCGTTAATCTAACAGTGTCCCAACAAAATTATGTCAGGAAAGGTACTAATCGATTAATTCATTAATTTTAATGCTCAATATTACCATGAAAAAAAACCTTTCTTGATAAATCCTTGTGAAGATCTTGTCAAAACTTCCTCTCTAAAAATTTAGTGTTCTGATGATCTATTCAATTGAAGTTTCACCCTACTAAAATTATCGCAGTTATAGTCAAAATGTTTGAAAATGTTAATCAACCAGGACATTAACGCTAGCCATAAAAGCCTACATTTCTATGTAGGTACACTTGAACTTTTAGATTTCATCCAATACAGTACAGATCGTCTCGTCGGTGATGTCCCGCTCACAAACTCACTTATATACATAGATTCAAGGCAAATGCCATTCTGAACAAAAAATACCATGAATTATTTCTCCATTGACAGTTTCATCGAAATTGACCCGCAGGGTTCACTCTTACCCTTTTGTTTTGAAGAGTTGCCAAAACTCTTTCTTAGGGCTTGTTCTGTCAAATATTGATAATTTGAATTAATTACCTAGGAGGCGACAGGCAAGCCTCCTACAGAACTGAGAAAAATTTTCTCGTTTTCCAGGATTCGAACTTGGCCAAATGCAAGCGGAAGTTTAGAAGGCCGGCATCTAACCGCCTCGCTACCGAGCAAAGTGGTACAATTAATGCTTAGAATGGTTTGCTTTGTATTAATAAACGCCATACAACCAACAATTCTAAACATCAAGTGTACCACTTTTTTATGATGTCGAGAGTACCATAGAATTCTACTTTTCATCTTATAAGTAAAATGACATTATGGTTGAACTCATGGTAGACACAGATACATAACCGTCTACTATAGAATTTAATGGTACAGGGAATCCTAGCCCAAGAGAGAAATAAATAATAAACTTAAACTCAATTGATTTTAATTTATCTTTTAAGATGATCAATTCCAATCGTAGCAGATTACGTAAGAATAAACTCCCTTCTGTCCCAAAAAAAAAATGTTTTTTTTGTAACAGGTGCTATTAGAAACAATTTCGATACAAATGTAATTATTCAGTTTAAAAAAATCATGAAAGTGAAAAGGATTTGTAGATTTACACTCAAAGTATTGTCCAAATAATTCGTGATTGAAAATAATGTGGATTCATATCATTCAGTCAACTCACTTTCATAATTTTTTTAGATTGTTGGTTTTCAAACATTATTTTTTGATGAATTCTTTATGGCGAAAAAAAAGTGATAAATTTGTAGAATGATGAGTAATGTAAAAGTTAGACGGGGAACTAGAACTAAATAACACAGTACGTCCCCCTTTTTTCATCCTAGTTTACACTCAAAAATCAACTGATCATATTTACCTTTGACCTGTTTTATCAGTTCTCCGCATTTGATAATTTTAGTATCTTGCAATGGTCTACTATTAGCATCAATGGGAAGTGCCTCAATTTGTCTAACCACATCAGCTCCACTTACAACTCTTCCAAAAACCACATGAACACTGGAAAAATATACTCGTATCAAAACTGGCCTAGAATTTTTTTCAATAAATACTCACTTGTCCAGATGAGGGGCCGGTTGCGTCGTACTATAACACAAAAATTGACAAGATATGATCAGCGAAGCCTGGTATGGGTTGTAGAGGTACCGCTACATAATGATAAAATTTACTTTCTGTAACATCTACTCAACTTGTTGACTTTTTCATTGAATTATTTTATTAAATAAGATAATGTAATGTAAAACATAGATACTTCAATGAAATATCAGGTGCTGAAAGAAAACACAGTATGTTATCCACTTCAATAAAAAACAATATTCCTTAAAGATGCTTAATTTTCTTGACAGCACCAGAAAGCAATTGAAGATCAACTGTATCAAATTTGGAACTGAAAGTTTTGGAATTATGAAACTTCTTGACTTTCAATGAGTTGAAACTCTTTATTGACAAACATAGTGACTTCAATCAATCTCTTTTTTCATATTTCGAAATTAACTTGTTCATTTCTTGTGTTCCTATCTCTCTTTAGATTTAGGTACTCAATTTATTTCAGTTTCGGCTTATCGAAACTATCCTTTGTACAGGAAGAATAAATATTAATTTGACAAAATTTCACATTTTATTGTGTATAGAGTGTCGCTATTTACAGATGCGATATGATGAATAATGCAAGGATTCAAACATAGTTCAAGAAATTAAACGTAGAGTTCAATTGAATAATAATACTTGACAGGCTCAAAATATTCCTCTCTCCAACGGTTCTCACAAAATGGAATACGAAACAAATATAGGAAATAAAATAACTTCTCTGGTCAAGACCACGAAGGACACTGAACTATATCAGACAGATATTTGTGCAATGTTTTAGACAAAGTATATGCCTTTCATTGAAATTAAACAAGACACCACTAAAAAAATATTTGTTTCATCTACTTTCTTTAAAACAAACTCCCAAAATAATTCTTCTTTTCAAACAGAGGAGAAAAGCACTGCGGATGTGACATAATATGTTCCAAACAATATAGAAGCTGGTCTGTATTATTTGCTTTACTTGGAAGGAACCTCCATAGCGGACACATTTATCTTTTGCGAAAAAGATCCGAGTTTATAGATATAATAAATCTTACTTATTAAGAATGAAACAACCAGCGGGATTGACGGAACCTCAATAAAAATCTTTGAAAATTTTCGAATTTTCGTACTAGAGTGGTTGGTCAACCTCATAAAAATAATTCATTTGCCAATGGAATTTATCCTTCCTTTCTGAAAAAAAGTATTGTTATTCCTCATTATAAGGGTAGTGACATAATTGACCCATTAAATTTTAGACCTATCTCCCTTATTCCATTGCTTGAAAAATTAATAGAAAACTTGTGAAAATTAGGTTAGGATAGTTTTAATTCCACACCAATAAAAATACAGAAGATTCCTTCCTTCACTTTATGAAAAATCTGTATTCTAGTCTAAACTCAAGGAAGTGAAGGGCTGCAGTATCTGGCTAAAGCCTTCAACTCATGAAATACAGTTGCATAAGCGTCGTCTCTATGGCTCCTGAGGATGAAGCAGGGGAGATAAAACAAATTCGACGTAGGTCTTCTGGATCACTCTGTATATAGGTAATAATTATTATTTTACACGAAAGAAAAAAAATTACAAAATTTCAATGAAAATTACGAAAATTTTCAACAGCACTCCAGATGGACCAGCAAAAGGGTGGATAAAGCGAAGTTTATTCACTTGTTAATAGTTGCCTCGTTAAACCTTTCGACACCTATTGAAATTTTCTCCCAAGCATTTTCATCTATTAAAGTAGACAGTTCAAGTAGAGTTAGTGAAACTATATTGAAATTAATTCATTATTTTGGTGAAAGCATTGAATAAAATGATTAAATGTTGCAATGGAACTGAAGTCAACTCTAGTGGAACCAATGAAAATATCAAAACATTGTGGCAACACCTCATGAATATGTTAGAAGTGAAATGTCATTAATTGTAAGAACCTCAAACCTGCTACACCACAAAAACTTGTGTCAGTTGTGTTTTAATTTGATTTTTCTGTGTTTACGAAATACAGTGCAACTTTTAATAGTCTCCCTGTTAACTTAAGAACAGTTTGATGTTCAAAAAATGGGACAGAAGCCGTTTTGAATTATAGAATGATATCATTGAAACTTAGACCGATGGATAATTTATTGGTGTTTTATACATTATACAGTATTTACATAAGTCTTGGGAATATACTTGTGCATACACTACATGTAAGTTAAAACATATTAAAATAAGGTAACATATTGTTACGAGATTGATAAAAATCCCCTAGCTACGCCGCTGAGTCGACTCGCAAGCATATCATCGATAATTGTTTCCTAGAAAAAGGCAGATGATTGTCGGTACTGAATATTCGGGATAACGGAACTGTCGCGAAGAATCTGGTTACACTAGTACATAAGGTCGAGACATATCACTGGGAAGAGAAAGAAGTTTATGAAGGAGTGATAAGCAGTTTTTAAAGAAGTATATTTATATATACAGTGTGGTCCAAGGAAAACTTAACACCTCGATTTTCCGGCTTTAAAATGAAAATGTGGAAAATCGCTCGGACCCGTCAATTTCTAATACGGGGGGGAACAACTTTTCCGCTGTTTTCATCCCCGTAACTTCAACCCCCTAACGGGGGTGAGCACAACCCTTGATTTTGAATAGGGATGCGGGGTGTTGCGATACCTCATTTTGAAGATCTCATCGTGTACTATCTGACCGTAAAATTTCGCTCCAAAATATCCATCGATAACGAAAGGACAGGTAAAGTAGTGGAAGAGTACGTACTTTTGTGATTACTTTATTAAATGCTCGAAATGGGCACTACTCAAGATTTCTGGTGTAATTTGACCGCATTCATTAATGATCCGAGTTCGCAAATCAGTGACTCAGGCTGGGTAGCGTAAATCTTGGATTTCAGGTGACCCCATAGAAATACGTACGATACGATGGAGGACATTGTGAAATTCATCCAAAATCAATTTGTGGATCTGGAAAGAAGGCGCCAGGAGGAAAAACAAGAACGAGAAAATGAAAAACAAAAAGAAGAAACGCCTCGTTTGGAGGAAAAGAAAAAACGAGAAGAGGCACTCCAGAAAATTCTCGAAGAACAGAGAAAAGAGCGAGAAGATGAAAAACAATAACGAGAAAAGGGGAAGAAGAGGAAATGCGACAGTTAGATGATAAACAAGAACGAGAAGCACTCCAGAAAATTCTCGAACAACAAAAGAATGAATTGGAACGAATAGAAAAACAGAAGGTTCTAGAACATAAAGACAAGTTCTTCCAACACGTTCTACAGAAAACCGAAGTACGAATGGAGCAACTGCAAGGAAAAATAGAGGAAGACGTCAAGAAAATCGACGATGAGGTTAATAAGAAATTTGATACAGTGCGAGAGGAGGTGAAAGGACTAGAAAACCAGATAGCACTCCTCAAGAACCAAGTTCGTCGAGACAGGGTTGCCACATCAGGAATTTCCGTAAAACCACCGACTTTTGATGGACAGTCCTCTTGGTCCATGTATCACCGACAATTTAAAGCTGCAGCATTGGCTAATGGATGGGGCGAAGAAGAAAAAGCTACGGCACTCATAGTAGCTTTGAGAGGGCCAACTTTGGGTATATTGCAGACGATACCTATCGAACATCAAAATAAATATTCAAACCTGGTCAATGCATTAGAGTTGAGGTATGGCGATCAACATCGAGAACAGCTGTATCGGGCTCAAATGAAAACGCGCACTCAGAAATCAGGTGAGAGTCTGCAAGAATTTGAAGCAGATGTGAGACGTCTAAATCAGTTGGCTTACCCAGAAACACCGGGAGATTTCAAGTAACAGCTAGCGGTGCAGTTATTTATAGATGGACTGAGAGACACCGAAATCCAGAGGACTCTTAGACTAACACACTTCAAGAGGAGTAGCGATGCCTTGGTACGTTCTTTAGAAGTGGAGGCGGCCTTCAACACTTAGAGGCCGGAAGTACGAGCGGTATCGATAGAAGAACCCGAACAACGATCAAGCGCAGCTAATAGTTCATTCGAGAAGGTTCTGGAAGAGATTAAATCTTTGATAAGCGCAATGAGCACTCAGAAAAACAGGGCGTGCTATAGATGTGGAAAATTGGAACATCTTATTAGAGACTGAAGAGTAAGAATGCCACCACGTTCGCAATCACCTATGAGGACAAGGTCTTCCAGCGAGACCTCAGGGGGGCGACAGGAAAACTAGAATTAGCCAGCATACGAAGCGCATGCTGGCTAGCAATAATGGAGCCCCCAGGGGCATCCCTATCAACAGGTTAAGAAGAACAACCGATATCCTTACCATTCCAGGAAAATTGAACGAAATAGACGTCATATGCACCATAGACACTGGTGCTGCAGTTTCGTTGGTACGCAGTGACATTCTTCGGACAGAAATCGTGAAATGCACCTATTCAAGGAGAAGCTGAGGTTACACTGATTCTTGGGAGACTCTCCATTACGAAAACAGTAATGGAGAGTAAAGACAAAACATGCTATTCCTGTGAGAGTTGCCAACGTGTAACCCGAAGAAATAACAACTAAAGAAGGCGATATCATTGGAATATGTGAACCTATTTCATGGGTAGCAAACTATGATTCAGGTGACCACCAGGAAGGAAATGAAGCCTCAAAGAATGTTATGACAGTTCTTGAAAAATCATTTGAACACTTGTCGACAGAAGAATTGACAGCTGCTAAAATTTTCATCAGAAGTGAAAGCGAATCGTTGATTCAACAACAGGAAGAAATAACCTAGTCAAACACAGAATCGATACTGGCCAAGCCCGTCCGATTCGGCAACCACCAAGAAGAGTTCCATTTGCCAAACAACAAGAGGTGGAAGAGCTTGTTGACAAGATGATGAAAGATGGTGTGATTGAAGAATCATCGAGCCCTTGGTCTGCACCTGTTTTGTTAGTTTCTAAGGAGGATGGATCCACGAAATTCTGTGTGGAGTATAGGAAATTGAATGATGTAACGAAGAAGGATAGCTATCCTTTACCAAGGATAGATGACACATTAACAACCCTAGATCTGAAGAGCGGGTATTGGCAAGTGGGCACACATGAAGACGATAAGGAAAAGACAGGATTTTCAACTGGAAGCGGACTGTTATGCTTTTTGAATTGTGCAATGCTCCAGCAACATTCGAAAGACTTGACTGCGTGGGCTCACTTGGAAGACTTGCCTAGTATACCTCGACGACGTTTTAGTCATGGGAAAGACATTTGAAGATCATCTGCAAAACTCAAACGATTCAGGAATGCCAACCTTAAACTGAATCCCCAGAAATGCTCATTGTTTCAGAAAGAAGTACATTTTCTGGGACATACAGTGTCATCAGGCGGCATCCGAACAGACGGAAGGAAGATACAGGCGATCCGAGACTGGCCGCGACCTAAAGACAAACATGAAGTGAGAAGCTTCCTTGGTCTCTGCACCTACTACCGTCGGTTTGTAGAAGGATTTCCTGATGTTGCGGCACCTCTACCTAAGTTGACAGAAGACCGAGACAAATTAGTCTGGTCCAACGAAAGTGAACGGGCATTTGGAAAGTTGAAAGTTGCTTTATGTTCTAGTCCGATTTTAAGTTTTCCACGTCAAAGAGGCCTGTTCGTTTTGGACACAGATGCCAGTAATAAAGGGATTGGAGCTGTACTATCAATCACAAGTGCAAGATGGCCAGGAAAAAGTAATTGAGTTTTACATCAAGGCACTGACCAAACCAGAAAGAAATTATTGCGTAACAAGGAAGGAACTACTGGCAATAATCAAGGATGTAGACCACAAATATCTATATGGAAGAGAGTTCCTCATTAGAACAGATCATACAGCTTTGAAGTGGCTACTCGAGATGAATACACCTGGAGGACAAGTAGCAAGGTGGATTGAGAAGTTGAACCAGTATCACTTCAAGATAAAACATCGACCAGGACGATTGCACAACAACGCAGATGCCTTGTCCAGAAGACCATGTTGGGATACCTGCGAGCATTGTGAGAAAAATGAACGACGCGAAGTGAGATTAATGGTTGACGACAATTGGACCACAGCGAAAATGGGACAGGACCAGGAATGTGATCCAAGCATTGTGGATATTCTACAATGGAAGGAAAGTGGAGCGAAAAGACCCACCTGGAAGGAAATCTCCTTACGATCACCAGCTTTCAAGGCATTGTGGGCATAATGGGATTCCCTGATTGTTGAGAATGGTCTATTTAAGAGAGCTTGGGAATCGGCCGACGGCAGAAAAGTGATTTCTCAGTTGGTTGTGCCTAGGTCGAGAATAAGTGATGTCTTGGAGGAGATTCATGGCAGCAAATCAGGTGGACATTTTGGAGTGAGTAAGACCTTGGATAAAATACGGCAGAGATTTTACCGGGTCCAATGTCATGAAGATGTAGAGAGATGGTGCCGAAGATGTCCGAAGTGTGAAGCAAGCAAAGGCCCCAAGACAAGATCCAGAGGAGAGATGAAACAATACAATGTAGGTGCTCCCTTCGAACGAATCGCCATCGATGTAGTCGGACCGTTTCCGATGACGAATGATGGCCATGGATTACTTTAGCAAATGGGTTGAAGCTAATGCCTTGCCTAATCAAGAAGCATCCACAGTTGCAAGAGCTCTGGTGGATAAGATGTTTTCAAGATTTGGAGTGGCAATGGAGCTACATTCCGATCAAGGAAGGAATTTTGAATCGAACTTATTCAAGGGTGTTTGTGAATTGATGGGAATTAGCAAGACCAGAACAACTGCACTCCACGCACAGTCTGATGGCATGGTTGAAAGGTTCAATAGGACTATGGAAGAACATCTTTCCAAAGTAGTAGAGGAGCACCAAAATAACTGGGATCGACATCTTCCACTATTCTTGATACCTTACAGGGCTTCTGTGAACGATTCCACAAAGCTCACTCCAGCCAGCATTATCTTCGGAAGAGAACTTCGGTTGCCCTGTGACTTGGTGTTCGGATCACCAAGTGCTGAAGAAAAAGAGATGCAGGATTATGCAGACGAACTGCGAGATAGTTTGAATGGGATCCACGATTTTCCAAGAAAGAGACTGAAGATAACCAGTGACAGAATGAAGGCTCGATACGATTTTAAGGCCAATACTGGTAGATTTAAAGGAGATCGAGTATGACTGTACAACCCTCGTCGTAAGAAAGGAGTGTCTCCCAAATTAACACCATCTTGGGAAGGACCCTATACGATAGTAAAGAGAATAAACGACGTGGTCTACAGGATTCAACGCAGCCCGAGAGCGAAAATGAAGGTCGTTCACCTAGAGAGACTCAAACGTTATAATGGAGACGACACATTGTTTGATCGGGACGATCAAAATTGAGTGGGGGATAATTTTACGAGATTGATAAAAATCCCCTAGCTACGCCGCTGAGTCGACTCGCAAGCGTATTGTCGGTAATTGTTTCCTAGAAAAAGGCAGATGATTGTCGGTATTGAATATTCGGGATAACGGAACTGTTGGGAAGAATCTGGTTACACTACTTGAGTTTATAAGGTCGAGACATATCACTGGGAAGAGGAAGAAGTTTATGAAGAAGAAGTGATAAGCAGTTTTTGAAGAAGTATATAAGTGATTGGAATATTTAGCTAGTTGTATTGTTGTATAGATCTAAGTGTTTTATTAGTCAGTGAAGTAGTTGTATGTTTTTAGTGAAGTTAGAAATAAACAGTTTAGTAGCGTGCTCGGCTTATTACTTAGCAAATCATAACAATATAATTTATTCAATTTAAAAGATACAAATAATAAAATCTAAGGGGTCGAAAAGCTAGTACCTATCATAATGTAGGAATTCTTCAGTACTATAAAAGGCTTTTTCCAACGAAAAATATTTTATTCTTGTTTTGAATGTTATTTGTTTGTGGCAATTCATTAAAAAATATGTGATACATTGTCTAATGCTTCACTAAGATCGCAAAAGGTTATTTCTGTACATTCTAGCTTTTCTCAGGTTTTTGTTGTTTTGTTACTGCTCGACAGAGGGCGCTGGCGAGACACATAAACTTAAAAATTTCAAATAGCATAAGGTGGTTAAGTATTTCGAAAATCGAAAAAAGTTATAATAGGATTAGAAGAGAATTGAATGATCTTTTCAACATTGTGACACGACCGTCTGTGCATTCCGTCATTTTTAAGCTGATGCGCCCTCCACGCCATATCGTTTTGTCCAGTTAATGTACAGTATCGGAAAGAATTTATCTTGGGTATTATGATTCATGATGATAATTTTCCAAAATAATTTCCAATATTTCATCTTATCTACTATTAATTGACTGCATATTTGCCCTTAGTAACCATTACTAGAGAGCCATATTTTCACACTATGTATGAAAATGTAGCCATTGTTCATTCCTCAACTTGACCTAAAATTACATTGCACACCACGCAGGCGCAACTAAAATAGAGTTTTGATTGTTCCATGCGAATCGCCTTTTGGTGAGTGTTGTGGAAAGGAATTCTTGCTCAACAACAACAGCCGATTCACTGCACGTTCGACGTGTGTTGAAAAACATGACCCGGTATCACGAATTATTTGCGCTACATCAAAAATTGTTAACAACGCTCACTGCCAGATCATACTGACGACTGACGAGTGGGACGGGTGACAGATTCGTGCACCATTGCCACATCTTCTCACGTTTCTGCAGTGGCGTATCGATTGTGGTTGATGTAAAAAAAAATTGGTTCAATCATCGCGGATAGCTCCCAAATTTCACAGGTACGTTCGCACATGATAGAGCAGTACCCACTTAAGGTTTGTGCTGATGGTGGTAAATCACCCCGTATATTCCCCAACAAGGGTTAACTAGAGGTAGTGGATTTTCTTAAGAGCTGTGACTCATACCGTCGCAAAGAACATATTTACATTTCGGCAGTCGTCTTCTGAACGTAGGCTGTTATAGGCTAGGCTAGGCTATTATAGTGAAGTAGTTGATTCAATGTTTTTGGTTTCCATTTCAATAATTTTGTGAGTTGTTGCCTGTAAGCGACGCGCAGAAATATTCAAGGTCATAGCTCTTATGAAAATCCGCCACCTCTACCTGCTAATAATAAGAATAAGGATTAATTTATGCCATCCCAAATGTTGATCAACTATGACAGAACAGATTTCAAAGAGTCGCCCTATATATTCAGAAGAATTTGAACCGGTTAAAAACATATGGAACATTCATATTACAACCTACTAGACAATTGAAGCTGACAGTAAGATATGTATTCAAAAATTTGAATGTTTCATTTTGATACTACCAGATAGCAACTTCAGATTTGAAAAGAGCCAACTTCAAAATATGGGAAAATGAGCCAAATTCAGGATTTAGGAAAATATTCGAGTAATAAGTTCCTGAGTTACACATTGGGTGCCTCTACTTATATGTTTTCGTATCAATACCTGATCAAGCTCAACCAAAAATATGTATTCACATAATATGTAGTCCCCATTTATATCATTTATATTACATTTTATATAGAAAAAAATAGTGAAAATTATTTAAAGTATGATAAAGTGGAATTAATAAATCGTATATGACAATGCGAAATTCTTCAATTACTTTCTTATGAAAAATACTCTTCCCAAACTAAAACTACATACACTTTTTCTCAACTCATGTTTCACCAACCTTAGCATCATCAGGAGATGATTTGAACTAATAAACTGAAGATATACTCACATAAAAAATTGGGACCCATTAGTGTCCTTACCCCTGTTGGCCATTGATAAAAGGAAAGGTTCATCATGTTTGAGAATGAAATTCTCATCTGAAAATAGTAAAAAGTCAATCAAACATGGTATTTTCAGTAGTAATATCCCGAGAAAATGCAGAATTTTAGAAAAATACTTTCGCCTTGCCTGGCAATGTGAAAGTATTTTGGAAATTCTGGATTTTGAATGGATATTCGATCAGAAAATTTCACGAATACATTATATTATGGACTGAATGCGTATTGCAAGAACGGTTCATCTTGTGTAATCAATGTCAGTTGAAGAGTTGAACCATCAAAGTGACGTTTCTATATTTACCGTGATTGTCGTATCTATAGAAATGTATACACAAGCTAGGCGAAACACCGTTTTGAAAATACCACGGGCTAGAGGAAGTGTTTTCAAAAAGTCCTGTTCTCATTGGTTCGAAATGAGAAAATTATGGCATTTGATTGGTTTATACAGCGTGACCATTTTTTGTGAACCGATTTAAATAATTTTTTTTTAAATGTCAAGTACTAAAAGGTCTACCTTGGGACAAAATTTGAAATGTTTATTTAAATTTTCAGGGCATACTACAGTATTTTTTAATAGTCGAAAATCATGATTTTTTATTCGCGATTTTTTTATTGAAAAAATCACTAAGCCACTGGATTCAGAGTGCCTCTAAACAGGTGTGACCAAAATTTCATGAAAAAAAAATCATTAATAACAAAGACAACTCAAAAATTCGAAAACTCACACAGTTAACAGTCACAAAAAACGCCCTATATCAACAGATATAGCCACGAGAATATTTTTTATTTTATGATTTTAACAAGTGCCACCAGATGAAAAAAAAATCAAATAGCGTAAATTTTTTTAATGAAAATATCGGAATTACATTCACACAAATCAACTAATAATGAAGCAAAAAATTTAAATAAACGTAACTATGATAACTAATTATTGAAAAGTTTCGATTCAGTGCAACAATTAATTCTAACTCATATTCTAGTAGCCTCTACTAATCCACCATGTATTTCGATACATTTGTCATAGTGCTTACGAATGTTTCTGATTACGTTCCTTAGTTCTTATGAGAGGTAACATCTGCACATAACTGTCGAATTCTTGCACAAATAAGTTAATTTCTATCTCTTGAGCGGTTTTTGTAAACCTTTTGTGTGAGAAGTCCCCAGAGAAAAAAAGTCCAAAACTGTGAGGTCTGGAGATCTGGGTGGCCACTCTATAAACGGACTACCATCGGTTTGGAAAATGTTCGTTAAGCCATTGCCTCACAGCTCTGGCATAATGAACTGAACACCTATCTAACTGGACAATTGAATTTGATCGTTCATTGATTGGCAGCTCGTGAATAGCATCCCTAACTGTGTGTTTAAACATTCTAGAAACCTCTGCGCATTAATGTTTTCCTCAAAAAAGAAAGAATCAATAATTCGTTCGTTCAATATTCCACACCAGACGTTGATTTTTTGGAAATACTGGCTTTTACAGTTTATTTCCCAGTTAGGATTATCCGCTGCCCAATAGCGACGATTCTGTGATGACACTACTCCATTTGTCGGTATATAAAATATTTTGTAGGAAATTTCTATTGTTTGAACATTCCACTTGGGCCCATAAACAATATTCCAGACGTCTTGTTTCGTCACCTTCTTGCAGTGTGTGTAAAAATTTTGGGTTAAAAGGTTTAATATTCTTCGCCTTGAGACATCTCCGAATAGTTTCTCGTGGAATATTCAAATCTAAAGTGGCATTCCTTATACTGGCATTAGGATTATTTTCGAAATAATCTAAAATGATTTGATCATTCCTGTCATTCCTGTTTCGTCTTTGTACAGGATTACTTTTTAACATCATTTTTGATACTGCAACAGTTTCATTGAATATATTATTTATTTTATTTACCGTACCGCAGATAATATGAGGACGATCTGGATGTCTCTCATTAGATTCTCTACAAACCTCTCTAGCACTTCTAACGTCATCTCCCGAAAGGCGTACAATTTCAATTTTCTCTCTTATGCTCAATCTTGCAGCCATGACACAAAATAATTCGAAGAACTGTGAGGTGAATATTGTTGACGATAGTACACTTAAATCTTTAACAAGTGTCAAACTGTAATATCATTTCCATGGCAACTAACATTTGAATTGAAAAATCTATTAGGTCTTACTTTTAGTTCATTTGCGTGAAAACTTGATTGTAATTCCGTTATTTTCATTAAAAATATTCACGCTATTTGTTTTTTTCATCTGGCGACACTTTACTGTTGAAATCATAAAAAAATATTCTCATGGCTATATCTGTTGATATAGGGTGTTTTTGTTTTATTGTGACTGTTAGCTGTGTGAGTTTTCGAATTTTTGAATTGTAATAACTTTGTTATTAATGAATATTTTTTCATGAAATGTTGGTCACACCTGTTTAGAGGCACTCTGAATCCAGTGGCGTAGTGATTTTTTCAATAAAAAAATCGCTAATTTAAAATCCCGATTTTCGACTAAGAAAAAATATCGTAGTATGCCCTGAAAATTGGAATAGATATTTCATATTTTGTCCCAAGGTAGACCTTTTAGTACTTGACATTTCAAAAAAAAATTATTAAAATCGGTTTACAACTTCAAATTGTTGGGGGGGTTTCCATTAAAAATGGGTCACACTGTATAATATGAGGGAAATTTTCATATTAATACTAATCAAGTGTGATCAGTAACTTTAGACAATAATGCACTATAAAAACAACGTTAAAAACCCTACAGATTCCCTTCAATATTATGATATAGCAGCATAAACGGAAACTAAAATCCTCCAGGGCTCCTTAAAATTTGCGGCATACTGATTTGATTACATCTGAGGCAGACATTTTTATATTTTTTAGTTTTCTCTATTTATAATCCTAGTACACACTGCTGCTTAAATTACATTGAGTACTTTGGTGGTGCAACTACATTATTTTTTGTCCGCATTATTTACAATCCATTTATTATTATTTAAAAATGATCTTCCCTCAAGCAATGCCTAACCCCTCTATATTATAGAACTCAAGTTGTGATATTTTCAAATCCAAATCATACAATAACACAGTACCAAACATTTTGAAAACATCAATTAATAAGTACACATACATTTAAAAAATAAATAATCAAAAATAAAAATCATAAAAGTTAATGGTCCAGATATTGAATACCAAGAATAATCGACTGGTGAAATACCTCAAAATAACTCTTCCCAACTTTGAAGTTTTGTAAATTGAGAAATTCTGTTTTGATTTATCAAATTCAGAGTTGGAAAATTTCTGAGCTACGACCACTATGGCCTATATAGTCAATATGACCGTTTAGATTCAAAGTGTTATAATTATGAAGAATATTATTGTACATATGAACTTCAATAGTATGTTAGCTATTTAAAATTGTATTTCATTGTAGTCGATAGATTGTAATTTATATTTTGTTGTTTTGTTTTTGGGGGTGAATCCTTAGATTATTTTTTCGACAAATACATCCTAAATTAAATGAAAATTTTAATGTCATGGCAAAAAATTGAGAGTGTTTGGTAGAGAGCCATTTTTCTACGGTTCTTGACAGTCTTGACTCGAGATATTTTATAGGAAAACAAATTTTTAATGCCGTTTGAAATGTATTTATTGATAAGAACATAATCTCGATGGTATTTAAGGAACATTAATATACAAAAATAGTAGTAATAAAATCGCAACAGCAATAATAAATAAGATGATAATTGATTTTGTTTTTCAAATACTGCTTTTGCGAGAAAGGTAGATTCGAGGCCTACAGCTTACGTAAAAGTGGATTCCGAACCACTTTAGCTCCGTGACAGGCGGTGGGAATTGAACCCGCCAAAAGCTCTCGATACAGGTTTTACTATGGAGTGTTTTTAGTTCTAAGTTGAAGCAGATTTTTTTGTAGTAATTCTGATTTGAAATTTAAACTGAGGGTTTAAATTTTGAATAAAAATGCCATGAATTTCTATCAGTATTAATAGTGAAGTTATTAGAAGAAGATATGAAAAGTGCTCAAAATTCTACAGAAATAAACATGATTGTGCAATTTCAAAAATCATGAGGGGTGGCGTCTCAGAGCTTGTTAGAGTGTTGATTTCTTAACACTATTTGGATGGGTTTTTGATCCTCTTCAATCTTAATTTTTGTTAAATTTTTGTTTTACCGGAGGTTATGGCAAATAACAGAGATATCTGCTGGCCTGAAAGCTCTGTAAATAACACTTGTAAATCTGACTTGTGTGAATTCTGTAATGATATTTTCATTTGATATACATTTGGTCACAAAAGATATGCTACTGATCGATTAAAAATGGAAAGAAAGTATTTCAATTGAAAGAATATTGACCTACCATAATACCTCGAATAATTGACTACGCTGATACTTGATGAAAATCCGATATAAACATAAAGAAAATAATTCAAAGATTTTAAAATTGCTAACGATTATTTCACTTCTAATGAGAAAAAATACTTTTTCTCCAAATGACATTAAAAGCGGCCTTTTAATGACACTTGGCAGGCTTAGAAGTTGTACTTTTAATGCCTAGGCAGAAAAAGTCCACTTTTACTGCCTAGGAAGAAAAAGTTCGTTGCTAGGCAACCTTCCAAGTAATAATTTAAATCAAACTGGTTATTAAAATTGACAATGACAAAGTAAACAGTAAACAAACATATTCAACAAACGTCATCAGCGGAAAACATAGTAACGCAGGGCCCAGTTACCTTTGATGAAATAATTTAGTTATTTGGATATTGATAATGAAACGCAATTTAAATATGAAAAAGTCGATTCTGCGTGGAATTGGAACAAATTTGAAAAAAAAATTATATGTTTCACACGGCAGAAAAGCAGATTTAAATCTTGTGCTTTTATGCCTAGTAAATCAAATAACTATTATTTTGTTTTTACCACACACTTTCACACAAGTCCTAGATGTATATTCAGTGACTGTGTTATCATCATCAGAACTACATTGCTGTACTTTTATAAAGCTACTGAAGGTACTGACTAACAAAAAAGGTGTCATCTCGAAAACAAAGTCAAATTTTCAATTGAACATTGTATTAACAGATGTCTGAAAATATAATATTTAGCAATTATAAAATTATTTTTACCTTCAAATGTCCCTCCATAGATACTTTCTCCTCCTGTCCCATTACCATTTGAAAAATCTCCACCTTGTATCATAAAATCCTTAACCACTCGATGGAAAATAACATCCTAAAACAAAATGTAAAAAGTAAAAGTTTCTAGTGAAGGAATCGACAAATAACAGTATCATTAAGATCTACTGGTTCTCCAAATACAGTATTCAGACCATATATTTTGACACGAATGATTTATCTCTCCTTGAAATTTCTTATTCCTTTACAATATCACAATTTTGAATGAGAAATTATCTTCTGGATGCTTGGTTCTCAGATCAACAATCAAAGATCTGGAGTTTGTAGCGACAAAATGTGTATTTTTCACGCCTCAAATCAAATTTGAATTATTTTATATTCCGATGGAGCAGCGGTCTAGATATCAACCGCTGAAACTTCTGCTAGCAGTGGAAGTGGTTCGAGACTGCAGTGTGCGCGAATTTTTCTAAAGTGCATTGTTTACATGACTTGTTGTAAAACAAATGTGATGTGAGTTGCCTAGATGCCAGTCTCGACGTCTAGTACTTGCTTGGAGTGTCCACCGACCACCTAGAGTGGTGCTGTAGGTTTTCTGGGTTTTCCTACAGCTGAAAAGTGAATATGCCACCAAAAAACAGTTAGCAGCCCACGGCAAATATCAATATTAGCCGTCATCTAACCGACAGGCTACGCCTTTGGGTACACTCTGTGATTGTTTATAAGGCAGTATTATTATCATTGTTGTTCTAGGATGGTTGTAGCAAAGAACTTTTTTAACTTTATGAGAAATGTGCCAGGAGATTTTTGCGCATTTGTAAACCATATTTTGGTGAAAAATATAAAATTTGTAATGACTAAAAATTATAAAATTTCTATAAATAATCAATTTTATGTATATTTTTCATTATTTTTTGCACTTCCGGGACTAAAGTGCCAACTTTAGTCCCGTATAACAGGGACTAAAATGTATCTTTCAGTCCCTAGGAAGATAAAGTTGCATTTCAAATCCCTAGGGACAAAAAGTAAAAATCAAACTTACCACCGCTACACTATTAATAACTAGGACAAAAATTATCATGTCAGCTGCCTTATCTATATCAAAATGTATAGATTTATTCATTTCTTGACATTTTGTTAGTTAAATTACGATTCGTTTAAATGTCAACATTAATTGAATTGTCACTGAATTGAAAAATGTTCATGATGTTGCTATAACGTTACCTACTGAGTAATCCAAGTACCGTGTTTATATAACTCATCAAAATTATTAATTGTATTAATGTTGAAAGTTATAATACTGAGAAGTGCAAAAAATAGCGTATATGCCTCAGGACTAAAGAGATATTTATTCCCTTACGTAATTATTGGCCCTCGGGCTCTACGAGCCCTCAGGCATTAAACATTAAGTGCGGGATTAACACATTCACTTTAGTCCCTTGTTATATAATATACTATTTCAAACCCCCATACACGTAAATAAAATCAGGAGTGTCCTCAGGCGGGAGCCTCCTATATATTCTTCATCTATTAAACTTCTTCATTTTTAAATATTTCAATGTATGAAATCTATATATATATATATGAAAACTAAAAGTTCGGGTTGAACCGCGTCTAGAATTTGTTGAAATTCGACGTTTCGGCTCCGATTTTGGAGCCATTTTCAAGAACTGAAAAAGAAAGAAAATTAATAAATGGTTGAAACGTAATTCTACGCTGAGGTCTCAATCTGCCTACTCCTCAGGTATAATTACGTTAGGTTTTTCTGACTTGACGTCGGGGTCTCAATCTGCCTACTCCCCATGTCTCGTCACTGGTTCTCTCTAAGGTCTCAATCTGCCTACTCCTTCGAGAGAACTGAGGAATTGTGGGTTGAGGAACTGTATTTATAGTGGACGTGGCTGTAATGGCCGTGTGCAATGTATTGGCGCGAGGTGAACTATGGGCGGGAACAGAGTTGGCGCTAGATGAGCTTCCAGGTATTGGGAAGTCTACGTCCATCGTCGCGAGTGTTGAGGCAATTGGGGCGCTTCTCTATCTCAAGGGCTTCTCGGATGATCCTGGTTTGCAGAGTTTTCTCGGTGGAAATTGTTTTTGTGTTTTTGAAGTCTATTTTGTGACCTGTGTCTTCTCGATGTTTATAAAGTGCGGAAGTGGAAGATGCCTGACGCACAGCAAGTTCGTGTTCGTAGACTCTGGAAGTTACTCGTCTGTTAGTCTGGCCAATATAACTTCTCGGGCAGTCTGAACATGGTATTTCATATATACCTTGAGAATCGTTTGGTATTGTGTCCTTGGGAGATCTGAGGAATTTGGATATTTGGTTGTTGGCCGTGAATATTGTTTTTATCTCGTGTTTTCTCAAGATATTACTGATTTTGTCTGTCACACCTTTGATGTATGGTAGGAAAGCTTTGTGTGGCTGAATACTCTCTAGTGGATCGTTTGTTTTTGGAGGACGGGTCAGTTGATGGCGGATAGACTTGTCGATTAGCGAATTGTTGTAACCATTTTGAAGTAAGGCTGATTTCAGTTTGTCCAGCTCTTGTGGTCTATTCTGGTTGTCGGTAAGCTGAATTGATCTGTATATCAGGGAGTTCAATACGGAGTTTGTTTGTGCTGGATGGTGATGAGAGTTTGCGTGTAGGTATCGGTTGGTGTGGGTCTGTTTCCTGTGTACTGTGTGGGTGAAAGAGTTATTGGATTTCGTGATGAGAACGTCCAGGAAAGCTAGGGAGTTGTTCATTTCGGTCTCCATTGTAAATTTCATGTTGGGATGGATATCGGTTAGGTGATCTAAGAACGTGTTTAAGATTTCGTAACCATGAGGCCATATGACGAAAATGTCGTCAACGTATCTGAACCAGCAAGTAGGCTTGTGGTCAAATGCTTCTACAGCCCTGGTTTCGAAGTCTTCCATGAAAAGGTTTGCAAGGACTGGAGAAAGGGGGGAACCCATGGGAGCACCTTTCACTTGTTTGTAGTAAGTTCCTTGGAAGAGGAAGTACGTGTTGTTCATACAGTGACTGATGAGGTCCAGGGTGTCTTTTGGATTTCTGTGTTTCGTTTTAAGGATTTCTAGCGTGTCCGTTAGGGGAATATTTGTGAAGAGGGAGACAACATCGAAGCTCACTAGGATATCTGTGTTCTGGATTCTATAGGATTTGAGAAGGTCTAAGAAGTGGAATGAATTTTTCACGTAGGATGAAGCTTCTTCTGCTCGTGGCTGAAGAGTACTCGCTAGATACTTGGCGAGGTTCTGGGTTGGTGATCCAAAGGCACTGACGATAGGTCGGAGTGGGATATCAGGCTTGTGTATTTTTGGTAGTCCGTAGATACGAGGGGTGCGTGATGACTTCCCTCTAGGGATAGTGGCTTTCTTGGTTTCGGCTGGTAGTTTAGAATTATTGATCAGATTTTTGGTCTTCTTTTCGAGGTAGGTTGTCGGGTCTCGTTGGGTGATCTGATACTCGGATGAGTTTAATAGTGTACTCATTTTGTCTACATAATCTGAGGTATTCAGAACTACTGTGGCGTTGCCTTTGTCTGCTGGGAGAATGATTATGTCAGGGTTGTTGTGGAGGTTTCTGAGGCAATGTTTTTCGGCAGGTGTTATGTTGGATGGAGGGAGTTTCGCTCTCCTAAGTGTGGTGGCAATATCTTGTCTAGTTTCTTCAGCTGTGTTTTCTGGTAGATGGGTTATAGCGCTTTCTATTTGTGTGATGATGGTTTCTGTTGGGATTCTGTTTGGTGTGATGGAATAATTGAATCCTCTTGATAGTAGTGCAAGGCTATTTTGATCTAGTGGTGTGTCGGAGAAGTTGTGTACTAATACAGGTGATGCAGCTGGGACCAAGGGTGTGATGTTATTCGTTAACAATGCACAAAGTTTGTTTTTCTGTGTTTCTGTTTTCTTATTGCTGATGTGATCTGCTTTGTCCTGAGATATCCTGGTCAAAGTGTCCCAGATGACTGGATGGATATCTACGGTGGATAATTTGCCAAAACATTTGTAGAGTGAGGTGTTGGTGATGTCCAAATTACGTCTAATGTCGTGAAGTGTTTTTCGAATAAGTGCTTGGCTAGCTTTATTGAGAATACGCTGGGCTGACGATGAGGTATCATGATGTTTCAACCGGAAGGCTTTGGGAATATATATATATATTATATATATATATATATATATATATATATATATAATATATATATATATATATATATATTATATATATATATATATATATATATATATATATATATATATATATATATATATATATATATATATATATATATATATATGATATATATGATATGATATGATATGATATGATATGATATGATATGATATGATATGATATATATGATATGATATGATATGATATATATGATATATATGATATATATGATATGATATGATATATATGATATGATATATATAATATGATATATATGATATGATATATATGATATGATATATATGATATGATATATATGATATGATATATATGATATGATATATATGATATGCAATTATTGTTGTGTTGCCAGCAGTTTATACCAACATAATATATTTCGAGAAAATCTAACCTCAATAAAATATTTTAATATTTTGTTGGTTTGTACTTAACTGAAATTCGAAAAATTACATTCCACCTATCACTAACGCTTTTGACAAATTTTCTATTTTTTTTTAAGTTGGAGTTGAAGGTTAGGAGACATTCGAAAAACAATATCTACAGGTACTTTGGTGTGCTATTGGCATTGAATTTCTCACCAGAAAACTCACTAGAATTGCTCACGAATTGCGTGAAAATTTCAACCAGTCGAAATTTTTTGGGCTTGCATATAACTTGCATGGACGCAAGCGCAATGTAAAATTTAATCTTGAATTGCACAAAAATTGCATGAAAATTGCATAATGTAAAGCCGCTCTAAGACACAATTTCTATATTGCCTTGCAATACCTGTCTTGCATTGCAAATGCATTGCATAAATGTAAAGCCGCTCTAAAGAACCAACACACTATTATTATTATAGACATGACCAATAATAAAAATTATATTATTTTAGACCATAATTTTTACATCATGATTATTATTGTTACATTATTAACATATGCATTTATATTGCATTCTTATCCAGTTCTCAGCTATGTTTGAGTTGACTGAAAGTCGATTTCGTCTTGCAGAGAAAGCTAATGATGATGGCTTTGTATCACCACTTGTGGACCTCAGTCCACCCCCAGACTCCGATGATTAGAAATGATTTATAGAATCGAAATGTGACGTCATATTCGAAATATCGATACTGTGCTTCCCATTTCTAACGTTAAAATATGACGTCACATTCTCGACACATTTCAATGCTATGAAACTTTTCTAATCATCGGAGTCCCAGTGCACATGTGATTGTTGTGGATTTTGCCTATGCTTTGTTGCATCCATCTACATGGTATGGTAGAGAACCATAGAAAACAGTGCCTGTTCATATTGACTTTGACATCGAGTGTCGGCGAACGTATTAAGCACCTGTTCTTCTAATGAGGAGTAACTATTTGTGGATGCCCATTTTCAGTAATTTTACCTTTAAAACTTTTTGCCACACTAAATTATTGATCTTCAAATAACTAAATGTCAAAAAAGGGTGGATTTACAAACAAGTTATGTTAGAACACACTGAAACAAGTCACGAAGTTGAAAGCGAAACAAGCATATTGTTATTTACACTATCTGTAAAGTCAAACCAATGTTTATATAGAGTAGAATAGTGATTGGAAGATACGTTACGTTGTGTGAGTTATTTAGATACACCACCGAAGGCATATCTTGTTCCCTAAACCATGAAGTAGCAAGTGAAGACAACTTATTTTCACTCAATATATTCCTCTCTACCTCCATCTAAGATCGCATTTTTCCATCATTTTCGTGATGACGGGTTTGCTTCCACTAAGGCATTCATTTTAAATTTGAGTTATTTGAAATATATCAGTAATTGATCGAAAATCTCTAAACTGTCTCCTGTAGTACCCTACTAATTAAGGCCTGGATTATGCTGGATGGAATGTGTAATAGATTGTGGTGTTAAGATAAATTAGGGTCAGTTTTCAAAGATCAACTATCTGTAATTCAAATAATTGATTCAAAACTGAAGTAGCTTGCATGAATTGTCAATAACTGATTTCTTTGGAATTCAGTATCTTCAACTAGTACTAATAAATACCTTGAAATATAGCGGTTTTTTAGTTTCTTCGCCCAATCCTTTTTCTCCAGTACAAAGAGATCTGAAATTTTCAGATGTTTTCGGAGTGATGTCTGTAAAAAGCTCAAAAACGATTCTTCCACTACTCAAACCACCAATAGACACATCAAAAAAACATCTTGCTCTCTGAATAGATGGTTGAACCCCACTTTCATCTTCACTCATTTTTATAGCACAAAAAACACCAAATAGTCTTTAAAGATCAGAATGTACAAATATACACATACATTTATATTTGATTTCAAATTTTCAGCTCCACTTGAAAGAAAATAAAATCGCGATCAACAATTTTCAATCACAGAACACCCACTCAATCATAAACATAAACTAATTTTTCACCAGAAATTATTTTCATCTATCATATTGTCACTTGTCAGTTGCCTCGTTGAATACCATAGAACTCACATGGAAGTAAGTGTTCTGTGACTTGTACTTCTGTGGTAGGATTTCGTGTACATTACATCAAGCGATCACAACGATCACGATCACGACAGCGGTTTTCCCAGTTTTACTTGGAGCGTTAATCGAAAACTCATGTGAAATTGGCTTAGAGATTTTAACCGTTTCTGTAAACATACAGGCAGTGAAAAATACGTTGGGATTATTTGAAAAACTCAAATAGCAATACTCCAGCATTGACAAAATTATTACACAGAACCAGTTCTTGTGATAAAAACGTGAGTAAAAGGCGTTCAAACCTCTCATGCTTCAAAAACCCTGCATGGGCACGCACATATCTGAATCGGCCTTTACAGAAAAATTCCTGATGCATTTAGAAATTAAATATGTTTTCTCACCGATCATCCGGAAATACCAAATGGTTCATTTTCTTGCAAAACTGATAATGCAGTAAATTTGGTGAAACGATTCAAAAAAAATTAAGATTGCCCATCTTCGCAAAATAATTGACTTTGTTCAAGTACCCTGTTCCAAGAAAATAATTTTCTATAATATTTCCACTCTCCAAATCATTATCAAAATTCCAATTTTTTAATAAAAGACAACTAAAACTGAATGAAATAGGTTTCAACACTTGAAAATATAGGTTATAAATGGAAATAACTAAAGGCTATAGTTCATACCCTCGCGAATATTCGCAGGTTTTGTATGATTCGTTCATACCCATACGGAAAAAAAATTATGAATCATAACATGTAATTTTTCGATATTTGGGGTTACGAATTATTTGTTTTTTTTCCTATTTCTAAAATATCAGTTGAACATGGAAGGGAAGAAGTGCAATGCTTCCCAAATAACATTACCTACATACGTTTCGAATATAATTCGTAATACGGAGTATTTTCCAATTCGGCATGCAAATGACATCGATATCATAATATTGTTATCTCCAGAAGCCAATTATCTTCAACAACAATGCAATTACAGTTTAACTAATATCAAGAATCTGTGGTCGGGGGATTCAGCAGATTGTGTTTAAAACAAGTGTCCTTAATAAAAAGTCCAGATCCAAAGTTTTACACCCCGCTTCAACAGTAACGCCCAGCAAGATGCTCAGGAGTTCTTAAGATACATACTAGGTAGTCTGCATTAAGATTTCATTAGATCATTGCAGAAGCGAGATTTATTGATTTCTACAAAAATATTTGAAAATGTTACGGAATCCTCGTCGCTATAATAGGGTGTTAGGAATTCCGGTAGTTGTGGATAATTTTGTTCCTCGACTCAAAATCTACTTTGAAATTGAAATGTACATGTTGTCTTCACTGTTATTCAGTCACTACAAAATACAGGTCAAATAAAATACTTTCCTAATGGCCAGTTTATCAATGTCGTGTTAGCGTACTTTGACTCCCGGTTAAATCTGACTCGTGGTTAGAATGAATTTGACATTTGCTAAATGAAGAAATCCACTCACATTCTAACCATGAGTTAAATTTAGCTCGGAGTTAAACTACATTGAAAAACCGGCCCTAAGTGTTTGATTTTTCAAAATGGCATTAATAATGTTGAATGGGAGAGTAATATGAAAATTCTCACAGTCAGAGTATTTCTTGCAGAATGCAATGGTTTCAAACCTGAAGACACCCTTTTCAGTTTTGTCCTTTCTGTGGACAACAGTTCAGTCACTACAAAATACAGGTCAAATAAAATACTTTCCTAAGTGTTTGATTTTTCAAAATGGCATTAATAATGTTGAATGGGAGAGTAATATGTAAATTCTATATAACACATAACTCAGTCACAGCCAGAGTATTTCTTGCAGAATGCAATGGTTTCAAACCTGAAGACACCCTCTTCAGTTTTGTCCTCTCTGTGGACAACAGTTCGTCACCCGAAAGTAAATTAAATATTTATTGGAATCTCCCTCTGATAATATTCTTGCTGAACTTTTATAGCATGGAATAGTTATTTGACACTACAAATCTTTCATAATTGATTGTGAAATCTTATAAATGCAAATAAAATGCTTTTGCAATCAAAATAAAAGATTCAACATCCAAAGATATCTTTCAAGTTAGTTGAATCAATATGGCGAAGGCATGGAATAATTAAAGCTGTTTTTTGGCGTACCACTTTTTTAAAATTATTTGGTAAGTTTTAAAAACGATGCGTTTTAGCGTTGGCACATTGACGGCATAGACAGAATGTTTTTAAACGCAATGCAATATTCTGACACATAGTCAAATCAATGACGTAAAATGAATAAGTTTTTGAAACATTATTGAATACGGTTCAACGCCAAAAAACAGCTTTATTATGATTTCTGTTGTTCCGTGGTTTGCGCGAATTTGCAAAAAGTTAAAAAATTTGACCTTACTTGCGGCAAGTCTGGCAGCCATTTAATTCGCAGAAGAATCGCGAAATTCACAGGGGTATGGTTTCGCCTTGAGTTAGGAAGCCCCCATGTTGGGGCACAGAAAACATAACTACACAGAAGCGTCATTCAAGCTTCCCGCCAAAACAAAATGTCCAAGGATGTGTTCCGTTAATAAACATGTTACCAAAAGTGGTTAACTGAAATAATTCTGGTTTCGTGACAGCTACACTCTGGTTAGTTCGTAATGCCGCATTCACATGACAGCTTTCGCCTATCGCAGAAAGCTTGAAAAAAACGAGCGCACTCTGTTCACATGAACAATGTCATAAAAGCCATAGGACATGCTTACTATCCTATCGGTGGAGAGATATGTTTTCTGAGGAGTTGGAAGAAGTTTCAGATAGTTTCCCAGTAAACATAAAAACATAACTTAAACATAACTGTTATATCACATTGTGACTTGGTGATGTTATTCAGAGATATGCTTAATGTTACAGATACGTTGCGTCCATATGCCTTTGTGCCTCTTTTAAATATTACAATGTAATGTTAATTACTTAACGTTACATAAATGTATCATATTTTGCGTAACTTTAATGTGACTTTATTACATACATATAATGTTACTCAAAACATCTATGCAACATTTGTAAAATGTAACATTGTAACATCAGGGTGGAGCGTATTCTCATGGTTTACCAATACTTTTTTCTAAATTTATAGGTATATTTCTAGAATTTCAGTAGTCACTTTTCAGTAGATGAATAACAATAATAGCAATTAACAAAGTTATTCATCTACCAAAGAGTGGCTATTGAAATTCCAGAAATACAACTTTAAGTGTAGAAAAATAAGTGTTGGTAAACAATGAGTATAAGCTCCACCCTGTATACTAAGAAATAAAATATGTATATAAGGGGGTAATGATGTAAAACATACCAATCAATCAAAAAACTTTATTGTCAATGATTAAAATCTCATGGATAAAGCGTTATAAAACAAGACAGTTACATCATTAACAATTAAATTAAAATTAGCAATATAAAAAATATAATCTTGAATCACTATGAACAGACCAAAGTTCCTAATAATATGACTTACCACCTCAATCAAATAAAAAATTTAATGATAGATCTACCAAAGTTAAGTGTTATTAGAAGAATAATATTGAATGAAAACCTATTTCTTTTGAAAAATAAAAACAGTTATCACTGAATCAATAATTATATGGTTGTTGTCTCGGTCACTTCTTCTTTCTTTTTAGTTTCTGCTCTGCCTAATGTCATCCAATCCATCATTATGTGTCAAACTCTTCATCTGTGATTGAACTGCAAACATCTTTTACATATTCTGAAAATATAGTCATTACAGTCACTGAAAACTCATATTAATCTTTATGATATAAGAAAACGACCATCCAATAATTATTAATAATTCTATGTTGCCCCTAGAGGTAAAAGAAAAATAATTACTTACGTTTCAGTATGTCCATAATTATCAATTCAAAACTTTTGGATTTTTTTCTTTGCCCAGTCCAGAAGGGCTCATCTTCGATTAGTTCGGAAACAACAACTGCTATTTAAGTTTTTGTAATCTGATCATTCAAGTACCAGTTTGTACATCAAAACTGATAGAGGAATGTGAAAGGACACTATACCAAACTGAAAAGAAAGAGAAAATGCAGTTAGTTTATTGATAATTTGTATTAAACAATTCAAGTGATTTCTCTACAATCTCAAGAAACGTTAATATTATCATAGATTAATGAAATTAAGAAAGATCAGAACACTCTGTATAAAATATATAATTTTGAGTTCACTTACAAATTAAGCAGGTCCAATATTGTTGTTTTAGCAAGTTAAATTCATCGGTTTCAGTTCCAAAAATTCCTTGATCAATCGGTTCAAATGTCAGCAACCATTTCCATACTGTCCAATATCTGATTAGCAGGAACCACAACTGATAGCTTTTCTACTATTCATAGCTTCATATGAAGTTACTCTCTAATCAATAGTAGATATCACTACATTCACTACATAATCTAAATGATAAAATAACAATCAGTTCCAATCACTTTAAAGTAGTTTGAATTATATTTTAATTCTATGAACTCAAAACTCATACCATGACCGCCATGGTTATTAGGATAAAATGAACGATGGCGTCAGTGATATATTTATTTTATATTCACTGGGTAATATTGTTTGAACGTGGATATCATTTTTTAAGTTACGAAGATTTTGATTTTTTGTCGACATTTATATGTTGTTATATGGTTAGGAGGTTAGGTTTTAGGTTATGTTGAAATGTCATATGTCATATGAATGACGTCATGACGTGGTCATTACCCAAAAATTATTACATTTAAGAAACCTTTAAGATAATATTAATTTCAAGGCTCCCTGTAGGTACACATGTCAGTAATGTTTTGAGAAGGTTAGACAAAAATATCGAACAAATAACATAACTACTCTGTCTAAGACATATCTGGGCAACATATAATCAACATTATATGTATTATCTAATGAATATTTTAGGTTACATTATTTTGATGTTACATAAACATATATATAGTTGAAAACACTGTGTTGGAAACGTCAAGATGACATTAATATAATGTTAGTTTGCCAATATCACAAAATTGCACTAAAGTTATATCTGCAAAATATTTTTGTTATGTATCATGTTTAGTGGGTCACATGATTTGAATTATGTGTTCTTTCTGAGAAAAAAATATTCAAGCTGCGGCATTGTATTATAATTATTATAAAATACATAGAAAAAGAAAGAATCGAAGGATCTGGGTGATCTCAATCCTTCTTGAGAAAATTAAGAAAACTCAAGTTTTTGGTGACAACTCAATATAGTGAACATATGAGATTGGTGAATAATGAAGAAAACTTTAGAAACTATTTCAAAATGGACCAAACTCGATTCACATATATTCTCAGCCTCATCAAACCGTTAATAGAGGAATTAATTTTGTGAGGAATGCAATTCCCCCAGAAACTAAAACTTGCTTTTACGTTAACAGCCTACAACTTTCAAATTGGTAAGAGCACGAGTATCTGAGATTATAAGAGAAATGCCGTTGTTTTACACATTCCAAATAAACACAATGCATTTCAGGACACTTTTTTCATCAATTTCATGACATCGCTTTGCTTTCTAACCTATAACTATTAACTTTCGTAGCTTTTTTCTGCAAAAAGTCGGACTGTAATCGACTTTTTGGCTTATGACCTTGAAAAGTGCTTTCAGATATTTCGGCCAATGAGATTACAATACGCTATAAGCCAAGAAGCGAAAAGCCAGCATGTGAACTCCCCATAATACGGGACACTTCCATTGGGGTATTTACTGTCATTTGTCATTATTATTTGTTATTGTTGTTATTTTCTCTGCGAATTTTGTTGTTTGAGAATCTTCAGTCTTTTTGTGTTTTACAATTATATTATTCAATACTTATAATAATACACGAAGCAGCTGCTCATTTTTCTTGATGATATTCTTTCTGAAAGTTCCAGCAGTGATGATATAATTTTGTTGTTCGGGGTCCTTTAGGTATATAAGGCATCTCATGATTTGTACGTAGTGAATTTTCATTCAAATACCTCCACAAGTTCATCCAATACTAAATTTTGGATGTGTTCCGTTAATAAACATGTTACCAAAAGTGGTTAACTGAAAATAATTCTGGTTTCGTGACAGCTACACTCTGATTAGTGCGTAATACGGGACACTTATTCCATTTGGGTATTTTTTTACTGTCATTTGTCATATCCCAAGTTGGCTTGTATAATGTCATTTTAGCGCGTTACATTCAAACAGGGACTCCGATTTTTGAATTCGAAAACGTATTTAGGAAGCATTAATACGTGAATTGGGTAAACGGGTCCCTTCTACCTAACGATAACAATACAATTGCGCGAGCCTGCTTATCGGATATTTCCAAAAAGCGGATCACTTCAAATGTATTTCCACCAATAGTTTGAATTTACCGCTCAGAAATGACATTATACCAGCCAAGTTTTAAATCAAAGGCATAAAAATTTGACCCCTGAAGATTAAAAGGCTGCCTTCGAGTGACACTTCTGTGTAGTTCAGGTTTTCTGTGGTAGAGGTTAGGTGGTTAGGTCACAGGTCGCAAGAATTCCTATCCCCAACACTTTCCAATAGGCAATCCGCATGGACCAATCAAAACTCTATTTTAGTTGCGCCTGCGTGGTGTGCAATGTAATTTTAGGTTACGTTGAGGATCAACTTGGAATACTTGGATATCAAGGTCCAGTTTGGTTAGATTAGATCATGTCCCTTCTATTATGGCTTAAAAATGAAAAAAAAGAAGGGAACATGATCTAACCTAATCAAGCTAACCTTGCTATCCAAGTTGAATACTTGGAACTACTATACCGCCTTAGCATCGATTCAAATATACCGCCTTTGCCAGGATAGTTATGATTGGTGCATGCGGATTGCCTATTGGGAAGTGTTGTGGATAGGAATTCTTGCACACAGGTCACAGTAAAGAATTTAGGTCACAGATTATAGAAACTTAAATCTGTGGTTTAGTTATGTCACGATAATACTTAAATAGCCTAATAACTTTGATATACATTTACATCTACAACTTTTTGAGGGTTTGAAAAAATGATCAAGTATGTATGTAGGCGCAATTGTCATTAGAAAAATTGTATATTTTTTTATCAAAATGATGTCCAATGGCATATTATTTAAAATCCTGAACATGAAAGATATATTTAGTACTTCTTCGTCATATTACTACATTTTTAAAATGTACTTGCATGTTCAAATTCGATCACTCTTTAATTATAGATTGTTTTTTTCAGATTTGCTGTAAAAGCTGGAGTAGCATCAGCTGCAGTTTACTATATTAATGAACAGGGAGTCTGGAAAACTAGTAGTGAATCTGTGAAGACCTATGAGAAATTGAAAGAAACAGTGGATCCATATCTCCAAGAGATGAAGTCCAGAATCCCCATTGAGGTAATAAAATTCTCAACCTATGCCTCACTATTCTTTCAATTCTGTCTAACTTTTTTCAGTTTCCGGAATTACCAGAGACTGAAAAAATGTCATTTTTAGCAAAACATAGTTGGAACCGAAGCGTACTAGCTACTTTCAAATTTCTTAGTGAATTACCTGAAATCGTCAATGATTGGACTCAGAGAGGTATTGAGTATACAATGAAGAATCAAGAAATAAACAAATTGGTAGAATCATTTTCCAATAAAAAATAGTTACCAGTGAAACTATATGAAATTTCAGTAAAATATTATATAATATAGATATAATGCAATATTGAAGGATATATATGTATAACATCTGAAGTAGCTCAAATATTATGTGGTTGTTTTTGTTTGAAAACTGAAAATGGGAGTCAAATCTGCTGAAAACCTAATTAATGATTTTTTTTGTTTTGGCAGGTTTAAACATGAAAACCCTAAAAATTACACCACAGACCCAATGCTTCATTTCATGTTATTTCAAAATTGATATTAGTTATAACACTTCATTACCCAACAGGTAAGTTACTGGACCTTATTGAATATAATTAAGGAAAAATTAGTTTGTGCAGTTTTACTGCATTTGATGTCAGAAGTCGGATGTTTAAAATAAATAAGTGTTCCTCGCGTTGAAAAACTGATAGATATTTATCGCGCCTAATAGACAGTTAGTGACCCGTTGAACATTTGAGTGTTTGCAAAGTGGACAGTTTTGCGCGTCGCAGGACAATAAACTGAAAACTTTTTGTGTGAAATAAATAATAGACTGATATCTCGGTTAAGGACAATGAGAGACAAAATGTTTCCAAGGAGAGTTCACCTAGTTGACCTTAAAGTTAGTGAATTAAAGCAAGAGTTAGAGGAGCGTGAGCTAGAAACAACTGGAAAAGACTTTTGGATGGACTGATTGCAGAAGGAGAAGACCCCGAAACATTTTTGTTCGAAGTTTCTGGAGTCGATTTGAGTGCCATAATGAACAAACTCGAGGAAACCACGAATAGTTTGAAGGAGGAACTTCAACAAAATTCGGTGAGTCTGGAGGAGAAACTTCTATAAAATTCTGTTAGCTTGAAAGAAGAACTTCTCGAAAACTCGAAAAATCTAAAAGAAAAGCTTGAAGAAAATTCGAAAAGTTTAGAAGTGAAACTTCAAGAAAAGCTTCAAGAGAATTCGAAAAATCTAGAAGAAAAGCTTGAAGAAAATTCGAAAAATCTAGAAGTGAAGCTTCTGAAAAATTCGGAGAATTTGAGAGAAGACCTTCTGGAAAATTCAAATGGTCTGAGGGAGGAGCTTCTAGAAAATTCGAAGAGTTTGAAAGAAGTTTGCGGTGAGGTGAATCGGTTGGAAGGAAGAATGGGATCTGTTGAAACAGAGATGAAGAAAATCAAAGATGACATGGAGGAGGAAATAAAAAAAATTGAGGAAACGCTCCACGATGAAATAAAAGGCGGAATCGATACAGAAATCGGCAGAATAAAGGAAAAATTCATTGAATTGGAAAAGCGAATGGATTCTGCGTACACCCCAGAAACTTACGACAGAAATTCAATGCCGGATCTGAGCACGAACGTGGAGGAAGTTCAAAAAGATGTCAAGGTCACTACGGAACCAGGAAAGCTCTCATTGAAACCGCCTCAGTTCGCCCATGGTGTAGGCAAACTACCGCCGACAATTTGAAGCTGCTGCCAAAGCGAACGGATGGAATGCTGGGGATAAGTCTATAGCATTGACACTGGCATTGCGTGGCGAAGCAACAAACTTTTAACAGACCCTTACCGCCCAACAACAGGAGGACTGTGAACAGCTAGTTAAACATCTGGAATTTTGCTATGGCCAGGCCCAAGGACATTACACACAGGACTGCTCCATTCCTATCTTCCATGTTTGTATCGGAAATGACCTTGAAATGACGTAATGTGGTGGCCTCCCTCCGCCACTTTATCTGCAGTTGTTTGCAGTCTTTACCTGTTTCTTTTTTCCCTGTTGCCGAAGAAAGATAAAATAAAGCTTTTGAATTTTTAAGCGCGATTATATCAACTTTTCAAAAACTCATTTCGTTTTTGTAATACTCACATTTACTGTTTTTACTCATTTTACTCGCTTGTAAATTATTCATATTAATCAAAATATGATTCAAACTGCAAGAAGTTTTGTTTGAAAAGCCAACATTCGCAATTGACAACCAGACATAATAAAAAAAAAACTGAAAGTTAAAATTTCCATCTTCATTCAGATTAACGATTGATTTTGCAAATACACTCAGAACTAATGTAGAGGAATTATTTTATGAATATTAGAGGTCCTAAGAAAGGTCCTAAGAAATTTAGTGCATGTTGTGTTAAGGAAAAACCTACCTACTTAATATCGTTTTGTCTGACCCTAATTATTTGAAGAGAAAATATTGCTATTATCTGGGTTATTAAATACCTACTTACCCACGTAGGGAAAACGATTATACAAATGTTATAAATAAGTTAATGTTTTTCGGTATTCTCCGTACCTACTCTGAAAATAAACAATGTTAATTCTTTGTTCTTCGAGGGTAATTCCCCTACTGCACTGTGGTTTTGAAAATATGCAAATTTACAATTTCTTGCTGCCACAGGGAGAGAAAATAAAATTAAACAGTAATATTCATATAACTCCTAAAACAACACATGTACATTGAAATAAAAGATTGCCAGGGAAAAATGAAAATATCCTTTACAACATGAAATTTTTTATTGAAATAATTTTCAAAAGATACACCACAATAGTAGAATAGAAATATATTTATTCATATGAAAAACAAAAATGATAATACATAAATGTACCTACTTTATTAGACTACTCATAGATCAAGATGAGTGAATGAATAAAATCATGCACCTGATAGTCATACATACATTTACATTTGCATTAATATAAAATACCTAATTTATGATAAGCAAAATAAGGTCCAGTTCCAGATCAAAAATTCAATTTATAATTTTTTTATTTTTTTTTGTCAACTTTCTGGAATCAGAATCATTAGCAGATTTTTTTCTTTTCAAGTTCTGTGATTTGGTTTTAGATTCCTCATTTTTTTTTATTGAAATAATTCATTCTGATTATTGTTCGTAACCTAACAAATACTTCAATGATATCAGAATGAACAATTTTCTGTTTAAGTTTGTTTTGTATTCTTTCAGTAACATTTTTGATAAAATTTTTTTCTTTATTGAAACCCAAAGGATCCTCACCATGATATTTCAAAAATCTTTTATTAAATTTCTTCACTAATGAAAGCCATTCTTCAGTTGGTTTTATCAACCCACCATATGATAAATGACTAAAAGAGCGGCTTTACATTTATGCAATGCGTTTGCAATGCAAGACAGGTATTGCAAGGCAATTTAGAAATTGTGTCTTACATTTATGCAATTATTGTTGTGTTGCCAGCAGTTTATACCAACATAATATATTTCGAGAAAATCTAACCTCCATAAAATATTTTGATATTTTGTTGGTTTGTACTTCACTGAAATTCGAAAAATGACATTCCACCTATCACTACGCTTGTGACAAATTTTCTATTTCTTTTTTAAGTCGGAGTTAAAGGTTAGGAGACATTCGAAAAACAATATCTACAGGTACTTTAGTGTGCTATTGACATTGAATTTCTCACCAGAAAACTCACTGGAATTGCTCACGAATTGCGTGAAAATTTCAACCAGGCGAAATTTTTTGGGCTTGCACGAAACTTGCATGGGCGCAAGCGCAATGTAAAATTTAGTCTTGCATTGCACAAAAATTGCATGAAAATTGCATAATGTAAAGCCGCTCTCCCATGATGGTAATTGATAATCATGTTCCTTCCAACATTTGTGTGTATGAATGCCTAAAAAGGGGTATTTGCCAAATATCCAGCAATGTATTCCAGTGAATCATTGGTCATCTCTGGTAAATAATCGTTTTCTGAAATATTGGCCTCGGATGAACCAGAACTTCTACTGGTGAATCGAATTTCCACATTTTCTTTATTTTCATATTCCTCAATGGAAATACCATCTTCATCGAGCTCTGGTCAATATTGAAGCCCACTTTCTTCATTACGTTTGCAATCAAATACTCTTCTTGCATTCTATCTTCAGTATTCACAGCAGAGTCAAGGATACCAGGATTTTTTCCTAAAATATCCATGCGAATTCTGTATAGAGCATTCAGTGGTGAAGGATGGTCATCCAAGCCTCCTCTACTCCGCAGTTGAAAGAAGAAGTTTTCCAAGGAATCTTGATTGAGTTTATGGGTACATAATGAGGAAATACCATAAGCTTCTTTCAAGTCGGAAAATAACTGCCTAAGAGATTTAATTGATTAAATTGATATGATTCCTTTCTGAAAAATGTGTAAACTTCTTTTCCCAGTAGCCCTCATTGTCAAAATTGTATGCAGCATGTCATCAAGAACTTTATTTTGCTCTTCCAGGTAAATACCATAAGCATATTTATGAGGATTGTTATTGAAAGGTATATATATTGCTTATATCAAACCAGTTATTAACCAACTCAATAAAATTTCCTACATCTGTAGCCAATTTTTTATCAGTTCCTGGTTGATAATGATGAAGAGCTGTAGCCGTTGAATGTGATAGCAACTCAGCTGCTAAACGAACATTTTGACGTTTTGTCTTTTCACATCTTATATGTTTCTCTGTTAGTTTGAAACATACATTCAATTCTTTATCTGTCATTTCAATCAAATCAAGAAGTGGCTTATGATTGATGATAGTTTGGTCCTCTAGAATAAAACCTGTATCAATGAGCCAATTTCTCAATAATTTGAGTAGATGCGGTATATCTGCAAACATATAAATTTTTTCATTGGTCTGAGGATGATGAAAATAGGTTTTTTGAATGTCAACTCCCATCTCCTTCAACAGACCTACATTACCTACAAAAACAGATATAATATAATTATTTCACAAAATTAAAATGAAAAAAAAAAAACTTACCTCCTCCACAATCGCTGACAGTTGCAACAACTTTATAATTAATTTGATGAAGTCTGTAAATTATATCAAAGATTATGCTTTTAGTCATCTTGGAATCAAATGATATGTAAACAGGTTGTTTCCATTTGGCAAATAAACCTCGAATCATGATAACTTGCATTTGATTGTGAGGTCAAATTGAATAACGAGGCATTTCTCAAGTTCTGACATATCCTCACCAGCTAATTTCATGTATTTCAAGATGTCTTCTAGAATTCCTTTTTTCATATTGATTTTGCAGGCCCATTTTCGAAGTGATGATAACCCAGGCAGAGGAAACTTTAAAACATTCCTCAAATATAAATATGACTTTTTGCTGTAATACCGCAATGTGAAGGCCATTGAGAGTTCTGATTGAGTCTAATTAACCCTTTTTCTTTTCTGAAGTAATAGGTTAATTTGATTTTTGGAAAAGAATTTACTCAAAACTTTCTCAGCTTTATTATTTTCTTTATATTGCACCTTTTTCTTATAATAATTTAGGTGTGTTTGTAAAGAATTTACCAGTCTTTTACACTTTTGCTTGTGAGTTCTAAATTCTAATTGCACCTTATTATGACTTGCAAGGAGTGTTTCATATTTCCTTTGATAATAGGTCTCATTCAGAGGATCAATGTTTTTGGAACTCCCAACAGCAATAACTTCATTTTCCTCTGGTAACAATTCATCTGGAATATCTTCTTCATTCGCTTTTCTTTGACTTGAACAAGCTTCTAGAGATATTGGTTCTAGTCCCAAGAAAAGGGATGGCACGACATTGGGTTTAAGAAATTTCTTAACAGGTAATCCTGAAACAAAGATTTTTTTTGTATTATTTTGAAAACAAAACGAAATAAGTAAAAACCTATTAATTCATTTCTCAAGTCTCGCTTGTAGTCCTCTTCAGTGAAATGAACTGAGCAAATGCTACAAGTCCTAGGGTTCCATATGTCACTCCTATTGCATAAACGTATCCAAACTTGTCTTATTCCATCATCCTTTGGGAAGTTGTGAAATATGTAACCCAAGCCTTTGGAGGAGTTATTCTTGCAAGAGGCGATGGCACACGCTTTTCCTGGCATTTCATTCAACTAAAAGAACAGGAATAAACAAATATTCAACCACAACAATACTGAAACCCCAAACCTTTAAGAACTGGCAAAATCTTTCAATATTTTCACTTCACAAAGAGTAACAACTGCAGAAAGAGTATAAAATAGTTTCTAAACGTTTCCTCAATCTGTGAAACAGGCAAACAGGCACTAGACTAGACACAAATATAACAATAAATCTATCAAAAACTCAATAACTCAATATACGAGACACCAAGCAAAAAGTAAAATAAAAAAGTGATAACAGATAAAGTGACCGTTTGTGTTTGGTAACAATAGTAACCAAAAAAATCGAACATCGAACTCAATGTGTATTTATTTCTTTTCAACAATAGATATAATAAAGGAAGGAAAGTGAAGTCGGAATAGTCGGAATGAAAGAAACAAATTGTTAAGTGGAATGGTGGTGGGGAGGCCACTGAGGTACGTCACAATTCAGTGATTGGTTGAAGTCTCATCTCCTGTGTGTAATGTCCTTGGGCTAGGCCCACCTAGAACACGTTTACCATTCACAGCTGAAGAATTGATGCCAGAAATCAAGCGAATCTGTGCAAGAATTTGAAGCAGACATTGCACGCTTGGTTCGCCTGGCATATCCAGCCACGCCAGAAAGTGTTATGGAGCGACTAGCGGTTCAGGCATTTTTGGATGGGCTTCGCGACCAAGAAACCCGGCAAGCATTAACATTAGCTCGTCCTTTACATCTCGTAGACGCATTGGCGCGGGCTTTGGAATTTGAGGCTGCGAAACAATCCTGCAAAAGCCAGAGTAGAGTCAGGATGATCGAGGAAGACCAACAGGAGTCCACTAAGAGGCTTATTCGGTAAATTGTCGTTAGAATACGATATCGTTGCGCTAACGACATTTTCGCCAACGACACTCCTAACGATAAATTCTTAAAATACATTCAGTATCGATGTCGTTAGAACAAAATCTGGTAACATAGTATTAAATGGATTTGATAAATGTTGGTACTTGAAGTTTAATGTTTTGTGACCAAACGCGTTTGTCGATACATGTGCGCGCGTTTGAACGAAGTTGGCTGATGTCAGAATGAAATTTGGTTACAGTTTTAATAAAATATAAGTACATAATAATAAACAATTTAATATAATCTGTGATAAAAAATTATTGTTTTCGTTCAGACTTGACTATGACTACAGCCAAACCGATAACAAAAAATTAAAAAAAAACTTTTAATGTCTAAACAGGAGTAAATCCCAATAACAAGACATGTAAATTAAATAATTCAAGCATTATTTATCAATTTTATAGTGATAGAGTATTATAGTAATGATGAATATTGTACGTTAATGGACACATGATTCATTTAACAATAGAAGCAATAGAAAGTTCTTAGTTAATTTTATGATTCTCAATAATTAGTAATGATACTTTGTAATGGTTGATACTTAATGATAATGAATACTTAATATTTAGTAATAATGAATATTGTATATTTATGAACAGAAGAACAACATTAGAAACAATGGAAAATTCTTAATGAATTGTATAATACTGTAGTAAAACTGCACCAACTAATTTTCCTAATTTATTTAAAACAATTATTCAACTAAAACATTTACTTCACTATTTTATTTCTATGGTGTCAGTCTCTATCTGCGAACTCTGGAACTGTTATCTTACTCTGAATTCTGACTGTCCCGCCATCTGCTATACAGCGGCTATATATAGTAGCATTTACAGTTTTCGATCTTTCCAGTCTGTTCGGCGACTTCTGAGAGGTCCCTAGAATATTCGGTTAGAACGTTCGCGTCTCTTCCACGGATGAGTCATGTGTTTGTCAGAAGAGAACTTGTTTACATTTCGAGTGTGGAGTGTAATTGGATGATCAGGGTCGGTCTCGAAATCGTTACATTGCCCCCTTCTTAAAGACTTTTCGTCCCGAAATGTCATTTTTGGAGTATGGAGATATTTGCATGATTCTCACCAGTAAACCAAAATATGTGTCTGAAACATTTCTCTGATACAAATCATTTTCCATTTGAAATGTTTCGTCTTTTGACTCAGACACGTCTGTGAAACATGGCAGAAACCAGAAATGAGAAACCAGAAATGTCCTAGGTATGAAATGTTTCACGTGAAACATTTCTGATACATGACAGAACTGCATATGAATACATAAAACTACATATCTGATACATTGCTGAAACCAATCATTTCACTTGTCATTTGACACGTTTCTAAAACATGGGCGATACAGAACATATTCTAGGTATTAAATGTTTTAAGAGGGATGTTTCGCGTGAAACATTCCTGATACTTAACAGAATTGCATATGAATACATAATACCACATATCTGAAACATTGCTGAAACCAACCATTTCACTTGTCATTTGACACGTTTCTGAAATGTGGTTGATACAGAGCATATCCTATGTATGATGCATGAGAAGAAAAGAGCTCAAAATGAATTTTGGCAATTCATGAATTGGATGTGAAAAGGTAGTGTGCAATGCGAAAAAAAAAAGATAGGATTTTATCATGCTTTATTAAGTCATAATACAACAAAACAAATAATTACTTAATTATTTCCTTCCCTCTTATACCTTAGGGCTGCTTGACGAAACCATGTTGAGATAGACTTTTCAAATTCACTGTCAGTCATTGCAGAAAATCGTTTTCGAGTAACATCTGCAAAATATGTAACATTCATTCATGGCTCATTCTCAAATTCTAGTTATGTGATACTAGTGGAGAAATGACTATTGAAATATATCATATATACAAATTACAAAATGAGCATTTTTTGTATTTTGCCCTAAAATTGGATATTGAACCACCAACACACCACGTTCAAAAACGTCGTTTTGTCTAAAGTATTATTTTTTCGGAAACTGAACTCAAATGTTGACATTTTCATTTGTTTCAATTACCGGAAATTTTTTCTAAAAAATATTCGTGTTCTAGAAAAAATTTCCAATAATAATTGGAGCTAGAGTGGTATTCGGTTAGAAAACTTCACACCAAAATATTATTAAAAAAAAACTAGGATAATGACGGATTTTGATGGTTTTGAAATTTAAATAGTATTTGTATGTTAATTCAAAAGCAATATAAGGTAGCATAACAATTATACATGAATAACTAAATGCTTGAGGGGAAAAAAATGTCCAGCATTGGGATTCGAACTCACTCTTATAACCACCTCTCAATTCTCTACCGCTCGCCTTACAAACTTAGCTATCAGACGTGCTTGCAAAATTTGAGAATTACATTTTCAAGAAACTCTCTCAGACCAAGAACTGAAATATTGTAAAACGCTCACGTACAAATTGTTCGAAATACTATTGTTGCAAGATAGATATCATCAGGAGTCATTTTTACAAGGAATCCGAAGTACTATTTAATATCAATGAAATCTGAAGTTAAATGTCATTATACCTATAAACGTCAAAAAATTTCCGATTTAATTCGCAGTTGAGTACCCAAGAGAAAAAAAAATCTACTAAAATACATACGTTACCATTGTGATCGGTCAAAAAACCCAATTTGATTGTTTGAAAATTATTGGTGTGGAATTTTCTTTAAAATCCCAGTTAGCGAAGTGGGTCTTTCTTGTCACTCAGCTGATTATACTTTTATGTTCTAGAGAGTAAAAGACTTTCGCGTCCTGTTTATTATTTATTACGTAATAGCTACTGTTACGATAGACATGGAAACAATAACTAGATCGTTCATTTTCGTTCAAACACGAAATGTCATTTATTAACAATGACAGATACTTCTTTATTGATTTTTCATTCTCATATTAGTTTCATTGCAGTTTTCGAAAAAATACTGTGTTTCTCGAATGTGAAATACTTTTGCGTTCTCGAATGGTTAATGGTTAAATGGAAAATAACTTTCATTCTCAAACGTAAAAGTATCATTTCGCATTCTAGATACAAAAATATCTATACAAGTATTATGACAATTTTGTATTTTACTCAACATGTGACAATGGATCAAATTGTAGACTCACCCCTCAAAGCGGATATAACTGCTAATTGACTTTCTTTTCTGCCAAACCATGAAAATTTTTTGGCCAATTTATTTGTGAAAATCTTGATCAGTCCTCGTTTGATCATCTCATTGGGACATTCCCCTCCACCAATGTAGAACAGAGTTTCCTAGAATATTATTCATGTACTGATAATTTTAAGAAAGCTCATAAAACTTACCAGCTGCTCTTTTGTTTCTGATGAGTTTTTCAGGTCTTCTTCATGTTTCATCAGCTTTTTGTATTTTATGAATGCATTTTGTGGGATTCTATCGAATGCTGTTATGGGCTCAGCTGCTTGAGATGGGATAATTTTCTTCAAATTCATGGTGTGTTCATCCAGAAGCGTTTTCAGAGCAAGCACATGCTCATTTATTCTCCTTATTTACATACCTATTGATATTTCGGACCAGAGTTCATAATCGTAACACATTGAACTTTCACCTTATATTGAAATTCACGGATAATCCCTTCGATGATACTGACAATATTAATATATTGATAAAAGTCACAACTCACAACACAAGAAACAAAATGGAAAATGACCAGTCCACACTCCACAGTCCTGAATCCTGATGGTGAATGGTAATAGGTTTGTTCTGGTTCTGAAAATTATCAGTCCTAGGACGTCAGGATCATGCGCAGTTGACGAGAAGTGTGCTCTTTAGGCTCATATTCGCTCACTTTTTCTCAACTGCGCATAATCCTGACGTCCCAGGACCAATAATTTTCAGAACCAGAACAAAGCTAATGAATGCAGAATGACTAATGAAATGATGGCACGAGATGGTCTCATTGGCCCATGAGAAAATGACAGAACGACAATGTCCTCATTGGTCGCAACTGATCACGTGATATACTGTAGCCCTTTGGTCTGACGAAACACTAGGTCTGTTTTGGTTCTGAAAATTATCAGTCCTGGGACGTCAGGATCATGCGCAGTTGACGAAAAGTGTGCTCTTTAGGTTCATATTCACTCAGTTTTTCTCAACTGCGCATATTCCTGACGTCCCAGGACTAATTATTTTCAAAACCAGAACAAAGCTAATCATAATAGCGAGCGGTATTTGAATACTTCTGTGGGATTTATTCATTTTCATTCTGTGTAAGGAACTTTTATCACGCCGAGACTGCTGAGAATAATGAGATGACTGTGAAGGTTGAAAGTACACATTATATATGGAACAAGCACAAAATGACAGAACGTCAATGTCCTCATTGGTCGCAACTGATCACGTGATATACTGTAGCCCTTTGGTCTGACGAAACAATCATAATAGCGCGCGGTATTTGAATACTTCTGTGGGATTTATTCATTTTCATTCTGTGTAAGGAACTTTTATCACGCCGAGACTGCTGAGAATAATGAGATGACTGTGAAGGTTGAACACATTATATATGGAACAAGCACAAGGCTAACCCTCATACCTCTGAATCTATATTATTTGCTGAGTATATTTTTATTGTGTCAGAAACATAACTTTTCTTGCAGTTATTTCATACACAATATTTGGATTTTTCAGATATATGTCTTTTGTTAACGTGTTATATCTGTGTGCATCCGAAACATTACAGACACACTGCTCCGCACATGAAATGTTTACGATATATTTCTGGAACGTATCTTTTCAATGTTTCACCTATTACGGTTCTGTTGACATGTTTCAGACACCTTATGTGTTTAGAGGGTCCATATCTGCACCTGGACGTTCGATGGAAGTAGCACTCCACAGTCTTCAACTTGGGTCGAGGAAGATGGTTGCAGTACACCAGAATGACGATGCCGCTGTATCTGAATATTGTCTCCAACATGCTCCTTATAACTCTCTAGTCCAGCCCATCAAGCCCACAGGCCAATTTTGGGATTGCCAGGTCCACAATATTCTGGTCCAGCATCGTGTTTCTGAATCTCGTAAGGCTCTTCCAAACATCTTCATAAGACGGCTTATCTCGAGAACGCTTCTTGGTAACTAGATAGTAGATGTTTCTCTGGCCTTTCCTCAGCTGTAACACCCCTCCAACTTCCGGGTTCTGTTCTCTCAGTTCCTGGATTCGACCGAACTTCTTGGAGAAAACTACGACAATGCCTCTGGACATTTGGAGATCTTCTGCCACACAGTGAGCTAACGCGTAATCGGCAGGCACCTTGAAAAGATCTCGTGACTCCTCTCGGGTTACCCCATATTGAACTTTCTGTCCGTTCGAGTACAGGGACATGAACCTCTGAAACGTCATTTCGTCCTCCGGTGATCTGACGGTGCGGACTTGGTCGTGGTTTCCGGCGTAAGGAGACAACCTAAGAAGTGGACTACCCTCGGTTTTCCTCGTGGTGGCTTATATATGCGATAGACGAGGTCGTTTATTCTTTTCATGATCTTATATGGGTCTTCCCACGAGTACCGGAGCTTCGGTCTACTTGCTGAACTAATCCATCGACACAAGGATGAACTTGTTCCCGTGTTCAGATTGTGGGAACGGGCCAGCGATGTCAATGGCGATCCTTTCGAATGGGCTGCCCACATTGTACTGGCGCATCGGGGCCTTAGGTCTTGTTCGAGGCCCATTACTGGCAGTGCATACAGCACATTTTCTGCACCAGTCCTTGACGTCAGCTTAACAATTGGCCCAGTAGAACCGTTGCCTAACTTTCTGGAGGGTCTTCGTCACTCCCAGATGTCCTCCGGTGACCCCATCATGGATTTCTCGGAGCACTTCCTGTCTTCTGCTCCTGGGAACTACTACCTGACGGCTTTTTTCCCCGCCATCCTCCGACTCCAACACACGCTTCAAGACTCCATTGTCTAAGGTGAAAGAGTTCCATTGGGCCCAGTAAGTTTTAACGACTGGAGAACAACTGGCTATTTCCTGCCACGACGGTCTTTACTCACTCTTCTTCCAGCCGATGACTAAACCAAGATCTGCATCTTTCTCTTGGTCTTTCTGAATCTTGTGGTCATTCCAGTTATCATCGACCGCCGTGGTTCTGCAAAGTGTCGACTCCTTTTCCTCTGCTCGTCGGCAGTGCGAACAGTCGTCTGGACATGGTCTTCGCGATAGGGCATCCGCATTCTTATGGCTGGTCCCCGCCCGATGTTCGATCTCAAAGTCGAATTCCTGGAGCCTCTCAATCCAGCGTGCCACTTGACCCTCGGGATTCTTAAACTGTAGGAGCCATTTGAGAGCTGCATGGTCAGTTCTCAGTAGGAATCTTCGTCCATACACGTACTTGTAGAAGTGCTCAACTCCCTTGACAACAGCCAACAGTTCCCGCCTGGTGACACAGTAATTTCGCTCCGGTTTACTGAGGGTCTTGCTGAAGTAACCGATGACCTTCTCTTGTCCATCCTGGATCTGAGACAGGACAGCTCCAAGTCCCACGTTGCTGGCGTCCGTGTCCAGAATGAATTTTCCGTTCGGAAGAGGATAACTTAGAATTGGAGCGTTGATTAATGCCCCCTTCAGCTTCCTGAACGAATCTTGGCATTCCTCGGACCACTGGAACTTTGTCTGTCCTTCCGTGAGCATGGTCAATGGTTTGGCGATGTTAGCAAACCCTAGCACGTACCGACGATAGTAGGTACATAGGCCAAGAAAACTCCGAAGCTGATGGATATCTTTGGGTGTTGGTCAGTCTCTAACAGCTTTAATCTTCTGGTCATCTACTGCTACTCCTTCCCCAGATACGATGTGGCCAATATAGTGGACTTCTTTCTGAAATAGGTGACATTTTTTAGTGCTCAATTTCAATCCTGAAGTAACCGATGACCTTCTCTTGTCCTTCTTGGATCTGAGACAGGACAGCTCCAAGTCCCACGTGACTGGCGTCCGTGCCCAAAATGAATTTCCCGTCTGGAAGGGGGTAGCTCAGGATTGGTGCGTTGATCAAAGCTCCTTTCAACTTCCTGAATGAATCTTGGCATTCATCTGACCACTGGAACTTTGTTTGTCCTTCCGTGAGCCTGGTCAGTGGTTTTGCGATGTTAGCAAATCCCAGCACATATCGGCGATAGTAAGTGCACAAGCCAAGAAAACTTCTAAGCAGGTGAATGTCTTTCGGAACGGGCCATTCCTTAACAGCTTTGATCTTCTGCTCATCTACTGCCACTCCTTTCCCAGAGACAACGTGGCCGAGATAACGTACTTCTTTTTGAAACAGATGACATTTCTTAGGGCTCAGTTTCAGTCCGGAGCTTCTCAGTCGCTGAAATACCTCTTCCAAGTTTGTTACATGGTCCTCGAACGATCTGCCAACCACAATAATGTCGTCGAGATACACCAGACACGTCTTCCATGATAGTCCTTTCAAAACCGTCTCCATCAATCTTTCGAACGTGGCTGGAGCATTGCAGAGGCCGAATGGCATAACTGTAATCTGCCATAATCCGGAGCCGACGGTAAAAGCTGTCTTTTCTCGATCTTCCTGGGCCAGTTTTACCTGCCAGTATCCACTCTTCAAATCTAAGGTCGAGAAAATCGTAGATCCAGCCAGCGTGTCTAGCGTATCGTCTTTCCTTGGGAGAGGGTAGCTGTCCTTTTTCGTCACGTTGTTTAGTTGACGGTAGTCTACGCAAAACCGTGTTGATCCATATTTCTTCTTCACCAACACGACTGCAGAGGACCAGGGACTGTCGGATGGCTCGATGACTCCGTCTTCATGTCGCAGACTATTTTTTCAGCCTCCTCCTTTTTGGCGAGAGGAAGTCTTCTGGCTGATTGCCTGATTGGTCGGGCATTTCCAGTGTCTATCTTGTGCTGAACCACCTTTGTTCTACCGCCTCTGTCTTTTCTCGATCCTCGTGAGCCATTTCTACCTGCCAGTATCCACGCTCTTCAGGTCTAGGGTCTAGCAAATCGTAGATCCAGCCAGCGTGTCTAGCGTGTCGTCGATTCTTGGTAGAGGGTAACTGTCCTTCGTCACGTTCTTGAGTTGACGATGATCGACGAAAAACCGGGTTGAACCATCTTTCTTTTTTACCAGTACTACTGGAGAGGACCAGGGACTATCAGATGATTCAATAACACCTTCTTTTTCCATATCACTGACTATTTTGACAGCCTCTTCTTTCTTGGCAAGGGGAAGTCTCCTGGCTGATTGTCGGATCGGTCGAGCACTCCCAGTGTCGATCTTATGCTGAACCATCTTTGTTCTACCGCCTCTGCCTACTCCGGTATCGAAGATGCATGTCCTGATACTTCCTGACTAGTTCCCTCAGTTTGGGCTTTTGTGCTGGCCCCATATGTCCTTGGACGAGATAGCAACCATGCAGCTTCTCCAATTCTGCTGGCATAATACTGGCTTGGCTAACAGTGCCGCGTATACTCCTAATAACAGAGGAAATTGACGAGCAGTGCCCCAAAATCGTTCCCTTCTTCAAGGTCACCGGGTAATAATTGACATTCATTACCCTTACTGGCACAAATTCATCAGCACGCAACAAGGTTTTTCCTAGTGCGATTCCTCTTCCAATTTTCTCATCATGGAGCTTGGGCTCGAACATCACCACGTTTCCATTGCTCGCACCACCATCCAGGCGAGCCTCCACAATGGTTTCAACCCTCTCCGGTACGCTCACATCTTCAGCCAGCAGGACACGAATAATTTCTTCACTTCTCCCATGAAGTACCAGTTCTTCACCGTTCACACGTAGGACACCGTCTTTAAAATTTAGCTCGAAACTTCTCGAGTTCATGATGTCTATCCCTATGATTGTTCATCATCCTCGATATCCGCTATTAGAGCCCGGTGTTTCAGTTTAGTACTGCCCAAAGTCAATTCAACCGGAAGTTCACCATACACAGTTGCCGGCTCTCCAGTTGCTGTGCGTAGCTTCCAATTCGAAGATTCAATTCTTGCCGGTGTTTTGGCAAATGTAGGCCGAAGAATCGTCCTAGTCGCACCCGTATCAAGGAGCATGGTGCGAGGCTCGTTGTTAATGAGACCGTCTACGAAGACCCCTTTGTCTTGTCTTTGAAAGACAGCGACATATGCATTGTTAACTGGGGCTTGTTGTATACGGGCTGACGATTGCTTCTTGACCTTCATCGTTGGTGTCGATTTTTTCAATGTTGGACATTTGCTACGCACAAGCCCAAGTTTTATACAATTTCGGCATCGTATCAGTCTTCTCTCGGGCATAACTTCCTTTATCACCTTTCGCAGGACAGCTTCCATGTTAGTAGGCTCCTGTGAGTCTTCCTCGATCATCCTGACTCTACTCTGGCTTTTGCAGGATTGCTTTGCCGCTCCGAATTCCAGAGCGCGTGCCAATGCATCTACGAGATGTGCGGGGCGAGTTAGTGTTAGGGCTTGTCGGGTTTCTTGGTCACGGAGTCCATCCAAAAATGCCTGAACCGCTAGTCGCTCCATTACATTTTCCGGTGTAGCTGGGTACGCAAGACAAACCAAGCGTGCAACATCTGCTTCAAATTCTTGCAACGATTCGCTTGATTTCTGGCATCGGTTCTTCAGCTGCGAGTGATATACGTGTTCAAGGTGGGCTTGGCCATAGCGAAGTTTCAAGTGTTTTACCAGCTGTCTTCCTGTTGTTGGGCGGTGAGCGTTTGTAAAATATTTGTTGCTTCGCCACGCAATACCAGTGTCAATGCTAAAGCTTTTTCCCCAGCTTTCCATCCATTTGCTTTGGCAGCAGCTTCGAATTGTCGGTGGTAGTTTGACCATGGAGTATTTCCGTCGAACTGAGGCGGTTTCAATGAGAGCTTTCCTGGTTCCGTACTGACCTTGAAATCTTTGATGTCTTTTTGAACTTCCTCTACGTTCGTACTCAGATCCGTCATTGGGATGTGCACAGAATCCATTCGCTTTTCTAACTCACAAAATTTTTCCTTTATTTTGTACATTTCTGCCTCAATTCCTTCTTTGACTTGGTCACTTACTGTCTCTTTCAATTTTTCCATTTCTGTCTCGACAGTTCCCATCCTTTCTTCCAACCGACTCGCCACACCGCAGACTTCTTCTTTCAAGCTTTTTGAATTTTCCAGAAGTTCCTCTCTCAAATTCTCCGAATTTTCCAGAAGCTTCACTTCTAGATTTTTCGAATTCTCTTGAAGTTTCACTTCTAAACTATTCGAATTTTCTAGAAGTTTTTTTTTCCAGGCTCTTCGAATTTTGAAGAAATTTATCTTGTAATAACCTCCAAGCTAGGGGCGATCCCTTTAAACCCTCGAGATATAATAATAACAATAATCTATATCTCCGCTAGAACAAATGCCGCTCCTACAAAGGTGATCGTCCAGCCGAAGGATTATTTTTAGTAATAGCTGGTAACGCGATGATCGCTGCCACCAGATCCGAAAGAAGTTTTACATCCGCTCAGATCATGCAGATTTTAAATTTAGTGGTTTCGTGGTTCCTAGCGGTCGGCTTAAATGCGTGGACCTTGGAAGGTTTGAAGGGATTAAATAATACCAGCAAGGTTTTAACAAACCAATTTATTAATTACTAACGAGGCGGAAATTTGAGACATCAATGTCAAAGAACTAAATTAAAGAAAGGCTTGTGACCGACTAAAATACAGTGGCTTCTTTAATTGGAATACAGGAAGAGTTCGAGCGTCGATTAGTGGTGAGCGTATTTGTACCTTTCTTGCATTGACATATACCTATAAACTACATTATTTTGGATCATCGAACCGAATAACAACGAACGGGGTTCCCTTTCTCCAAATTAGGTTATAGTCAGCAATATATATAATATACAGGGAGGAGTGTTTAAGCGGGCCTTCTTAAAAATTCCTCGCGCAGATAGTTTTGTTAAGGGTTATAACAGAGAATTCGATGAGGTAGTCTATTATATCGCAGGTAGGGCATATTACTTAAACAATAGGGCTAAGTACTCGAATTAGAGAGAAGTAGTCTCATAATTTTTCTTTTATTTTTGCTTGTGCAATATTGATTTTTTCGCCTGTTATATTTTAAAATAACATAGAACTTTAGTATATACTACATCAGTAATAGAACAAATAAATATATACATACTATCAGTATAAATACATATCTAGATTCAGTTATAGGTATTTTGAGAGCAATAATCCTGGAAGGTTTTTTTTATTGTTTTTTTTTCTCTCAGAAGGATAGTATCTCGATATTGCTACCATTTATAGTCGGACAAAAATCCTTCTTTAATTTAGTTCTTTGACATTGATGTCTCAAATTTCCGCCTCGTTAGTAATTAATAAATTGGTTTGTTAAAACCTTGCTGGTATTATTTAATCCCTTCAAACCTTCCAAGGTCCACGCATTTAAGCCGTGGCCGAGTCTACCCTCCAAGGACTTAATTGGTGACTTAACCCAGCCGACCGCTAGGAACCACGAAACCACTAAATTTAAAATCTGCATGATCTGAGCGGATGTAAAACTTCTTTCGGATCTGGTGGCAGCGATCATCGCGTTACCAGCTATTACTAAAAATCATCCTTCGGCTGGACGATCACCTTTGTAGGAGCGGCATTTGTTCTAGCGGAGATATAGATTATTGTTATTATTATATCTCGAGGGTTTGAAGGGATCGCCCCTAGCTTGGAGGTTATTACAAATGGTGGCAGCGGTGGGATGGTCTAATTGAAGAGGGTTAAGGAAAGGGGTCGAAAATTTTTTTTTTGAATTTTTTTTATAAAGGAATCTGAAAAACACAGGAAATTATTTTTTTTAAGAAGGCCAACAGGCAACATTGAGATAAAGATAGGAAGTAGGATGGTTTCTAGGCTAAAAGCAATAATAATAAATATATTACCTTTTGTCTAGTTTGCAAACCAAAATACAAAGGTCAATTAAATTATTTTTTTTATATACAGTAGGAGTTAGAGTTATTAACTATAAGCAATCTCAGGCTAAGATATACTGCGAAATTCAGTATAGGAAGGGAACCCGAGGTATAAACCAAATTGTGCCCATAAGCATACGATTTTAATCTGAACGTTAGCTAGGAGTCCAAGGAGCAGCCGTAGGTCCAGTCTTTTGTTGATAATTATAATGAATCCGACACCAACCGCACCAGTGGTTGCACCTGCACCCGCACCGGTTAGGGTGGCAGCGCAATATTCTTTAGGGATGATCGCGGCAACCCTAGATGATTTTTCAGGGAAAGAAGCGGCAAGGTATTTCAAAAAATTAGAGTTGCGTGCCCAACTGGATAATTGGTCGGAGGACGAAACCCTCCAGTTATTCAAATTCAAACTTGTTGGTGATGCTTATAACCATTTTAAATCGGATGCGCAGTTAAGTACGCTGAATTATCCTGAACTTACGACTAAATTTTTGCAAAGGTTTAGCCCATTTAAATTACCCGGTGAAACTCAGTGGAATTTAAGCAAATGTTTTCAGAGACATGATGAAGACGTATCCTCATTTTGTACTAGGTTGAGAATTTTAGGTTCTAACTTACTCAAGGAAGATTTAGGAGGAGCTGCCGTGGCGGAGGAGGCAGGAATAAAAAGGAAAAATAGGGAAATTTTATTAAATCAATTTAAAGTAGGGCTACGAAAGGACCTTATGAGAGAAACTGGTGTTTTATTGCTGCGGGAGGATAATTTAGACTTGGAGAAGGCTGAGGCGTTGGTGAAGCTACAGGAGACAACTTTGATGATGATTCAAGGAAGAGGTGCGAATATGAAAATTTCCACAGTAGATAAGCAAAGCGGGTGCCAGGTCTGTGGTGGCACACCGGAGGAGTTGGCTATGGAAAATAGGGGAGAACTTCGAGGTCAAAATGGAGGTGAAAGACGAGTTAAATATAAAGGTGTTTATAGGGGTTCCAGAGGTTTCAGAGGTACCAATAATCCATCCCCAGGAAGAAATTGTTACTCGTGTGGTAAACCAGGTCATTTTTCCAGAGAATGTCGCAGTGTTCAACCAGGGAACAGGAGCAGTTGTTACGCGTGTCACCAGGAAGGTCATTGTGCAAGAGATTGCCCAAGAAACAGTCAGAGTAGGGATCGATTAGATTTACGTAGGGATGACAGTTGGACCCAACCAAGAGTAGAGTTTCAGAAACGCAAGTGGAGCCCAGTCAGAAACGAAGTTGTTGACGAAAGACGCACCGGACAAAACTTGAAACCTGAAATCCGTAGAGAGGTGAAGCAAAATACTGGAGCAATACCTAGGCAGGGACAACAATCGTTTTCCTTTCCAGGGCCACGTCAGGACAATAGTGGCAATGCGAATTTAAACTTATAAGGCCGAATTCCCGCTGCCAGGAGGGAGGCCATTGGAAAACCGGAAGGCAGAATGACTTATTTAAGTTTAGGGAATCGGGATATTTGGGTACTATTAATGATAATAAATGGGTAAATGGACGGGTTATGGTAATACCGGAAGTAAGTTCGGAAAATATACCGGACATACCTCATATTATACGAGTGCGTGTAAATGGAGTGTTGAGTTATTGTTTAGTAGATACAGGGGCAGCGGTAACGCTTATTCAAAAAAATAGAGTGCTAGAGAGTGAAGTGGATGTGAGAGGAGCGGATACATATCAGCTGACCAGTGTCACAGGACATCCTTTGAGGACGTGGGGTACCACAAATATGTTGATAGGACCTGAAGATGAAGCTTTAAGCACAAGATGTACCGCTATTGTTTGTGAGAATGAAATCTTAGGAGTGGTTCAAGCTTTGCTGGGGCGTGATTTCCTCTATGCCAACCGGGCATGCATTTCTTACGACCAAGTACCATCAGTCGCCATATGGGGACAGGTCATCCCACTGTTGCATAAAGAAGACATGGACGGAATCATTAAGCGTCAAAAATCATCAGGGATAGGACAAATCGCCAAAATTATAGGTAACAAAAATCGAGCCGGCAGACCAGAAGCAGGAAAGGACAACAGTATGATAAATAATGACGCAATGCGTATGGACTCAAAATCTGGATTCACGACTACGTATGCCTCAAGAATTTATAAAAGTAGGTCAATTGGACGGCCAACACACTCTCAACAATGGGGAAGAGAGAATAACTGGGCAAGGTGGCTCCAAGAAGTGAAGGAATTCTTCGAGCGTCACAGAAGACAAGTTCAAGATATGGAGCAGTTGAGGACAAAGGGTTGTCAGCAGATTCCAGAAAAGTGGGAGAAAAGAGAAGCGACTCAATAAGGGGAAACAGAAACGACAGAACAAATATCCGAGGTACCGCAAGCTGTACAGGTGATCACGGCAGAATACGAAGCGGCCGATTCTACGGAGAAGATGACAGAGACAAAATGCATCATGGGAAAAGTCGATGAAGACATCATCAAAGAAACCGACGCTGACAAATTAGTTCCTCAGAAACCAAAAAATGGAATTTCCCAAGAACGGAAATTATCCGAACTTAGGAAAACTGTAGGTGCTTCCGAACCAGACTTAGGAGTGCTATCATGTAACCTGAGACAGGGTGAGTCTACGACCCTTCCAGAAGAAAATCAAAAGTCATCAGACGACCCAATAACAGAATCGGATATAGTAGCAACAGAGGATTTGGTAATTTCCCCAAGAACAGAAGCTTACATACGAGGGAGATTGAAAGTACTCATAGAAGGTGATGTGTTAGTCTGTGAGCCCTCCGAAATAGGAAATCCCCAAGCACACGTAGCTCGTGCCGTGGTCAAGAATGAAAAGGACATCCCAGTAAAAATAATTAATTTATCGTGGAAGGAGGTTAATTTGAAAAAGGGGCAAATACTCTGTAGAGCTATTTTGGGCGAGGAAATACCTAAAAACAACCCCTCCAATATGCAAATTTGTAAATTAGATTTTTCCAACGATGACTGGATCCGGACAGGATTTGACTTACAACATTTGGAGGAAAAAATTAAAGAAGAGCTTTATGAGATAATCAGGAAGTACAAGCACCTATTTCGAGATGATGATGAAGAGTTGACCAGTACGACAAAGGTAAAGCACAGTTTAACCTTAGTGCCAGGCGCACAACCCATTTGTAAAGCTCCATACCGCATACCTTATCGCCAACGAGAAGTACTCGAAGAAGAAATAAATAGATTATTAAAGATGAAAGTTATAAGACCCTCATGTAGCCCGTGGTCTGCACCCGTAGTATTGGTAACTAAACAATTGCCGAACGGAGAAGAGAAAATAAGAATGTGCATCGACTACAGAGGACTTAATAACGTGACAAAGAAAGAGTACTATCCACTACCTAATATATCGGATTTAATTCAGGGACACAAGGCCGGTACTAATATGCTATTTTCGGTCATTGATGTGGCCGAAGCCTATCACCAGATAGATATGGATGAACAAGCAATACCGTTGACAGGATTCAGCACTTTCCAAGGTCACTACGAGTATACGAAAATGCCATTCGGGCTGGTGAACGCTCCTTCAACCTTCCAACGGTTCATGAACATGACGCTCACAGGTTTGACCCCAGAAACGTGTATGGTATACTTGGATGATATTATCATCTTTAATACTGAAGGTGAGAAAGACCACATAAAAAAGTTAGAAAGAGTTTTTGAAAGATTGAGCGAGGCTAATGTAAAACTGAAACCGAAGAAATGTAAGTTCTTGGCAGAAAAAGTTAAGTACTTGGGTCATGTTCTTTCCCATGATGGAATTCTACCAGACCCCGAAACCATAGAGACCATTAACAATTTTCCATTGCCGAAGAATATCAAGGGAGTGAGGTCCTTTTTGGGAATTGTAAACTGGTACCGCCGATTCATTCCCAATATTACAGAGATATCAGCACCCTTAGTCAATTTGACGAAGAAGAACGTTAAGTTCGAAATCACAGAGGAAGTGTTGGAAGCTATAAGGAAACTGGAAAATGTTTTAAAATCAGATTCAATCTTAATTTTTCCCGATTTTGAGCAACCATTTATTTTGGCCACCGATGCTTCAGGACTAGGAGTGGGAGCAGTGCTAAGCCAACTAAGAGATGGGTATGAAAGACCCATAGCTTACGCTAGCCGGAAATTGAAAAAGGCAGAATTGAACTACACGACGACAGAAAAGGAGTTACTTGGAGTGATGTATGGAATACAAACCTTCCGATGTTATGTATATGGGAAAAAATTCACGAACATAACTGATCACCGGCCACTTAAGTGGTTACTGTCACTAAAAGACCCAAGTTCAAGATTGACCAGATGGGCGCTGGCCTTGGCAGAGTACGATTTCGAGATAATTCACCGTCAAGGGAAACTTCACGGAAACGCCGATGCTCTCAGTAGAATGTACAATGAGGAGGAGAACTTTGTAGATGTGCAGTACGCGGAGTTCGAAGAATATATAAAAAAGCACAAGATACCAAAGTTCAAAAATTTAACATATCAGAAAGGAGATTTGTTCACTTCACCGGAGAAATGGGCGCTAGCTCACTGTGTATCGAAGGATTTGATAATGGAAAGGGGACTCGCAAAGATTTTTAAGGAAAGATATGGATCAGTGGACTCTCTGCAACGACAGGGAAAAGGCGTTGGAGAAGTAGCGACGTTAATACTCCCGGAAAGGAACATTTATTACCTTGTCACGGAAAGTGCCTACTACGAGAAACCGACCTACCATACATTGTGGGAGTGTCTTAAGGAACTCAGAAGCGGTTGCGAAAGAAACATAGATAAGTTTCTTGCCATACCCAAGTTGGGATGTGAATTGAACGCACTGGAATGGGAAAAAGTGGTAGAAATGATTGAATTCATCTGGTATGGATCAGACATGGAGATAAGAGTGTACGACGGCAGGTGCACTGTAGAAAAACCTATCTGGTTGGTGGAAGAAAACCTAGTCATGGAACCAATCTGGGATCGAGAGTCTTTGGAAAAAGCGCAACGACGGGATAAGTTTTGTCAACAAATAATAGCCCAACTTGAAGAAAAACAAGAAGGGAACCAAGACTTCTACATGGATAAAGACGGAATACTTTATAAAATAGAGGCAGATGGAGATGAAAAGCTAGTAGTCCCCAAGGGGATGGTAAAGAAAGTGCTTGAAGATTTTCATAATATGCCTATGGCAGGACATCAGGGACAACAAAAAACATTGTGGAGTATAAAGAAGAGATTCTATTGGCCCAATATGAGAGCGGAAGTAACAAAATATGTGGCAGCATGCGATTCCTGCAATAAACGGAAAACCTCGCCACACTATGGAAAAGCGCCTCTGCAAAAATTCACAACGGCTTATGAACCCTGGGAATTGACTTCCATGGATATAGTGGGGCCTTTAGTGACTTCGTGGGAAGGAAATCGTTACCTGCTCACTTTCCAAGACTACTTTACAAAGTATGTGGAAGCTATTCCCCTTCCAAACCAGAAGGCAGATACCATTGCTCGAGCCTTCGTAGAACACATCGTGTACCGACATGGGGCACCGAGAATACTCCTAACAGATAAAGGGGCAAACTTTACGTCTGGATTATTTAAGGAAGTGTGTCAAATCTTGGGTATTAAGAAAATCCAAACTTCGAGCTACGCACCGACATCAAATGGTCAAATTGAACGGATGCACCGAGTATTGAAGGACATGCTGTCACATTACATAGCGGACAATCAGCGTGACTGGGACACGTGGGTTCCAGTGGTATTAATGGCTTATCGCGGAAGTGTCCACATTTCCACCGGATACACCCCATTCTTTCTTTTACATGGTCGTGAACAAGTTTTGCCTGTGGAGGACTTCATTCGACCGCAGCGGATCAGGTACGACTGTGCAGAAAATTACGCCTCGGAGCTAGCTGCCAGACTGAAGAAGGTGTATACACGAGCGCTGAAAACATCGGAGAAGGCCAAGGAGTTACGAGCGAAACAATATAATAAAAAGACAAAAGAGAGGACGTATGAGCTCGGAGATCAAGTATACCTCTTACAGATTCACGTCAAACCTGCTTTATCGAAGAAGCTCGTGAAGCCCTGGGCAGGCCCATACATAATAATAGAAGTTATAGGACCAGTTACCTACAGAGTGAAAAAGGTTGGTGGAACAGACGAACAGGTGGTGCACGTAAATCGGCTGAAGTCATACTCAACCTATACAGTTGAAGGGGAAGAGTCCGATGAAATTAGTAACAGCGGCGACGAAGAGGAGAGAAATAGCAGTTCTGGGAGGAGGTCGAAGTTTGGACATAGGGAAGAGGACGAAAGAAAAAGAGTCCCGATCCTTCCTCAGTGGATTGAATTTCAAGGCCACTCGGAAGAAGAGGCGACTGTTGAAGAAAATGTAGGAGATGATGAGGAGCAGGAAGATATAGAGGAAATCCGCTCTGTGAGGAGGTTAAGTCGTACTCGAAGAGCACCAGAACGACTGAATCTGTGAGCGAATGCAACGGAATGAATAAATGAGAACTGAATGAGGGAGAGTGGAATAAATTAATTGAGCAAAAGATTTACGAAATACAAGTAATCGAATGACTGGGATGAATATGAGTGGAAGTCGAAGGATGAAAAGGCACTTGGACAAATGAGAGGAGTGCCGTTACTTGAAGAGCTCGGGGTAAACTCTCTTCAAGCTAAATAATCTATGTCTTGGTGCACTAGTGTCTTTCTTTGGCCCGGATCGACAGTAGAAGACCTGTGTAAAGAATTTTATTTTATTTCAGTTTATTTTATTCAATTATATGATTTACTTAATGAAAATATTGATTATTGCTTTATTTTAACCGACTTACGTTTGATCTAGGTAGAAGCGTCCACGCAACCCTCGTCAGTTACGGTCAATAAAATGCAGAAAGGCAGCGCGACCTCGATTATTCAAGTGATTGCTACCTTGCTGGTCATGCACTATTTTGTACCGGTAACCGGGATAATTGCGTACGATTGCAGTGATGAGAGAGTGAACATTTCTACCATATCTCTCAGAGACGTTAAAAAATGTCCTGAACCAGAATCCGCGTATTTGAATGACTCTATTTCGGTAAAGATTATGCAGCGAAACGAGATTCGGAATCAGCACGTATGGACGTGTTTAATAGAAGTAACCAGATTAATATATCACTGTGGGATGCATAGTCATACCTCATTGGTAGAAGGAGGATTGTCAAGTTATGTGGACAGACTGGGAGCCGACGAATGCAGACTGCTCCATCGTTACAGGACACTGAAGCTCTATCAACAGGACATCGGACAAATACTCATGAATGGATCAACCACCGCCACGTTAACGCTATTAGGATCTTTAGACAGCACCGGGACTTGTAAAGGAGCAACATATCACGAAAGGGGGCGAACTTGGAACGATGTGGTTATTTTAGCTAGCGTGAAGATTCAAGCGAGAGACTACATGGCAAAGGTCAATTTAAATGACAACGAGATAAGTATGCAGGGTGGAATAACTTGTCAGTTCCTCAGAGGATATTGTTTCGACACCATACTTGGAGAAAGTGTATGGGACTGTAACTATATGACAACCTGTGATAATCAACTAAGTCTTTTATACGAGGGGCAAGCAGAACTGATATCCAGTAAGTTAACGAATGATAAATACTTAGTAGTCGAAGATGAGCAGAAAATCATAGCGTGAATGCTTACCAAGAGGGAAATGCTATACAACATCGAAGTATGGCAGACCGAACACCCAAGGATTGTAGTAGCCGAAAGACAAGCAGGAAGGTATATTAGGCCATCGATGAGTATACTTCCAGAAAATACTGATTTGATGGCATACGTAAACAGTAAATTTTTGTATGTGGAGCAATCATATAAAAGAGGCCTGGACAAATTGTACATTGACACCATACATAGGCGGTGCCAAGTACGAAGAGAGATACTGAGGAATCGATTACTAATGGCTCCCCTCACACCACACGCAATCAGCCAGATCTTGCAAGAGGGAGGAGGACATGTAGGATGCGTACCCAAAGTAGTGACCATTAGGCGAACTGATCGATGTTATCACGAACTACCCGTGGAAGTAAACAATCAGACGAAATTTGTGGCTCCAATAACTAGAGTTATCCAAGATTTCGCCGAGGAAATAGATTGTAATGGACTGACACCACCGCTCTATTATTTGGATGGTCAGTGGATAGGATTGTCGCCATATCCTACAATCAATAACGCTCCGCGAGAAATAGCTGTGGATCCTGAATCTCCATTGCAATTTGCCCCAATACAACCCTTAGGCACTAGAGGATTGTATACCCACGATGAAATTTCCAAAGTGCAAAGGACCCTCACTTTTGGAAATGAACGCAAGGCAGTGGCAAATATCCTTGCTCGACGAATAGCGGGCCTTCAAGCCGAAGGACAAGGCCTCACAACGCTCAATCTGTTCAATGCAAATGAAATGAAGCAGCTGGCGAAGTCGACCATGAAACAACTCTGGGGTTGGTTTTCAGACATAGGAATATTCATGAGTGGATTAATTGGGTTTTATTATATATTTCGAGTCATAAAATACACTGCAGGAGTCATCCTGAATGGTGTCCACCTGTATCAAACTATAGGGTGCGGCATATCATTGCTAGCGAGCTTGTGGAATACCCTGACCTGGTGGGTAATCCAACGGGAATGTCCCAAACAATCCCAACCAAACGAACCGAACGGACCGTCACAATCGCCAATTACCACAGAACCCCAGCAAATTGCCGCTCTCCCAACGGGCAGTTACCCTGTCTTGCCCCAGACACACTGGGCTGTGAACAAAGACATTAATCAAGCAGTTTAAGTGACGGAACTATGAGATTTTCAGGAATAAGACCCTGATCAGTTAGTGCGGCCCAAAATCGTATGTAGACTGTCGATACGAATCGCATCTATAATAGTGTACCGCTGACCAATAAATGAATAAGTGAGAAGCAGAACTCACCAAGGTACTGGTAAACCAAAATACCAGCGTGTAGATCTTCAGGTGCGCTAAAGGAACCGCGAGTGAATATGGTCTTTATTGTGTTGCGATAACGGTGCTGCCGTATAATAGGGGATATGTTCACTCCGACTTTTCATTTTGAACACAATAAAATGTAAAATTAGAGTAAGAAATGTTTAGCTAGGGAACCCCCAATATTGTCAGGGAGCACGAAACGGGAAAAGTTGTGGCAATTGAGCCAAAACTTTTTTAAAAGGGGGAGTATTGTAACAAAGTACAGAACTATATTTTTTTTGTATGAAATAACTTTTGAAAAATCTGTATCGTTGGAAAAGGGAACCTCAATCGGTTTCAGTATCGGTTTTAGGGTCAAATAGGGCAGACCACATAAAACAGAAAAAAAAACCGATTGAGGTTCCCTTTTCCAACGATACAGATTTTTCAAAAGTTATTTCATACAAAAAAAATATAGTTCTGTACTTTGTTACAATCTTCCAGGCTTGTTGAAGTTCCTCCTTCAAACTATTCGTAGTTTCCTCGAGTTTGTTCATTATAGCACTCATATCGATTCCAGAAACTTCGAACAAAAATGTTTCGGGGTCTTCTCCTTCTTCAATCAGTCCATCTGAAAGTCTTTTCTGGAGTACGGCCTTCTTTCCAGTTGTTTCTAACTCACGCTCCTCTAACTCTTGCTTTAATTCACTAACTTTAAGGTCAACTAGGTGAACTCTCCTCGGAAACATTTTGTCTTTAATCGTTTTTAACCGGAATATCAGTCTATTATTTATTTCACACAAAACGTTTTCAGTTTACTGTCCTGCGACGCGCAAAACTGTCCACTTTGCAAACACTCAAATTTCAACGGGTCACTAACTGTCTATTAGGCGCGATAAATGTCTATCAGTTTTTCAACGCGACGAACACTTATTTATTTTAAACATCCGACTTCTGACAACAAATGTAGTAAAACTGCACTAACTAATTTTCCTAATTTATTTAAAACAATTATTCAACTAAAAAATTTACTTCACTATTTTATTTCTACGGTGTCAGTCTTTATCTGCGAACTCTGGAACTGTTTTCTTACTCTGAATTCTGACTGTCCCGCCATCTGCTATACAGCGGCTATATATAGTAGCATTTACAGTTTTCGATCTTTCCAGTCTGTTCGGCGACTTCTGAGAGGTCCCTAGAATATTCGATTAGAACGTTCGCGTCTCTTCCACGGATGTGTCATGTGTTTGTCAAAAGAGAACTTGTTTACATTTCGAGTGTGGAGTGTAATTGGATGATCAGGGCCGGTCTCGAGGCCGGTCTCGAAATCGTTACAATACTTAGGTGAGGCTATCCTATGTTTTGGTTGACAAAAAGTAATTCTTTAATATATGTCTTTACGTGATTCATTGAATCGAAGTTCATATCGATATAACTACAGAATTGATTATAAGTTTTACTTAGTGCAACAACTGGTGACTTGAAATGTACGTTTATTCTAGAATGAGGTAGGTAGAAGCAAAATTCGTTTCTGGAGTTGAATCGTGGTAAATGGAAGTTGAACTGAGAAAGTATTTCGGGGCTGTCGATTAAATTGTTCACTATCTTATACACAAACATAATGGAATACAAAGTTCTTCTATTTTGTAGAGAAAGTAGACTGAATCTATTTAATAGGATCCTATTGTCGATACCTTGTTCAGGGTACACTCCATCCAGTTTATAAGATAAATTCATAAATCCTCTTTAAATTGACTCAATCTTATTTATATGGATTTTGTAGATGGGCGACCATATCAAGGAGCCGTATTCCAGTCTAGATTTTACATAGGCATTGAGGAGTTTTTAGGCAATCCTGGTTTCTGAAACTTTTGCAATTCCGATATATGAGACCAAGCATTCTTTTAGCTGAGCATGTCGTTTTATTATAATGTAAGGTGAAGTTTAACTTAGTGTCAAAATATATATCCCTAGATCCTTTGTTTGGGTACAGTGCTGAAGTGAGGCATCTTCTATATAGTAATCAAACTTAATGACATTATTTTTGAGGGTATATTGTGAATATTTACACTTCTTGGCGTTAAAGGGGAGATTATTTTCGATGCACCATGCATGTAGATTATCAAGATCGTTTTGTAGTATTAAACAGTCTGCTTCAGATATAATTGGTCTAAATATTTTGAGGTCATCAGCAAAAAGTAAAATTTGACTTGAAATATTCTTACCTATGTCATTTATAAAAAGTGAAAATAAATGGGGTGCTAGGTTGCTTCCTTGAGGTGCGCCACTGGTAGGAGTAAATTGAAAGGATTTGTGACCTCTGTACTCTACGAAGAGAATAAGCGGAGGGTATGAATAAAATACGACTATATAAGAGCCAATTTGAGGCATTTCTCAACGAAAGAAGAACTAATGATTCTGAAAACTAAGTGGAACAATGTTTATATGGGTGCAATCTATACATTCTATGATTCCTCTGGTATCTCATGTTTCATAAAGAATCTGTAAATTCATCAATTTTTTGTCATTATTAAACATCTGCTACATACTCATGTTTTGTGAGAAATATTTCATCTCTCTCCACATAATTCCACACAGTGGAAATATCCGACCGAAAACAACTACTTCCCCCTACGGATTTTGAATTATATCTGTCTTCTATTTGTGCAACGTTCCTCACGGATGCAAGTGTTACTTGTTATAAAGCCATATCAACAACCTCGTGAACAGATCTGCTGACATTCGGCTGAGATGAACTATTTGTGTCTGTCTGATCCTACAGGCTTCTGGTAGCTACCATGCGCCAGAAATAATAATGTGCTAAAAAAACTATAAACATACAAATGACACACTCGAAATATGACATCCAGATTTTCATCTCACCCTGATAACAGGAGCTGTTCCTGTGTTTCTTTGTGCCGGCAACATGAACATCACAACTTCTTCGAATAATTATTGCGCTGCCTCTTTATTATTGATCTGTACATTTGCCGAAAAAGAATATCTGGTAACTCAAACTGGTTGCTTTGTGTCCCTCAGTATTCTGAGTCGCTGTTGTCTCAAATAGTTTTATAGATAATTTTTGAACGTTCTTATAATAAGTACTGAGAATATCGTAGTATTCATGTATTCCACCTGCGCAATATATGTTCTCTAACTAGCTGTACTCTAGTTGTCTCTGGTTATTCATTTTTTATTGAACAATCGCACCACTTTGAAATATCCCAAAATTTGTGCTAACCACTCTTTCTTTCCTCTTTCCAAATATTTAGATTCTAATTCAAATTTCAAATAATCACCTAAACCAATATGTTCTGTGAATTAAATCATGTTTCATGTTTGATATCCACCAACGAAATTATAAAGACACCTCCATCGACGTCGTATACAAACGATAAATTTTATCGTAGAATTACGATAAAACGATAACGATATTTTGCTACAGAATCGCAAATATGGGCATGTTTTTTTATTCACCAAATTGGTGTGGTGGATTGCAAACTCGCCCTTTGATTTGTCAATTTGAAATATACAGTGTTACTATTGGTCGAATGGAATCCACCACATCAATTTGGTGAATATATGAACATGCCCTCGTTAATTAATGATTATCGTTCACTAACGACTTAGTTATGCGTTACAGAATAGGCCTCTAATATGGAAGCTGTCATGCGAAAAGTGATGAAGGAATGTTATGTCTGAGAAAAGACCGATAAGATATGCTGGAATTGCGGAAAAGTTGGGCATATGCGTAGCAAATGCCCAACATTCAAAGAATCAACGCAGGAAAACTAAAGAAGGTCCAGCAAGCCCCTATTAACAAAAATGCATATGTCGCCATTCTTAAACGACAGAACAAAGGTGTCTTCGTAGACGGTTTCATCAACAACGAGCCTTGCACCATGCTGCTAGATACAGGTACGACTAGGACAATCCTGGGGCCTACTTTTGCCGAAACACCGACAAAAATGGAATCATCGAATTGGAATAAGCTACGCACAGCAACAGGAGAGCCGGCAACTATGTATGGTGAACTTCCAATTGAACTGACTTTGGGCAGCACTATAGTGAAACACCAGGTTCTAGTAGCTGATATCGAGGATGATGTAATCATAGGGATGGACATCATGAACTCCAGAGGGATCGAGTTGAATTTCAGAGATGGCGTCCTACGCGTGAATGGAGAAGAGTTGGTGCTTCACAGGAGAAGTGAAGAAATGCTTCGTATCCTGCTGGCGGAAGATGTAAGCGTACCGGAGAGGCCTGAAACTATTTTGGAGGCTCGCCTGGATGGGGGTGCGAGCAGCGGAAACGTGGTGATGTTCGAGCCCAAACTCCATGATGAGAAAATTGGACGAGGAATTGCACTAGGAAAAACCTTGTTGCGTGCTGATAAATTTGTGACAGTGAGGGTAATGAATGTCGATTATTACCCGGTGACCTTGAAGGGAACAATTTTGGGGCACTGCTCGTCAATTTCCTCTGTTATTAGGAGTATACGCGGCACTGTTAGCCAAGCCAGTATTATGCCAGCAGAATTGGAGAAGCTGCATGGTTGCTATCTCGTCCAAGGACATATGGGGCCAGCACAAAAGCCCAAACTGAGGGAACTAGTCAGGAAGTATCAGGACATGCATCTTCGATACCGGAGTAGGCAGAGGCGGTAGAACAAAGATGGTTCAGCATAAGATCGACACTGGGAGTGCTCGACCGATCCGACAATCAGCCAGGAGACTTCCCCTTGCCAAGAAAGAAGAGGCTGTCAAAATAGTCAGTGATATGGAAAAAGAAGGTGTTATTGAATCATCTGATAGTCCCTGGTCCTCTCCAGTAGTACTGGTAAAAAAGAAAGATGGTTCAACCCGGTTTTTCGTCGATCATCGTCAACTCAAGAACGTGACGAAGGACAGTTACCCTCTACCAAGAATCGACGACACGCTAGACACGCTGGCTGGATCTACGATTTGCTAGACCCTAGACCTGAAGAGCGTGGATACTGGCAGGTAGAAATGGCTCACGAGGATCGAGAAAAGACAGCTTTTACCATCGGCACAGGATTGTGGCAGTTCACAGTTATGCCATTTCGGCCGCCTCTGCAATGCTCCTGCCACTTTCGAAAGATTGATGAAGACGGTTCTGAAGGGACTATCATGGAAGACGTGTCTGGTGTATCTCGACGACATTATTGTGGTTGGCAGATCGTTCGAGGACCATGTGATAAACTTGGAGGAGGTATTCCAGCGACTGAGAAGCTCCGGACTGAAATTGAGCCCCAGGAAATGTCATCTGTTCCAGAAAGGAGTACGATATCTCGGCAACGTTGTCTCTGTGAAAGGAGTGGCAGTAGATGAGCAGAAAATCAAAGCTATTAAGGAATGGCCCGTTCCAAAAAACATTCACCAGCTTCGAAGTTTTCTTGGCTTGTGGACTTTACTATCGCCGATATGTGCTGGGATTTGCTAACATCGCAAAACCACTGACCAGGCTCACGGAAGGAGAAACTAAGTTCCAGTGGCCAGATGAATGCCAAGATTCGTTCAGGAAGTTGAAAGGAGCTTTGATCAACGCACCAATCCTGAGCTACCCCCTTCCGGACGGGAAATTCATTTTGGACACGGACGCCAGTAACGTGGGACTTGGAGCTGTCCTGTCTCAGAAGGACAAGATAAGGTCATCGGTTACTTCAGCAAGACCCTCAGTAACCCGGAGCGGAACTACTGTGTCACCAGGCGGGAACTGTTGGCTGTTGTCAAAGGAGTAGAACACTTCTACAAGTACGTGTATGGGAGAAGATTTCTACTGCGAACTGACCATGCAGCTCTCAAATGGCTCCTACAGATCAAGAATCAAGTGGCACGTTGGATCGAGAGGCTCCAAGAATTCGACTTTGAGATCGAACATCGAGCGGGGACCAGCCATAAGAATGCGGATGCCCTATCGCGAAGACCACGCCCAGAAGACTGTTCGCACTGCCGACGAGCAGAGGAGAAAGAGTCGACTCTCTGTAGAACTACGGTGGTGGATGATAACTGGGAGGACAACAAGATCCAGAGAGAACAAGAGAAAGATCCAGATCTTGATTTAGTCGTCAGCTGGAAGAAGTGTGATCGAAGACCGTCTTGGCAAGAAATAGCCAGTTGTTCTCCAATCGTCAAGTCTTATTGATCCCAATGGAACTCCCTTACCTTGGACAATGGAGTCCTGAAACGTGTGTTGGAGTCGGAGGATGGCGGGGAGGAAAGGCGTCAGATAGTAGTTCCCAGGAGCAGGAGACAAGATGTGCTCCGAGAAATCCATGATGGGGTCACCGGAGGACATCTGGGAGTGACGAAGACCCTCCAGAAAGTGAGGCAACGGATTTACTGGGCCAATTGTCAAGTCGTCGTCAAAGACTGGTGCGGAAAATGTGCTGTATGCGCTGCCAGCAATGGGCCACGAACAAGACCTAAGGCCCCGATACGCCAGTACAATGTGGGCAGCCCATTTGAAAGGATCGCCATTGACATCGCTGGCCCGTTTCCCCAATCTGATCACGGGAATAAGTACATCCTTGTGGCGATGGACTACTTCAGCAAGTGGGCCGAAGCCTATGCCCTGCCCAACCAAGAAGCCATCGCCGTTGCCGACGTCTTGGTGAAGGAGTGGATTTGTCGATTCGGCGTTCCGTTGGAGTTGCATTCGGATCAAGGCAGAAATTTTGAGTCGAACCTGTTCCAGGTAATGTGTCAGATGCTGAACATCCGAAAGACGAGAACCACGCACAGCTCTACATCCGCAGTCAGATGGAATGGTGGAGCGGATGAATAAGACGATAAATCGACACCTGGCCAAGGTAGTCTCTGACCACCAGAAAGATTGGGACCAGTACCTCCATTTGTTCCTGATGGCATATCTCGTTCCGCAGTTCACGAGTCAAACCCCTGCTAGTGTTATTATGGGCCGAGAGCTGTGACTTCCATGTGACCTGAATTTTGACAAGACACTGCTGGAGATGACGACGTCAGTAAACTTCGACAGAGAATGGATGACATCCATGAACGAGTCCGTTTGAACATCCAGAGTGCCAGCGACAGAATGAAGGAGACCTACGACATCAAGGTCGATGCTGGTGGAAATCAGATAGGACATCTTGTCTGGCTGTACAACCATAAACGTCGCCGTGGACTATCACCGAAAAGGATAAACGACCTTGTCAATCGAATACATAAGCCACCACGAGGGAAACCTAGGGTAGTCCACTTCAATAGGTTGTCCCCTTACGCCGGAAACCACGACCAAGTCCGCACCGTCAGACCATCGGAGGATAAAATGACGTTTCAGAGGTTTATGTCCCTGTACTCAAACGGACAGAAAGTTCAACATGGGGTGACCAGAGAGGAGCCACGAGATCTTCTCAAGGTGCCTGCCGATTACGCGTTAGCTCACTGTGTAGCAGATCTCCAAATGTCCTAAGGCATTGCCGTAGTTTTCTCCAAGAAGTTTGGTCGACTCCAGGAACTGATAGAACAGAACTACAGCTGAGAAAGGGCCAGAGAAACATCTACTATCTGGTTACCAAGAAGCAGTCCCGAGATAAACCATCTTATGAAGATGTCTGAAAGAGTCTCACCAGATTAAGAGACACGATGCTGGACCAGAATCTTGTAGACCTGGCAATCCCAAAATTGGCCTATGGGATTGATGGGCTGGACTGGACAGTTATAAGAAGCATGTTGGAGACAATATTCAGATCCAGCGGCATCAACATTCTGGTGTGCTGCAACCATCTTCCTCGACCCATCTCGAAGACTGTGGAGTGTTACTTCCATCGAACGTCCAGGTGCAGATATGGAGAATCTTGCAGATATTTCCACACTCCAAAAATGACATTTCGGGACGAAACGTCTTTAAAAAGGGGGCAATGTAACGATTTCGAGACCGGCCCTGATCATCCAATTAACTCACAATGTAGACATTGTTCTCCGCTGACAAACACATACATCACGTGGAAGAATCGCGAACCTTCTAACGAAGATTCTGGGGACATCTAAGAAGTCGCCCGAAAGGCTTGAATGGCCGAGAATTGTAAATAGGAGTATATAAGCCACTGGGTATTAGATGGCGAGATAGTCAGAGTTCAGAGTTAGTTACAGTTCCAGAGTTCTCAGATAGAGACTGACACAGAAGAAATAAATATTTTAGATGAATAATTGTTTTAAATTAGAAAAATTTGTTAGTGTAGTTTTACTACAATAATCATAGAATATTCTTATTGAATATGTATTCAATAAGTATTCTTTGAATATATGGTATGATCTAGGAATATTACTGTGATATTCCCAGAGTTACATTTTCGAATAATCGAATAAAAAAAATTCAATGGGTATAATCCTCAAATTGTACAGCAACCATAGACACATGTTCAAGACTGTTGGTCATCAATACAGTGAAGCTAAGTGCAAAGATGTATAACACTTTTGACGAAGTCAGAAGTGTTGCACATCTTCGCACTCAGCTACACTGTACTCATGATGCCAACAGTCTGAAATACGTGTCTACAGTTGCTTTACAATTTGAGGGTTGAGGGTTGACGAAGTCAGAAGTGTTGCACATCTTCGCACTCAGCTACACTGTACTCATGATGCCAACAGTCTGAAATACGTGTCTACAGTTGCTTTACAATTTGAGGGTTGAGGGTTGACGAAGTCAGAAGTGTTGCACATCTTCGCACTCAGCTACACTGTACTCATGATGCCAACAGTCTGAAACACGTGTCTACAGTTGCTTTACAATTTGAGGGTTATGTATAATTTAATTCAGGAAGAAAAGTGCATCTATACAAAGGTACAATTGCTTTATTTTTAAATTTCAACAGGGTGTGATATCTAATTTTGAAATAAGAAAAAAATCAAATCCTATTTACTCGTCCATTTCTGGGACATCCGTTAAGGCTGCTGAATTGAGAACACTGAAAAAAAAAATTGTGCGATTTGATATTTGGTATGTTGGTAAATGAAATATATGTTCATTTATAAAGGTTTTGAATTAACTCTTGAAATAAGTCTACAGTGAATATATGAAAAATATGAGGCAAATATATTGGTCTCCTTCGAATTTTACTAGGAACCATAATCTATCAATAATGGAGAAATATACAAGTTAGTAACTTCTATATATACATACTAATTTCTTTTCAATCGATCGGAGGATTTTGCGAGGTAACAGATACCACCACTTCAATGTCCTTCAGAGATGTTCTATTGAGGCAGCATTGAATTTCATCTAGAAATGAAAAATTCATTGATAGTGTGTGATTGACTAAAACTGTAATATTTTCTTGATAATCTAATTCAGTGTGAACATTAAAAATACATTAAAAACTTGTAGATTTTATACTGTAAGTATTTAAACTACTTTTATTTATATGGGAATAATGGTACGAAGCAGAACCTAAATCTATACTGCTGATATTATCATTTTCAATTTGCTTCTTTGAATGGCGTTCGTCAGAGTCTTCTGAATCATTATGACACACGAGTTCTTGAAAATTAAATAAAAATGATACAGTTAACAGCTACAATGTTAGGCCAGAACATTGAGACATAACCTAAAAATTATAGCATAATTATTGTTCCCAATATTGATTATAATCAGATTGTAATGAATACTTTCAAATTTCGTTGAAACATCTCATGCACAGAAATTATTGGACATAACTTCAGATGGTTTCTATCATCGAAGAGATGATAGGTATATGGCTCACCTACCCGTGGCGATAAAAATTCCCATTTTTTTACCAGCTGAAGAAAAGTATTATTCAAAAACTACTTAGTTAAATTACGTTTTATATGATAACACTACACAAATCACTAAATAAAAAAAACAGTTCAAATACTCATTAAAACAAGTTCAAATGAAAAATTAAACCTGAAAGTTTCCAGACGACACTTGTTGAAATGCACGGAATAACTTATATCAAATAAGCGCTGTGTGATTGGTCACTGTAATATGGCGGGAAGTTTAAATAACAAGGCAGCTGCATGCAAACTGAGTTGAAATGTATAAATTATTAGTAATTCTCTGTCAAATGTGAAGTTGCTAAGTACTTATCAAAATAGAGATTAGGCCATAGAGAAACGAAAATCATTTATGAATCAAGCATCAGCGCGCTAGTATGGAACCATTAATAATATTTGGTCCAAATATGGAAACGTCTTGTATAGAATAATCCACGAATATTCCATGCATAACATTCCCTGAACGTACTATAAAGAATATACAATAAGTAATATTCCAAAAATATTCAACTCAGAATATTCATGCACATTGAAATATTCCTGGTATATTCTTTCAAGAATTTTCTTGAAATGTTCTACTTTGTATACCTATTCCTTGAATGTGCCCAGGGTATATAGATATTCCAGGAATATTCCATGATTATTCGGAATATATATATATATCCTATCTGAAACATCTGAGGAATATTCCAGGAATATACCATGCTGCCTGGATAGACATGAAAAAATATTAATAGTGGAAAGAATCGGGTATTGTTAAATAATAATGCCGAGCACACTACTAAACTGTTTATTTTCTAACTTCACTAAAAACATACAACACTTCACTGACTAATTAAACACTTAGATCTATACAACAATACATCAACTAACTAAATATTCCAAACACTTCTATACTTCTTCAAAAACTGCTTATCACTTCTTCATAATCTTCTTAATCTTAATCCCAGTCAAATCGCCTTATATAGTCCATTTGTGCCGACTGGATCAATCGCGAAATTTCCTAGAGTACTCGGGACAGAAGGCCGTCCAAATCACTTCTTAGAACTGCTCGATTACCTAAATACCTGTGGCGCTTCGTCAACACATTTGTATGCGATTTGTTTTTATGGATCTCTCAGCGGCGTAGATTGGGGAAATTTTATCAATCTCGTAACAATACCGTACAATTCAGCAGATACCAGTCCCTGTTTTCCTTGTAAAAAATTATGGGAATAAACGAATATAATATAGTAGATTTTCGCTAAATTATCGCAATACATACCTACCATGCAGGGAAAATTAAAACGAATATTAGGTTTCAATTATTGAAGAGTCGCCATATTTTACTGTAAAACCGTACGTAATCAGATAATTTCAGGAAATTTATAAAATATCGCTTTGATTAAGTATATTACCTGCATTTGAACAATGTATGTCTGTACTTTTTTGCACGCAGTATAGAAAAAAAAAATTTGCACTCTGTTTAAAAATGGACCGATTTTGACATTTAAGTCATCGAGAATTAAACATTTTTGAAGAACAATTATTAAAAAAATAGTACTTATATTACACATTACGAGTGCGGAAAGTGATATTTTTTAAACGAGTGGGCCAATCCCACGAGTGTGAAAATCACTTTCGCACAAAAGTAATGTACACTATTTTTCCTACGACCACGCCATAATTTCACCAACTAATATATATGTAAGTAGATGTTATTGACACATTGTGCAAGAAATTCTGAGAGACTGATGCCCAGTCAACACTGGGCAAACATCCACATCTCAGGGATGTCAATATCGTCAAAAATGGGATTTAGATGTCTTTGTGATATCATATCGTTGACATTCCTGCGATATTTCACCGCGACACCCCTTAGATATCAAAATCAATAATAGCCGGATATAGATGTATCTGCGATGTCATATTGTTCTCTGCGACATTCCTGTGATATCTAAATTAGTGATAGCTGGACTTAGATGTCCCTGCGATGTCAAATATTGTTACTTTGACCATAGACGTCATACTGCGACATCATTTAGACATCAAAATCTATACTTATAGATATCTTTGCTACTATATTTTAATGAGTTATCTCCAGATTAGGTGATAATAGGACTTTCACACACATTCACTTGACTGCCGACCACATGGATGCCATTTGTCCTTCACCACGGTCGAAAGGCAAATCCTCAATTTGTGTTGAATGTTTATTTTGAATTAACGCGGTAATAAGTTGGCAACACAAGATCGGAGGCAATGTTGGCCAACCTGAAAGCGGAAGGCGACGGCGTGACCCGCTGATACCAAGGCCGGGATTCCGAAGTCACGATCGAGCATGAATCGTGTCGTTTTCACGAATTTGACGATTCCGAGCCTATACGCCGATCGTATATGTGTTGCAAATAGCCTACATTTTGACGATTAGTTGACGAAAAGTGGATTCCGAAGTGAAGATTAGGCCTCAATGGTGTCGTCTAGACGATTTTGATGATTCCGAGGCTATATGACGATCGTAAATGTGTTGCAAATTGACTACATTTTACGATTAGTTGACGATAACTATTTTCTTGTCGTCAGTATATCTATCTTGGTCTGATATATGTGTTGCTCTTTTTATTAGTGGTCATTATTGCTTGTGTATTTGTTTCCATCCCGTTATTTACCTATGATCCATACTTCTGCAGTAGTTTTTTTTTTATTCAGAATGGCTTTCAGAGCAACCCAAAAGTTTACTGGGAGTTGCTAATGAATTTCATGGGGAAAAGGGCATAGCTAAGTGGCGAATAGATTACCCTGTTGAAAAAAAATGGGGAATTCTTTCGAAGATTTCTGAGGGTTGTGCTCGTAAAGGTACAGCCGGTTGACGGAACACTAACAATTTTTTTATTATTATTTCAAGGTACCATTACAACTGTTGCAATATTTTTTGGGAATATTAATATTATTAAAGAGTTCAAGGAATAGGATGTAGGTACCTCTAATGATATACAAATAAGTATGCACCAAATGTGTACGTATTCCTTTGAATTAAATTTCAACAGAAAAAGCAACAGAATTACTGGAACCTACACTATGCGAGAATGGATTCCTAACAAAGATATACATTAACAATTAAAGATACATCTTATAATGATAATAATAGGAGTAGTGTGTACATAACTGCAGTACAATAATTATTAATATTATTATAGGTTATTATACCTATCTAGTTAGGTATATAGGTACCTATCCCGGTTTACAGCAATATCAAATTTTATGCCAGTAATATAATTTATACACTGCAATGAAAGAAGAGGCTACTTCAAAAGTATTAATTATATAGAGGTATAGCGGCATTGTTTAAATAATATTTAAACAATGGTATAGGTTACCTATTGCAATTACAAATTTCTTTATTTTTTGAATACTCCAAAAACAGCGGATGAATGATTACAGAAATAGTCAGGCAATTTGTCTAACAAATTCAGTGAAATTGTAAACAATCGGAAATTTCCAAACCTTCTATGAATGCATTTCGACTTCTTAAACAATAAACAACGGTCACGATTATCTTTTCAACATTAATTGGAATTGGTAGAGGTACACCTACCTATCATGAAAACTTGCCCATATAATATAACTTGCTTATGTTTTCTGAATAGAACGTTTACTTTATAGCATCCTACAGGTATGCGCAGTGATTACAAATTTCTTACAGCAAACTTGCAGAGTAGGTATATGAAAGTTGTAACAAACTTGCACTTATTTAATACATTTGCAATTTCAGTACAATACCTCTCCTCTTGTTTAGATTCAAGGAAACCTTAGGCAAAGAATATAAGTAGATATTCTTTGCCTTAGGTACCTACCTATACAAGGTTGAATTAAGCACAAAAACAAACATTCAAGAAATGAATTTCCTTCACAGAATAAAATGTTCAATCAATACTCTGGACTCCTTCAACTAATAATGTAAATTTAAAATCACAAAAAACTAGCAGATTGAATAAAATATATTGAGAATATCGAGGATATGTCAATTATCAATTCAGAATTTGATGTTTAATGCGATTTAATTCATCATCTTACCGTTCCATGTTGATTTTATTGTGTTGACTGATCGAGTACCGAAATCACCCGACGATTTTATTGGGAATCAATTATTACAGTCGAATCGTCCAAGAATGTCATTTAGGTAGGTATTTACAGGAAATTTCCAATCAAACCAAGAGATCCTAAGTTCGAATCCCGGTTTGTCCACATTTTTTCAATTCACTTCTAATTTTCATCTTTCCGTTTGCTATGCCAAAAACTTACTGTGGATTTTAAATTCAATTACATACGTTAATGCTACTTCATTTTTTCATTTAATCTTATTTTCTACGATCTACGATCATGTTACCTCCATTTTCGTCAAGTACCGAGAATACCTGACGATTACTTCTTGTCTGAAGTTCGAATCGTTGATCGTTCGTTCGTTCGTTCGTTCGTGATCGAATCGAAAGTTCGGAATCCCAGGGCAAGTTCTAGTTCTTTCTTCTTTAAGTTTGTTCGCTGTGTCTCCAATAACGACAATTTCGTACACTAGTGTAGATCATGTAACACTGATCCCGTTCGGTGATTTCTGGTGTACACTTTCACTATGTTCGTTGCTAAAATGTTGTAGCGCAATAATTTCAAATAAGTTACCACCAAATCTAGGGGTTACACTTAATAATTAGGAGGTGTGAAAAGTATAGTGCAGATTGGATAGTGTGAGGTTAGGTGTGTTGGATGTTTTTTGGAGTACTCCTAATGAGAAGTTAGCATCAGTACTAAAATAATTTTGATATTTCAATTTGAACTATTGTGGTGAATCGCTGATTTTTAGTTTACCATCAAGATCATCTGCTGATAATTCGAAAAAGACTTTTGAATTAGCGCTACCAGATACTTCCAAAATGCTACCATAAATAATCGAGATGAGAATGCTGACCACATTGATTGATCGTCGTTAGACGAACTCGTAATTGATAATTCGTCGTCCGATTTTGCGTGAAATTTTCTATGACTTCATCATTACTGTCCATTTTGAAGTTTTATTCAAGACAAATAATAATAATCCAACATAAAATCCTAGCATTGGCGCAATATCAGCAGAGAATACATGTTAAATTTACAACACTACTTATTCTATACTACACTCATCGACGCGGACAGGTGTAATGTTAAAAGATGGAGTATCCAATATAAATTTCATGCAGAAACAACGAACAGACCTTGTATCATTGTATCTATGCATTGATCGAAGATCGAAGCTTTGTTGCTTTGAATGCTTTGCATACCGTTCATGTTCTGAATAGGTATAATTATCTCAGGTGATAGGTAGTCCTACCCGAAAAAAATATAAGAAAAGCTCGGGCATGCGGAACATCTCAATTTTTGTTTTTGATGTGACGTTACTTGAACTACAATTCAAATATACAGGGTGACATGCACTTGTGTACAGCACAATATATACAGAGTGTGTACCAAAATATGTCTTCTGTGAAAATATTTTTTTTTGTTTTAATAAATGACTCAGCTTTTCACACTTTTCAGTAGGTACGAACAATAATGTAAAAATGTTCACCCAATGTTTAAGGAAAAGTTGTAGTAAACAAATATAAATACCTTAGAGAGAAACATTTTGAATAATATGATGAAATGAAAAGTAACGTCCTGTGTTCAAATAAATTGTTTCATTGACTAGTAAAAGCGTATATTATTCTACTTTAGGTTTTCCACAATATGTCCTTTAAAAATTTTAGAATGTAAAACCTATGTATCTATACATATATAAGCGTATAGCCCCTATACTATTCATTATTAAATTCCCATTCATGATTTAATATAGGTCCTTGAAATCAGCTCATAAAATAGATTCAAAACATTTTAATGAGTACAGGGTGTGATTCTTTCAATTTTAGTTCGAGTGACGTCACATTGAAAACATCTTTTACACATTTTTTCGGATATCATCTGAAATAATTTTATTCCGTATATGTGGTTTCTACGATTTATAATGAAACCAGAAAGATATATGAAAAAAAATCGAGACTGAACACAAAAAATAAAAAATTAAATCAACCCAAGAATTTATATATTAAAAAAATAAAGTTTAGAGGTATCATCCTCAAATATATGGAATAAATATATAATATATGGACTCGTTTTATTTCTTTCATCTTTATTCTCTTTACTCACGTTTCTATCGCACAAGAACATATTTTATGCTGGAAGTGATGCTATTTGAGTGTTTCAAATGATCCCGATTTATTTGTTACTGTATCTTTTATCTCATGCAGAATATGGGCACACATGAATCTGAATCGGCCTTAAAAGGCAGTGAAAAATACATAAGGATTAGTTGAAAAACTCAAATAGCATTACTCCAGCACACCAACCTATAGGTCGGTGTTTTTTTTGCCAAATGTACCCCATGGGAAGCAATGGCCAATAATCCACTAAGAAGAAGAAAAACTTTGGTTTTTCTGTTTAATGAGATTTGAGATTTTGTTTGAATTTTGAATAGTGTTAAGTGAGTGTAAAAGTACAGAATTTGTCAGCACTTCTCTATAAGCTAGATTCATCTACTCATATTGATCTGTATCATAGCAATGAATAAACGCAAACAAATTGATGTGGACGAAATTTTAGCTTCAGTTCCTGACTACATTCAAAAAGTTCAGTGTGATACGAACGAACGGTGAGTAGCGAGCTAGTCTGGTAACAACTGGCATTCTGCTGGCACATTCCGATATTTTTTTACGGTCATTCCTATTTTGTACAGTGTGCCAAAACATTGTGTTGCTTGAGAGAAAACAGTGCTTTTGCAATCACATTTCTGGTTCTTTGGGTCAAGCTGAGCGCTTTCAACTGATAGCTGTTGTTTAGTTTTAAAATTTGTTTTTTCCGTCAACCGGCTACACTTTTCAGAAGTCTTCGAGAGACTTGTGTGAGTTGAGGAAGACAAGGCCCTTATCTCTTAATGTGTGATGCCATACCAATTTGGTCAGATGATTAGAGTTCCCTCTCTTAAGGAAAACAAAGACACTAACACTGCGAGAATAACTAAGATGTTATGCGAATAAGTTAGACATCTGCAAGTTGTTGATTATTAGGTTGATTTCTGAGAAGTCTGCATTATTCAAATGTCAATTATATCTTTGCTTTGGGAAATAATATCAAAAGTCATTCTCTATTCACATTCACATGCTTTGCGTGTAGTATCGAATGAACTGGGAATGCCAACTGCAAAATTAGTTTACCATGCGCTATTTGAATCACACGCTAGGTATGGCATAACGTTTTGGGGAACTTGCAGTACTCAATATTTTATGATGATTTTCATTCTACAAAAGCGTGCCGTTCGATATCTCTGCAAAGTTGGGCCTAAAGTCTCTTGCAAAGAATTATTTAAAGTGCAAAAAATTCTTACACTTTCTTCACTTTTCATTCTCGGAACGGCATACATAAAAATAAGTCATTGTATGATACTATTCATGGATCCACCCGCCAAAATAACGACTTGAGGCTTCCTATTCCATCTTCAAATTTAATAAAAAAATACCTGATATATAATGCCGTTTTAATATATAACCATCTTCCTGCATCTATTAAAACCACTGACTCATTAATTTTATTCAGGAAATTACTCAAGCTGCTTCTTATCGAGAGATCATTTTACGATGTAAAAGAATTCCTCACTGAAAAATTAAAGGCTCCTTAGGAGTGATTTATAAATATATATATATATATATATTCTTGTGTTCGTGCTTGTTATCCCATTTTGTGATTGTATTTTATCGATTTTATCGATTGTCAAGTCACATATTTTTTAACAAACTGTGATTGTATTTTGTCATTTGACAAGTCACATATTTTTTATATTTGTACTTTTATCTTTATTACCTTTATATTATTATTTATATTATTATACTGTGCAAATTTGTTGAAAACTTTGTCCATGAGATGCTATCTTCTGACAATAAAAGATATTTTGATTGATTGATTGATTCTTTCCAGGACGTTGCCGTTCAAGTGTGCTGTAAAATCTTGTTCAAACTCTTTCTTCAGTTTCAAAGAACGAGATAAATACCCTTTCAAATTTCATAATTTTCCTAAAAACGAAAGCCTTTGTAATGTTTGGAAAGAAAAATGTGGTTGGAAAAAGAATGCAAATATCACTACTAGACTTAAAGTTTGCTCAGATCATTTTGATCTAGATGATTATATCAGAAATTACAAAGAGGAATTCAAAAATCCCAATTTTAAGAGAAGACTGAAGAGTGATGCAATACCTAGAAAGAATATCAAGATCAATAAAATCACAATGAATACAAGTGAAGAAGATAATCTAATGGAAGCCTTTTGTGCAATACCTATTCCTTGCAGTCAGGTTAACGAGGACAAAGAAGGAGCAGTCCTTTCAAAAGATATTAAAATGGAAGTAGATCATAATGAAACTCTTAACAAAGATATAACAGAATTATTAGCAAAAGAGAAAGATCTTCAAGAAAAATTAAAAACATGTGAGAAAAAAATTAAACTAGCTAATCATGAATTGAAAACAATGAAAATTGATGATGTTATTCACAGAGTTTTTTCTGATGCACAGATAGATGTTCTATCAGGTAAAAAAAAGGTGTATTGGAGCAATGATGACCTGGCAGAAGCATTCATTTTAAGGCACATTGGCACCAAAGAATGTTATCTATATTTAAAAAATACCTTGAATATTCCTCTACCCTCATTATCCTGTATTCAGAAATGGGCAGCTTCAAATTTGTGAAAATATCATGTCTGTGATATAAGCATTGTTTTAATTAAAAAGTCTTATTTCATTGAAAACCATCATTTCATTATAATAATCACAGAAAAAATCAAGCTTTGTGACTAATGTCAATGCTGAAAATAATTTCTATCAATTTCAAAGTGGAATTCTTTATCTTAGGATAGAAATTTTCTCGTACCGAATGAAAATGGTGTCACGATAATCCGAAAATGTTAGTATTGTTTGATTATTTATAATCAATTAGTAGTAACACTTTTAGATCATCACATTATCGAATATCGTTACATTTGTGACTGAACAGAGGCCTTTGGTAGATGAGCGGCCATATAATTATGTACAGAGGGAGTAAAAAATGAGGAATTAACTTCTATTCCTTGTTCAAGCTTAAATATTTGATTGGATACTAAAACCTTACGAATTACCTTTTTTCTTTCTCTTACTTAGATCTGTTCTATTCAACCACATCAGTTTTGATATAATTTCAGCTTTCATCTACATAATAAAAGTGACCTGTAATTTTGATGACCATACATCTTCTATAATAATAATAAAAGATAATAACAGAACTAAAAGAATATAACAAAAATAACTAATCTTGAAATATCTGGTGTTGTGAATAAAATAAAAAATTGGCGCGCTGTAGATTCATAAACCAACCTCAACAACCTGGAAACTTGAATATAACATTTCTTTCAAAGAAGCACATAAAATAATTTTACTGGGTGACATATATATATTCAAATCTTCAATATACTTGGTTCAAGAAGCAAATAATGTCCTAGTGACTCTAAAAACAGTCGATAACAATCCTTTCAGAAGTGACTAGAAATTTGTATAGTGTGTATGACCTATGTCCGACAAAACAATTACTTCTCTGGCAAATACCTCGACAGATATTGAATTATATCTGTCAGACATTTGTGCAAAGATCCTTACTTTGAATGAACAGCTTTGCAAGAGCTTTCTGAAACAAACAGCAGGACTTCACCTGATTCAAACGGAGAACCAACTACAGACCAGTTTTGGAATGTCTGTTCCTCATCAGTGCAGCCTAGGTTTTCACGGTTTCATACATGCGATGTCTTGCTGTCCGTCATCGTCCGCCAAGATATACTGCAATTGCTTACAGGATCCACCTTAACGACAAATTAGAGAGCAATCCAAAAGGACATATGGGTACAAAATGATATATGAAATATACTTGTTTCAAGGAGCAAGTAATGTTCCAGTGACTGTAAAACAGTTGATAAAAATCCTTTCAGGAGTAGCTAAAACTCTGTATAGTATGTATGGCATATGACCGACAGAAAACAACTACTTCTCTGGCTTCCCGACAGATAAAAACGGAAACGGAAAAAACAGAACAACACTAATGAATTATATCAATGAGACAAACAGCGGGACTTGATTCAAACGGAGAACCAACTACAGACCGGTTTCGGACGGAATGTCTCCTTGTAGAAAGCTCTGCCAACTTCAAATTTCTGTTCTTCGAAGCTTGTAACTGAAAAGGAGTATTTTCATGCTGACGCTAGCTGCTAGATTTGAGCGTCAAATGCGGTCACGTGATGAAGTGACAATTGTAGCGTCAAGTTCCAACGTCAAACTTAAAATTGGACGTAAAAGAAGCACCAAGATTAGTCATAAGACTCTTCATATCGAAATTAAATAAAAAGTAATGTATTTATATGTATATATTCGCTTATGACACTAGCTGTACTGATGGAGAATACGGTTATCAAACGTATACAGCCCTTGCAAAAAACTGTTTTTGGCTGCATCTTTTATTTAAATTATGTTGAGAGCATGGATTTTTTGAGTTTCAACACTTTCTTCGTATTCACACAAAAATTTGAAATTTTCTATATACTTATTGGCGACAGGTGATTGTATCACATCAACATCATATCAATATGTTGTTGGTTCAATATCTGAAAGGATTGTTATCTTTGTTAAATTCAAGACCCTGTATCTCAGAAATATAGCCGATTGTGGACTTGTTCATAAAAACACATTTTCTAGAAATCATCAAAGGATTATCTACCTTTAGGATCAGCTTTCAATATTAAAACATGTATATGAAATGTGCTATACAAGTTATGCAAATTATATTGTAATATTGAATATTCTTTCATTTATGTAATATAAGCTATACAATTGTAATTGTATATTTACTCTAAATAAAGATTATATAAAAAGAAATGATCATTTGATAAGACTAGCAATTAGTTATTATCCTAACAAGTGCGGAAAAATTACACTTCCCAAACTAAACTGCGTGCGGTGTATAGGGTGAATCACGCATGCTTGACTTGAAAAATGACTTTGACCCAAGTACGTTTGTATTCATAGTCTACAGTTTATGCAACCTAAAAAAAACTACAAAATGAATCGTTAACATGTATTTACAACTTTCCGTTTTTATAACCAACCACCAACTTGTTTTAACCAATATAGTTTACTACTCTTTATACAGTAAACATTTTTGATGCTTCACTTCATTTGAAACAGAGTTGTAGAAGTTCTGCCTTGTAAAACAGATCCCAATAGAGGTCAAAGATTTGAAAGCAACAAGTATTTTGCCTGTATTGTTGAACATTCTTGAGAAAGTGAAAAAAAAAAGTATCTTTCATTCTGTTCATTTGAGATTTCTGCTGATGTAATTAATCCATAGACAACAATAATACTCGCTCCCTGTGCGGGTAGAGGACAGCAATTATCATTGTTTGATATAGTTGATAATAATTTTGTTTCGTCACCAACAAAACTATCATCCTGCATAAACTCATTCGATCTATAAGAGTTCAGAGAAATTACCACAAATACAAAGACTGAAATAGAAATAAATTACAGCAGTGTTCATCTTGGCCTAGTTCTTAGCACTGTTCAACTAGGATAATCGTCACAGTCACTATGTAATTATTTCTATTTTTATCTCGATAATATTGAGCTAACTTTAGACAGAACCTCTTCTAATAATTATATTCGTTTCTGAAATTTTCATTAACATTGATTTTGGTGTCTAGGTACGTATGGATTTGTTGAAATCATACCTGGCAGATAGATCTCAAGTAGTTATAATGGGAAATTTGTTGAGTACTGAAAAAATTATTAAGAGGGGTGTTCCTAAGGGTTCAGTCTTGGGCCATATCTCTTCACAATATATTCAAATAATTTAATAATTTCTCTCAATGAAATGTCTCCAAATTCCCAAATAGTGTGCAATGCGGATGATACCTACTAATATTCTTGTTGCATACACAACTTTAGAACAAGTTTGGAGCGATATATGTAAACTCTATCACCATATTGCGGAATGGTCGAGAAAAAACAGTCTGATCCTAAATGCAACAAAAACACAAGCGAGCATCACAACAGACTCCTGAGCTCCTTCCAACTGATGATTGTGAAATTTCATTTGTTGAAAATACTTAACTGTTTGGTATTGTTATAGATTCTAGGAGTCAATGGACACAACATGTAGAAACTTTATGTGGAAAGCTAAGTAGTGGCTGCTATTCACTTAATTTTATGGCCAAACAGTGTAGTAACAAATACTTCTTACTATTTAATTTATTATTCATTGTCACCTGCACTACGGTAAGTATACTTAACTAGGGTTGTTCAACCAACTTAGAAAGAGTATTTATAGTACAGAAATATGCCGTTAGAAGTATGGACAAACTTGCACGACGAGATTCATATTCAAAAGTCTGAAAATACTTACATTAGCGGAAATATGTTTATGAAATATTCAATATGTGTACAAACATAGATTATTTGTTTCCAATCAAAATACTCAGGAATATGAAACTAGATGCAAGCATTCGTTGGTACCAGATGTACACAGGTTTTCATTTTATCAATGAAATCTACAATATATGGGCTGTAAAGTCGTCAACTCACTGGATGAAAATATACAGACATCCCCAAATCTATTTTTAAACAACGGGTGAAAGCACTACTACTATCGAGAAACTGTTAAGCATTGGAGGAATATTTTAATAGTTCTGAGTTGTAAATGCCAATTTTATAATTTTCTACGTTCAATCTTTCATGTAATTTTCCACATTTGGCTTTGGCGTTTTCTTTTATTATTGTGCCATGTGTACTGTTCAGTGTTATACATCTACTTTTAAATTGAAGAAATAAAAATTATTATTATATTGTAGGTATAGTACTAAGTGAATACTGTTTTTGGAATCCTCATTCTGTTTGTATCCCTTCTGAATAAATATACATATAAAAAATCCATTAGCACTTTCAGAGAGTCGGTGTGAGCCAAAAAATGATTGCCATTTGGCAACTTATACATCACACGATGCAGGGAAAATTACAGCAACTAATTCTTGAGCACTGCTCTTCCAGTTGAAAAAACATAGAATCAACTATATTCTTATTGGCTTCGATGGATAAAGTGATCACGGCAACGGCAAATAATAATTGTTTTGTTATTGTTGTTTTGCAACGGCAAATAATAATACCCACATACTTCACGCCGGATCGTCAATCCGTCACAGATCTCACACATGTACCCCTGAATTGCAAGTCCACTTATCACAAGATGAATCCTATCGGACCACAAATACCCTGTTCAAGCTGGACCCACTAGAAAAGGAAGAGTATAAAAATCCACGACCTACCAAATGGGATCTCATTCGTAAAAGGAAGGCTCGTCGGACTAAACTCAAAATATGAGAATGAGGCGGAGATAGATTCGACAGTAAACTATCTCAACAATGCGATCATCTCCTCGTATGAGAATAGCTGTCCTGTCAAGAAAAGGACAAGCAAAGGTAAAAAAACACCCTGGTGGAACTGGAAAATCGAAGAGTACTGGAGAAAAACACGAAATCTGCTGAATAGAGCAAAGTTCCTCTACACTGGGAAGAATACAAATCTGACCAAAGAGCGTACAAAAAAGTAATCAGACAATCTCAAAGAGACATCTGGAGAGCATACTACGAGGGCATAAACATGGCCTCAGCAGCAAGGCTAAGTAGATAATTTTTTTTAGATAGATAATTTTATTGACAATGTTACATTTCAGGGTAAATGCTATAATTTAGTATAAATACATTGCACCTAACTTCTGAAGAAGTTGTAGTGTACCTGATTGGTAGATTTGAGTACTCTCCAGAGATCCGGAAAAGGGGTTTTGTCCCATCAGGACACCACACGACTAAAGCACCTAATATTTACATATTTTCCGAATTGAGAATCTTACAATAACGCAACTTCGAAGACCAGTCCAAAGAGGTCTCAGATGGACTACGAAACGCCTTTGAAGGTGGTGTCAAGTGAGAAAATAAGAAGGGCCGTAAGGTCCTTCACACTCTTCAAGTCAGCAGGGGAGAATGACGTGATTCCTGTACTCATCTAGGAGGGGCTGGACACCATCATGCCCCTGCTGATAAAAATTCTACAATCCTGTCTGGCCCTAGAATAAGCATATCGTCCTATCAGCCTGACTGCCAAACTTCCTTCGTCATGAAGACTCTGGAAAGGCTTATAGACCGACCACATCAGATCAGAGAACATTCGCTGCAGATAATCCCACTGTACGATGATCAATACGCCTATCAAACCGGAAAATTATCCGAAACGGCCCTCCACCAGCTCATCCAAAGGATGGAGGAAGTGGACGATCCGCTATAGGGGTATTCATCGACAACACCTCATATGAATCCATATGTCAAAACACGGCGAGGCATGGAGTCAATCCAACCCTTACTGGATGGATAGGTGCCGTGCTAGCATAACGAATGGTGAAAGCCGAGTCGAGTGGAATTTTCCGTGGTTGCCACTGTATCAGTAGCATATCATCAGAGAGGGATCTTGTCGCTTCCACTATGGTGCTTGGTAGTCGACGGTCTTCTTACGGAACTGAATCGTTCAGGGATGCACTAGGATTGGTTGTCTGTGGGATGTACGCGCAAGCATACGCAGATCATGACTCAAAGCCAATCGTTGAGTCTCCTCGGCGAATCCTTTGATAAAGCTCCAAGTAGAGTGGAATAATGGTGTCGGTTAGAGAGATTAAGAGTCAACCCAGAAAAGGCAGATTTGGTACACCAATAGATAGATAGACGCCAAGCAGACCTGGAATGAGCAGATGGCGACATGCTTGAACTGGGCATGCAGAAGGGCCTTCAGAAGACTCCCTAGACACTGGATATATACGGCAATTATTCGCCCAACCATAACGTACGGAGCCATTGTATAGTGGCCATTTACGCCGAAGGGTAATGTCAGAAATGACAGACAAAGTTCAAAGTCTAGCCTGCTTGGAAATGAGACGGCACCAACTAGAGCTCTTGAGGTTCTTGCCACCTCTGCACCTGTACATTGAACATGCGTACCTCCTGCAGACTTGAAGACGGAAGCCAGGGTCGGAGGAAAAATGAACCAGGGACATTTCCTCATCTGGAACAAGGCACAGGAGAGCTGCCACATACTATTGATGGAAAGATACAAACCCTGCCAGTTCTGAAATGTAGAAAGGCCCGAATATTGTCATCCCTACGAAGGTAGAATGGAACACAGAGAAAAAAAATCGCTAACCATTAGAAAAACTTGAATACCCACAAGTAAAAACCTCAATACTATATGGGACAAATAACCAAGTTAATTACCACTAAAAAATATGTGTTCTTGGAAACGAACACTTACAAGTAGTGACCTATTTTGATATATTTGACATTAATTCCCGTTAGTGATCACTTCGCTAACCATGCATTATCGAACTCACTAATGCCAATTAAATTGTTCACTTATTAGTGTAATGTAGCAGCATTATCATTAGTACATTAATCAATAACCTTAAGTGTACTCAATCCATAATCTTTCTGTCATCTCTATTTTCTTTTGGACAGATCAGTGGTATTATTTTTTTTTCAATACCCAGTAAAGTAGTTTCCTCGTCATTGGTGTATTATTTACTTAAATAATTTTCTCTGACTAGCCTTCATGATCAGATTCACCTATTTGAACTGTAAACGAATGAAAAAATGCCTGATAGAAAAATATACTTTGAACCGTTTCATGCATGTTTCAGACATGAAATAATGGACTGATTTCATCTTATTCTTTGACAATAGTATTCAAGACTAGACATTAAAAAAAAATCAAGATTCCTTCTTACCTTTTAACAAAAGAGTCCTCGAGATATTTAATTATTTCATGTTTCATGTTCAAAATAGGAATGCATGGTCACAATTTGTATCCAATAACAATAGAAATAGGTACTTGAAATAGACCACATTTATTATTTATGGACAATACACTAATGATGAAGATTTCATTACAATCAAACATAGGTAGGTATATGAATTCCCGTAACAAACAAACCAATACACCACATTTGAAAGAATCCAATCAAATGACGCCGCGGGACTCGCTCTGTTCAATACAACCGTTTTCGCACCCGAAGAATGTCGCGGAAATACCCGAATCGATAGAGCTAAGTGAACTGATTACTAAATCGCCTCAATCGATTGAAGGTATTGATGAGATGGCTAAGACCAAGTGAAGTTGTTTCAGATGAATGATTCAATAATGATAGAAATTATACATACAATGAGTTTGGTGTGCTCTTATAGTTATCGAACATGAGAATATTTCGATTCACTAAGTAGTCTGATGAGTTACGGTAAAAAAACGATTTCAGAAACATTGTTTCGCCTACTATATGTAACTCATATTCCCACAGTAGGCGAAAATTTGCTTATCATAATTGACTTTTTTTCAAGTAAACAATTTAATTGGACGAGTTTTCTCTGTGAATGACAGCATGGAATCACAGCATGGAACGTGTCCCCTGCTGACAGTATAGTCTGGTATCCAGACGACTCAAGGTCACGGAAGACTAAGGAAAGAAATCTGTATTCCTCTAAACTCTAGGTGAATACGCTTCAGTTCTCCAGGCTGAAGTATATGCTATACTCACCTGCATCCAAGAAAATCTCGACAATACATGGCGAAGTCCAATTGCAATCTGCTCGGACAGTAAAGCATTACTGGCACTGGGATCACATCCAACCTGGTGCCAGAGTGTAGATATTCCTTGGAAAACCTGGTAAAACAAAGAAAAGTCAATCTCATATGGGTACCAGGACACTCAGGTGTCCAAGGAAACGAGGAAGCAGACAGGCTATCCAAGATAAAATCGGGAAAACCACCAATGGGGACAGAACCCACTTCATGCATTCTCAACAGCCTAGCTGTTGCTGCAATGGAAGAACTGTTACAAAAACAGTTTATAAAATCATGACAAGACACGCCTAGCATAAACCAATTGAAGCTCCACATACATGAACCTTCAAAAGTAACTCAAAAAGGAATTCCTCTCTCTTGGGAGACGAGATCTCAAGCTAGCAACAAGGCTCCTGATGGGACACAATTACCTGAACAGGCACATTGCCCTGGGATCATGGATGATCCACGCTGTGTGTGGTGCCAGGAAGAAGACGAAACCTCGTCACATCTCACAGCATGCCCTGCATGGTGCACCAGAAGAAGGCAGCTTTTAGGGAAAGCGTACTGAACCCAGAGGTCAAAAAGATTTAGCTAAGGAAACTGTTGAATTACACCAGGAAAACTGGCATGCCCAGCTGAACCCAGACACGTGGGTTCAAAAGCCTACAGCAGAGGTTTAAAAAACCGTCCACCATTGCCTGTAAGTAAGTCTTCTACCCGCACATACTTTGCTTTTGGGTACACTCTATGAGTGTTTAAGAAAGTCGCTTTAAAGTTCGTAATTTTCATTGCATGCAATTAATTGCGTGAGTTTTCAACCAATGAGACGCTATTTGACAACTGAGTAGCCTTATCCTTTTCTTTCACCGCATCTGTATACCATCTGAGTAGTTTCCACATGTGTGTCTTTGATGACGGTTTGCCAATAACGTGCCAAAATAACAGTTAATGTTTCTAGAATATGCTGCATACTATACCTTCTAAATGTCTTTGCTTGTGTTTCTTAATATTACTGCCAACGTTTAATATAATAGTATTAGTAATAAAATGCTTGTTTGAGCTTCCATTCACTTTAATCAGAAACACTGGGAACTAGGAACTACATCTAATGAGTATACAGTGACTATGATGGCAGACAACAGTATACCAATACATCAGGTATTTGAATTTTTTTTTGTTCATCAACCTTACATGTTGAATTCCAAAACAGACATAAAAAGTGAGCTGACAGAAATCAAAATGAGAACCATGAAAATGATCAACCACAAAATATTCAAATTTCATTTGTTTCATTTTTTTCATTTGTTTTCAAAGACCTTCTTTGTGTTGGTCCACCGTCTAACACTTGAGGGAGCTGGTAATGGAAAGTGTAGGCTTTTTGTTAAGTAACTGTAGCAACGCTCATTACCCAAATGTCTTATAATGTATGCAACTGCCATGTCATCGTTGGACCAATGAGTTTTCTTCTTTCCATATAAAACTTTCAGCTGATTTGGAGAAAATACCCTTGACAGTATTTTCTTCTGTTTTTGGAAGGTTATTACTTCCTTAGAGGAATTGGAATTGGATAATGCCACCTTTAAAAGTGACAATTGTTTCTGCCTTTCTTCCAATAAAATGCTTATACGTCGAATATTACCTTGTATAGTTCTTCGCTTTTTTCCCAACTTAGTGTTTTTTTCTTGTAGGGCTTTTAGTTCTATAGAAGTTTTTGTTCGACTATAGTCACCGTCGGATTCTGAAGATTCCACTTTAATATTCTGATGTTCCATCCTTGTATCTTTTTTTGCAACTCTCATTGGGGAGCAATAATGAAGGAACAGCATCAATTCTTCATTTTTATATCAGTTCTTGCTCCATGAATTTATTTTCTGGAAAATGCCTGGAGCAGATATAATCTGAAAAATAAAACAAGACTGATGAATGTATTTTATTGAAACATTCTATATGCCAAGGTCTTCGGCTTAACAGTTAAAAATTAACAATACTGATATTATATACAGGGTATTAGGTAAACATGCGGCAAAAATTCAAGGGATTATTTCTTGACCTATTCTTAGAATAGTTGGTCCTATGATGATTTTTGAAAAACTCCGTTGTTTCGAAGATACAGGGCGAACAAAATTTACGACATCAACAACATTTTATTATATTTTATTTCCACAGGAAAATTTACATTTCATACGATCGTACGATTAAACAACAAACTCTTTACAAGAAGGTTGAGGCAGAATTACAGGAAAAACTCAATTCAGGTGAGGTCAACTGAATTTGCCCAACAGTGGAAATGATCTACGCTGTTCCTTCCAAAATGTTCGTGGACTTCGTTCTAAATGCCAAACATTCTACGCCTCGGTTAGCGATTGTGAATTTGATGTCATAGCAATATGTGAAAGTAATTTTTCTGATGATATACAGAGTTGTGAATATTTTCCACAGAACTATTCAGTGTACAGGAAACTTGGTGTAGTTGAAGCAGAAAGCGGAGGGGGTGTTTTGTTGGCAGTGAAAAATCACATAATCTCAAAAATTATAGATACACCATCATTAGACATAAACTTGCCATTAATAGATGTACTTATAATAAGGTGCTCTTTGTCCCATTGTTGCTTTCACATAGGTGTTATTTATATTCCCCCTTCAGTCAATGCCGAATCCTTTGAGTTATTTTGTGAATCGCTTGAACAACTTGACTACTTGCAATCCAAAAGTGTAATTTTATTTGTCGATTTTAATGCTCCAGATTCCTCTCAGATATTCAGCAATGCCAGGAAAACCTGTGCTATCAAGAACATAATGAACTTCTTCAACCTTAATCAAGCAAAGAATGTTTTCAATGAATCGAATAGATTACTGGACTTAGTTTTAACCGAGATTCAGCTTCTTTAGTCCTAGAAGATATGTACCATCCAGCTTTGATAATTGAATTTACTGACTTAGATAATAAGGAAAGGGTGTTTTTAATGAATGAAGAGCAAAGAAGCTATAATTTGAAGAAGGCAAATATTGATGAAGATATAGCAGGGTATGTTTCAATTATTCACAAGGTATTTTGATAGAAATCAGAGCAATTGAAAATAATCCAAATAATCTCAGGATCAATGTACTTTTCCCGGCTAAATCACATACCTGCATGATATGTAATGTCAATGATAATATTCGGAGACTCTCTATTGAATGTAGGGTTAATATATTTATTATTTCGAACATAGTTGTTCTCGACTATGTTCGTATATGTCAACATCATCTGAATGAAGACGGCCTTCTTTTGAACATGTTGCATTGGATTACGTTCTATCAACCGACCATACGTGATAAATTATCTGTTTCAATTTCTCCAGTGCCTTCTAACAGCTACAACCACGAATCACGGTCGAAACTATGAAAATATGGATGATTTCATAGACGATTAATTCAAATCATTCATCAAATCATCGATTTCAAAAAATAATTTCAATGAATTGTATCAGACCTGTAATTTATTTGAACATGAAGGAAATCGAATTGTTATCACAAGAAAACACTTGATGACTTTCCTCCTGAAAATGCGACATGGCTTATCAGATAATTTTTTGAAAATAATGGTTTATTATCCTTCTCGACAAACAACTAGTTCGATTATAAATAAGGTACGGTTGTGTTTAATGCAACGGTTTGTACCATATAATATAGGATATGATGCAATCACAGTAGAAAACTTTATAGAAAGACATGTCTCGGGATTTACCAACAACCTTTATAATTCTCAGACTGGTGTTCGCAAAGCTATAGTAAATATAGACTGTACGTATACAAAAATAGAAAAACGTTCCAATTTTCGAGTACTAAGACAATCGTACTGTTATTATAAAATGCAACATATGCTAAAACCTGAATTGTTAGTCGCTCCCGATGGATAGATACATCCTAGCTATTAATGGACCATATTTTTCCGACGTCCGAAATAATGATGCCAGTATTGTACAGTTTGAGCTAAACACCGATATAAATGGTATGAGGAATTGGTTTGAAGAGGGGGACATTGTAGTTGTGGACAGAGGGTATCGAGATTCGGTTCCGTTATTGCAAGAGATTGGTATCAACTGTCTTATGCCTTCTCTTCTTGTGAAAGGACAGACTCTATTGGAAACTCGTGATGCGAATTTTGCACGATTTTACACGTTGGATAGTGGAATCTCGTAATGGACATTTAAAGTCAATATTCAAGTTCTATTCACCATGCTGCTAATATAAAGGAATATTATCAGATCGCTGGAGCTCTAATAAATAAATTCTATGCCCCAATAACCATGCATGCCATGAAAGCTATTCTCGAATTGTTCGGCTTCAATTCGTATACGAAAAAGAGAGACAAATATACATGTTATATGCGATATTATGGCACTATGGTCTTCTCATAAGTATCAGGTTACATGCGATAACAATTACCTTGGAAAAGCTTATCTTTGTTAACAGCGTTCGCAGACTTCCACGATGGGAACTGCCAGAGCTGATTCAACACCTTGTGAACTTATAAAAGGCAGAAGACCATATTGAATAGTTAGTTAATAAAAGCTCATTCTTACATCAATATTACTATTTCTTTGTAACGGTGCTACGTACCACCTCGTATAATTTTTTAAAAAGTCATCTACATAAGTTTCGCGATAACATACATATTTCATATGTATAGGTGTAAGAAGTTAATATTATGCAAACAAGAGATCAAGCTGAAAACCTCCATTTGAGGAATGGTCCTTGGACTTTATTAACCCTCCGGTGGGTTTTTTTAAAAAGTCATCTACATACGTTTCGCGATAACAAATTGGCGCAGTCGCTGCAGGATTCCGCGAACGTTACTAGAATACGGCAAATCCTCACTAGTGGCGGTGGATACCGGAACCAGAACCTGAGGGAGTCATCACTCGAAGAAGCTGTGGAAGGAACACCTGGTGAAGCCCCTGGCAGACATCGACGACAACAAGACGAACTCAATGCTTCGACACATAGAGTAAGAAACCAACCATATTGAATTGTCTCGCATTTTTTATTCATTTTTGTTTATTTTTATCCGTTCGGATACCCAATAATTATTTCCAATATTCTCCCAATTTTCCAATATTCAATCGATACAAGTGAACGAATATTATTTTTGATAATTGTACTGACCGATTATAATAAAATAGTGTTATAAATTTCCAATAGTATGAAACAAAATGTTTAACGAACCAGAAACTCATGAACAAGATCAAACTCAACCTCTAGAACCATACAAACTAAGTGAAATATTCTCCATAGTACCTGAATGCGATGGAAATCCAATTCTCCTCACAACGTTTTTACAAGCGTGTGATACTGCTCACACGATGGCCGTGCAAGATCAAAAAACTTTAGTTGTTTTGCACATAAATAATAAACTGCGCGCAAAAGCAGCTGAATTAGTGAACTCTCGAAACCCATCAACATGGGACAAAATTAAATATCTTTTGGAAACCCATTTCGGTGATTCAAGAGATCTCACAGCATTAATTCAAGATTTACGAAGAATACGCCAACTACCAAGTGAGTCGGCATTAACTTTTGTTTCTCGTTTGCAATCACACAATGCAAAAATGCAAGCATCAATCAACAAACAACTCATGACTAGAGAACAGAAAACCGCACAATCACATCTTGTCGAGACCATGACCCTAAACACCCTTCTGACTGGACTTGACCCAAAAATAGGACAAATAGTTAGGACAGGAAATCCTCCAAATATGCTTTCGGCGATTATTAGAATTAGACGCGAACTCCAATTAACGTACTTTGAAAACCAGAAATTGCAATCGAATCGCAATCAAAGCCAAGCACCCATTCGGAAACCAAACCCAAATCAACCCTTGAAAAATTGTTCTTTCTGTGGTCGCATGGGACATTGTATAAACGAATGTTGCACCAGACAAAATTCAAGCCAAAATAACCAGAACATCTCCAGATCAACATTTCAAAGACCTCCAGTTCAGAACATAAATTATCAAAGACCCTTTCAACAACCTGGTCCTAATCAAAGACCCTTTCAACAACCTGTTCCTAATCAAAGACCCTTTCAACAACCTGGTCCTAATCAAAGACCACCACAACCCCAAAATCAATATCATCAAAATCAATATCATCAAAATCATTTTCAACAAAACAGACCTTCGATTATTAAACCAAACCCAACTTTCAACAATCAAAGACCCTCCACAATTTAACCCAATCGACCGAATTACCCCAAAAATTATCATATGAATTACCGTCAATCCGATCCTCAGTACTATGACGATTATGATCAGAATCAAGGAAACTACTATACTGCTAGTAGCTCCGAACGCACCTTCGAATATCAAGCAGACTGTTATACTGATAATGGTCAAAACCAATTCGAAACTATGAATTCTGAAATTCAAAACCCTTACGATGATATTTCCCAGAACTTTGATATCCAAAATTTTCAGTCAGACCAAATACAGGGCGATCCTCCATACAATTTCCAACAGGAATCCCCAGACCAAACTACAGCCCATCTACAAAACCCAAATTCAGACAATGAATTTAGACAACTTCGATCCGACACTGAACTTCCCAGAACAACAGTTCATCTAAGACCACTTTTACCAGTGAATTCAAAAAATCTTTATTATATCAACGATATCACCAATACTTTCAAAATTCTGATGGATACAGGTGCAGGACTATCCATTTTTAAACCCAGAACTTGCGAAAATTATCGAACACGTTTCCCAGGAAACATTGCAATTCAAGACATTACCGACCAGAAAATAATAATCACAGAGTCAACACTGATCCCCTTCATACCTGACGATCCCCACAAGATATACGTTCACAACCTTGACATCGAATTCGACGGACTTTTAGGCTCCGATTTCTTAGAACACTGTAATTGTATAGTAGATCTCAAGAATAAACAGCTTATTACCAATTTCAAAACTGTTCCTCTCTTCAAAGTGGCAGACGACAACAAACAGCCAGAAACAGTCAAACCAGAACAAATTCACGAAAATCAAAATCGAATTTCAATTGAGACTCACAGTGAACGAGAAATGTAATTTGAAAAACACTGATGCTATACTGATAGCACAGGAAATTGAAAAAGTCCTTTGACCGAATGCCGTTGTCAAAATAAATGATAAAGGTGAATTTTTTACATCAATAATCAATGTGAACGCGATCCCAAAAATAGTAAATATTTCTGAACTATCATTTGAACCTTTACAAGAATTTTCAATCAATAACCTCAATGAAGAACTCCGGAATCCAAACGAAAAGACAGACCGACACCAGACCATACAACATCAATTACGCCTCGAACACTTAAACGAAGAAGAAACCGAAATGGTTTCAAACCTTTGGTTAGACTTCTCAGATATTTTCTATTTAGAAGGTGACAATTTGACATTCACTAACGAAATCAAACATTCAATTGACACAAACAACAGTACACCTGTTATCACCAAATCATATCGTTACCCCCAAATCCACAAGGAGGAAGTGAAACATCAAATATACAATATGCTCGATCAAGGTATCATTCAACCTTCGGTATCTCCTTGATCATCTCCCGTATGGGTGGTGCCCAAAAAGATAGATGCCTCAGGGAAGCAAAAATGGCGTGTAGTCATAGACTACCGTAAACTCAATGAACTCACAATAGACGACAAATACCCTCTCCCTAATATCTCCGATCTTTTGGACCAATTAGGAAAGTGCCAATATTTCACCACACTTGACCTGGCATCTGGGTTCCCCCAGATCGTAATCGACCCAAAAGACACTCAGAAAACAGCTTTTTCTGTCGAAAATGGCCATTACGAATTCGTTCTTATGCCATTCGGTTTGAAAAATGCCCCGTCCACCTTCTAACGCGTCATGGACATCATCATAATGGGCATTCAGAACGAAAGATGTCTCGTCTATATGGACGACATCATCGTCTATTCCCCGAAATTTCATGAACACATTTCCAGATTATCCGAAGTGTTCAAACGTCTTCGCAAAGCCAATCTCAAAATCCAGCCTGATAAGTGTGAATTCCTCCGAAAGGAAGTCGCTTATCTAGGACATCTTATAACCCAAGATGGTGTAAAACCAAATCCCATCAAAATCGAATGTATCAAAAACTTTCCAGAACCCAAAAATCCCAAGGACATTAAATTTTTTCTAGGAATTTCTGGATATTACAGAAGGTTCATCACAAACTTTGCCAAAACTTCAAAACCACTAACGAGACTCCTACAAAAAGATATCACCTTCGATTTCAGTCAAGAATGCAGAGATGCCTTCGAAAATCTCAAACAAGCACTCATCATCTTTCCAATTCTGATAGACCCAAATTTTGACGAACCCTTTCTTCTCACCACGGATGCAAGTGCATTCGCCATTGGCGCTGTCCTTTCTCAGGGACCTATCGGAAAAGATCTTCCCATTGGTTACGCCTCTCGAACCTTGTGCTCTGCTGAAACTCGCTACTCGACGATTGAAAGAGAATTACTTGCAATCGTTTGGGCAGTGCAACACTTCCGTTCCTACCTCTTTGGACGAAGGTTCAAATTAGTAACTGACCATCGACCTCTGACATGGCTTTTCTCCATCAAAGACCCTGGAAGTAGACTTGCTCATTGGCGTTAAAAGCTTGAAGAGTACGACTACGAAATCGTGTATAAGCCCGGAAAAGTTAACAAAAACGCGGACGCACTTTCACGAATCAAGATCAATCACTTTGACCAATGTGCACAATTTCAATCCAAAATCCTTCATTTGGAAGAAGAAAATTCAAATGAAAACCCTGACACAGACAGACAGACGAACCAGATGTAGAACGAATTGCCGATGAGTTCGGAACATTCGTCAATCTCTATAAAACAAAAATTGACTACTCAAAAATCGAATTTGTCAATTCTCAATTATTGGACAAATCAAATAAAAATATCATTACATTCTTTTGGCAAACAAATTACAAGATTTTCACTATGAAATCATGAAGACCTTTTTGAAGAACAAGCAGACTTCACTGACGACAAAATCAATATTCTAAGTAGCAAATCAGTGAAAGACAGAAAATACTATATCATCGCGATACCTTACAATCCCGATGCAACCAACATTTGTTTTACGTTCTTTATAAAAATCAGAATAAACTTGACATCTCAAAGACATACTTTGTTGAAAACAATTTAGAACTACTCTGTTTCATTTACATTGACAAAGACATCAAATTGAAAATTTGTCAAAACATAATAAGAACACCTATTCCTGATGAAATTCCCGTAATTCTTGACCATTACCAATCAGGAAAAGCGAATCTTCATTAAAGAAAAATTCAATTGGCAAGGCTTAACCAAAGATGTATCAAAAATTGTGAAATTTGTCAAAAAGTAAAAGTATGCAGGAAAAATTTGAAGTCCCCTAGTAATCACAGAAACACCAAAAACCTCTTTCGAAAGAATTAACATTGACATATGTGAAATTCCGACAAAAAATTACCCAGGCCTACCCACTAGAAGACAAGACAGCAAAATCCGTTGTCAATACACTTCTGCTATACTTTCAACACTACGGAACTCCACTCCGAATCCACTGTGATTCAGGTCGAGAATTCGAGAACCATATGCTCAAAGACCTTTGTACCCTAAAAGACATAAAACTGACCGTCCTCAATCCAATGGATCAATAGAAAGATTCCATGCTACATTGATGGAAATGATTAGGGCACAACAGACAGAAAACCCCGACGAACACCCATTTAACATACTACCCTATACAGTCATCTGCTACAATAACACCAAGAATAAAACCCACGGTTTCACCCCATACGAACTCGTATTTGGACGCACCTCTAGTAGACCACCAGAGACACTATACAATCAAAAAGACCTCATATCCAAATACATGCGAGACCTCAACAACAGAGTATCTCACTACTATGAAATTGCACGCGAAAGAACTCAGGCTCAAAAAGAAAAATCGAAAACTCGATTTGACAAACACGTTTCAGGCAAAATACCAGAGTACAAAGTAGGTGACAAAGTGTACGTAAAAGAATCGCAAATTAAAGATAAATTGCAAAATAAATTCAAAGGTCCATTTGAAATTTTGGAAATATTTAAGAATTCCGCCGTTTTAGTAAATTGGAAAACAAGACAAAAATCAAAGTAAATTTCGATAGGCAGAAACCCTATTTTGAAGACGATTAATTTAATTACAGGTTCATCCTGCTGATATCGGCAGTCAGTTGCCAGTACAAGCTTGAACCAATCAATAATACAATCGGCATCTTTTATCATGAAGAATCCTCTGTCAAAATTTCAAACGATAAATTGACACAATTGATTTACAAAGACTTAGAACCAATCAGACAAGCTCTGAACAAAAACGACAGAATTCTTCAAAGCATGCTGGATGTCCTGGAAACAAACAATGCTAGAATGGAAGCCTTTAGAGTTCAACTCAAAACCCACACAAGCCTCATCTCCCAAATTTCCCAATCACTCGATTTAAAATACCGAGAAGTATTTGCGGACGTTCGACCTTACAAAAGATCAAAACGCGGATTGATTAACGGTGTAGGAACATTTTGGAAAGCCATCACCGGTAGCTTAGATGCTTCCGATCGGGAATATTTCAATGATTGTATAGACAAAATTACTAAAGATGAATATCAACTTGAAAATCTCATAAAAAATCAAATATCGGTTACAACTTCGGTTATAGTTTCAATAACACGATACAAAAGTTGCAAATTGACGAAGAGACATTTAATAAAGATTTGAAAGAAATCGAAAAATCAATATACAGTCTCTCCGATGATTTAGCTTTTTATCAGGCACAACTACAAACTTCTGAATTGTGTGAAGCACTAATGGAAAGTTATATGTTCCTTCAATCAAGTCTTGACGACATATTGAATTCAATAACGTTTGCTAGTCTTAAAATCATTCACACATCGATTGTATCTCCAAGAACCCTGGTTAACTCTCTTCAAGAGATATCTCAGTCATTATCGAAAAATAATTTACCACTTCTAATATATTTGTCAACTGTGGCCCAATATTTGGAAATCATGGAACTCCAAGTTTATCAAACTGATTCAAAAGCCCAGCGAGAACAAACATCCTGGGGAGGTTTTGAGATGTTTCGAAAATGTAGGCATGCCAATGATTCTTTGAGACGTAATGTGTACTTCTCAAAGAGGTCTCCGAAGGATATTAAATGTTTTGTCTTTGTTCTTTTGAGGCGTATTTTTAAATGCCTTTGGAAATGTATCGGTTAGGTGCACAAAATATGAATGTGTCGACGTTTTCACTTGGCATAGCATAGTTCATCCTTGAGATGTTCACTGAGAATATATCTACCGGTCGCGTAAGCGCAAATGTGATCTCAGTGATGATCGGTCTTGTTGACGAAGGGTGTGGTTTTTAGTTTGTATCCACTTAAATTCAATTTACCCCATTTTGTTTCTCGCAAAAGTAATAAGTAGTGTTTTTAGAGTGAAGTGTAAGAGTTCAGTCAAGGCAATATATTAGATTCAATAACCATCAAGTACCTCAAAGTAAGTATTGAATGGTCGTCATTCTGAAATATATAACCTGAAAATCTTATACCGATAATCTTAACTTGTAAAATCATCATCATATTTATAATTTATGTAAATGTAGAAAAAGCAGTATATTACTGAGGGTGTATCAGTAACAGAGTTCTATTTAAATTCAGGTGAACCAGACAACGCTTCAGACTGATTTCATTCACACCTGTCACCTGTGATGAAATTTCATTCGATTTACCAATTCCATCTTATGTTGAACTATTCAAAAAGCAAATTGGAACTCTACTGAAAATTTACCTTGCTCGTCTTCTGATGATGACTCACAATATAATTAGTCTGTTGGTTTAAATGCAAATTCGGAATAAAAATTACTTTTGGAAACAAAGCAAAGTGAATTTTCACAAAGATTAAAATTTGTTTTTTCAGAAGATTGTTCTTTTCATATAAAATACATGATTGATATTTTTGTAAATGGAGTAGAATGTCAACATATCTTTTTTTAATAGTAGATTTGTCATATAACACATTATCAATTTGTTGTAGATGCTGTAATTCTACTCTTTAGCTGTGAGTAGAAAATCAAGCATACTTAACGAGTAAGAGAAGACAGCCGGAAATGAAGACCAGAAGAAATATAATCAACTTTTTAGACAGAACATATTACTAGTTTAATTTTTATGTTTTCAGATAATTTGTTCTCTGTGATACAGGGTGATTCTTGATGAGGGCTAATTAGACATATTTCCAAAAATTATAATTCGATCTTTTAATGTAATAATTTTTTGTATACGGAATATATTTTAAGTTTAGTTTTTGTATTTTTACCTAGGGTGCGTATGTGATATTTATATTTTTGAAAAATTATTCATTTTATATTTGCAGAAAATATTTTGGGTTTGATTTGTATGTGTCCCTTAGTGATTTTTTGAGTAACTATTAAAATAAGTTTATCTCTGCATATTTTGACTATTGTTAATATATAGACTATTTTTAATAAGCGGCTTGAAAAAAAAAAACGAGAAGAAATTGCATTTTGTGATGTCCCTGGGACATGTTTTATATACAGTGATTTAATGTAGGTAAACAGCTTTGAAAATGTTATCGCGAGTCTTTGAAAAGAGCGAGAAAAAATGCATTTTGTAATGTCCCAGGAACATCCTAAAAATAGCGCGTGCGGCGGACATTTGGCTATACGTACACGTTCTATTCATGTGTGAACAGAACATCGCAGTAGAGGTTTGATGTCCTAAAAACTCGTACTTTTCACATCTCTGGGATGTTTTTGTGCTCGCTGGGAGAAGTCTTCGTTCTCAAAATCCCTCTCGTTGAACCCGAAACTTATACCCTATATCGCCTTTTCCCAATTCCTATACTAGATAACCGAACAGGATTCCATCACATATTGATGACTTCACGAAAGTATACCGCGAGAGACGACGATTCAATGTTATACGTTTCAATCTCCAACTTGGACAAATGCAAAAATTTGGAAACCACTTCATTACTTTGTTCCGATATTCTGTCATACCCAATCGACAACAATGCCATATGCGAAGCCCAACTCCTCCGACAACTGATCAATGTACCAAATACACTGAATCATCAGTCATCTTTGCCCAAGATTACATCGTCTACGAATTAGCAACAAACCTGTGGCTAATATCATTGTCTGATCCACTTCCAGTAACCATCAAATGCATCGACAGAAAATTAGACCCTAATCATCAACAAAAACTCGCTTCTCAAACTTCAGCCTGAATGCAACGCATTTATAGGAAGCACACGAGTCCATTCAAAGTACTATATGAACAACTACAAAAATGTCCCATACAAAAACCAACCAGTACTGATACCATTCAAATGCTACGAACAGTTGCCTGAAAAACACAATCTTCCAGACCTGAAACCGCTGAAACTGAATAAACTCGATACGGACGACCTCAACATAGCCCAGCATAAGTTGAACCAATACTCCGAAGACTTGGACAAGCTAATCAATCAACCCTATGTGAACAAACACATTTCATGGTTCACATATCTCACAATCGCATTAATCATCTTATTGATTATTCTGTACGTGTTCTGCAAGTGTAGACGCAGAAAACCCGCAAGAATCAGTATCATGGCATCCCTCCACCTTCACCTGGACCATCAAGAACAAGAAGTCCCCTAAGCAGAATCATTCCACGAAGACGTCCAAGCGTCCATCTCGAAGAACCAATAGAAGAAGAACAACTAGAGCTGACCCCATCCAATAACAAAGGATTTTAAGTTAAATTTCAAAATTCAATATTTTCAATATTCAAATTTTCTTTTCATTTTCAAAAGTTGTCGCTTTTGCACCAACTTTTTATTATAAGGGGGAGTTGTTATATGCGATATTATGGCACTATGGCCTTCTCATAAGTATCAGGTTACATGCGATAACAATTATTTTGGAAAAGCTTATCTTTGTTAACAGCGTTCGCAGACTTCCACCATGGGAACTGCCAGGGCTGATTCAACACCTTGTGAACTTATAAAAGGCAGAAGACCATTTTAAATAGTTAGTTAATAAAAGCTCATTCTTACATCAATATTACTATTTATTTGTAATGGTGGTACGTACCACCTCGTATAATTTTTTAAAAAGTCATCTACATAAGTTTCGCGATAACATACATATTTCATATGTATAGGTGTAAGAAGTTAATATTATGCAAACAAGAGTTCAAGCTGAAAACCTCCATTTGAGGAATGGTCCTTGGACTTTATTAACCCTCCGGTGGGCGCGCCGGCGGCAATTTGCCGTAAATGTTATATTCAACCTTATATCAGAGCTGTCGTTCAACCTGTCTCGATGTAAAGGCATGTATTCGTCACTCATATACTTCACATCACCCTTGATAAATAAGACAATCGAGGCGATAACGGAAGAGTTGCTGATAGACTTAGACCGAAGAAGGGTTAACTGTTTGCGGCTATTTGCCGCAACGCGCCTTTTCACGTATCTTATTATCTGTGTAGTGGAACGGTTAGATGTCGACCGTTGAAACTTCTGCACTTGTCCAGGTTAGAATCCTGGATATAAGAATATTTTTCTCAATTTCATCGGAGTCCATAGGCGATTGAATTGTCTAGATGCTACTCCCGACGTCAGGTGCTTGCTTAGAGTGCGCACCGACTACCCAGGGTGGTGATGTAGGTTTTCCTATAGCTGAAAAGTGGATTCGCCACCAAAAATCAAGGAACGCTTGAAAGATAGCTCAAATTCAGCCTCTTTCCAAAGACATTTAGTACTTGGAGAAGTACAATGACGAGAAAGCTACAGAAGAAGCAAAACCCGGTATGTGTTATATTTGTGGATAGCATAAGAACAACAGAACAAAATTTATCTTTAAGAAGTGTGGTAACAATATGTGTAAGAAGAATGACGAGGTAATACGATATGTTTCATTTGTAATGACGATAGGCAAATGGAGATGGAATCATTCCGATGTAATTATACTTCTTTGTATTTTAAATAATACTAGCAGACCCGGCCACGCGTTGCTGTGGCTAAGGTTTTTATTATATTACATAGTAGTAAATTATTCAAGGGAAATGGTAGGAGAACACCAGTCATGGGGACTACCATGCTTTTTTACACAGATGCCATTTGTTAAAATACATGGCGACCGCCATCATTGATTTTCTACTACCGTTGATATTGATTCTGGAGCCTTGAGTACCTCATAATCATCAAAATACATATATCGTACATCGTGATTTGATCTATAGCAAATATATAATAATAAAATATATAATAATATAACTACGTGGTAATACTTACATGTATATACTTCAATTAAAGATTGTTAAATAATAAAGCACTTATAATTAAAAAGCAAGAAGGATTCAACTGTATTACTTTTACTATAATATGAAATCAATTTATAATTCAGTCTAAATAACACGTGGCCGGCTATGGTAATAGCAAAATTAAGAACGTAAGAACAATTGAACTTCAGTGTATTGCGTTTACTACGAAATAAATTTAAGTTATACTTTAGCCTCAGCAACACGTGGTGGTTATGCCATTAAATTGTAACTTATGTGAAACGTTAGTACTTTTAACACTGCGCCATCTGTTAGAATACTTACTCAATCCAGTCAGCAGATACCGCCATCTGTTAGAATCGTTGGGGACTGACAGATAATTGTGACTGTCGAATAATAAACAAATAATGCTTAGTAGACGATAGTGTGGAAACTACGAAGCATCGCACAAAGAGGAGACCGAGAACGTGTAATGTGTTCTGTCTCACTCTCTCGCCATCAACAAATAATTTGCAATAAAATAATATTGCGGCTATAAATTGAGATGTGAGCTATGCTATCTGTTGAGTTAGATCGAACTGCACACGGTGTGCAAATTTGATTGAAATCGGTTAAGTAGTTTGGGAGTCTATAGCGGACAAACAACGTGACACGTAATTTATATAAATTAAGATTTTCCATACATAATAAAGACGTTTTTATGTTATGTTTTTCTCTGTTAACAAGAATATAATTTTCATCCAAAATAATATGGATGACCCATCTCGCATTCAGTAGTGATAAAATGAAAGTATCAAATGCGGCAAAATGACGCGCGCGCCCACTCGTGTGAGTTTTTTTTTATCGTTTATTCAAACAACATTTATTACAATATCACTAACTATCATGCCTCCAGATTGGCAAGTTTATGGTTGAATATATAAAGGGAATACAACAGCGGTCCAAGAACCGACCCCTGTGGCACCCCGTAGGCATTGGATAACCAATCACTACTTGTATCTTGAAGCTTTACATATTGATTTATGTCCAGTAAAAATGTTTTAATTAAGCTGAACATAATACCCCCAAATCCCATTCTAAATAATTTACTCAACAAAATATCTATATTTTTGTTGGTTTCCGGGTTTTGCCGTGGTCTTCTTTGGTTTAAATCTCCAAACGTTTCGACTGCAACTGCGGCAGTCATCTGCAGTGGCGTGGTCGAAGTACTCTTCTAGACGTATCAACTGAAACTCTATCTATTCTCACCAAGTCAAAAGCCTTCATCAAATCAATGAAAATTGCTATAAGTACTTCTTTCCTATCTACAGCCCTTGATATATAATCTATGAAGTCAGTAGCAGCACCGAGTGTGCTACTGTTCTTTATAAAACCATATTGAAATTTATCGGTCAATTGGTGAGTATCAATGAAACATAACATTCTTTTCTTCATTAGTTTTTCTAGGAGTTTAGAAAATACACTCTATACCGAGATAGGTCTGTAATTATTCATTGTTCTTGTGGAAAAGTTCTACTTTGGATGGTTTCATTGATCAGATGTACTAGAATTAGTAAAATGTAATCTCTCAGATTATGTATATCCCTAACAGTAATTTCGTCGTGCCCGGGTGCTGAGTTTTGTCTTAGTTCCTTAATGATATCTAACAACTCCTGTTCATTAATTATAGGCACGGATATTGAGTTATTGTTATACAGTTCTGGCAGAAAAATCATCATTCGATATCTAGTTGACTATTTACCATATTATTATCTATCAAAAGTGAATCAATGAGTACTTCATCTTTTTTATTTTTAATAAAACTATTTATAAATGCTCATTGTTTTTTGTTTTTTTACATTATTTCCGGCTAATTTCCATCTTTCTTGAAAGTAACCATTTTTTAAAGTTCTTATTTTATTATTAATCTAGTTTTTAATATTTTTAAACTCCTCCGCTAAGTATGCGTTCTCGGGTTGATTCAGCTTTTTTTATAAATGTCATCTCTTTTTTTATCATCTCAAGGACTTCACTATTCATCCAGGTGTTATTTGAACGGATTCTTATTTTTACAAACTCTGACTAAATCAATTAACTGTTGAAACATTGTCACGTTCATACTTAAAACTTTTTCCCTGAATAAATTTACAAACTTATTATAATTCACAGATTTGACTACATAATCTACCTTTGGCTTATGAATTTGTACAGAAGTTTCCATATCTATTACCATCAATTTATGATCGGAAAGTGAATTTTCCTCAACATTAACTTTACAATTTAAATTACCACTATAGTCACTAAGAAAATGGTCTATAAGAAACTTGGACACTCTGGTAACTCTGGTTGCGAATTCTTCACTGACTACATTATTTATTTTAAAGTTACTTATTGCAACTAGGTCTTTGTAATCTTTGATTACTTGCGAATCATCTAGCAAATTAACATTCATATCACCTATTATAAAGTGTTTTTTAGGGTGTTTCAGCATTACTGATTCCAGTTTAGAGGCGCGCCCACCGAAGGGTTAAACCACTTGCACGCACCTGAATTTCCTCGTTTGGAAGAAACAAATATTCTTCAATTCGATGAAATGGTGAAGAGGCCGAATATTTTACGAATGCTAGTTTACTTCAGGTTTCTTAAATCATGTAAATATATGTTGTGGTTAGCTTTCACGGTTGAAGATGATATCGAAATTCAACCTTTGGAACTTCACTATTATTGTACTTGTAAGTCGGGAGCTAGAACTTTAGGTACATGTGCTCATATGTGGCCAGTGTTTTATGGTTTTTGGGTTACGCCAGATACGAACAGAATGTGAAATATCCATCTACTCATCTCCTAAATGAAATCAATGATGCAGCTGAAAGGATGGTACCAGAAAACATAGATCATGGTCCAGATATATTGTAGACCTTTGAATTCCTTCAGTAACTTCAGTTCGTTTCGACATGTTTATGTTTATTGTTTTTTCCGATATCAATATCAAGTGTTCGGCTTTGCCACATAATTAAGTCACCCACGAAAATTACAAAATAGGTGATACGGTTATCAGCCGATATCGCCAAAAGTGGTGACCCCGACGTGAACTTTTTTCGTGAGTGACTTTCTACCGCTAAGTGTCGTGACATTCCTTTTGTGTGAAGAACAATATTCTGCTAACCAGCGTGAACTTTTTCGCGAGTTACTTTATTTTGCTAACCAAAGTGAGCCTTTTCGCGAAGTACATTCTTCCGCTAAGTGAGTAAATTTTTTTTTGGTTACCTAAGTGACGGGCATCAAACATGCCGAACGACCAGACCAACTCACTCGGAATCCATCAACGACCACGCATAGCGGTACCTGTGTGTAGTCAAGATACTACCTAGACGATGTAGCAGCCAGCACCTTACCGAAAAACTAAGCGGCTCTCGAAGAACTGGACGTTGCCCTAGACGCCGAGCTCAACAAACTTCAACATAAAGACTCATTATTATCCTTGCAGCTCATTCAGATGCATACAGCTTGTCGTCGCTCAACGCTTCCGAAGAGCAGCGTTCAACACAGTACACCGGCATTCTCATTCGGGTGCCACCGCCGCACCCTCAAGGTGGTGACACAATACAATACAAAAAGAACAAAATAGGTGATACGGTTATCAGCCGGATATCGCCAAAGCCCTGTATATCATATATAAATTATATATATTTATTTCATAATGACTTAACGTCACCTACTAACATGCAGTACAAAGTATATAAAATTTTATTAAACAAAGGATACAGAGGCGATCAACTTTCTGATTCGCCCTGTAAAAAATGTTTGCATATCTTATTATTATAAACCAACCAGAAGCAAATCCAGTCAGATATTGAAATCCCTGAAAGTTGAATTATATTTCAAGTCAACCGTTCGGTTTTTTATTTTTGAGTATCCCTGTAGCAATTGAAAATTTCTCTCATGAGGGACTGATATTTAGTGTCATTAGAACACTATCACACGAAAAAATTATTGATACATTGAAGAAAATAAGAAATACATTCTTTTAAAAAATTAATTCAATACCCTGTATCCATGAAACTAGTCATAGGATTGAGTTGGGCCCATGGACACTATTGTTCAGAAAGTCGTCAACTACAACATACTAACAATTCATGAAATTTCACCGAAGCCCATTTCTCCATAAGCCGGCTGCCTGGTCCTTTATGAATTGCATAGGGTTATAATTGTTAGTGGATGGTGTATATACACTTTTATAAAAGTCTGTGAATCCATTTACTTGTTAGAAATTCTAGAAGTGCCTTTTTTGGAATGGAAGAATGATCAAAAGTTGGATAGATCTATATTTATTGAGTATTCGGAGTGTTGAATATCATAAGCCAAAGAGACTGAATTGGTTTTGTCAATGTTCAGAAAATTTTAATCGACTGTTAGCTGTATCATCTATTACTCGTTTTCACTCAGTAATTGTAACTTACAATAATTTTAATATGTAGAATTGAAATGTGAACTGTTTGTTCATAGTAGCCACAAGAAAATAGTTTACCTTCAAATGAACCAGGAAATTTTATATCTTCATTTCGTAGCCCAGAAATTAATTTTTTTTGGAAATGTATAGAACTTTTATCTTTGCTAGGATCGGTTTTTTCGCACAGTGTAAGGTGCTAATGCTAATCTCACTTTTCTTTTCACTTTAAAATTTTTTCAACTCTGAGGTTAGGTTCGTGTAGTGTACGTACAGACCCAACGATTATAGACCACAAAACACAGTGTAATCGAATTTAGGCGGATAACAACAATTCTTTGGTATTTACCGCAAATATACATTGGTCTTTCATGATAAATGACAGACGTGACGTCAACGTTTGCTTTCGCCTAAACCTTTTGGTTTAAAAAAGATGCATAGAAACCCTGGTGTGATCACTTATACCTGTGATACCGACATACAAAAGTGTTGATGTACGGCCTACTTGATTCATGTTATTTTTATTGTATTGGTACCGTTTCACTTCTTTAGCACAGATGGCGGCAAAATTACATATTAATGTTGTCATTGACGATTGACGGTTGGATAAGCGACAAGTGTCATGTCAACATTCAAAAACAATCAAATGACAAATCAAGGCACCGTGGAATGTTGGAAACTCGGCTATTTTCGACTTCTGCGCCATCCATCGACGAATGAAGCCAACGGTATCAATGCTATTACAGTATCAACAACTTTGGTAGAAACAAAATCGAATCTATGATCGCACCAGGGTTTCTATGCATCTTGGTTTAAACTATGGTTTCCTGGTTATTAAAATTCAAAAAGTGTAAACAAAAACATTTGTTTTATTTCTGCATTCTTCATGTTATTCCTTTGTTTTAATCTTAATTATTCTGGTTTTTCGTATTTTTGTATACAATAACTGTTGAAAGTACTATATTAAAAATGGAGAACTTTAATAGTGTGGAAAAAACCTGAGATTTGTGTGCTTATTAGCGTTCGAGTTTTTATTCGATGAAAATGAAGCATTGCTTTTATATCATTTCATAAAAGGCATCAACCCTCGTCAGGGAGGATTTTTGCTTTTAACCAGAGGTAGGTATATCCCTCTTAATAAAATCCCGTCAACAGCAAATCTTGTACTTCCACCTAGTAAAATCTGTCCCTTCATAATTCAAACTCAGTATATATGTTGTCGCCATATCGTGAAATATGAAATATTTACTTAAAAGACCAATTAAAAACACGGTCAGAATGAGGTTAGTTTTCTTTTCGATGGCGGTGGTGTGCGGGTTGAGTCCTCGCCTCATAAGCCAGAGAGCGTGAGTTCGAATCTCAGCATTGCCACCGGTCTCGTGCATGGCATCACACGTATTAAAAGGTAAGGGCTACGTCTTCTCCTAGCTCGCACAAGTCTCTGACTTTTAAGGGTTGCACGTATGGGTGCAACCGGTTGACGGATATAACAATTTTAACAAAAAAAAAAACAATAATAACCATAACCGATAATGAAAAACAACTTTGGAGTTGGGTAATTACCACAAAATTTTGGTGACAATGACATTAAACAGCTGATTCGTGACGTCATTAGATGAAAACCAATCTAATAACCAAAAACGCCTAAACGTTTTGGTAAATAACAATTTAAATTAGTAAATATCAAAACATTTTGGTCATCCGCCTAAATTCGATTAAGTGTGTTCTGTGTTTGATATATTTTCCAATCTGGTTTCACATCGGCTTTTTCCTTTAAGAAGCTTGTTAAAATGGCGTTGTTCTCGGACTGGTGGCCAAAACACATCTCTTTTTCTAGGGGTCAACCAATTTTGGGAGACTAGGCAACCCACCACCTTCAGAATTTTCAAATTCCACAATAGCAAACATTTTATTAATGATAAGCAAATGTGATAGAAAAATTGAATATTAATTATCTTTTCATTTCTCTTAATATTTATGATTCAACGTTCAGTTCGACCGCAGTCTGTGGTTCGACGTTCGACAACAATCGACAAATGACAGAGTGTAGCTGACACTGTTGCCAATAGTGTAACAAATGTTCTCAAGGTGTTATGACGCAATTATTATATAGTAGGACATTACTTGTTTAGACAATTTATGACTTAAAAGATTTGTTTTATAAATAATACCATTGTCTAAATGTTATTAATATGGCACCAACGTGCAAATGAATTATGAATTACCCTTCATACATCAATTTTACCTTAACAGACGACCAAAAAACAAACTCTGGCAACACTGCTAAATACCAGAAAGTTCTTTAGGAGTATGTACTTATTTAATAAAATTACAATTATTCGAAAGGGTTTAATAGGTAGAACCTTTCAGTGCTATCCATAATGCAAATTACAAGACTTACTAATTAAAGAAATTTAAGATTTTACAGTAACGATTCATGTGTAAAAATACGTTTTGTTATTTTAGCAATTGTCCACAAGGGGTCGCCATTATTTTGGCGGTAATATTCAAATTGAAAAATATTTTCTGCTCGCAAAACATAATATTGTACGAAATATCCAGTTAGAATTGACTTGGTTAATTAATTCAGGAACATTTAGTAATAAAGCATATTAGTATTAATAGTATTAGTAATTTGCCAGTTACAGTTCCATAGAATGACGAACATAAGACGTCTTAAATCAGTGCCGTAAAGACGTCCAAAAACTAACGTTCTCAAGACGTCCTTATTGAGCCATAAGAGATACGTAGGTAGTGGCCGTTTTAGGTCGACCAGTTTTCGGAATAGTCTTTACATTCCCTGTTTGTTTTGGTATCTTTATATCGTTCGGCAAACTGTAAACTTTTTAATTTGCTTCTCTAGAAGTACAGCATTGAGTAATTCACAAATTTCTTGATAGCTTCTCATTTTATCGCCGTAACCACGATAGATTAATATTTGAATCCGTTCAGCTTCACTTAACAAGAAAACCATTTTATCTTAATAATTCAAGTAACTTTCAGAATAATGACAGATGGTTGACAACAATAACAGTTGATTAGCTGTTTCCGAACGCCACTTGATAATTTATACCTCATGATTCTAACAAAGTTTTGTTAATATCGGGTAAGTACATAACGTACGAATCTTCAGAACTAAAATTCGATTCAAGATTCGAACATAATCAATAGAGTTTGTTTGTTTCAGTTTAAAAAATATAACTTTATGGTATCAAATAAAATGCGCAAAATTTAAAAGGGAGTTTAAATAAATACAGCAATTAGTGGAAACAACATGTAAATTTTACAACGTTGTAAATGTTTTTTTTTAGACCAGACTTATTAATTTTAATTGTCATATCGCCACGATTTCTCGAGGTATTGAAATTTTGTGATATTTTTTAACGAAATGTTGAATTGCCATATCAACAAAAATTAGAGGAATTAAAATTTGATATTATTAGGGTCTTAGTCATTGGAATACGACAAATCGAATGCGCTAAAAATAAACATTGCATAACATTTAAAAAAATTAAGTTGAGGGCTCCATAGGAAAAACTGTAAATCTGGCAACGTTGCAAATATTATTTTTAGATCCGGCACTACTGATAACCCCCGTATACCAAATTTCATAACTTTATGTCAAGCCGTTGCTGAAATATTTGGCCGTTCCGGTTCTTTTGGGAAACCCTGTATATGGAATGAACAGATAAATACATTTTCTTTCGTTTCGGATGGTCAGAGTTTTCTGATAATCCCGTGGTTCGACAAAATTATCTATCGTTTAAAAAAAATGCTTTTTTGGACTGCCTTTGAATTTTTTAAAATTATAACACATTTTGGAGTTGTTTTTGTGAGTTCGATAACAGAAATGTGAAGTACAAACCTCCAGCTTGAAATATTGCATACTTTATTTTTCATGCAGGTTGTGTATAAGCGATTATTTTCAACATTTACTGGCTAACCCACACAGCACATGTACGTACAATGGATGAACAATGGACGTTCAATATGGAAGTTCAAGACATCCAGTGGATGTCCTGAATTAGTACAATGGACATCCAATGAACGTTCAATGGACGTCCAGGACACCACTATGGACGAACAATTAAAGTCCAGAAAACGTACAATGGATGTACATTGTACGTATTTTGGGCGTCCATTGTATGTCCATATTTGGTGAAATGGATGTACAGAATATATCAAAATAACAACCAATGTGGATATTTTTTGGACATCCAAGGTGTTCTGCAAATAATTAGCAGTACTTAGGTAGATATTATAAAAGTAAACATTATATAATTTCCCATATAAACATTATTTGTCATTGAATAAATAATTACAAAATCTTCTTACTGGAGTTATCGCTAAAATACGGTGAAACAATAATTGAAAGGGAAGAAGCACTTGGTGTCAATTTTTTACCCATACCATGCATTACCATTGTATATTAGCCTGAACTGAACTGAAACACAACACTGCAGTCATATCTAACCTCACATATTCTTCTTCTGCTTCAGCTGATTATTCTTTTATCGTCACCAATCGGTATTTTGGTTCTGTCATCGATCATTATTTTATTACACCAAAGAATCTAGAATTACCAATATTCAAAATCCATAACTATTTAATGCATTTGCATGAATTGAACGTCCAATTGATGTTTACGATTGGACGTCCAATGGATGTTTACGACTGGACTTTCAAGTAATGTCCACTTAATGTCCTCTCAATGTCCAGATATAGTCTGACAAAGTGCGTTTTATCTAGGTATTACATTTCCATTAGGGATGAAGACAAAATAGCATAAACAGGATAATTAATCATATGTATCAAAAATTAATTTTTTTTTGTACATCATATGTACGTACAATAGATGTCCATTAAACATCCATGGACGTTTGGACTAGAGCTGGACGTAAAACGGACATCCATTGGATGTCGTAAGCTGTGTGGGAAGATGTCGGAATTTTGAGGGAGTTGAAAATGGAGCGGGAATAAAACCCAGTGTTTTTTTGGCGTGTGTAAGTGAGACCTGTCTCACTACTCTTAAATCATTGCCTAGTGTCTAAAGAGGGTAATGGTTCCTGCTTCAGTGGAATTATTCCGGATTAACTGAAATATCTATGATTTCTGCATCCTTCGTAAAAAACCCAGTTGGATTATGTTACGTGGTAAAAACAACCACTTTTAGGTACTCAGATATCCACATGTTATATTTGCATGAAAAAGTGGAAGTCTTCACGACCAAAATACACTTTTATTTTTAATTTTTTGATCATTTTTAGCAAAGTTATGACACATTTAACGTTCGGCACCGCCGGAACTTGCAGCGGCGGGCTAACACGAGCCTGAAATTTGATGTCGGCGTTTAAGCATGTTTTCTGAGAAAACGGGCTAATTTTATAGGGAATGACTGAGGATAATTCTTGTAGAGAAACCGAAAAAAAAATACATTTTTTTTTAAATGAATTTTTTTTTTGGGTTCCACCCCCAGTTTTTTGGTAAAAATTTTTTTTTTCTTATTTGACATGGTATCAACTACTAGCATGACAAATTTGGTGGTGTTACAACCGATCCTCGTCTCAAAACTGAGTAGACTGTACTATCAGGCAATCTTGTAATCGTCTTGTTAGTTATTTATTGTCTATAAGAAGCAGGCTTTGAAAAATATGTGTGAAACTTCAAAATATTTTTATACATTATTTGGTAAAATTATTATGTGGTTGTAGGAAAAATAGTATACATACTCGTGCGAAAGTGATTTTTCACACTCGTGTGATTGCCGCACTCGGCTTACGCCTCGTGCCAAAATATTTCCCACTCGTATGAAAAATGTCACTTCCCGCACTAATAATGTAAAATACTATTTACGTACACTGAAAACGCGGTATTATCGCTTAGATTCAAGCCGACGACACCTGCCCGCACACGATCCTCTATTATGAAAGTAAATCAAATAAATGCCTTTTCTCCATTATAATAATAAACCATAAACCCCTGAAAGCCGATAGAAAAAATAAATAAATTAAAAAATATGGTTACACCCTTGCAACCCGTCTCAGTCCAGCAAAATGTGCCTATTTTAACACTGAGGATGACTTACATTTCTTGCGAAGGTTTTTGGATAAAACCCTTATGAAGATATCAACAGTTGGAATGTTATTCAAATAAATATTGCTCAAATAGTTGTAAAATTCATTTCAGTCAGAACTTTGAATCATAAAAGCTTGAATAATAAAATTGTCCAAGTTTCATAATTTCAAAATATATATGCGTTGTTTATCCTTAACTTAAAATAACCCCACACAAATTGTGTCACTTCTCCAACATAATCTAAATACCATTTGAAAGTAAAATTCCGTTATCGGTCTTCATACCTGAACAAACAGGGAGTCAGAAACGATTTTTGTTTTCGGCAAAAACAACATATTCTTGTAAAATTATTCACACCAAAATTAAAGCTTCCAAAAAAAAAAAAGATATAGTCGTTTAAGCAAATGAGACTTCAATACCGAGATAAAACCGCATACAAAAATATTAGTTCGTTTTGATAGTGACAATGAACAAAAATGCCCAAAAATGAGAACATTCTTTCAATTATTTTTATCTTTTTACACTGATACATCTTTCTATCAATCAAAAACAAAAAATCGTTTCTGACCCCCTTTTTTTTCTGGGATGAAGACCCTTAACTCATAGCCACAAGTTATCAAAAAAACTTTTGGAACTTACGAACTTTGGTCTCCTGAAAAAAAAAATCCAAATTAAATGTTTGTCGGTCGTAAGTAATTTCGGAGATATAGGCCTATTTTTGATACCGTCTGTAGCTTCACAGAAGGATAGGCAAGGAAACAACAAACTCAATATTTTCATACACTTTGTTTCGTAACACATGATTTACAAAACATTTACCAAGAAGTTTTTAACATTCACATGTTTAAAAAGAGTACTGATCAATGACAAGAACCAAAGTTAACATATTCCAATTTATAATTTATATATTTATAATAAACAGAAATAAATTTGGTTCAGATTATTTCAAATTTTTCAACGGTTCTACAAATAAAACAAGACAAAAAAATATTTTAAGGGGCAATTCCTTCTATCTTTATAGAATAACGGAACGCTGTTCAACTAAATTGCATTCTGCCGTGAAAACAAATCGCTAAAAATTGGCAAAAATTAATAAAATTAAAATAGATTATTTATTGATAATCCAACATTTCGCAAATTATATATACAATAGGAGTTTGGTCGTCAAGCATCGAACAGAAAATAATCCAACAGGCACATACGACTGCCGAATCACCTCTCTGCCCAACACTTGGCAAAGTTTTTCTGCAAGAACATACTTTGCAATGCTTCCTGTAACAACTATAGCAATTGTTAATCAAAACAGGTAACCATCGATGCATACTAGTTTCAGGGTTCTGCTGATCATCAGTGAAGACCCGGTAAGAATTCCCATTTTCTTTTGTCAAATGGTCCTATGCTAATTCCAGTACCTACTAAGACAGTAGCCATCTATATGAACTACAGAAAGCACTCTGATTAAGGTCCTGACTTAATCTAAAGCCAAATAATATTTATCGTAATAAAATAATTAAATATTTCGCATGTTACAGTGAAAATAGGTTATTAAAAATCCAGCTTTTCGCAAATTTCCTATACAATATGAAGGTCCACTGCAATAATGACAAATTTCCAAAATTATTTTGATTTTAAGAATGTCATTCGGACACTTGATATATGCAGTTAGTGATCTCGTTTACAAACTCAGCAATATCGCTTACAGTCCCGAGATAAATGAGTTTTCAACAACTGGATACACAGCTAGACCGCTCAACGTCACTGCTGTTTCTGGCAGTAATAATAAATGTCCACCACCATTTATAAAATTGAAACCCATTTATCTCGAAACATCAAAAAGGGCATTCATCATTATTGCAGTGGACCCTTCATGATGAAACTCCTCTATAGTATAGGAAAATTTCCAAAGGATGGATTATAACTCATCTATTTTAATTTTATGAAATTATTGCTTTTTGTCAAGTACGGCCAATTCTACATGTGGAATATTTTATTATTTTAGATGTAATATTCTTTGACTTTCGATGAATTCAGGGCACTAGACTGAGTGCTCTCTGTGGTTGCTATAGATGGTTCTATACCTACTTTCTTATTTGGAACTGGAGTTGAACATTTAACAAAATTGAATGAGAATCAACTGAAGGATGACAGATTTGAGCATCAGCTCTTTATCCTGACCAGGTTTGCACTGATAATCGGAAAAACCGTGAATGTGTGTTTTGATTAACATTTGCTAGTTGTTAAAGGAAGCATTGCAAAGTATGTTCTTGTAGAAAAACTTTGCCTGGTAACGGGAAGAGGTAATTTGACAGTCGTATGTGACCGTTGGATGCTTTTATTAAGTTTGATGCTTGCCAACAAAATCCTACAGTATAGGAAATTTGCGAAAGGGTAAATTATCAATGATCTGTTTTCAATTTAATTACTCACTTACATTACATAAAAAAATTATACTTAACTTTAAACAACTAAATAAAACCCCATGAACATAAAAATAATTTTTTTGCAGCTGCTGCACATGTCATTTACTATAGACTACTATTAGATGATATGACACTTGTGTTGCCTGGTTTTTCTCACAATACAAACTGAGGATTGGGATGAAATGAGTTAAAATGAATGAAGCATGTTACAATTAAAATTCGTATGCAACGAGCAGTACAAGGTTTCTTATGCAATCCAAGCAACACTGAACTTTCGAGATTTATATTTGAATGTATTGTAAATAGTAAAAGTCTTATGGTGAAGATTTAAGCAATAGTAGGACAAATATGACCATTCATGTACAAGTCTAAAGACTGTCATATCATAAGGAAATTATACTGTCATTGATATAATTGTTTCACAGTAGTAAATTTTTATATTTGAACTATAATAAATATCACAACAAAAATAAATGACATTAATTCAACAAATAAGAACAGAATATAGTGCTTGATTTATAACAGGTCATAATGCACGCACATTCAAAATTAATCATAAGTTTTGATCAAAAGATGAATGTTGGCCAACTTTCCTCACGACTCAAAACTTAGAACTCATCTAATAACACTTCTATTGAAGGCCAATGATTGAAATTTTTAGGACTTATTACTTATGACCTTAAACTTCACCATAATTCCATGAGATGAATTCAATGGCATCCAAAAAAAAATCATTCAATTGACCTTTGTAGGTTTTCAAAACTTTGTGCATATTTTGTCAAAAATCTTTACTGTAAAACATGTTGAACCACGCACTGGTTAAAAAAACAGTTCTACTTTTATTGATTTCATTCAATGTAGAATTTGAGAATTTTTTGCTGAAAGATTTTTGAATAATGTATCTACTAAACGTTTTTTAAGAATATTGATGGAGAAAGTTTTGTTTTAAGATGGGGTTAGAAATGAATCCTTGAGATCTTAATACAGTACAAATGAAAAAAAAGTAACAAATACCTAATATATGAAATGGTGCAAAACTTCATGTGGCTTTTAAACTAACATTATTCACAGCACCTATATATCACAATTTTTAGTATTAATGAATAAACACAAAACTTCTTAACATTATTTGTACATTGAAATACATATATATATATATATATATATATGTTCCAGTGACTGTAAAACAGTCGATAACAATCCTTTAAGAGGTGACTATAACTTTGTATAGTATGTATGGCATATGTCCAACAGAAAACAACTACTTCTCTGGCTGCTACCTCGACAGATATTGAATTATATCTGTCAGACATATGTGCAAAGATCCTTACTTTGAAGGAACAACTTTGCAAGAGCTCTCTGAAACAAACAGCAGGACTTTGCCTGATTCAAACGGAGAGCCAACTACAGACCGGTTTCGGAATATCGTACCTCATCAGTGCAGTCAAGGTTATCACGGTTGTATACACGCGAGGTCCCGATGTTCGTCATCGTCCTCCGAGAGGAATACTGCAATTGCTCACAGGATCCACCTCGGTGACAGATTAGAGAGCACCCCAGAAAGACATTTCGGATACGAAATGGTATATGTGATATACCATTTCGTATCCGAAATGTCTTTCTGGGGTGCTCTCTAATCTGTCACCGAGGTGGATCCTGTGAGCAATTGCAGTATTCCTCTCGGAGGACGATGACGAACATCGGGACCTCGCGTGTATACAACCGTGATAACCTTGACTGCACTGATGAGGTACGATATTCCGAAACCGGTCTGTAGTTGGCTCTCCGTTTGAATCAGGCAAAGTCCTGCTGTTTGTTTCAGAGAGCTCTTGCAAAGTTGTTCCTTCAAAGTAAGGATCTTTGCACATATGTCTGACAGATATAATTCAATATCTGTCGAGGTAGCAGCCAGAGAAGTAGTTGTTTTCTGTTGGACATATGCCATACATACTATACAAAGTTATAGTCACCTCTTAAAGGATTGTTATCGACTGTTTTACAGTCACTGGAACATTATTTGCTCCTTGAAACAAGTATATCACATATATATATATATATATATATATATATATATATATATATATATATATATATATATATATATATATATATATATATATTTCGATCGTCCTAATATTCCTTATACTTTATATACATATTTTCTATAGTATTTTTGTGAAGAGTGTAGGTACATATCTAGACCCAGGATATGAACAAGAACAATATAGTATCAGCAACTGTGGGATTGCAAAACTGAGGACTCATTTGGAAAAACCAATTTCTATCATGGTTTTTCCTGAGACAAAATTGATCTACTCATAAAGGGGATAGTGTTAATGATCTATATATATTATTTTACATCAAATGAACTTTTAAAAATTCATCATTGTCGGGGGGCTGAGTATATAAGAAGACTGAATGTTTTAAGGTGCGTACTCCCTGAGCGAACGAAGGCCGAACAAACAACAAACTCCGAATTTGAATTCCGTCAATGTGTTAGCGAAGGCGAATCGAATAATATTTTTACGATAAAGAGATATCAACAAATTGCAAACGAACGAACTTGGAAACTCTGTTGTTCAGAGTTCGTTCACTCAGTGAGTACACACCTTCAGACTTTCAATTCTCAATCACCACTAATCTAAAACCTTTTCCATTTTTAGTTCAAATCATAGGTTTGATGAGCTCTTCACATGCCATGTTCAAAACAAGTTTAATATTACTTGTATGTCAATTTAAATGAGGTGTGCCTATCACAAAAAATTCTTTTTTCAGCATTGTATACGTTAAAAGACAAAATATAAATCTTGAATAGTCTTTGTCTCTCTCAATAGTCTCAATCACATATTGAAAAAAAACTTAAAATCTGAAAATGTGGAAAGTAACTAAATATTGCAATACTCACAAACCTATAACTTCCAGGATGTGTTTATTCATTTCATTGATACTACTTTTGGCTTGAGGTAATAGGTATTAGTAGAAAAATGTCTGACCTCCTAGCTATAAATCAAATACCTGAAGGCATTGAGCACAGTAAGTTAACATTGCGACTCTAAATATTAAGAGGTCTTGACAAAGAACAATGAAGATCTGAATGTTTACACAATCACCTCAATCCATATCTCCAGCTTTAGCTGGAATCAACATCTACATATTTGTACTGATATTGAGGTCTATACTCATTATGGGTATACAAAAATATAGACTAACCTATGTAATGAACTAAATATTGTGGGTAGTATTCAGAGTCAAAATATTTTACATATGTAACACCTCCATGACACAAAACTGTATCATAACCAAAGTCAGGAAGAAAAATATCACCGTTTACAACTTGAACCCTTTGAACCAAAACTTGTGCCACAAACATTGTTCTAAGAGCTCCATTGTTTCTAGAAGAATGTTTATGGGCATAATATGGTGATACAGAAAAATAAACACCTGGTCCAAACATAAATCTTTCGCCATACCTCCAGTCGAAGTTGAAGCATGCAATAGATTCATCGTTTTCTCTGGAAGTATCATGAAACAACTTTTTTATTTCATATGGGCCTCTCTGCTCATACTCATGGGCTTTCAAACGAAATTTTGTATACAAATATGGGTTTTGTAGTTTGAAGATCGATTGTATGCAACAATTATAATTGCCAAGTATACGTTGTTCAATGTCGACAAATTCGTAACTATTTGGAGGTATTGCGACTATTTTATATTTTTCATGCAACAGGTTCATTGGGGACCAATCTTTCGGTATTATATGTTGCATATCTTCTAAAAACATCCTGATTACTGAAACGATATTATTCTTCAGAGCTCATATATAAATTATATAAAAACTTACAGTTGGACGAAGCTGTCCTAGTCCAAGAAATGTTAACAGAATTCAAAAATAATTTCAACGTAATTCAAATATGGTAAACATAGGAAAAAAAGTCAAGTTACGCATTTTCTTCTTTTTTTAAATTATTGGCATATGTTTGATGGGACAATCAGCCAACATCTTCAATTTGGGCATAGGGCGATTTTATTCAAACAAAACGTGGAAAATATTTGACCTTAGGGTTATATCATGCACACTCGCGTTTGACTGAGGGCCGGTTTTTCAATATACTTTAACTTCGAGCTAAATTTAACTCATGGTTAGAATGTGAGTGGATTCCTTCATTTAGCAAATGTCATATTCATTCAAAGCACGAGTCAAATTTTACCGCGAGTCAAAGTACGCTAACACGACATTGATAAACTGGTCCTTAACCAAAGTTAATATTATTCAAAACATAATGTTGAGACAATGATAGTTTTCCAATTACAGCACTAAAGCGCAATATGCGGTGGTATAATGCTCAACGTTTAATGTTTCAACTACAGCAAAGCTTTACACAATCGAGTACTTTGAAAAGTATAATCAATAAATCATCATCACCCCTGCTGACATTTTTTCATCTCATATACTTACCAAACTATCATCTGGATAAGATTATTCAAATTTGAATTCATCTGAAAAAAGTACTGCACTTGAAAACTAATGCATAAGCTGTTCACACTCACGATATATGAGGGATACGCATGATCCGACAAGTTGTACAATAGTACTGAGTTCAGTTGCTAGGGATTATCCAATGAAATTTCTAGTTTCTTAGCAACTGATCTCGCTTTGGTTGGATCGTTCGTGAACCTATTTTGTACAATACGCTGAATCGCATATTATGCTCCATAGTTGGAAAACTACCGATTTCAATAGTCTGTATGTTGGAACAAAATCAAATTTCCCCTATATACTGATATCGACTTGATTTTGGTTGTATTGTTGAAAAATTGCTGTTTGTTCATATCTAATGAATATCAATAAACTTAATGTACAACGGCTTTTCGGAAACCTGCTTGGACCGATAAGAACACTAACCTGGAGTTACCAACCCGCATTCGGAAACTTCAATGTTCCTTTAACCCAGTTCATAAATCGTAACCCAACGCAAAAGGGCACGTATCTGACCCATTCGTAGACTATAGATCCGGGTTGGTCATCTGTGTGATCTCTTTGGATCGGTTTAGTAACCCAGAGTTAATTTCTGAAAAGCCCTATATACGTGTAAATTGCACGTGCTTCAAAAACCCTGCATGGACATGTATGTATTGCTCGGAGTACCCAACGCAAAAGGTGATCTGTGTGATACGTCACGTGATAATTTCAGCTTTGATGTTTAAAATGCATTGCAAAGGAAAACTTTGCCAAGTATTAATGTTTGGGTCGTGCAGCTGCAGTGAAGCTATATTGCCCACTCCGCCACAGCATTAACATTCGCTCCTCTCTTTCCCGTTCACGTTTTCTGTATCTCTACTCTCTCGCAGTTCGCGGTCCCCAAAGGCTTTAGGTAGCGCTCCAAAACTCCGGGAAAACAAAACAAATGTCTCATCAGTCACGTGACAGTTGACGATTTAGATGTTTTGTTGATATTTTTTAAATACTTTTAATTTATATCTCAATGTTGTTTCCTTCTGGGTGGGTAATGATCCTAGTTATCGAACTCATAGAAAATAAAGAAAAAGAAGAACTTGTTTCCTTTAAAATGCCTGTGGCAAAGTTCCGCCTTGAAATTTTCCTCATGAAATAAAAATTGAATTGGAATTTCCAGATACACCAGTGACGAAGTGGAACTATGGCAATTGCAAATTGGGCTATCTGGATTCTGTAAACATGTGGTTGCAGTCATGAAGAACTAAACGAGTTGAGTACTGATGTCAAGCAAGTTTTAGGCAGAGAAAAAACATTTTTCTACATTCATGCAAAAAGCAAAATTTTATTGAACTATATTCAGTGGAAAAAGAATATCTTTATTGCACTAGTGCAATAAAGTGTTTATTGCACTCATCTGTCATTCTACTTATTCTGCTTTTTGCACTTATTGCATAAATAACTATTTAAGAGCGGCTTCACATTTATGCAATGCATTTGCAATGCAAGACAGGTATTGCAAGGCAATTTAGAAATTGTGTCTTAGAGCGGCTTTACATTATGCAATTTTCATGCAATTTTTGTGCAATGCAAGACTAAATTTTACAATGCGCTTGCGCCCATGCAAGTTATGTGCAAGCCAAAAAAATTTCGACTGGTTGAAATTTTCACGCAATTCGTGAGCAATTCTAGTGAGTTTTCTGGTGAGATATTCAATGCCAATAGCACACCAAAGTACCTGTAGATATTGTTTTTCGAATGTCTCCTAACCTTCAACTCCAACTTAAAAAATAAATAGAAAATTTGTCAAAAGCGTTAGTGATAGGTGGAATGTAATTTTTCGAATTTCAGTTAAGTACAAACCAACAAAATATCAAAATATTTTATTGAGGTTAGATTTTCTCGAAATATATTTATGTTGGTATAAACTGCTGGCAACACAACAATAATTGCATAAATGTAAGACACAATTTCTACATTGCCTTGCAATACCTGTCTTGCATTGCAAATGCATTGCATAAATATAAAGCCGCTCTTACATTTATGCAATTATTGTTGTGTTGCCAGCAGTTTATACCAACATAATATATTTCGAGAAAATCTAACCTTAATAAAATATTTTGATATTTTGTTGGTTTGTACTTTACTGAAATTTGAAAAATGACATTCCACCTATCACTAACGCTTGTGACAAATTTTCTATTTATTTTTTAAGTTGGAGTTAAAGGTTAGGAGACATTCGAAAAACAATATCTACAGGTACTTTAGTGTGCTATTGGCATTGAATTTCTCACCAGAAAACTCACTAGAATTGCTCACGAATTGCGTGAAAATTTCAACCAGTCGAAATTTTTTGGGCTTGCACGGCATGGGCGCAAGCGCAAGGTAAAATTTAGTCTTGCATTGCACAAAAATTGCATGAAAATTGCATAATGTAAAGCCGCTCTAAGGCAGTTTATGCTACTGAAAGAGCAAATAACTTCTACCATTTTGAAAAGAAACATCAATATGAATTCAAATCCAATGAAGAAGTTGAAAAAGAGAATTTGAACTGGTCATTATTAGAGTGTTATAATTTGTGATTGTGTGAAATACCTAACTTGTGAAATTCTTCAACATCCTGATTCAGTTAGTAAAATGAAGTATTCACTTCACTGCACATCAACAGCGATATGCACATTTTGTTATCTAAGAGTTTGGTGTTGAAATGTGAAAGGTTTACTTGTGAAATTTATTATTGTGACACCACAGTACATCCATTCATTTTCATTTATTTTTGAATAAAATGAACTATTTTTTGAAAATCATTTGTATTTAATTTATTACTTGAACAAAATAAATGTTACTGTACCCAATATATGAAAATTCGATTAACAGTCTAGGTTTTCATTATCATGTATCTAATAATAATAGCCTTATGTTGTCCAACAGTAGAACCATTTGAAGGACAATTTTTGCAGATAGTTACAATAATGTGCAGAAAGTTTTACGTAACAATATAAATGAATATGAATGAGTTTTAACGGCAAACCTTGGCTACTCTAAAAAGTTCTTTAATTTTGCTTATATTTATGTCACAGTATTTACAAATCTTATTACGTATAGTTGTTACACATTACACAGATGAGGGATTTGGGTGAAATATTGGTTCTAGCTCTCTGGTCTCTGAGTCCTTAACAAATTGTGTGATCTAATTCGGAAAACTGGTACATTGAATTATATTCAAGTGGATATATATTGTGTAACAGCAAGTAGGTAACTGTTGATAGTTCTTCATTTTGGTATGCAGAGGCAGATCACTCTTAAACACTGGACAAACTCTGCCAACCTTCCATAAATTTGGAATCTCTGTATTGTAACACACAAGTTGAAAATTATTGGGGCATTTTCAAAAACCATTGCACATTCTTTCACAAGAAATTCTTTTCTTGCTGTTACATCCTTCAACTTTTTACTCTTGGGCAAAATCTTTTCGTTGTTAGCTGGATAGAGGCCAATAGGTAATACTTGTGTTCTTATAAGATCCCGAACATTAACAAAAACATTGTCCAATGCAGAGTGAACACTTTCGAAAAATATTACTCGAATCACCAAAGACTGTGTCCTCGAAAACTATGGTTGCTTTATGCTTTTCATTATTGTCACAAGCCATGTAATCATTCATTGCTGCATGGGTTCGAACCTCAGCGGGGTCACCGGTCTCGTACATGGCATCACACATTTAAAAAGGTGAGGGCTAGGTCGCACAATAAGTCCGAGAGTTGCTCGTGAGGGTGCAGCCGGTTGACGGAAATAACAATTTTGACAAGAACTATCCCCATTTTTTCCATGATGGTATGGAAACTGTATCTTGGACCGTCATAGTAGGTATATAGACTAACAGCTAGCAACGGAAATGGGGCAGCAATTTATAGAACGATTAAAACCATCTAATCAAATTCAAAATTCAAAAATATATATATAGGATTAAATTTACAATAAAAATGTATATCCCTCACAACATATAAATATATAAAATCCACACTAAAACCATCATTTTACCACAGGGTAGGGGTCAGGCAGATGGTAGCACTGCGGAGGTGTTTTGGTTTAATCCTGCCCTTCCGGGATTCCGGAGGGCTGGCAAACCAGCCCACGATCTGTACTAGTTGCCCAGAACAGACCCTGCGATGTTTGCAGGTTTATATACGCTGTGGGTGTTAAGTCGCCGTTCTTTAGGCTTCCCTGCCTCCTCCAAGTTATGCAGGGTGTCGTTTTCTTTCTTAGTTGTAAGACATGCAGAGGCTGAGTGGCATTTCATTATCGAGTTTTCAATGGACTCCCGGAAAAGTAACTAAAAAAACAGGGTTAAAACCACCTAATCAGTCTGCCTTAACACCATTATTAATTGATTCGGGCGTCTGGCAGCTTAATTTCATTGGTGGGGGTAGGCGTGTTACGGCCGTAAAGGGGTTGAAAAATCAATTGAAGGTGTGAATGTAGCTAATTATGTTCAAAATTCGAAAATATTATTGCCTGGCGATTGGCCTGGGGGAAAAGTAGTGCCAGAGGTGACGTTAAAGGTGCATGATGAAAAAGTGCCGAAGTCGTCTCATTTATAGAGGGCTGCGACTCGCATCGTTACGTCGCACAGACGTTCCAGGCACTCACTTTTGTCACACTCATTATACATGCTGGCGACGTCTGTGCAATGTAGTTCCGAGACGTCTTTTGTGATGTAGTTCTGAGACGCCGCAAAGATGCCTCCTAATATCGTATCAGGGATGTATAACAGAGCGACATATGGCAGCGATTTCTTCACTGTAAAGGCGGATTTATCGGATTCATAATGCGCAATTTTAATATAAAATTGAATATGAAACCATTCACCCGTTTCATAATTTATAATTCCTAAATGGTTTCATATGAATCTGAGTATTGAAATGTTATAAATTGTACTTTAAAATTATGCATATGCATTAAATTGTACATTACGAATCCGGTAAATCCGCCTTTATATTCAAGAGACGTGTCAACGTCTATGCGATATTCCATTTAGAAACAAACGACGGCATAGAACGGACATGCAATATTTCTTTTCTTAATTTCGAGTTATAACTGGAAATTAGTGTTAATTTCGAGTTACAACTCGGAATTAAGCTAATTTCGAGTTATAACTCGAAATTAAGCTCATTAGTTAACACCAGTGCAAACACTAGAACCTGGTGATCCTGAAAGACGATTGGGGTTTTGTCGGTGGTTTATGAATAAATGCAGACAGGATCCAAACTTCTATAGAAATATTATATAGAGCGATGAGACAAATTTTTCAAATAGTGGGATGTATAATAGAACGAATTGGAGTAGACATATAATCCATTTCTAGTCCATCCCCACAATCCGCAAAGATGATTTAGTATTAATGTTTGGTGTGGTCTATTTTAGAGGCAGAATTATCGGTCCATTTTTCTACCATAGTTCTTTGAACGGACCCCGTTACATTAATTTATTAACAAGAGTGTTGGAATAGTTTTTCGATGATCTTGATCTGGAGGCTCGTCAGATGATCTATTTTCAGCAGGATATGGAACACCAGCACATAATGTCAGTGGCGTAAAAAGAATGCTGCGAGGCTGTTTTGGAAATAGATGGAATTCTACAAATGGTCCTGTTAAGTGGCCCCTCGTTCACCAGACATGACACCTCTAGGTTTTTATTTTTGGGAATTTCTGAAAAATGAGGTGTACAAAATTAAACATAATATGTAGATGAACTGAAAAATTATATTGAAACTATAATTAATAGAATTGATGGCCGCACTGTGTGTTGAATGCCACACGTAGTGTCAAAGGAAGGGCCCAAATATGTGTTCAACAAGACGGCGATGGATGTTTTTGAACATTTTCTCTATATTCTATAGCGCTTTATCAAATCCGTTTGTTATAAATGTTTCCTATTGATAAACTATCTTATTTTCACCTTTACGAAAAAAAGTCAAATGAGATTTGTTGTTGAGAATGATATTACGAATCGAAATGCATGAAAAAATATAGGGTGTTCCATTGAAAGAGGTATCATTTTATGAAATATTCTGAACACGCGACTGTCAATTTTTGTCGAGAAGGCCATTAAAAATGCTACTATAGTTTGCCCATTTAACCGAATTCATAGCATCAATAATAACGGAGTTGGCAATGGTGCCGACTCAATTTGGAACACCCTGTGTATAGGTATGGTGTGATATTCCAAAACATACCTATTCCAAAGCTTTCAGATTCTGTGTCAGCCATTTCCTGAACACTCTCAAGCTGTAACAGTGAGCACTGTTATTTTAATTAATAGTGCACCCTGTATTATAAATCGGTCTTTTAAAATTTAAGGAATCGTATGTGCGTGTCTGGATTCAGTGTGAGTGTGAGATAAGAATTTATACCTACGCTCGAACCGGGGAAAAATTGTTTTTACATATAGAAAGGTCGCTCTGGGTTGATAAATTTAATGGCTTATGACATTAGATAGGGTAGTCTGAGACGTCGTGCCTAGAAACAAAATGTTAAGATTTCATAAAGGGCATTCGGCGTTAAAGAGTCTTTGGTGAATAAAGCTGGTTGGTGGAACTTTGCTTCTTAATATTACTTACCCCTTCAACCCCTCAAAGTCCACGCATTTGAGAAGCCGTGGCCGAACCTACAAATCTACATCTTTGCCTTCGAGGACGATGATGAACTTACGAAAAACAGTAGAGCTGTGAATTGTAAGGTTGAGCATTCTAGCTTTTGGGGAGGCTATCCCCTTAGCCTAAATCCGGGTGATCCAGAGCGGAAACAAAACTATACTCTGGGTCTGGTGGCAGCAAAAGTATTTAACATCTATACTTTAATTTAATTTCAATAAAAAAAGCACTTCCTAGGGTGGGCGACTGAGGAGTGGTTGTTTGTTTTGGTCAGTTTGAAACTGAATCAAAGATATCGTCGGCTAAACACCCTAGCGATTTATTACAAAGCAAATGCTCTTGAGGAATTTCCTACTCGAATCTTATAAATTATCAGATTTGTCGACAAACACCTTACTTTTGACATAATCCCATAGAAAAAAGACTTCATGCTGGCCAGACGATCGTACCATGCTGTCCTATCCATCTGTTCTCAAATATCTCATATACAGTGTGACACACTTGATGAAGCCACCCATATGTTTTAGTCATTTTTGGAAGCAGCGATTTTATTTTTGGTACCTAATGACGTAGACCTTCATGGGCATCACTTTTCGCAATACTCAGCCCGAGTGACAGCCTTTAGAGCAAACACTACCTTGTTAAATGGGGAATCGGTTTTACGCCTACAGTTTTTGTTTATGATTTTTTTTTATTGGCAAATGACTCAATGTTTTTGTGTAAATTCGGGATGGTGGATAATCTCAGCCATTTCAAAAGATAAAAATTTGAAAATTTTATGATCTCCAAAATTCGTTCAAGGAACCTTTAACTGAGAAAAACAAAATTGAAATCCACTTCCAGGTTTGACCGGCAGTCAAATAGCACTCTGTATATTATTCACAATTTTTGATTTCTTCTCAAAATTACCTTTCCAACGATGTATCACACTTTGTATTTTACATTTGATTTGATGGAGAAAACGTCAACTAAAATTTCAAATTGAAAGGATTGCAGTAGGCCACAATATTTTGTGTAATCTTGATTTTGACTCCAATAATAATTGATAATATATGCATTGAGGAAATTTTTTATTAACCGTAGCTAGAAATCCAATAACCCCAGCAAGAAACTCTAATAGCATAGGGGACAAGCGAGCTATCGCCTGTGGTTATAAAGTCGACTTTGCTGATTATAACTCACTTGGGATAAAAAGAAATTGTCGAATAACTTATTTTCTAGAACTTTGCTACCGCAATAGAATGCATTTACCTATAGCTAGTAGACAATGTTTTTGTGGTAGCTGGTAAACTTTGCTACCGCCAGCGGTGCACCTACTATGACTAAAAGGTATTGCTGTAGTTGTAAGAATCTGACTTTGCTACCGCTGGTGTGTGCAATTACCCCTAGGGCATTATTCATGTTGTAGGTATGCTATGGTAACACATATATCTATTTCTGTAACTGTATAGTTTTCAATGAAAAATTATTGCAGAAAGTCTGTCGGAATGTGTTCTAACAGTGACGAACAAGAAAGAAGTTTCGAAATGAAACATGTAAGATAATGGGTCGTGAATAAATTTCAGCAGAAGCTCTCACTATTGATTCATATTCCGCATCGGCATACTTCATCAACACGAATATGTATGTCTCGAAAAAACTCGAGAAATAGCATTTGATTATATTCATTTACTTCACCCATTATCACATGGTTCCTATATTGGTTGTTTACAAGGAGCACTATTCGGCTATATGGCTGGAATAGAACAAGCGGTAGATAACACTGAAACATCAGTTCTACGTTTTCTCATTATTTTCTAAACGTAACCCAATAAACACACACACGTGGAATATACGTTTAATTGTGGTAGCTGTCGTTGATGTAACGTTACTCGTTGAATTTTGCAACGTGACTTTCGTAACTCAAATTCAACCAAACGTTGATTCCACTTATAAAGAACATATATGATTCAACTCGTCCCTGAAGCCACCATTATAAAACGTTTCCCTATCGTGCTTTCTCAACGTGTATTCAACTGGAACTAACAAACATTACATAAACGTTGAATATGTCACTGTTAAACAACCCAAGGCTCTGGGCAACCTTCAGTCTACGTTTCAGTCACTCTTTTTATCTACGTTAATTGAACGTTATGAAATTACGTATTCGATCCGTTGAATGAATTATTGAATAACAACTTCATCATTCACTTAACTTCGAGACAACCATTTTGATTGATTATTTTTCAACGTTGTTTCAACTGATCGTATACATCTATCAGATACGTTGAAATTGTTGACTTGACTTCTGCAGAACTTGTTTTCTTTGGACAACTTCAACGTTAATTCAACTGGATACATACTCGTAACAAATACGTCACTGTAGCCACCATTATGAAACTTGTTCTTATCATGCTTTCTCAACGTGTATTCAACTGGAACTAACAAACATTACATACACGTTGAATATGACACTGTTAAACAACACGAGGCTCTGGGCAATCTATATTCTACGTTTCAGTTACTCTTTTTAACCCTGTTAATTGAACGTTATGAAATTACGTATTTGATCCGTTGTATGAATTATTTAATAACAACTACATCATTCATGTAACTTCAAGATCAACCATTTTGATTGGTCATTTTCAACGTTGTTTCCACTATTAGTATCCATCAGATACCTACGTTGAAAATTAATTGATTTGTTCACTTGATTTCTGCAGAACTAGTCTTCTTTGGATATCTTTAACGTTCATTCAACTGGATCCATATATCGTTAAAGATACGTCACTGTAGCCACCATTATGAAACTTGTTCTTATCGTGGTTTCTCAACGTATATCCAACAGAACTAAGAAAAATTTCATCATCGTTGAATATAACACTACTCAACAACCCGCAGTGTTGAGCAACCGATTTTCTACGTTTCAGTTTTTTTTTCTGTGTTAATTGAAAATTATGAAATTACATGTTTGATCCGCTGAAAGAAGTATTTAATAGCAACTACATCATTCATGTAACTTAGAGAGCAACCATCTTGATTGCTTATTTTTCAACGTTGTTTCATCTGATAGTTTACATCCATCAGATACCTACAACTTCAACGTTCATCCAACTGGATACATACATCGTAACGAATACGTCACTGTAGCCACCTTTATGGAACTCATTCTTATCGTGGTTTCTCAACATGTATTCAACAGAAATAAGAAACATTTCATAATCGTTGAATATGGCACTATTCAACAACCCGAAGCTTTGAGCAACCTATATTCTACATTTCAGTTACTATTTTTTTTTCACTGGACTGAACTTTGTGTAGGAACCTAGTAACATGAAACAACACCTATTTTTGTATGAATGAACATCAACCATCCTGAAAAAAATATCGTTCACATTTTTAGTTCAAAGTTCTTCATACTTTCAATATAGAGAAATTTTGTAATCAATGAAATTGATACCTACTGTCTATTGATGAAAATGTGGTAGATAAATATTGAATACGTAGTAGTTATGGAACGTTTTCGCAACCTAGTTGCCAACTGTATTTCGTTGTCTCGAATATTATGATTTCCAAATCGACAGTTACCCATACTATCTACTTTCATCTCTCATTGATCATCTGTCGTTGAAGATTCGAGTCATCTAATTAAACCTTTTTTTATATACAAATAATAGCGGTACTAATTATTCATTGAAAAACTATATGAATAAGTATTTCTGATTAATTCATAATTAACCACTCATTGGCAACGCTGCACGGTACACCATCAGTAAGCGTGGTCACGTTGGCGGTTGAACAAACAATACAGACATAGGACATAGGTAGTTCTCCCGCCGCCGACGCGCCGACGTAGATCATCTTCCGTTTCTTTTTTTTAGGGTTAAGTGTTTATGTGATTCAACTAGAGGCACGAGGATAATTTGGTAAGTACCTATCTACCTTGTTAATGAATTCTATAGTGTGCCAACATTTTCCTGTAATGTGTACTATTTATTATACAGGGTTATGATAAAGTAATACACAAAATTCATAAAACGTACAACGATCACTTTTGAAAAACAAAGGAAAAACACGTCAAACTGTTTTTTTTATTCCGCATCTTTTGACATAAGTTACAAAAATAACACGTCAAAGTTGTCAAAGTTATGACGTCATCAACAATTTTTTTTAATGGGAAGCTAAGAGTTTTATTACATTATGTGATAGAGCTTGTGTTTTTACACAAGGGAAAAATAGTTGCAGTAGGGCTCACATAAGAAAAACAACGAGAAAAGAGATAAAAAACGAAATAACAAAACCAATTATAAAAAGAGGTCAAACTTAAACTTATCTAGTAAGAACATGTGTTCTTATAAAATTTTTCAATTGTTTTACTAAAACAACGGTTTGTCAGTGTCAGTCATACAATTAGTGTTACCACAGTTTTATTATTATGGCTCGTTTAACCGAAAGAGAAAGGATAGAAATTCTAATGATGGTAGGTTACGGCGATCGCCTTCGAAGTCATGAAGAAGCATGTGCTTTATTTAACGCAACACATTTTGAAAGACCTCCGATTGCTAGAAGCACAGTAAGCAGAGTTGATGCAACGGGAAGCGTGAGGGATGCTCCAAAATCTGGACGACCAGGAATAAGCGACGATGTGAAGTTAGATATTTTGCTGTCAGTAGAAGAACACCCTCACGCAACTACAACAGAAATTGCCTTACAAGAAAATGTTAGTCAGTCGTTTGTAGTAAAGATGTTAAAAAAAGAAAAACTACACCCATACAAAGTTCATCTTGTTCACGAACTCTCAGAAGATGATCCGGACAGACGTTTGGAATTTTGTGAAATCTTCATGTGGCATTGTGACGAAAATCCTTCTTAATACTGTAGTATTTTCCGATGAGGCAACGTTTTGTCTAAGTGGTTCTGTAAATCGACACAATTCTCGCTACTGGGCTCGGGAAAATCCCCATTGGATGCAGACAAAACACACCCAGCGTCCCCAAAAAATATATGTTTGGGTAGGAATCGTCCGGGGAAGATTTATTGGTCCTTATTACTTTCGAGGGAATTTAACAGCTGAACGATATTTGGAACATCTTCGTATGGCAGTGCTTCCGGACCTACTTGCGGCATTTCCGGATCCAAATAATGGGGACAACTTGGATCCCAGTATTTGGTTCCAACAAGATGGCGCACAACCACATTATGGTCATACTGTTCGAAGGTTTCTGGATAACCAGTTTAAAGGACGGTGGATTGGAAGACATGGACCAATGGAGTGGCCAGCTAGGTCACCTGATTTAACCCCCCTTGATTTTTTTCTGTGGGGACATTTGAAAAGTCGGGTCTACATTAACCGGCCAGACAATTTAGAAGACTTAATGGAAAGAATTAGACACGAAATGACTCGTATAACTCCGCAGATGATCAAAAACTCTATAAATGCGGTCTACCATCGTCTTGGCCTATGTCAGTTAGTAAACGGGACACAGTTTGAACAATTCCTATAAGATATAGTTTTGGTTCAATGGACTGTTTAGTTAATTGAAAAGTTATTATGAAACTTACGTTTATTTCGTTTTTTATTAATTTTCTCGTTTTTTTTTCTTATGTGAACCCTACTGCAACTATTTTTCCCTTGTGTACAAACACAAGCTCTATCACATAATGTGATAAAAATCTTAGCTTCCCATTAAAAAAATTTGTTGATGACGTCATAACTTTGACAACTTTGACGTGTTATTTTTGTAATTTATGTAAAAAGATGCGGAATAAAAAGAACAGTTTGACGTGTTTTTGCATTTTTTTCAAAAGTGATCGTTGTACGTTTTATGAATTTTGTGCATTACTTTATCATAACCCTGTATATTATATGACTATATTTGGCAAAGTCGTCTTCAAAAAGGTTGTGAAGCCTGCATGCTTTTTTACAGCAATGATTTTCATGCTAGTTATCTGACTCATGGAACGTATGGAAGCTACCATACGTTATTCCAATTTGCACAAATCTAAATGGAGTATTTATATTTGAAAGTCATAATTTTTAGTCGAACAAAGTTAATAGACTAGGTAATTATTGATAATATAGTGGTTATGTCTATTCAATTGTGATACGTTGATATAACGTGGATGAAAGGTAGGTAATCAAACACGTTGAAAATGGTTGGATGAACAAACGTTGAGTTGATGAAACGTTGATAAAGGGTAGATAATTGAACTTGTTGAACATGGACCTGGTACCTGTTTGACGTGACTATAGTGCCCTGCCTGAAATTATTTAGAATAATCACGTTAAAACAAATATAGCAATCAAATGTGAACTCCGAATAATATCAATTAAATATCTGGAATACCCGCATAATCAGTGGAACTCAAAAATATACTGTTAACGCCTTTTATATTCAAACTTCGAATTTTGTTTTTTTTTTGTCTTTGTAATTTACGATTTCCGCTACCTATACGTTTCGAATGATCGATAATCGACTACCACCATATTTTTATACCTGTATACCCTCGTGAATACCTACATATTGATGTTGATTAGTGTATTTATTATTTATGTATCTATAATTTGTTAGGTCGCAAGATTGAGTTGGTGGCACTTCTCCTGAAGACCACACCAGGATAATTTTAAGATTCCTCTTAACTAATGAGCTGGCCTGCCTGTACAATTGGAAGGGCACAGATAAGAAGGCGTTCAAGGAAACATAGGTGATCAAAGTAATTTATGGTACGGTTATACCTTATGTGCCATATTCCATAATAATATATTGAATGATTTTTGCAGTTGCCGTAAAAAAAGAGTTTGGGTCAGCAACTGATATCCAAATCGCAGATGCGTCAAAAGACTGGTTGAAGTTCGCAAAGAAGCGGATGAATGATGCTATCAAGTCAAAGCAAAAAAGAAATATGTGATGGACATAAATATTTATTTTTTCTTTAGTAAATAAAATAACCAAGCATTTTTAATCTCGTACAAGTGATATTTAAGTTTCTCTGAACAATGCAATATTAGTTTTATTTTTTATTATATTTCTATATTTATTTTTTTACCATTAACCTATTTCTTATTACAAAATTTAAGAAATCTGTGTTTTTATGCTAGCCTTTTTAATTCAGAAACGAATACCTACTCGAAGAAAAATAGCCTACCACTAAGACTAAGAAAAATCAAAACAAGTATTATGGTATGTATATTTCATGTAATGAACGATGATGAGAGTTTTTGATCCACTGAGGATGGCAGTAGAGTAGGCAACCGAAATTATTGTTTGGGTTCCATCAGCTATTCTCATAATTTTGGGTGTTTTCAAATATACAATTGAAGTCCCAGATTATTCAGATCAAATTGTGTAGTATGTTTTGTACCAATACAAATTGTTATTCCAAAATTTAAAAAAAATCTTTACTAATATTACCTTTCTTTACTGTGGAAAAAGTCTGTTTTCACCATTTTCAGTAAAAAATAATTCATACGAGAACACCAATAATTTTTTGGCACTTATCTACTGTCTCTAATAAATCCAGAAACACTGGATTACCCTTTATAGAGATTGAACACTTGCAACGTTTTTTAAACTTACTGTGTTTGCATTTTTTATTATTTATGGAACGTTTCAGGGTAGAGATAACAAACGTTGATTCATAGTACAAATAGACACGTTTCTTCACTCCAGTTCAATTAACGTTGTTGCACGTTTAAATTGGGTGGTAATATCGATTCAAAGATATTAATAAACATCGTTGATTCAACCGAAAATCAATGTTACCTAATTGCTGGAATTCTACGTTTAATTTTGGTGGTATTCTAGGATCATCATCAACGTTAGGAAATCGTATCTAAGTAAAGTTACTTAATAACGAAAATATATCGTTATGATAAAATGGAATATAAATGGAAAAAAACGTTAAAATGCCGTAGAAAGTTATAGTTACATTGAAACCGAATTGTAACTTTATATTTCAGTAGAATTTTCAATACAATAAGAACTTTTGCAACGTGTATATAACCTTGAATCAACGTAAAAGGTAACGTTACTTTAAAACCAGAAAAAAACGTGTTGCCTAACGACATTTTGCCGTTTTTTCAACGATGAATAATTGTTGCGTTACTTGAAAAATCCAACGTTTTTTCCACGTGTCTGTGTTTATTGGGAACAACCTCCAAATGTTCGTTGCGTTCGTGGAGGGGGTAATTTCCGTCAGAATGTCAGCAAAACATCTAATAACCACAGCATGGAACAAAGTAGTCGTAAGTAGGTTCTTCGAGTAATATTTTAATGGCAGGTTGACCACTGTATTACCGTAAGTGGATGAACTTCTATGCGATGATCCACTTATTGTAAGCGAAAACCTTACGGCCATAGGCATGTAATTCACCAGTGATTATTCACTTGTGAAATAATATATGATTTTCTGATTGAAAAACTTACTGTCCTAGACTGACTACCTAATAGCGACAGGATTATACCTACCTCTGTGGCAGAAAAACCACCTTCAGCAAAATCGTTTTTGCTGCCATAGAATTTGAATGTGCTACTTCTATTCTATAATTTTTTATAGTAATAGTATTTCTTATTACAGTAGCAAGAAATATCCCAGCAAAAACTTTAATAGCAGAATTTTCCTCAGTGTGAACAATTATTTTTATAATTTTCACATCAAGTACTATTGAGCAATTTATGAAATGTTGATTCAGCAAAAGATGTTCTGTCGTGGAACATAAGTTATTTATGCAACAAAGTGCCAAAAGTAGGTGTTTATTGCACTTGACGTAAAATTGTCAGAAGAGTCTATCAGGACGAGTTGGACGACACGTCGAATGCAATAATAGCTATTTATGTACCAAGTGCGTTATATAGATCCTAACGCCCGGAGAGTAACATTCACCCGAGGGCCTTTGTCCCGAGGGATGAATGTTGCCGATATATAATATCTAAAACATATGTTCGAAATGTTGACCAGCTGCTTCTACATATCTTTCAGCTCGTGGAGTTGTTCAGGCGAAGTAACACTTCTCAACACCGCAGCATTGAGGGCTCTACATTCACTCCTTATTTGTCATTTTAGATCTTCCAAATCAATAGGAGTCTGGTACACACGATCTTTCAAATACCCCCAAGGAAGAAATCCAGTGGTGTTAAATGTGGAGATCTTGCAGGCCATCTTATCGGCCCGTTTGTGCCGCTCCATCTATCTCCAAATGTTCCTTACCTCTATACAGCGCCGGATTGAGCTACCGAGCAAAACTCGGGAGGCCGCAGGGTGCGAGGCCGGTTTTGGGCCGAAGGCCCAAGTCTCATAGTCCCATTATGATCGAGTGAAATTCAAAAACAAACTTCCGACTGCTAGTTTTGTTGTCGTTTTAATCTTTTAAGAGTTTTTTTCCACAACCGTCTACCAAAGTAGTCTTTGACGTTTTCAGACCTCAACACAATGTTGAACTGTTTTAGTGCCATTCTTGAGAGTGGCATATTTGCCTACACCCTCACGGGTGGGTGGTCCTCCCAAACCCAAGCGATCACTTGCACTTCACAATAACGAATGAATTAATAAAAATATCAGCTCCGTTCGTTCCCAACGAAAATCTCGACTTTTTGTTTCTTAGCCCGACGTCCCTATCTAAGGTCATAAGCCATTAAATTTATCAACCCAGAACGACCCTTCTATGTAAAAACAATTTTTCCACGGTTCAGCGTAGGTATAAATACTTATCTCACACTCACATTGAATCCAGACACGCACCTATGATCCCTCAAATTTTTAAAGACCGATTTATAATACAGGGTACACCATTATATTCAACATAACAGTGCCCACTGTTACAATTGAAAAAACACTCGATTTCCAAAGCTTTTGTTGAAAAACGAACATATTATTGCATTATGGAAAATGATGACAGTGGATTCAAAGCAGTCTAAATAAGAGGTTTGAGGGTTCGATTTCGGCCGGCAGTACTTTTATTTTAGGCATAAATATTCCTTTTTCTGTAAGACTTGTGAATTATTGGATATTCGGATAGCTCATTCATTTAGAGACAAATATAATATATTGATTAAAGTATCAAACGTAATTTGTCTAAGAGTTGTGTTTGTAGAAACAATTTTGCTTGTGAAAAATTTACAGGGTCGAGAGCTTTTTTTGAGACATTTTTTCAATCATTGTAGTAACCTGGGCCGCGGTGGTGTGCGGGTTGAGTCCTCGCCTCATAAGCCAGAGGACCCGGTTTTTTGCTTATAGCCTTTTCCGGGGTAAGCTCGCAATAATCAGCCTCACGTGAACTTAGACAACAGCAGTATCCAATGGAATGCAATGAACGACACGCATAAGCTTGGCAGGAGGCGTGTTTATTATGTCATCTACGACCCACATAAGCTCTACACCACGAACAACCGCCAACACCAGCGGAGGCGGCAGTCAGCGCCCCTTGATCGGGGTCCTAGGCACCACTTGGCACAAGCGCTCGCCCTCCTCCCCAGCAATGGGGTGGAGGGGGAGGTGGCTCTCCGTGCGTCCGGATCCATATCCCCCGACATCGAAGCCCGTGCGGGCGAAGAGAGAAGGAGATATGTTTTTGTAATGTGATGTAGAAATTAATGGAATGTTAATTCGAAATTGTACACAATATATTTTTATTTATTTATTTATTTATTATAAGCCAGAGAGCGTGAGTTCGAATCTCAGCATTGCCACCGGTCTCGTGCATGGCATCACACGTATTAAAAGGTAAGGGCTACGTCTTCCCCTAGCTCGCACAAGTCTCTGACTTTTGAGGGTTGCACGTAGGGGTGCAACCGGTTGACGGATATAACAATTTTAACAATTTTTAACAATTAACAATTTTTAACCTTCATCCACCCATCCAATATTAATGACACGATTATGAAATATAAAAAAAAATTATACAGGATGGCCTTAAATTATTAGTCAATTCCGGAACTTTTTGAACTGAAGTCGGATTGGGACATGAATTATGATGTATATCCCTATTGTTATTTTTAGCCGTACAATTTACATGCGAAATATATACAAAATAGGGAATTGGAAAACATAATGAACAAACTTGTTTGATTGATGATTTATTCATTTTGTAAAAATTTATGTTGCAATACTAGATAAAGGAAATAACTAGATATATATTGTCTAATTTCCAGTGATACTTCATTTGTTACGGTTGGTTTCAGCTTTTATGCTATCCTCGAATAATTTGAGTGCTATTTCACCCATTATGATTGATACAAATATCTATCCATTTTTTAAATTAGTTTTCTTCTACTCTTAGAATTTCTTTAAGCATTCATATTTTGAATAGTTGTTGGTGTATAAAACTATACCTATACGATTTCTTCACGTATCCCCATAGTGATAAACAATTCGAATGATATCTAGGGATCTAGCGGGTCATTCAAACCATTTCTTTCAGACACTTCCATACCAAAAAGTATATCAACAAGATCTTCCGTAACATTCACTTTCTAACATTCAACAAAGGATTGCTAAATTATTCTCATGCTATTTTTATGGAGCAAAGGCATGTGTGTCAGTGAAAAAGAATAATAGAAAATTTTAGAATTCAATAAGTCACTGTTTTCTAATCTCACATCATATGGTCGAAAAATATACCGGATGTTCCATTTGAAAAAATACTAAAAATTAAAATAAAAAAGGTCCCAGTTGAAAAATCACCACCCTGTATAATTTCACGGTTAAATTATGAGGTGAAACTTTGTGAAAATATGGAGAAAAATGATAACTCAAATGTCAAATAACACTTTTTATACAGGGTACAGAACATAACATAGGAGTACTTGATATATCAGGGTTATACGAAAAATGTCTGGATATTTAACACCCCTCCTCAATTTGAACATCCCAATAACGTTTCAAATTGCTGACTAAAAAAATAAATTCAGAAACACTATAACAACAACCTAAAGAGAATGTGAATCGAATTTAAAACATTTTCACACATAACTTATTATATCTAATATATTCAAATTTTTCTTTCATCAAAGATTTTGTGAATATGTCAGCGATGTTTTCATTCGAAGAAACGTAAAGCATCTGAATGAGTCCTTTGGCAACAACATCTTTGATGAATGTGCTTTGATGTCAATGTGCTTGGATCGTTTACTACTTTCAAAGCTTTTTATAGATTTCAATGTACTTTTATTGTCTATCATTAAAATTGTTGATGGGTTTGAGATGCCAAAATCCGTACAAAGACCTTGTATATAGAGTAATTCTGAGGCTGCTAAGGCACTAGCAAGATATTCCGATTCGTAGCTCGATTGTGCCACTACATTTTGCTTCTTTGATATCCATGACACCAAATTATTGTTGATTGTCATGTTTCTGCTGGTGTGTTTGAGGTATCTCAGTATTCGTTTGGCTGCCACCCAAAGTTGTTGTGTTGACTTGGTAAAGTATCGGCTGAGATATATAACAGAGAAGGATATATCTGGTCTACTGATTGTTTCAACATACGCAATAAAGATCCAATCAGTTCTCTGTAAGAAATATTCACTTCCATCGGAGTAAGTGCTGGTTTACAAGCTTGTAAATTGAACTTTGCCAGCATTTTCTTGATAAGGGTAGTCTGAGTGATCATTCTTTGACTATTCTTTGTTTGTATCTCCATTCAGTGCCGGACTGGCCAGGTGAGATAGTGAGAAAAATCTCACGGGGCCCACCCCCCATTTGGGGTCTCGGGGCCCCTAGGAAAACAGACATGGAAACAATAATTTAAAATTAATTAAGAAAAAAGGTCAAATGTCGAAATTGGTTAATGCCAGAAACATGACAAACGCAAATATTCACTTTCGATCTGGTAGGATTTCTTGAGGACCTCTTGCAACGTGGCAACAGTGATGCGCGAGTATGTATGGTCTGCCTGTGTCCAAAAATAATTTTATTTTGCGTAGTTGCAAACGCGGCCAGGTAAATACAACTCTATATATCGGGTCGCTCAAAATTTGTTATGTTTATTTCATTTTTTACTCTAAGACAAGTGTAGAGCTGATCTTGCACCTTAATCATTAATAGTACGAAAACCAATAATTTGTTGAAATTTCCGTATGCGACTCATGAAATAGAATGAACCTGGTAATTGGGGGCCCCAATTTTTCAAAATCTCACTTGGCAAAGATAGGCCAGTCCAGCACTGACTCCATTCCTAGAAAGGTACTCAATTTTCCTAGGTTCTTAGCATTAAACTCCTCTTCTAGTGCTTTCAAAATTCTTGGAAAGTTTGGGCCTGTCAAAAGAATATCATCTACCCAAAGTAAAAGCCATATGTCTTCTCCAATATAAAGACAAAAGTCATTTCCTGACCTTCTTAGTTGATAGTTATCTGTGAACTCTTGGAATCTTTCATTCCACATTCTGGGTGCTTCTAGTAAGCCATAAAGTGATTTTCTTAACTTCAAAATTCTCATCAACAGTTACACCATCAGGGTATTTTGGGTACAACAAGAAAGACATCATCCGTGCTACGCGCCCAAGGAAGAAGAAAAGTAACACCAATGAAGAGCAACCCCAAGGCACTGTCTATCTGGCATACATAGAAGGTGTCACCAACAGAATTGGGAAAATTCTGAAGAAGGAGAAAATTAACACCGTCTTCAAACCAATGAAGAAGATATCGGAATATCTAAGATCAGCCAAAGACAGCAGAGATCCACTCAAATCAGCGGGAGTCTACAGAATTCCATGTAACTGTCGGAAGGTCTATATCGGACAAACGAAAAGGAGCATTGGTACCCGCCTAGTAGAGCACAAGCGGAATTGTCGTTTGGTACAAACCGTGAAGTCCGCAGTCGCTGAGCATACATTGTCTGACGGAGAACACAAGATCCTTTTCGAAAATACCGAGAGACTAGCAACGTCGAATCATTATTCAACAAGAATGTACCTATCTAGAAGCAATAAAAATACACAAACACCAAGAGAACTTCAACAGAAAAGAAGAGAGAACATATTTACCAAAGATCTGGCACACAGCATTGAAAGGGGCCAATACGAAGCCATGTCACCCGAATCGCGCGGAAAGTGCGCGCGAACCCACTATTACAGAAAGTGCGCGAAAAAACATCACTATAAATAACATGGCAAACTCGAAAGCTTCAGTTTCAGTTGATACGTCTAGAAGAGTACTTCGACCACGCCACTGAAGATGACTGCCGCAGTTGCAGTCGAAACGTTTGGAGATTTAAACCAAAGAAGACCACGCCAAAACCCGGAAACCAACCAAAATATAGTATAGTACGACGCTCGAGTAAATTCCCATTTAGCATAGTGGGCTCTCCAACTAAAAAAAACATCTGTTCTTTCTGTTTGTTGACATGATTGTTTTATGAAAATTGAGAAATAAAAACAATTATCGAATAATCATAATGGTGCAGCTCATTTTCATTAGGATAGCACGACCCCAAAGGTGCCCTAGTTTACCTTACACCGACGTCAAAAATACTGAAAATACACATATATGTTCCCCCGAAACTTAACACATAACCACACACACATTCAGTGGGAGCCAAAAAGAGGGGCCTCGCATTGGATGCTGCGGGACTGTTAGTCGGTGATGAATCACCCGCGGCGGCGGTTCCGCCTGGTTGAGAACCAGCCTTCCAGGGTTTTCACAAAGAGGAGGATCGAAGGAACTAGCTGCGGGAACTGGAAAACCTGGTCACAGAATAATGCTAAAGAACCATTAATCTGTGACCTGGTCTTCGGTAGGAACCGAGGGGCCTCGGTAAGGGTGCTGCGGGACTGGTAGCCGGCAAATGAATCGTCCGCGGCCGCTGCACCACCCGATCGAGAACCAGCCCTATCAGAACTTTCACGCGAAGGCGAATGGAAGGAAGTCGTATTTAGAACTGGAGAACTAGTCTCCAATGGAAGCCGAAAAGGGGCCTCGGATCGGATACTGAGGGCCTGGTAGCCGGTAATAGAATCACCGCCCGACTGATGAGAACCAGCCCTACCTTGAAGAGGAGGATTGAAGGAACTCACTGCCTTGATAAGCACCTACACAACTATGCATGAGGAGAGGTTGGGTTGAAAAAAGGCCCATGGGCGCCGACTTGCTTGGCTGTGACAACAGCAGCCCCATAAATTCTACTACTACTACTAGTATAGCATCGATATAACCTCACTGTAAAACGGTACTGAATTAATTTTTTGTCGTAGTTCGTTGGCAACGAACTTACTTGCATGCATAATATAGCATGGTACTCTAGAAGACGGTGGCTGAAACTTTTCTATTATTTTATCGACGCATCTATCGTCAATTCCAACATTTAATATAAAACGGGAACCTCTGCTAACTGCGGTAGGATCAAACCGAAGACACGTCTTTCATCGAAAAAAATGCAAGGATCTTGGTTAGTAGTAGGAAAAAAATAAAATGAAAAATATTGAAGGCAGGTCAGTCACTGTCGAGAATTCAGTAAGAATAACAAATTTTGGTTTAATTTATCAACACACACAACTTGTCTACTGCGTTTTGCACAATTTCACAATAAGTAACACTATAACTGAAGGCAATATCATAATATATAAGGTCTCCCTGATTTTTACTTTCATATCGTACTTAGATTATGCAAGTATTCATCTCAATTCATAGATACAGAAAGTGGTTTTTAATTCAACTAGTATTTTTTTAGTTTCAGTGATTTGCCTGATAAGATACCGGTCGACATATCGACCTGCTCAAGAAAAATTGAAAATATTATATTTTCATTTATATTATACCAATTTTACCATAAACACCAATAAAAAAATATATATATTTATATTGAAAAACACATGTATTGTAAAAAATCGAATATAAAGCCTATTTTTTGTACTCGCGGGGATTCATAACGAGCTACTTGTCACGCGTACGAAAAAGTGTCGCTTTATATTCTTGTTGTATAAATTACTATTTTAACGTTTGTTTCTTGAAAGCTATCTGAAAACCTGAATAGAAACAGGTAAAATAATACTAAATAGGTAGGTAGCTGAAGTAATTTGGTAAGAGTTTGTATATATTTTATTGCTGTCACTTAATAAACCGAAACTTATTGTATAACATATCAAAATCGTACAATTTTTTTTGTGTACGAGTATTATAATATATCTATAATTTATAAAAGAAAATGAACATTTCTTTTTGAACATAAATTTTTTTCCTGATCTAAAAATCCCTTTAGTCTATCTCATCAATGAAATGTGAAATAAGTCTCATTTGTGATTTTCAGGAAGAAAAAATTATAAAAAAACTTAAGAATGGGTAAGTTTTACAGTGGAGACGTTTCCTTCAGTTGATTTATTTTCATCCATCTAATACTACCTAACTATATACATCTAAACAAAATATTTTTGGTGGCAAATCTTTTCCATCGTGATGGGTAGAACGCAGTAACATAATGCTAGTTTTTTTATTTCAGATTAAATAGTTTTATTATTGGTAGTCATGAAATTCAAATATTTTTCTATTTCAGTTGAATACTCATTACCTACATACAATTTGTATAATTGAACGTATATGCACATGGCAACACGGAATCGAAAAAAAGAAAAACTTCTCAAGCAAATATTTAAATTCACCGTACTCGTACTATTTGCTTGAACCACATACCTACGTGAATTAAATGGTGGAGGGGTACGAACTAGTTTTATATTATTTCTTCCGAAATATTAAGATTACTTCAACGCACCACAAAAATTACAGATACCTACGCCTTTAATGCACTTTCATAAGTTTGAAGAAAACAGAAAAATATAACTGAAGGAAACGTTTCCATTAATAGATACAGGTTCAACTTCATCAATCGAAGACATATCATAATGTATTACCCTATACATTTCAATTTATTCATTTGTTAATGAATGTGTCTATTTCTTCTTATTTTTTGCTTTAGTTCAGCACTCGCTGACCTGATTCATCCACTACAGTTGTCTCCTCGACAAATCTATCATACAAATTTTAGGATTTTAGAATTTCACAAGTTATGCCAATTATTCGTGCCACAATTTTTTGTTGGTATTGGTTAGGTAGTGTTTTGACAAACGAAACTTTTTACATTGAAGATGTTAAAGGAATCAAAATCTCCATTGGAAAAATATTTTTGGGTGATATGTTGGTGGTAGATATACTGTGATTGTGAAAATTTTGTTTTGAATGGGGATTGTTGGACCGGATGAGGTATGAACAAAACGGAAGCATCGATAAGGAACTTATTGGAACTTTCAATCCATCAAGAAAAATACACATGAATAATATATATAGTTTGTTTACCTATTACCTGGTGGTAACGATTTTAATACAAGAATATTCAGTTCCAAACACAGGTTCGAACAGATTGCGAAATGGTAGTAACCAGGAGGGACGAAAAAAACTAAAACATTAAAAAATATTTGTAACATATCAGTCGGTCATGTTTGAATATTTTTTGTTACAAGTCTCTCAGTTCATAAATATTATACTGTCTCCAAGTATAACAAATACGATATCTATATTTTAACATGATAATTATTCCTATGTATAAAATATGCCAGATATTTTAAGAACCATTAATCCTAACATGGTTATAAGTAGAAGGTTAGATCTATTGAATGTTGCTGGATTGCACCCGTCTCCCGTACAAGTGTAAACGCATGTCCTGTAGTTGAGAATGTCACCAGGTTGCTTGACATAATTGCAGTAGTTGCCCAGATCGAGGGATGAACAGAATCGTTTAGCGCCTATGCCTCCTGCAGATGAAGAACTATTTAGTGAATAATACCAGTATGGTTATTCCACAAAAGATTCGGTAATTATCGATAATATCTTCTCTAATAACACATTCGCCGAATGCTATTGAGAATGAATTTTGGATTATTTACCGAATCTCTAGCAATTGGCAAGAAAATAATTCAATTGTTTTCAATAAACAGAAATCTTGCAAACTTACGAATGCGAAAATATATTATAATGTATGAAAAGACATTTCATAAAACTTGATTGACATTATTTATTTCAATGTTATTTGATATAATCGCAAAGAATTGCGACCTCATCACGAAAGCAACATTCCCATGAAACGTTCCAATTTATTGGAACGACGATACATTTTAACTGGTTAAAATTTCGCATCACAAATTGAATTCTTTTCACAGCTAGCAAGCAATTATATATATAGATGTTATATACCAGGACAGCCTGACCTCTTAGATTGCAAACGAAAACTGTAGGACAAAGACTTGATCACCGTTGTCCACTGGAAAGAAAGATTAACTAGTGCGCTTTCAAATCTCAGAGGCCAAGCGGTACCCAGTTTTTGAAGCAGCAAAATCAAATCAACAAGCGGTTATATACCGCAGGCGTTTTTGGATGGCGAATAGTTCAGTCGACAGGTTGAAAAAAGTGGGGTTAGGTGGAAAAAGGTCGGAAGTTAATGAAACTTCAGGAGGTTCTTCAGGGAAGGTTAATCAACATTTTCTCAAGTTTTGGACCTCGAGGACCCTGTGCGAAAAAAGTAGGGGGGGAAAACTGCAAAATATTTGACCTCTCTCCGGTTTTTCCTCGATTACTTTTTTCTCTTACGTCCTACGGAAAAAACATATCGATACTTTTTTGTAGAACTTTTTTCCAGCGTCGCTGATCTGCTGAGGAGTAGCGTTTGGTGTGAGAAACGGAGCCACTACTGCAGAGAGGGAGGTATTCTTCATGTAGGTACTGCAAATTTTCTTCTTCCCCAATCCAAACGGTGCTGAAGTGGTATCACCCACTCACTGCGTGAAGGAAAAGGAGGAAAGGAACTTGGCGAGTAGAGGACACTGGGACCACTGCCTCTTCCACTCTTTTGAAGGTAGATGATTTTTGTGGACGTAGCTAATGCTGTCAACAGAATAAGTATGTCCACATCTTCTTGAAATTAATGAATAATAGAGTCATGTTGAAAGAATAAAATGAAAAGTGAACAATATGACCTCAAAAATCGAAAACAAATAGGTCTAGGTAGCGCAGATAGAATAGACAAATTTCAGCCTTCTATGTTGAATATTGGCTCATCGTTTGCATTCCGCAGTTCCATAGGAGCAGTGTTCTAACATCTATTGTTTTCCAGCTTTTTACTGCTGTAGCTGATCACACACTCCCCTCGGCCCGACATTGTTTTGTCCTTGGGAGGAACGACTTGACACCTGGCGGGCAAGCAGGGGTGGGGGTTATCTAAAGTTGGTGATTTCAAGTAGGAATTATAATAGCAACTACATTTCATCATAATTCTTGTATAACAGAAGAAATAGGGTGGAATTCTGCATTTTGTGGCGAAATTTGAAAAATTACCTATTCTTCAATGCGCCATATCTCGGTAACAAATTGACAAACGTAAGGCAAAAAAGTTATTGAGGAAAAACCACACCAAGGTCGAAAAATTTGCAATTTTCCCCCCCTACTTGTTTAGCACAGGGTCCTCGAGGTTCAAAACTTGAGAAAATGTTAATCAACGATCCCTGAACAACATCTTAAAGTTTCATTAACTTCCGACCTTTTTCTATCTGAAACTACCTGTCGACTGAACCAGAAGTAGGCAATAAAATGAAATCCTAGGACAATTAAACTCTTAAGGTGCGTATTCACTTGCAACAGAACACTCCGAACGAACCAAACGCGCCGCGCGCGCTGAACCGATTGCAACAACATAGTTTGCGCAAAAATTCGGGCTGTTTGGAGAGTTTGCGGTATTCGTTGCGGTTCTCACCCGTAATCAGTGTTATTTGTGACGACGACATGAATGCAGACGATGTGATAGTAGCCACTGGTACTTTTTTAATTATAGATGCGCTAACAAGCGTTAAAAAAAGGAAAGTGTGGGCCAGAAGCCTCTTTTTGCGAAGAAAAAATATGGTCATACTCAGTGGCCTGGATTATATGTATATCAAAAATTTTATGAGGATGGCTGCAGAAAATTTTGAGAATCTAATATGTGTAGTAGGTCCTAGAATAGCCAAGAAAGACACTTCATTTCGTAGGATCCCATAATACAGGTTGCAGTTCAAATTGGTCAATCAGTTCCAGGCATTTTTCCCTGCTCCAGTCCATTTTCTTTGCTTTTCAGATAAGGAACGAACGCTACAAACACAGCAAGCGCACCAAACATCTGTATCCACTGAACACCGGCGAAAGAATAATTCCCTTTGTGCAAATCGCGTTTACCGACAAACCTCGGAAAATGTTTGGCGCGTTCGGTTCGGTTCTGCGCAAAGTATTGACTAGACAAATTTGTTACAGCGCGCGCGGCGCGTTTGGTTCGTTCGAAATGTTTTGTTGCAAGTGCACCTTTAGAGCCAGTTTACACAGTCCAGCAAAATCCATCAATAATTATAATATTTTTTTCTGTAAACACACCGAAAGTTCGCAAGAATTGCGTAAAATTAATTCATGAACTAATGGTCAATTATAAATTGATGACAATTTTCTATTTACATGTATCAATGAAATTCAAATTAACAAGAATGAAAAATTGATTTGACCGTGTAAATTCGTATTTAGTGTAATTTGGGCTGGATCGACAGCTGTCACTAATTTTTATTACAATAAAAATGAAATGAATATATATATATATATATATATATATATATATATATATATAAATATATATATATATATATATATATATATATATATATATATATATATATATATATATATGACGGCACGGCTTTATGAGGTCTCTCGGAATTGAAACGAAAATACTCTATTCACTTTAGATTCTGCTTGCGTTCCTCATAACGCACGAGAAACTTGATTGAGTCTTGGGTTGGACAGAACAAATAAACATTTGTCTGCCTGTCAATGTTGTAGGTAAACATCTACCTTTGGATTCCATGGCTCGTGTCGAATTAAGTTTCAAACTAGTGACTGTAGATGTCACAAGTTACTATTCATATATATATATATATATATATATATATATATATATATATATATATATATATATATATATATATATATATATATATATATATATATATATATATAGGCAAAGTTGTAATAAAATACATCAACATTTACAATTTTGCTTCGCCCTTCAAATTAATCATAGATTCGATATTCCATTCTCTCAGTCACCTTTCGGTAAAATTTCGAATACGGTTTTGGGTCAATTTTTCAATCAAGAAATAATAATTGTTGTTGTTTAAATTTTGGTTCGTGGTGGTCGTGATGGTAGAGTACTCGCTTCTCAACCACAGGGGCGTGGGTTCGATTCCCAGCATGGTCACTGGTCTCGTTCATGACACCACACGTTAAAAGGTAAATGCTACGTCTTCCCTAGCTCGCACAAGTCTCTCGAATACTTTTGAGGGTTGCGCGCAGGGGTGCAGTCGGTTGATGGAAATAACAATTGTAACAATAACAATAGTCTTTCATTCACTCATGGACATTGGTTTGTCTACAATCACTATCGAAGTAGGTTTTCGCCGAGGATAGTGAGTGTCAATCCACATCGTCAACAGCAACGAGCGACAAAATTCGACAGCCGCTGTTGTCAATATCCTCGAATAAGCAATCCTTGAATAATGAATTTGGAAAAAACGAAAGGCAACACAATGATATGTAAGAATATAATTCTTTACTGAATAATGAAAATCATTATTTTACAATTAATGATTGTAATAACAATCTTGCAGGCATTTTGAATAACCATGCAATGAAGTATTACTTTTCAATCTCAATATATCAAAATGGCATAATTATGACAATCTTCTTTGGACTGAGTAGATACTTTAAAGGACATTAAAAACAAATTATCTCATTATCCTTTTGTAAATGTACCCTGTATAATTTAAATATTGATAATCAATAAGGCTGTTGTACTTGAGTATTTGAAAATTATGTTCTGATAATTATTATGGATGAAAAAAAAGTCATTGATACATATTAGTTGTCACTCGATAGATCATAACAAAAAGTACTTTCAACTGAAAGATGATTTTATGAACGTATTATTCATAAATTTGGAGCCGATGGTGACAGAGACAACGAAAAAATCTGAGGAATGTGAATATGAAAATGAACAAATCTAATTTTGTTTTGGAATGATCGAAAACCGTATCTCAAAATGTTCAACATTGTTCCAATTTAATTGAGTAGGTATGTGTCTGTCATCATTTTCGAAATGTCTATTGTATCAGACTAAATCATTTATCAAATCAAACAGCGAAAACATACCTGCCTACACATTTTTTTATCATGCATGCCCACCACCCTACGTCTAATATCAAAACATACCAAAACAAATTTAAAAAACCGCCATTTACAGCTCCAGAACCAGAATTCACAATTAGCAAAATCCGATTCAGAAACCTAATAAATGAGTGGAACAAAACAAAACACCAACCATATTGGGACATTTGAGCAAAACACGGAAGGCTGACAAATATAATGACGGCACGTATTATTACCAGCCGTGTGCCGTAAAAGCGCGGCGTTCGTTTCTCAACCAAATCAACTGAGGGGCGTGGGTTCAAAACCCAACGCGGTCCAGTGCATGATATTACACGTTAAACGGTAAGGGCTACGTCTTCCCTAGTTCTTACAAATTTCTCGAATACTTCTGAGGGTTGCTCGTAAGGGTGTAGCCGTTTGAGGGAAATAACAAATAACGAAAAATAACTAACTGAATACTGTGACCTAAGAATGTATCTGCATATAATGAGAATGAACAGAAAAATCGTAGGAGTGCAGACTACGTGGTCAGGACTAACACTATTGACCCTATCACGTTACAATACGCAATGGACCAATAGAGGAATAGAACACTGTCTCGTTACTCGTTAATTCTAGTTGATAGTAAATTGAACATCAAAGCGTCTGTCATCTCTTGATATTGCCAAGTATTTGTGTTAACGAAATGTCGAGCACATCTCATTATGATGGCCGCGAAAGTCTTTCAAACTCTAATTACTCGAATTTTTTGAAGCTGAGCATTTACTTATCTTGTATTATTAAATATACATTAGGAAATTGCATTCAACTAAAACAAAAAAGTTTAAGACAGATGTAACATGCCTGCTTAATTTAACTAACAACAAACAATACGGAAATAACATTACCATCCAAGCTAGTGGATTTGATACAATACTGAGCCTCAAAAACCTCGCTACAGTCGATAGGTTCGATCCCTCCTAACTGAATCATTCCATCGGAACAGTCTTTGGATTTTGAGGCTGAACACTGATAGCATGTTACCGCAAAAGCTGAGTCCCAGGCAGCAGAAAGGAAATCACGAATAGTATGGTTAGTGAAAGATCCAAAATATTCTCGTCAATGAATAATGAGGGTGCGTATCTGTTTTACTGTGTAGCATTGTTCTACTACACAGTGCGGCTTTCCATAGTCCTCTCTGTTAACTTTTGAACGGTTTGACGTACAGACATAAATAAAACACATTGTGATTGATCGATACATGGCGCGAGAGGGCACATCAACTGAAAAAAATTTAAATGGCATGGGGGGTCAGGTGTCACATCGTTGAAAAGATAATTCAATTTTCTTTTTAACTATTCAAATTTTCTAGAATTCCGTGACACTTGATCCCCCATGATTTTTTTCATTTTTTAATTGATGTGCCTCCCCGCGCCATCCATGAAGCAATTACAATGTGTTTTATTTCAAAACAAAGTGTCGGTTATACCCTCCAAACATTTTTTTAATAGTTTGTACGTCAAACTGTTTAAAAGATAACTATTAAAAGCTGCACTGTATGTATGTTATGTCCACCATTTTTCTTAATTATATGAGCTCTCACATATATCTCTCAAATATTCCACTTGTTGACACTGTTGACAGTACCTGAAATAGGACCAAGTTAGGTAATTGTGAATTCGGGGTAATAAAACAACGCTATGGATTATAAAGTAGGTATTCAAACTTGGCCAGTTTCGCGCGTTTGTGCTAATCAACACACTTTAGCCGGACATGTTCCCGCTTATTTTAGTTCCATAAAGTTGATTCGTTCTTCGCATTGACAAAAAGTTTGTGATTTTTTTTTTATTATTAATTTGCTTCGAAAACTGGTTTGGGGAGTTCATATTAAAAGTGCTTTGAGGTAAGTGTTCAAACAGCAGTGAAGAAACTACAGAAGGAGCAGGAGTGTAACAACTTCAATCAAATCCGTTCACATCTTCTAGTTCAAGTACTACTTAATCGTATCACTCTGGCATCAGATATTGTTGCTGTGTTTTCATCAGCAATCTTGCAACTTTGAAAGTTGACAAATGACAAAATAGAGGAAAGATAATAAAAGTGACCAAGAAAACGAAGTAGTGCCTTATGATATAAACACTCATAAAGAGCTCTGAGAGGATGAATGGGCAGATCATGTAACAGTGAGCACTGTTATTTTAATTAATAGTGCACCCTGTATTATAAATCGGTCTTTTAAAATTTAATGAATCGTATGTGCGTGTCTGGATTCAGTGTGAGTGTGAGATAAGAATTTATACCTACGCTCGAACCGGGGAAAAATTGTTTTTACATATAGAAAGGTCGCTCTGGGTTGATAAATTTAATGGCTTATGACATTAGATAGGGTAGTCTGAGACGTCGTGCCTAGAAATAAAATGTTAGGATTTTCAAAAAGGGCATTCGGTGTTAAAGAGTCTTAGGGTGAATTTGGGTTGGGTCCAACCGTGAGAGTGGCTGATGCCGCTCTCGAATGTGTAATGTCTCGTAGGCCGATGTATGTGTATAAGTGAACAAAGTAAGTGATTTAATATATATTTTTTTTACATTTTTCCATGTCTCGTAATAATAATAATTACATACTTAGTTTCGTTTTGAACTTGGGGCGTGAACTAAAATTGGGTGTTTTGTCATTTTAAATTGACGGTAGTTATGAGGGCGAATACGAGAGAATAATAATAATAATAGTTAAAATTTGGCCATAATTTTTGTTGTAATTATAATAGTAGTGAGTTAATTTGAAAAGTATGGCTGTTGATTTATTATCGGGAATGTTGCTGAAAGGGTAGACAAATGCATTTTTAACTGTAGAGCGATCTTTCATGTTTTGAGAGGGTGAACTATTTTTTTTAAACTACATACTTTATTTTTCTTGCGCTTATTTGCATATACGGAGTGTATGAATTCTTACAGTTGGTTTATTTTACAAATTTTTACAAATTATACATTTTTATTTTTATATTTTACACATTTTCTTTTATATTTTCGTTACTATTTTCCACCATTTTTTTGCTTTGGTGAATAAAGCTGGTTGGTGGAACTTTGCTTCTTAATATTACTTACCCCTTCAACCCCTCATACAAAGTCCACGCATTTGAGAAGCCGTGGCCGAACCTACAAATCTACATCTTTGCCTTCGAGGACGATGATGAACTTACGAAAAACAGTAGAGCTGTGAATTGTGAGGTTGAGCATTCTAGCTTTTGGGGAGGCTATCCCCTTAGCCTAAATCCGGGTGATCCAGAGCGGATTCAAAACTATACTCTGGGTCTGGTGGCAGCAAAAGTATTTAACATCTATACTTTAATTTAATTTCAATAAAAAAATACTTCCAAGGGTGGGCGACTGAGGAGTGGTTGTTTGCTTTGGTCAGTCTGAAACTGAATCAAATATATCGGCTAAACACCCTAGCGATTTATTACAGTGGTGGCAGCGGTGGGATGTTCTTTTTGACGGGGTTGAAGAAGGGTGGGATGTTCTTTTTGACGGGGTACGTTGAAAAAGGGTTGGATGTTTCTTTTTGACGGGGTACGTTGAAAAGGGCTGGAATATTCTTTTTGAGGGGGTTAAACGAAGGAAGTCGAAAAAAATTTAAATTTCTTTCGGTTGAAAATTGAGGAATAAAGTGATGATGTTTTTGAGAGTGCTAAAGAAGGAGGTCGAAAAACAAATTATTAATTGAACAATAACTTTTTACGTTGTGAACCAGAGATACAAGGTGCGATACTCTTTTAGAGCGAAACAGAAAGGTTAAAGAAGGAGGTCGGGAAAAATTAGTAAAAATTGGTTGAAAATTGAGAAATGATAAGATGTTCTTTTTGAAACGGTTGAAAAAGTATGTGAGGTGTTCTTTTAGATGAGGTTAAAGAAAGAGGTAGGAATTATTTATTAGTTTTCAAACGTGTATTGCAATGCGAGATTTTCAAATAATTTTTGTTTTATGAATAACTCCTAATGTATTCGAGTGTCTACTGGTAAAATTTTTCATAAAAATGGATAAATTTTGATTTTTGAAAATTATTTTGTTCAAATCAAATTAACAGAGTTAGGTAGTTAGCAAATCGATGAGTCGCGATTACAATTTTTTTTTAAGCTTCAAGAAGGTTGACTATGAACTTGCTTTCATATATTTTGTTAAAAAATATTGTTGATAGAATAAAACTGGAACTGAGAACTGAGTGTTGGATAGAATGGGCATTTTGAAATGACTGTTAAACCGATTTTTTTAATAAAAAGTGATTTGAATGCTTTTTGAAATTTAACGTAGATTTCTTTTTTTTTATTATTTTTTTATTCATTATTTCTTGAAACGAAAACTTCAGTTGAATTTTAATTTTTGAACAAATACTTGAATTCATTTTTGGAATTTGAGACGAAGCTTTTTGACATTTATACCTAGGGGGTTTCAACTGAGTTCTGAAGGTATTGCTCGGAAAAATATACGAATTGGATAATAGGGAATATTTTTATATAATGGAAAAACTGATCGATTTGAGAACTGGATTAGGGATTTTCAGATTAGTTTCGTCGGAGATGAAGCCAAAATAAAGGTTGGTAGGTTACACGGTTTATCGCTATATTCTTTTTCTGTGCATGCAAAAAGGTCACCCTCATTACTAACCCAGGAAAATTTACTATGAAAAGTTTTTATGAAATTGATGAATTATATGTTGACGATGCAGTTTTGATATTTGAAACTGAATTTGAATTTATTTTGTTTTTGTGAAATTTTAGACTGGGACGAAGTTTTATCGTCTTTGTTGTGAGAAATTTTGATTTGGGTCATAGGATTTTGAGTCAGAAGAGCAAGGTGGATACACACGTCGGCCCACACGAAGGGGGCCTGCCATTGAAGGTTGATGGAGAAATAGCAGGAGGAGCCGGAGGCAGGTGGAGGATGAAAGTGGTCCTCACGAGGAGAGGTAGTTAGAAGGAGACTGTGGAGTGACTGCGAAGAATAAATGGAAGAAAGAGTATTTGTCGGCTATAATTCAATGTTCGTCGGGGTATGTGCCCGGAAAGTAGTTGTTCCTTGTCGAATATGAATTTCTTTCAGTATAGGGGTGTTGATCTGTATAGGAAGCAGAATGAAGTTTCATTAGACGAGAGGTTCGAGGATGAACCATCAGTGGGAGGTTCCATGTGAGGAGATCCATTATCTGCTTATAGGGAGCAGATTGTAGTGGTCTGAGGATGGACAGAAGAGAGAGGCTCGATAGGAGAAAGGGCGTTGTCTGTTCAGAATGAACGGATTATTGTGTGTTTTTTTGGTCCGAGAGTAGACCAAAGTGAGAGAGAGAAATATAATGTTAGCCGTTGCATGCTCAGTGAGAGAAAGAGAGAGAGAGATAGAGCATATTGTAGCGGTTTTCATGGTCTGAGAATGGACAAAATAGAGAGGCTTGAGAGAAGCAGGAGCGTTGTATCTTCAGAAGGCGCAGATTTTGGTGTTTTTTGTTCTGAACATAAAGAGAGAGAGAGAGAGAGAGAGAGGTTCCAGTGGAGGAGAGCCATTATAGGCTCAGAGAAAGCAGATCGCAGTGACGAGTGTTTAGTTCCGAGGTGGAAACCAAAATGAGAGACATGCGAAAAGGGTGTCGTTGTCTGCTTTGAGACAACGAGTTATCCGACAGTGGTTTGAGGATAGAGACCGTGAGAGAAGTGATAGAACGGTAGTTTCTACGAGTTATTTACGGGCGATATATGACATGCGGTGTGAATGCGTTTTTTTGGCGCCATAGTATGAGTCTAACATGTTTTTAGGCTCAGTAGTGAGGGGCCGCAGAATACTCCTACCAGGGTTAGGCACCAGCTGGTGAGTAAAAGTCTCACAACTTGGGAGCCCGTTTTTTTGCAATGTCTTCGTATGATGACTGCAGATAAACCAATGGATTGTTCATCGAAGTGCTGAATGTTATTTTTGGAATATGTGTTTTGTTTGTGATGCGAAAATGAGATGCTTATGTTGGTCGAGCGTTTGAGATTTGTTGGAAAGTTTTCCGGAGCTGAAGATTTCAGTATGTTTTTTTTATTTTTTTTTCTCATTTTATTTTTTCGAGATTGTTGAAAGTGTTGAAGCACCTTTAAGCTTTTCTTAAAAATATTTATAATTCTATTGGCTATCTGATAGGACCGCAGATAGGCACTAGATTAGGTATGAATGGTTTGGTAGAATGTTAGCATTTATGGAAAATTCGTTTTCAAAATCATTTTATTATTATTACTATTATTTTTTTAAGAGGCACCGACGAGATGTAGTTTGGTGATGATATATGTATATGTATATATGTGTATATATATATGTGTATATATGTGTATATGCCTATATGTGTACACATTTTATTAAATTTTTTTTAATTTTTTTATAGTTAATAGTGAACTTATACATTATTTTATGTTTTGAATTTTACTGAATTTTATGGAGAAATTTGCTTATTCATGGATGACTGATGGATGAATTCTTAGTATTATAGAGGTATTCATTTGTATTTTCTTGAAATTTTTTAATGATATTTTGCTCATTCTAAAATCTAGCGATTAGATTTTACATTTTCGGTAATTGGTTATGGACTTGAATTTTAGTTATCATACGGGCTAATTTTTGGTTAAACAATTGAACTTTAATTGAAGTGTAATTCTAATAGTGCGCGACCTGGGTAATCAGTTTTAAGACATTTGCGCAAGTGGAATGGGCAATTGAAGCAGCGACGGAGTTGGCGAATGGAGTTGCAGTGGGGCTTTGAGTAGGTGAATCACTTGTCCGATTTAGTAACTTTCTCATAAATATAGTTGGCTGAAGTAAATTGATATATAGGAAGCAGTTGAGGAGTTGGTCCAGTTAGGTGCAGATTAGCAGTGAAGCCGATGGATGAACGTAATTGGGTCCTTGTATGAGCTAAAGTTAAAGAGTTCAGAGGAGAATAATGTATGTGTGTTCACAGTCAAAGGTGAACCTTGAAAGCAGTGAACGGCGCCCTTTATGGATATACGAGATTTTGTTCAACCCGTAGCTGGTGATATTTGCTGTACTCCAAAATGTCAATCTGTCAGCCAAATGAGTAGTTACTGTTGCAATGTTGGACAATGCCGAACCGATCAGAGCCTCGATCAACATCAGTGAAATTCGGTAGTGAAGATTGAAGTCATTTTGTTTCAACCGATGTGAACGGGTCCGTACTGAACACTGTGTGCTAGAGTTAGGTTGTAGTAGATATAAGACTTAGTGGTAGACATACGAACCTCTAGAAATAAAAAGGGTCAGAACCGGACTTAGTTTTGGGGCCTGAAATAGTTTATGTGGAATTTAGTGGGCTTTACATTTTGCTTTGGTTGTTTGAATTTGACGGGATTATTTTTCATTTGATACCGGTCCAGATCGTTATTGGAAAAAGTTAAGGCTAGATGCAGCCTAGAACTTTTTTCAATGAGGGGAGTATTGTAACAGTGAGCACTGTTATTTTAATTAATAGTGCACCCTGTATTATAAATCGGTCTTTTAAAATTTAATGAATCGTATGTGCGTGTCTGGATTCAGTGTGAGTGTGAGATAAGAATTTATACCTACGCTCGAACCGGGGAAAAATTGTTTTTACATATAGAAAGGTCGCTCTGGGTTGATAAATTTAATGGCTTATGACATTAGATAGGGTAGTCTGAGACGTCGTGCCTAGAAACAAAATGTTAAGATTTCAAAAAGGTCATTCGGTGTTAAAGAGTCTTAGGGTGAATTTGGGTTGGGTCCAACCGTGAGAGTGGCTGATGCCGCTCTCGAATGTGTAATGTCTCGTAGGCCGATGTATGTGTATAAGTGAACAAAGTAAGTGATTTAATATATATTTTTTTTACATTTTTCCATGTCTCGTAATAATAATAATTACATACTTAGTTTCGTTTTGAACTTGGGGCGTGTTTGGGCTGTTGACGATGAATATGGGGTGTTTCACGATATCAGTATAAGCTTCAGGCCTCATTCCACATAGTTTCATGTGACTAATAATAATAATTGCTAACTAAAATTGGGTGTTTTGTCATTTTAAATTGACGGTAGTTATGAGGGCGAATACGAGAGAATAATAATAATAATAGTTAAAATTTGGCCATAATTTTTGTTGTAATTATAATAGTAGTGAGTTAATTTGAAAAGTATGGCTGTTGATTTATTATCGGGAATGTTGCTGAAAGGGTAGACAAATGCATTTTTAACTGTAGAGCGATCTTTCATGTTTTGAGAGGGTGAACTATTTTTTTTAAACTACATACTTTATTTTTCTTGCGCTTATTTGCATATACGGAGTGTATGAATTCTTACAGTTGGTTTATTTTACAAATTTTTACAAATTATACATTTTTATTTTTATATTTTACACATTTTCTTTTATATTTTCGTTACTATTTTCCACCATTTTTTTGCTTTGGTGAATAAAGCTGGTTGGTGGAACTTTGCTTCTTAATATTACTTACCCCTTCAACCCCTCATACAAAGTCCACGCATTTGAGAAGCCGTGGCCGAACCTACAAATCTACATCTTTGCCTTCGAGGACGATGATGAACTTACGAAAAACAGTAGAGCTGTGAATTGTGAGGTTGAGCATTCTAGCTTTTGGGGAGGCTATCCCCTTAGCCTAAATCCGGGTGATCCAGAGCGGATTCAAAACTATACTCTGGGTCTGGTGGCAGCAAAAGTATTTAACATCTATACTTTAATTTAATTTCAATAAAAAAATACTTCCAAGGGTGGGCGACTGAGGAGTGGTTGTTTGCTTTGGTCAGTTTGAAACTGAATCAAAGATATCGTCGGCTAAACACCCTAGCGATTTATTACAATCAAATTGCAGCTGAAACCCTTTCAGAGGTGAAATGAAATATAAACTGCCACAGTGTCATTTTGGAGGATCCAGAAGTAGCACATCTTATAGATATGTTTGTTGTGTGCATTGAAGTTTTTGGATTCAGACGCAACGACGGATTCGCAACTGAATACGTTGAAAAGGAAACTGATATTTCTTCTATAGAATTTGGAAAGATCGAGGCCCTGTTACCTGATCCAAAAACTTCGATTAGAGCAAGTTTAAAATTGTTAAAAATTCATATTTTTCCTGGATCTGTAAGTGTTTTTGAAAAATCAACACAGATTTTACATTTGTCTCATTTCTGTCGTTGAACTTCCGTTAAATGATTTTTGTAAGCATTAAACTACTTTATACTCAAGTGCCTTCATTATTTTATAGTTTCCATGTATATATTTAATATTATAGGGGTAATTGTGAACACTCTTATAAAGTACATGACATAAGTTAAAAATGTTTACTAGCATTGCTGTTCACATTTCTACCATCTAAATTCACTAATAGATTGACAGGATATCAAATGGTCTGTTTCCATTTACTTGTAAACAACTCCTGAAATTCAAATATTAACTCACTTGTAGGTGAAATTTTGAGAAAAGATTTGAAACATATTAAACTATATGGGTATCATTACAGTTATCAATATTTTTTTGTTCAACACGACATACGTAATTTTCAATTAAAAAATGGGTGTTCATTAGGATTATTTTTTCCATCAGGAATATCTCAGTCAGTCCCTGTCTCCAGAGCGCCGATACAACCGGAGGGCGTGCTGGTGTGTCATTAACCACAGTAACCACTCCCTACGTCCGTGGGGTGAGTGCCTACTGGGTCCAAGAATCATGTGCCCTGAGTAAGCGGAGTGAACCAAGAATTACGGCCTTCTGCATTCGTACGGCTGAGATTTCTGCCATATAATGGCAAGCCGGTATGATTTTTATGCTTAATAGCAGTGTGCCACCATTCCTCTAAGGACTCCTACTATCAGAACCACCATTTTCACCAAATGGTTTGGGTACAGCTTGCGGAGTTCATACCCTATACCCATCACGCGACTACAGTAGACACAAGTGTGTAAGACACCGTCTTGGCAGGCCATTATGAATCCCTCGGTTTCCGACTTCAGCACACTTGGCCTGAGAAAAGCAAATGTCAGGTTTGTGGATAAGCCAAGACCCCATGCATTGGCTTATCCTTATGTAGCTGTAGGAGACTCACTCTCCGCAGCTTTGACGTGGGCTTTCTGCTAAACGGATTCCAACGCGGTGACAGAGTTTGGATTCGTCCGTTCAGCGTCGAATACGAGACCGAGTTCATCGGCTGCACGGATTGCTGCCTTGAAAAGCAATGCTCCAATCCCTGCTTTTTCATGATCGCATACCAAGCAGAGAAGGGGATCTGATCTCCTGATGACTTTACAGGCTCCATCCATTACTATGTAGACACTCCAAACTCAAAAGTCCACGTCCTCCCCGTAATCACAAAAAATATTATGTCTATACAGTGCGGCTTTTAATAGTCCTCTCCCTGATATTTTCTGAACGGTTCGACGTACAGACTTAAAAGAAAAAAGTTTGAAGGGTTTCACCGATACTACTCTTTGAATTAAAACACATTGTGATTGCTCGACAGATGACGCGGGGGGCACATCAACTAAAAAAGTTTAAATGGCATGGAGGGTCATGTGTCACATCCTTGAAAAGATAATTCAATTCTCTTTTCAACCATCTAAACATTTTTAAAATTCCGTTCCATCCAAAAAAAAATTCTGTCCCGTTATTTCACATCAAACCACTTGAAAGTATCGTGATCAGATAAGAAAAGGGATTCGGACCGCCAGATCCGCTTTATTCTGATATTTTGAGCAATCACAATGTGTTTTATTTCAAAAAGTAGTATCGGTGAAACACTCCAAACGGTTTATTTCAGGTTTGTACGTCAAACTATTCAAAAGTTAACAGGGGGGGGACTAGTAAAAGCTGCACTGTATTATTAAAACTCCTTCAAAAAGTCGTTTCAATGAAGGTAATTATTATTATAATGCATTATTTATGTTATTATAGTTGATTCATCTCGCCAAAAAACATAAGAATTTTTTTTTATTGGATATCTACATTTCTTTCAATTCAAAAACGTGGGGGTCGTCAACATTCCTGCAGTGTTCCAGAGAAGTGAGTGAGTTGTGAGCAGTGAGTTTTCAGACGATGGGTGCGAGTCAAATATAAAGAAAAGTGGACTCCCAGTAGGCAACTTAGTCATTGAAGAGTCACATGCCCAAATACAGAATTTTATAGTGGTTCTTCTGACGGAACTCAGTATAATCAGTATACTAGTGATAGTGGAAGAAACTCAACGCGGATTGTATCAGAAAGATGATGATACTGCTGAAACTGTTACACGGCCGAATATCCAAGAAGGCTTCAATGGTGAATATCTAAAAGTTACCTCATTCAATAAATGACTAGAAAAAATGACAGCTTTCTTCTATCAACTCCAAACTGAGTGAATATGATTTTTATTTCGGTTAGGCGTTTGGATATTTGATTTCCTACAAATCGTATTCAACTCATCTTGACGAAAACCACTTCGCGAGCATAATGAAGTGATGTCATTCTGATGTAGTGGACAGTATGCTATTTGATTCTTCTGAGTTATTCTTTATCCCAGCCAACCATGTGATACGAGAAACACGTATACCTGACATCACATTGTGACGTGCGACATCTCATTTGAAGTCTCAAACATGTATCCAATACATTGAGGCGATGTCAAAAAGTCCACCTCATAGAAGATCTTTGTGACGTCTTTTGGACATGGAATGCGACGTCACATTAAAAAAAAATGTTCGATCGATCCCGGGCCGCCTGGATGACAGACTAGCGCTCTAACACCACGACCACTTCGCTTCATAACATAAAAAGTGACCAATAGGTATTATAAAAAACCGCATTTTATATCATCACAAATATCAAATATGTCGCACTGTGCTATCAATTAGAGGCTGCATTTAGGACTATTGTGACAAATATATATACAGTGAGGCCACCACGTTGATATCTGAAACGGTAATAGATACCGTTTGGGCTAAATGGGGTAAATATTGCATAACAGAAGGGCTGTCTATATGGAAGTTTGGACTCATTCAATTATTTTAGAAAACCTGAATTTATCGATTTCTTTAAAAATTCGAGATGATCTGACACATAATGAAACTGCTATTTGTGATAATTCAATAAATTTAGAATGACAAATACTTTAAAAATATGTCGTGAGATGATAACCAATAGGTGTGGTCTGATGAATGTTGCTTGCTTATCACATTTCTCTTGTTTGTGATGTGTTATTGTGACTGTAATATCAAATATACGTCGAATATATGCAAAAATTTAACAGCGCATTGGTGCAACATTGTTACATCTAATAACCCTCATGTCCACGATGGTTGGCTGGGTATACCAAAAATTCTACCAAAAGATAAAGAAAATAAGTTTTAAGCTTATCCAATGTATAGCTAATATCAAAAAATGTGATATACATATTTCAGAGTTCTGTAACATAAAACAAAGAATTAATTACTAGATGAAGAACGAAGGTATCTAGACGCGCCAACCAGAGTTGGATGCTAACTTTGTTCGGTATTGAAATTAATGTAGGTAATTGGTTATTTTCTACGTTATGAACAAACACCAATGAATCCAAGTATCAATGTATGTAATAGTTAGTTGAGGTTAGTCCTATAAACCTTATATCGTTTTGAAGGTTAAATTCAAGTACCTACGAACTATGTTATTAACATGCTAGTCGAAGAAAATCCTCTCTGTGTCACAGAGTTCTCAAAAATACCTTCGAATCTGCCAACGTGTTTGATGCAATATTTAGCACCGTAAACATTGTCGCAAGGCTCGGGAGCTATGTCTATATCACTTGTCAGCCATTCATTGCATTGGAAAGGTTTATTGGGATCACTTCCTGAACACTGGTAGCAATTAAAAGCAGAAGCTGTCAAAAAAAAATTACGTTAAGTATATGGTAGAAAAGGTTTTTTGAAACAATACAAAGAAATGAATCTTTCAAATTACAGTGTATTTCACAACGACCGTTCTTCAGAATACAATTAATAAGAACTGTACAAATTGAATAAGAAATGTGAAAGTAGGTTTTCTGAACCAGCCATTTCGCCTAAAATATTCTGATGTTTTGGTCATCCCTTAATTTATTTCGAATAGTCTGTATTTGAGTATTAGATTTTTGGATTCTCCAGCAAATTTTAGTATCGTTTTATGTAACAATATTGCTTTTTCTTGGTCAAGAAACAATCAGCTATTGATAAAATCAGGGAATGTTATGCAAGGAATATTCGTGGATTATTCTATACAAGACGTTTCCATATTTGGACCAAATATTATAAATGTTTCCATACTAGCGCGCTGATGCTTGATTCATAAATGATTTTCGTTTCTCTATGGCCTAATCTCTATTTTGATAAGTACTTAGCAAACTTCACATTTGACAGAGAATTACTATTAATTTATACATTTCAACTCAGTTTGCATGCAGCTGCCTTGTTATTTAAACTTCCCGTCATTACAGTGACCAATCACACAGCGCTCATTCGGTATAAGTTATTCCCACAGACCTTATGTTATTCCGTGCATTTCAACAAGTGTCGTCTCTCGTCTGGGAAGTTTCAGGTTTAATTTTTCATTTCAACTTGTTTTAATGAGTATTTGAACTGTTTTTTTTTATATTTAGTGATTTGTGTAGTGTTATCATATAAAACGTAATTTAACTAAGTAGTTTTCGAATAATACTTTCCTTCAGAATGGAATGGCTGGTAAAAAAATAGGAATCGCCACGGGTAGGTGAGCCATATACCTATCATCTCTTTGATGATAGAAACCATTTGAAGTTATGACCAATAATTTTTGTGCATGAGATATTTCAACAAAATTTGAAAGCATTCATTTTAATCTGATTATAATTAATATTGGGAACGATTTCAAAACCGGCCTCGAGACCGGCCCTGATCATCCAATTAACTCGAAATGTAAACATTGTTCTCCGCTGACAAACACATACATCATGTGGAAGAATCGCGAACCTTCTAACGAAAATTCTGAGGACATCTAAGAAGTCGCCCGAAAGGCTCGAATGGTCGAGAATTGTAAATAGGAGTATATAAGCCACTGGGTATTAGATGGCGGGATAGTCAGAGTTCAGAGTTAGTTACAGTTCCAGAGTTCGCAGGTAGAGACTGACACAGTAGAAATAAATATTTTAGTTGAATAATTGTTTTAAATAGTGTTTTAAATAAATTAGAAAAATTAGTTAGTGCAGTTTTACTACATTTGGTGTCAGAATCGGATGTTTAAAATAAATAAGTTTTTGAGTGTATGCCATATTGAAAAACTGAGACGTTTATCGCGCCCAATAGACTAGTGACCCGTTGAACATTATTGTGTCTGAGTAGTTGACAGTTTCGCGGGAAAATAAACTGAAAACTGTGTGTGAAATAAATAATAGACTGATATCTCGCTAAAGACAATAAGAGACAAAATGTTTCCGAGGAGAGTTCACTTAGTTGACCTTAAAGTTAGTGAATTAAAGCAAGAGTTAGAGGAGCGTGAGTTAGAAACAACTGGAAAGAAGGCCGTACTCCAGAAAAGACTTTCAGATGGACTGACTGAAGAAGGAGAAGACCCCGAAACATTTTTATTCGGAGTTTCTGGACTCGACTTGAGTTCGATTATGAATGAACTCGAGGAAACCACGAAATCCTTGGAAGATAAATTTCTCGAAAATTCGAATAGTTTGAAGGAGGAACTTCAACAAAATTCCGTAAGTCTGAAATAACTTCAACAAAATTCGGTGAGTCTGGAGGAAAAACTTCTAGAAAATTCTGTTAGCTTGAAAGAAGAACTTCTCGAAAAATCTAGAAGAAAAGCTTGAAGAAAATTCGAAAAGTTTAGAAGTGAAACTTCAAGGAAAGCTTGAAGAAAATTCGAAAAAAGAAAAGTGAAGCTTTTGGAAAATTCAATTGGTCTGCGGGAGGAGCTTCTAGAAAATTCAAATAGCTTAAAAGAAGAACTTCTCGAAAATTCTAATAATCTAAAAGAGGAACTTCAAGAGAATGTGAAGAGCCTGGAAGAAAAACTTCACGAAAATTCGAGAAACCTAGAAGAGAAGCTTCTAGAAAACTCAGAAGGCTTGAAAAGAGAACTTTGTGGTGTAGCGAATCGAATGGGAACTGTTGAAGCAGAGGTGGAGAAAATCAAAGATGACATGGAGGAAGAAATGAAAAAAATTAAGGAAATGCTCCACGATGAAATAAAAGGCGGAATCGAGACAGAAATCAGCAGAATGAAGGAAAAATTCTGTCAACTAGAAAAGCGAATGGATTCTGCGCATACCCCGGAAACTTCCAACAAAAATTCAATGCTGGACGTGAGTAGGAACCTGGAGGAAGTTCAGAAGGACATCAAAAATTTTAATATCAGTGCTGAATCTGGAAAACTCGCATTGAAACCGCCTCAGTTCGACGGAAATACTCCATGGGCAAACTACCGCCGACAATTCGAAGCTGCTGCCAAAGCGAATGGATGGAATGCTGGAGAAAAAGCTTTAGCATTGACACATTGCGTGACGATGCCACAAACATTTTACAGATCCTCACCGCCCAACAACAGGAGGACTATGAACAGCTGATTAAACATCTAGAACTACGGTATGGCCAAGCTCACCTAGAACACGTATACCATTCGCAGCTGAAGAACCGATGCCAGAAATCAAGCGAATCCTTGCAAGAATTTGAAGCAGATATTGCACGCTTGGTTCGTCTTGCGTACCCAGCTACACCGGAAAATGTAATGGAGCGACTAGCAGTTCAGGCATTTTTGGATGGGCTTCGTGACCAAGAAACGAGGCAAGCCTTAACACTAGCACGCCCCGCACATCTCGTAGATGCATTGGCACGCGCTCTGGAATTCGAAGCAGCAAAGCAATCATGCAAAAGCCAGAGTAGAGTCCGGATGATCGGAATAAAGGAAGTCCTGCCTGAGAGAAAACGAATAAGGTGCTGGAATTGCGGCAAATGCCCAACATTCAAAGTATCGACGCAGGAAAACTAAAGAAGGTCGATGAGGAGGGGCAGTCATCGGCCTGTATCCAGCAAGCCCCAAATAACAACGCATATGTCGCTGTCCTTCAACGACAGAATAAAGGTGTCTTCGTAGACGGTCTCATCGATAACGAGCCTCGCACCATGCTGCTTGATACAGGTGCGACTAGGACAATCCTTGGGCCTACAAAACACCGAATTGAAAGAATTGAATCATCAAATTGGAAGCTACGCACAGCAACAGGAGAGCCGGCAACTGTGTATGGTGAACTTCCGATTGAACTGACTTTGGGCATTACTAAACTGAAACACCGGGCTCTAGTAGCGGATATCGAGGATGATGCAATCATAGGGATGGACATCATGAACTCCAGAGGGTTCGAGTTAAATTTCAGAGATGGCGTCGTACGCGTGAATGGAGAAGAGTTGGTGCTTCACGGAAGAAGTGAAGAAATGCTTCGTGTCCTGCTGGCGGAAGATGTAAGCGTACCGGAGAGGGCTGAAACCATTTTGGAGGCTCGCCTGAATGGAGGTGCGAGCAGCGGAAACGTGGTGATGTTGGAGACGATTTTGAAAGGACTATCATGGAAGACCTGTCTGGTGTATCTCGACGACATTATTGCGTTCGGCAGATCGTTCAAAGACCACGTGAAAAATTTGGAGGAGGTATTCCAACGACTAAAAACCTCCGGATTGAAATTGAGCCCCATGAAATGCCATCTGTTCCAGAAGGAAGTACGATACCTTGGCCACGTTGTCTCTGGGGAAGGAGTAGCAGTTGATGAGCAGAAGATCAAAGCTGTTAAGGAATGGCCGTTCCTAAAGACATACACCAGCTTCGAAGTTTTCTTGGCTTGTGCACTTACTATCGCCGATATGTGCTCGGGTTTGATAACATCGCTAAAGCACTGACCAGGCTTACAGAAGGAGGAACAAAGTTCCAGTGGCCAGAGGAATGCCACGATTCGTTCAGGAAGCTGAAAGGAGCTTTGATCAACGCACTAATTCTGAGCTACCCCCTTCCGGACGGGAAATTCATTTTGGACACGAAGGCCAGTAACGTGGGAGTAGAAGCTGTCCTGTCTCAGATCCAGGAAGGACAGGAAAAAGTCATCGGTTACTCAGCAAGACCCTCAGTAAACCGGAGCGAAAATACTGTGTCACCAGGCGGGAACTGTTGGCTATTGTCAAAGGAGTAGAGCACTTCTACAAGTACGTGTATGGGAGAAGATTCCTACTGAGAACTGACCATGCAGCTCTTAAATGGCTCCTACAGTTAAAAAATCCCAAGGGTCAAGTGGCACGTTGGATCGAGAGGCTCCAAGAATTCGAATTTGAGATCGAACATCGAGCGGGAACCAGCCATAAGAATGCGGATGCCCTATCGCGAAGACCATGCCCAGAAGACTGTTCGCACTGCCGACGAGCAGAGGAGAAATAGTCGACGCTCTGTAGAACTACGGCGGTGGATGATAACTGGAATGACCACAGGATCCAGAAAGACCAAGAGAAAGATCCAGATCTTGGTTTAGTCATCGGCTGGAAGAAGAGTGAACGAAGACCGTCGTGGCAGGAAATAGCCAGTTGTTCTCCAGTCGTCAAATCTTATTGGTCCCAATGGAACTCTCTCACCCTTGACAATTGAGTCTTGAAGCGTGTATTGGAGTCGGAGGATGATGGGGAAGAAAGACGTCAAGTAGTAGTTCCCAGGAGCCGAAGACATGAAGTGCTCCGAGGAATCCATAATGGGGTCAGCGGAGGACATCTGGGAGTGACAAAGACCCTCCAGAAACTGAGGCAACGGTTTTACTGGGTCAATTGCCAAACTGACGTCAAAGACTGGTGCAGAAAATGTGCTGTATGCGCTGCCGGCAATGGGCCTCGAACGAGACCTAAGGCCCCGATGCGCCAGGACAATGTGGGCAGCCCATTTGAAAGGATCGCCATTGACATCGCTGGCCCGTTTCCCCAATTGGATCACGGGAATAAGTACATCCTTGTGGCGATGGACTACTTCAGCAAGTGGGCCGAAGCCTATGCCCTGCCCAACCAGGAAGCCATCACCGTGGCCGACGTCTTGGTAAAGGAGTGGATTTGTCGATTCGGAGTTCCATTGGAGTTGCATTCGGATCAAGGGAGAAATTTTGAGTCGAACCTGTTCCAGGAAATGTGCCAGATGCTTAGTATCAAAAAGACGAGGACCACAGCTCTACATCCACAGTCCGATGGAATGGTGGAGCGGATGAATATGACGATAAACCGCCACCTGTCCAAGGTAGTCTCTGACCACCAGAAGGATTGGGATCAGTACCTTCATCTGTTCCTGATGGCATATCGTTCCGCAGTTCATGAGTCAACCGGCCAAACCCCTGTTAGTGTTATTATGGACCGAGAGTTGCGACTTCCTTGTAACCTGAAGTTTGGGACGCCACCAGGGCGGGGATTGACTACGTCACTAAACTACGACAGCGAATGGATGACATCCATGAACGGGTCCGTTTGAACATCCAGAGTGTCAGCGACATAATGAAGGAGACCTACGACATCAAGGCTGATGCTGGTGGATATCAGACAGGTGACCTAGTCTGGCTGTACAACCCTAAACGTCGCCGACCTTGTCTATCGAATACATAAGCCACCACGAGGGAAACCTAGGGTAGTCCACTTCAATAGGTCCCCTTACGCCGGAAACCACGACCAAGTCAGCACCGTCAGACCACCGGAGGATGAAATGACGTTTCAGAGGTTTATGTCCCTGTACTCAAACGGACAGAAAGTTCAACATGGGGTAACCAGAGAGGAGCCACGAGATCTTTTCAAGGTGCCTGCCGATTACGCGTTAGCTCACTGTGTAGCAGAAGATCTCCAAATGTCCAGAGGCATTGCCGTAGTTTTCTCCAAGAAGTTTGGTCGACTCCAGGAACTGAGAGAACAGAACCCGGAAGTTGGAGGGGTGCTACAGCTGAGAAAGGGCCAGAGAAACATCTACTATCTGGTTACCAAGAAGCATTCCCAAGATAAACCGTCTGGAAGAGTTTCACCAGATTAAGAGACACGTACGATGCTGGACCAGAATCTTGTGGACCTGGCAATCCCAAAATTGGACTGTGGGATTGATGGGCTGGACTGGAGAGTTATAAGGAGCATGTTGGAGACAATATTCAGATCCAGCGGAGTCAAGATTCTGGTGTGCTGCAACCATCTTCCTCGACCCATCTCGAAGACTGTGGAGTGTTGATCCCATCGAACGTCCAGGTGCAGATATGGAGAATCTTGCAGATATCTCCACACTCCAAAAATGACATTTCGGGACGAAACGTCTTTAAGAAGGGGGCAATGTAACGAATTCAAGACCGGCCTCGAGACCGGCCCTAATCATCCAAATAACTCGAAATGTAAACATTGTTCTCCGCTGACAAACACATACATCACGTGGAAGAATCGCGAACCTTCTAACGAAGATTCTGGGGACATCTAAGAAGTCGCCCGAAAGGCTCGAATGGTCGAGAATTGTAAATAGGAGTATATAAGCCACTGGGTATTAGATGGCGGAATAGTCAGAGTTCAGAGTTAGTTACAGTTCCAGAGTTCGCAGATAGAGACTGACACAGTAGAAATAAATATTTTAGTTGAATAATTGTTTTAAATAGTGTTTTAATTAAACTAGAAAAATTGGTTAGTGCAGTTTTACTACAATAATTATGTTATAATTTTTAGGTTATGTCTCACCGTTCTGGCCTAACATTGTAGCTGTTAATTGTATCATTTTTATTTAATTTTCAAGAACTCGTGTGTCATAATGATTCGGAAGACTCTGACGAACGCCATTCAGAGAAGCAAATTGTAAATGATAATATCAGCAGTATAGATTTAGGTTCTACTTCGTACCATTATTCCCATATAAATAAAAGTAGTTTTATAAATACAGTATAAAATCTACAAGTTTTTAATGTATTTGAAATGTTCACACTGAATTAGATTATCAAGAAAATATTACAGTCTTAGTCAATCACACACTATCAATGATTTTTTTATTTCTAGATGCAATTCAACGCTGCCTCAATAGAACATCTCTGAAGGACATTGAAGTGGTGGTATCTGTTACCTCGCAAAATCCTCCGACCGATAAAAAAGAAATTAGTAAGTATGTGTAGAAGTTACAAACTTGTATATTTCTCCATTACTTATAGATTATGGTTCCCAGTAAAATTCGAAGAAGACCAATATATTTTCCTCATACTTTTCAGTAACAATATATTTCCTGAAGACTTATTTCAAGAGTTAATTCAAAACCTTTATAAATGAACAACCTCCCATTCATTTTGAGATTTAAGAGGCATTGTTTAGTTTCGAATCCCACACATTAAACGTACAAATGAACATATATTTCATTTACCAACATACCATCAAATATCAAATCGCACAATTAATTTTTTTTTCAGGGTTCTCGATTCAGCAGCCTTAACGGATGTCCCAGAAATGGACGAGTAAATAGGATTTGATTTTTTTTATTTTAAAATTAGATATCACACCCTGTTGAAGTTTGAAAATAAAGCAATTGTTCCTTTGTAGAGATGAACTTTTCTTCCAGAATTATATATAACCCTCAAATTGTAGGTGTTTCAGACTGTTGGCATCATGAGTACGTTGTAGCTAAGTGCAAAGACGTATAACACTTTTAACGAAGTCAGAAGGGTTGCACACCTTCGAACTATGGCTATGGTTGCTCTACAATTTGAAGATTATATAGATTCGATTATACGAAAAGGTAACTCTGGGAATACCACAGTAATATTCCTGGATCATACCATATATTCAAAGAATACTCATTGAATATTCAAAAAGAATATTCTATGATTATTCTTCATTTATATTACTTGGATAATCTTGGAATATTCCAAATATTCTGAGGATATTCATTGGTAATATTATAGACATATTTTGTATTGAATATATGTGAAATATTCCAGAAATATTCTAGATATTCATAGAATATTCCCTTGGGAATATTCTACGATTATCTGAGGGATTTCCATAAGCATGTTCAGGGAATATTCCTCCAATATCCTAGAATATCCAAGTATATTCCTAGAATATTCCAATATTCCAAAAAGAATGTTCTAGGATTATTCATGGAATATCTAGTGCTGTCTGGGATATGTATATGTAGAACCAGATTCTAAGCAACTTTTTCGATATGTATCAAATTCAATTTTCAGGTTGTTGCACATGCACAATCGATGGCCCTAAAAAAAATTCCATTACTCCAATAAATAAGCCTTTTTCCCATATATAAAGTAAGTACCTATTTGATGGCGGCCACTGTATGTCCCTTACTCGCAGTAGCTCTGGCTACGGCAGAATAATTCCGATTTTTCAATGATGAAGAGTATTACTTAATAGTGATTCCTCAGTTAATTGATTAATTTCCCCATTCTAGAAATTGAGTACTTGAAAGTCAATTAAATGCAAATGAGATCGATCAAGAAAGACGGTCGTAGTGGAAGCGTGACGTGGAGGGTGTGGAGGACCCTTGAACGACCACAATGAACGCCCCCATTAGCACAACTTGCGAATCCAAGCGATGATTCATACAGATAAAAAACCGGTTACAATTTTCAATATGGGCTAGTTGACGAAGTGTATCTGCGTTTCCCCCAAAGAGAATTGATAGGAATAGAAAATATTAAAACTCAAAAATATTCATGTCAGTCATAGGGACTCATCGATTGAGTCTTGGTTTTCATTTACCTAATACATTTGGTATTGGAAATTCAACATGACGAGTGCTCCCACTGATGTCGAATTTTTAAACTATTAATATGTACATCCTAATCATTGTTTTCTATGGTAAGTATTTGCTATAGACACACGCCATCAATTTTATTGAATATTTTCTTTTTTTTTCTTTTTACTTCAACTCTATCAAGTTGTATTCTCATTCGATATTGTTTACAGGTTACGGGTCATTCTTTGTAGCAATCACTTTTCTTATCCTGCAACGAAATGTCGAGTTGCGAGCATACAACTACCAAATCTGGAGATCCCCTTACAAGGAACGGATTTAAGGAATCCACTATTCAATTGAAATTCGAAAGACTTCCTGAGTTACTTCCCGGTAGCTCCGCGGAGCCTGCGGCGCCGTGGAACTTCAGCTTGCATCGGATAGAGGTTCGAGACGACAGAGTACGCGATAATTTTTCTCAAGTACATCGGTTTCTTTGAGCAGTCACATGCCTTGTTGTAAAGCAAGTTGCATAGATGCTAATCCCGACACCTGGTGTATGCTTGAATATAATTGCCTTTAAACACTATGGAAATGCTGTATCGATTTCGATACCGGCCTCGAGACCGGCCCTGACGACCTCATTAATAATGCACCCTCGACAAGTATACAAATTCTCCGCTTGCAAACACATGAGTCACGCGTAGAAGAAACGCGAACTTGCCAAGGAACAAAATCGAATGCCTTCGACACTCCGAGAGAGCCATCTGACTGGATCGACGTGTAGTCCCGATTGATCGAGAACTGCAAATAGAATCTGCTTGCGGGTATATAAGGCGCTGGATAGCAGAGTAGTCATAGATAGTCGCAGAGAATCGCAGAAAGAGAGTGACTGTGATATAAATTATTGTTTAAGACAAGTTTTAAAATAAATTAGCAGAATTAGTTTAGTGCATTTTTAATACAATACAATAATATTACCTATATGGTTTTATTATAACTATTTTGATCAAAGAAGTAAATTCAACAACTAAAATTATCATGCTGACGTTTGAGTTTTTAAATATATTGACTGGAATACAAATAAAAAAGTTGCTAGATTGTAACGGTGATTTTTTTTTCTTAGTCGGCGTTGAAATCAAATGATAGAAACTCGTCAAAAGGATAAAAAGCCTTTTCTAATTAAATAAAACTTACGAGTTTTTAACATATTCTAGTAGTGAAACGGATAAACTCGACAAAGTCGAGGAACTCTTCTCTCCACATATTTCTACCAAGTGGAAAAATGAGGCAAACATCTATCCGAAAACAACTACTTCCTGGCTAATGCCACGACGGACATTGAACTTTATCTAACAAATATTTGTGCAAAGTTCTTCCAAGAAGTTGTTTTCTGACACACGTTTGCCTCATTTTTCCACTTGGTGGAAACGTGTCGGGAGAAGAGTTCCTCGACTCTGTCAAATTTATTCGTTTCACTATGTTGATACTTTTCAAGAAATGGAAACTATCCAAAATACCAAAACAACGTCAATATCACTCGGCGCGCGTTTCGCCAACATCCATTTAATATCTGACTTCATTAAATTTTGTACCTGCTACAACTATTTACTGAATATTTTCTTTATATTTTACTTGCTATAATCTATTTCTAACTATGTATTTGTTTTGTATTTGTATTTGATCACGGTGGTCGTGATACAAAGCATGCTTCGATTTTTCTGGTCTCGAGAAACGGATATGAGCAATGTGGTCCTTGAACCGTACTTTCAAAGCCCTTCTAGTTTGACCCACATACTTCTCGCAGTCATTGCCGCTAATTTCATAAATCACCGACTTTTCTTTTTCTTCTGTCTTATTCTTGGGAGTACCCAGGTACTTTGGCAGCTTATACGAGGTTCATATATATATTATATGCATATCCATTCTAGTCCTATGATTATGAGACTCAACTGTGATTAATTATCAAATTTGCACTGTGTTGTGAAAGTTATTGACTTTTTTGACTTTGTCGACAAAATGTTCTCATTTTTGACAATAAAGCAATCTATCTATCTGTCTGTCTGTCTGTCTGTCTGTCTGTCCACTGAAATGAGTAAACCATTTTCACTTACTTTTCATGTGCTATATTTCTTATGGCCTAGTACTCTGGGGTCACTCCGTCTCATGCCCAAAGAGTATTTGGATTACAAAGGAAAGTTTTGAGAGTTATTTTAAAACTGGGTTAACCAGAAGACGTGAAAATAACATTTCAAAATATTAAACTAGTTACTTTACCTGCTACTCTACATTCATACGTTTATAAAGACCCCGCACAATATCGTAGGAAATTGGCCCAAAGTGGAATTCAACTGAAATTTACATTTCAATGGTATTGAGTTTCTGATCACTGTCCTCATGGGCCCAATCCTTGTAGCCCAATGATTAGCTCTCAAGGCCGTATTTATTATGGGTGCCAACAAAAAAAATCAAAATTAATCGATTGATTTTGTTATATTTTGTTATTAAATACGGTTAATTTTGTATACTAAATACGGTTCTGAGAGTTAAATCATTGGCCTTAGAGAATTGGGCCCAAGAGAACATTTGATCAGAAACTCAATACCAATAACATATGTAAATTTCAGTCAAATCCCACTGTGGGCCAATTTCCTATGCTATTGTGCGGGGACCTTTCGTTAAACATCATCTCCATCGATATCAAAATAAAATCAAACCAATCTTCACGACCCTAACACCAGACATTCACAGCAAATGATAATTAAGGTCACAAGACTCATTCATTGCCGTTTTTTATAAAAATTATTTATTTCTTTAATAAACTACTAGGAGATAATATTTCGAACAAAGTTCGAAAATTGGTGCCGGAGAGTATCAATATCAAATAAATGAATATTTGGAACGTTTGGTGAGAATAAAATTCAAGAAATGGAAAATATCCAAAGCACCAAAACAACGTCAATATCACTAAATGCGCGTTTCGCCAACAAAGTTGTCATCCTCAGGAGCTCAGAGCGTACTATGGCCAATTTTAGATGATTTAGTAATTAGAAACGACCAAAATCAGCTTGAGTTCGATATCTACAGGAAAGGCACGAGTACAATCAGATACATCTCTGTGAGCTCCCACCATTTCACACAACAAAAAATGGCGGGATTAAATTTCTTGATGAATCGACTCTTGTCGTTTCCACTCAACACGGAGAGATTCAACACCGGGAAAATGATTATTTGGGAGATAGCTGAACTGAACGGTTACAGACAGACAGACAGACAGACAGACAGGCAGGCAGGCAGGCAGGCAGGCAGGCGGGCGGGCGGGCGGGCGGGCGGGCGGGCGGCCGGAGGGGCGGGCGGACGGACGGACGGACGGACGGACGGACGGACGGACGGACGGACGGACGGACGGACGGACGGACGGACGGACGGACGGACGGACGGACAGACAGACAGACAGACAGACAGACAGACAGACAGACAGAGACAGACAGACAGAAAATGGTTTACTCATTTCAGTGGAAGAATAACCTCTATTACGTATTAATTGTATTGTAGTGCATTTATATATTGTCGTTGATTTTTCTTTTATGGGATACATTTCTTTCAACTAAAAGTTTTTCCGATGAAAAAAGCTCTTGTGGTTTTACCATTAATAAAACCCCTCCCCCATCGAGTATTTCCCTTGTTTACATAGAACTTTCAAAATTTATGACATCTTAAGTGAACGTTCAGAATCAATTCAATCAATGTACCTACTTCTACATATTTCAATTGAACTTTTGTTCCATCAAAAATATATATTTACATACCTACCTCCATCCAAATTAATGAAAAAATATATTTTTCCAAGTAACCTTCAACTTGTTCGAATGCAAATTGTATGGGATAAAAACGTCTTCATTTAGGGCCAATCAAACTAAATTCTGATGAAATTACTCGTCCTAACGCACTTGTGATTGTATTAATAGGTTTTTTATGTTTTTTCCAAATAAATGAGTGTTTTGGAAAAATTAAAAAATTATCGATGAAATTTGAAGCATTCGTGATATTTCCTTTGATAATTTCATTACCAAAAACTTATTTTCTTTGTTTCCACGTAGGTACGGCCTCAGCAGCCCATTTTTTTAAACTTTTTCAGTGAAACGTACTTAAGTAGGTAGGTACTGACAATGTTTTCAATGTTTGTATATCTACGCTTCCATAAGTCACATCGACTATTTAGAAATGAACTTAGGTTTTCTGTGGGCTGAGACACAATTAAAGTTTTATATTGTTGGCAGTGAAAATTTTATAATCTTAAGATATCCTTTTAACACGAAACTGTAAACTGTCATTGCCATTATTCAATAATATTATTCTAGGCACGCCCCACAAACAACCTTGTTGGTAAATTTCAAGTTTTATTTCTCAATTCTGCTTTGCATCATGTTTTATTTCTGAAACTGAAATCTATCCTAAATGGCAAAACTTGAAACTCATAACATAAATCTTCAATTGTGTCTTAAGACTCAAAACACTTCCAATTTCGCGGTCATTTTGGTCATGACTGGAATCAAATAATGCTGCATCAACTGACAGTACGCTCCACAACAATTATAAACATAAATACTCACTACTTCCCAAAAGAACACTAACTCCTAAACTAAATGTTACAAATTTAGTACACATCCACATTTTAAAAGTTTAATTGCGAACCCTTTAACGCTACTTCACAGATAACCAGCCCAGACGAAACACCTCAAATTTCCGTTTGTTGGTTAGGTATTTAGAATTAAAAGTAACAATTACAACAAATGTTGTGGATGCTATTGATGTGACGTCATGATGAATCACGAAGTCGACTAGCCACGGCACACCTCACCTGCAAACAGTGGAAAGTAGAAACGGACGAAACTAGCGGCGATTAGTGGTTGTTAAATCGCTCTTTGCTGCTAGATCATGAGAGAGAGTAGGATTTTTCCATTGTTTCGCCGTAGATCCATCAAATTTTGTAGTAATAGGCTCGATAAAATTACGTTTTTGATGAAAATATTTCGCAATAGGTAGGTAGGTAAAGTACGTATCTTTAAAATTTTATGAATGACTGCAGATCACATACCTAATGATCCACAGAGTGAAATAGGTAAATCATACGCTCTTTTCAAATGATATTTTGAAACGAATAACTAAATTATATACCTATTCAATGAAACTTCTCGTCTTTCTCTCAGGGGCGGCTTGAGGCCCGGGCGACCTCAAAAGAAGGCAACTGCCAAACGCGCCGCGTTTAGTGGGCGCCAAAAGTTCCAACACTAAAAATAATTTTCTCATTACAACGATAATTTCGTAGTATCAGTTGACAGTACAAATTTCATCAAGAAATATTGGTGCTCCAGTCTTTATTACCTAAACCCGGTGGTCACATATTATCCTACATAACGAGAAATTTGAATGATAACCAATGTTTTCGTTGATCTACGTAATGCTTTCTCAATTTGTACAAGATATACTTGCCGGAAATGAACGATTTCACAATGACTGTCAAATGAACATGAACTTAACACAAAAAATACACCTTGATACATTTATTAAAAATTTTGTATAATAATTTTAAAATAGATGTTTGTTTTATTTTAGTTCATTGTTGTTGGTAATACCTAATGTATGTATGTATGTATGTATGTATGTATACGTACGATACAATCAGTACTCGGTAGCGAGGCGGTTACTCACAGCCAACCATGTGATACGAGAAACATGTATACATGACACATGACAACACATTGTGACATGCGACATCTCATTTGAAGTCACAAACGTATCCAAAACATTAATAATAATAATAATAATAATAAATATAAGCAGGGAAGGTCAACCAACATCCAAGGCCTTGGTGAGTTGCGACACCACTTTCCTGAGCTACCGGTGCAAAACCGGACTGGCAGCCATGGCGCACCCTGGAGGGAATGCTCATTCCTTCTGATGTCGGCCGTGGGTATACTGGGTTAATCCCCCGGTATACCCCACTACTCGGTTCACGATGGACAAGAAAGAGGCCCCCACAACCGACCCCCTCGGATTAGGGGTCATAGGCAAGGTGGTGGGGCCCAGAACGACGCTTTGAGTGGACGGATGAACTAAGGGACAGTCTTCTGCATTGCTATGAGAGCAGTGAGCCCGCCCGAAGAGGATACATGGCGAGAATGCATGCTTTGTGGTGTGAAATACACCCAGAGCATGCTGCCTTTTCCGCACAATACCTAAGGGATTATGTATCCCACCTTCGGGTTCGAGGCTATGTTAGAGCCCCTCCTCAGCCGGTTAACGCAGTGGCAGAAGTGGCAGATATGCCACGCGTCGATCTGGCTGTAGAGGAGGCCCGCATCATACCACCAACGGAAGGCATCAGAACCCGCAGGGCGCTGCATAACACCAAGCCCCTGAAGCCACAACAACTGGCTTGGGTGGATGCGGAGATTCACGATGTCCTTTCAGAAGAGGCTGACATCTGGCAGATCAACTCTGCCGTGTATGACGCCGCTCAGGCCCTGTCCCAAACGGAGAGGAGGGATACCAACCCTCTGATTGGGAGGCATGAGCGACGCATTCACAAGATGGAAGCTCAGATCAGGTCAGCGAGACAACACGCGTCTCGTATCCAGTGTGTGGCGGACTACGTGGCGGCCAATAGGCCCTTCACGCCCGCAGTGCGGCGAATTGCCGCAAATTTAAGACGAGCTCACCACACACTAAATCAAGGCGTGCTGTTAACCATCAAACAACACTGTCTTGAGAGGATACGAATGCTGGTGGCTGCAAAAAAGTCACTAGTGAGGCGGGCGAGAAGCATCGCGGAAAACATGAAGTTCCGCGATAAACCTTCTCGCCTATTCCAAGAGCCTCCACGTGTTGTGGAAAACCCGCCGGTGGCTGATCGGGTAGAAACCTTCTGGAAGGGTATTTACGAATTTCCGCAACCACTCAACGTAGATACTCCAGCCCTAGCACAGTTCGAAGCTTTCTGCAGGAGGCTTCGTCAGCCTGAGCTCAATGAATTGCGCAATCCGATAACCCCGGAAGAAGTTCGACGGGCCCTCATAGGCTCGAAGAATTTCAACTCATGGCTAGATGGGGAGCAGCAGATTCCGGATTGGTTTGTCGAGGGGCGAACCGTGCTAATCCCCAAAAACCGAGATTTGTCTGATCCGAAGAACTACAGACCGATAACATGCTTGAACGCATGTTATAAGATGTTAACACGCATCTTGTACATGCGAATACTCTCCGCAGTTGAGCCGGTGTATGAACGGATATATGAGCAAAGAGGGTCAAAAAAGGGGGTCGCTGGCTGCAAGGAGAACCTGCTGATACACAGATGCATCACGCAGGACTCCGTGCAGTATAAGCGTAACCTTTCAATGGCCTGGATCGATTATCGCAAGGCATTTGATACAACATCGCATGAACTCATCATGCATTTGCTCAGATGCCTTGCGGTACCCGATCAAATAGTGAGATGCATTGAACAGCTGATGCCGCTCTGGAGGACTCGATTTACCATAACATCTGGTCAAATCAGAGTCCAAACAGAGCAGGTTACCTTTAGAAGGGGCGTGTTTCAGGGAGACTCCCTCAGCCCTCTTCTCTTCTGCATCTCACTACTGCCATTGTCCGTTGCACTACGGAAAACCCGCGGATACAACTGCGGCACCCCCAGCAACCGGAGGCATAAGGTCACCCATCTGATTTACATGGATGACCTTAAACTTTATGCCTCCGGAGAAAAGGACCTTCACCAGTCCTTAAGGGTGGTGCAAGAGTACACGCATGCTATCGGAATGGAGTTTGGGATAGACAAATGTGCCACGGTCCATCTCAAAAGAGGACGATGCGAGGAATACGGAGAGGACGTTCAGCTCGTAGACGGAAGCATCCTACATCATCTGGATGCCAGAGAGACGTATACCTACCTAGGGGTGGAACAACGCCACACCCAAGAGGTAGCTACTGTCAAAAGCTCTCTCCGCGGCAAGTATCAGCACAAACTCCGACAGATCTGGTCTTCAGAACTGTCTGGGAAGAATAAAGTTGCTGCAACTAATATGCTTGCCGTTCCGATTCTACATTACTCCTTTGGAGTAATGAAATGGACTCAGGAAGAGCTGCGACAACTCGACGTAAAAACTCGCAAAATGATGCATCTTCATAGAAGCTTGCATTCTAAATCGTCTGTTCCACGGTTATACTTCCCCAGACAACGGGGAGGCCGTGGACTTTTGAGTTTGGAGTGTCTACATAACAGAATGGTACTGGATGGAGCCTGTAAAGTCATCAGGAGTTCAGATCCCCTTCTCTGCTTGGTATGTGATCATGAAATAGCAGGGATTGGAGCATTTCTTTTCAAGGCAGCAACCCGTGCAGCCGATGAACTCGGTCTCGTATTCGACACTGAACGGACAAACCCAAACTCTATCACCGAGTTGGAACCCGTTCAGCAAAAAGCCCACGTAAAAGCTGCGGAGTGTGAGAGGCTCCTGCAGCTACATAAGGATAAGCCGATGCAAGGGGTCTTCTTCAAGAACATTGAAGACCTAGGCTTATCCTTCTCGTTTCTCAGGTCAAGTGGTCTGAAGTCGGAGACCGAGGGATTCACAATGACCTGCCAGGATGGTGTCTTCAACACTCTCGTCTACCGCAGTCGCGTGATGGGTATAGAGGTCCCTGACACTAGATGCAGAGCGTGTCATGGGGCAGCTGAGACCATAATGTATTTGCTGTCAGCTTGTCTAGCTTATGCGGTCTCAGCCTATATCCACAGACATAACGCGGCCCTACGAGTGTTGTACTACCATCTACGACACTCGTACGGTGTAGACGAGACACCGGTGTTGCCTTATGCTCCGGGGGATATTGAGTCCGTGGTGGAGAATGAGAAGTGCCAAATCTATTGGAACTATTCATTCCCCACCCTCAGGCAAATACAAGCCAATAAGCCTGATGTAGTCCTCCTCGACCATCAAAGTAGGACGATTTTCGTCATTGAGTTTTCAGCTCCTGGCGAAACGAACATCGTCCGAAAAGAGAAGGAAAAACGGACTAAATATCGAGATCTTCTCTTTGAACTCCGCAGGCTTTACCCAAACCATTCTGTCAAGATGGTGGTTCTGATAATAGGGGTCCTTGGTGGAATGATGGACACACTGCTCTCAAACTTAAAAATCATACCGGCTTGCCGTGACTTGGCAGAAATCCTAGCCGGGCGAATGCAGAAGGCCGTAATTCTTGGTTCACTCCGCCTACTCAGGGCACATGATTCTCGGACCCAGTAATCACTTACCCCATGGACGTGGGGAGTGTTTACTGGGGTTAATGACACACCAGCGCGCCCTCCGGAAGTGTCGGGGCTCCGGAGACAGGGCCTGACTGGGTAATTCCTAACGGAAAAAAAAAATAATAATAAAGCCTTTATTGCCCAACAGAACAAGTTCCATTTACAGGACAATGAGAAATCGATGAATTCAGTTTTTCCAAAATAATTTCATAATTACATAGTTCCATTTAGACTGCCCTTCTGTTAGACAATATTTACCCCATTTAGCCCAAACGGTTTCTTCTACCCTTTCAGATATCATAAATGTAGCCTCTAATTGATATCACAGTGCGGCACATTTGTGATGATATAAAATGCGGATTTGTATAATACCTATTGGTTACTTTTTATGTTATAATGCGAAGTGGTCGTGGTGTCAGAGGGCTTGTCTGTCATCCAGGGGGCCCGGGTTCGATCATCCTGCCTGTCAACGGATCAATGTTTTTTTTTTTATGTGACATCGCATGCCATGTCCAAAAGATGCCACAAAGATTTTCAATTTTCGCCTCAATATATTGGATACATGTTTGTGACTTCAAATGAGATGTCGCACGTCACAATGCGATGTCACGTATACATCACATGGTTGGCTGGGATAAGTCTATAACCAAATATCCGTCGAATATAGGTGAAAAATTAACATTTCATCGGTGGAACATCGTTACATCGCATAACCCTTCATGTCACACGATGGTTGGCTGGGAACCTTCGATATATATTGTTAATCCTTCCTAACAATAATGTTTTCAATACAAGTTCTTGAACTATTTGTGACGCGAGTATCCTCGTTCATAGTCATAGCAATGTAATTTGTCTAGATGCCAATCCAGTCGTCTGCATGCTTGCTTGAAGTACGCGCCGACCACCCAGGGTGGCGTTGTAGATTTTCCGAGTTTAACTAAAGCTGAAAAGTGAATAAATAAGTCGCTCCGGAGCTCCAAAGCAAATACTAATAATAGCCACCCTCTAACCGCACAAGCTATGCCTTTAGGTACACTCTATGAGTCTTTATGAGAGAGTATTATTATTAATAATGCAGTAAAAATGCATTAAAGTATAATTTGCTGATTTATTCACACTACAAACAATAACTTAATTTATTTAAAACATTTATAGTAATCACTGTCGCTACTCTATTTGCGAACTCTCGAACTAACTATATCTCCGAAACTGCATCTCCTGCCATCTCTTGTAGAGCATCTTATATAGGCAAGTAGATTGCTCTTACCATTCTCGAATTGTCGAGAGTATACGGTGACTCGTCCTGATGGATCCTGTACATTTTCGATGTGAATAGAACGATGAGTCATGAGTGTACCGTTAACGAGCTGAAATGAGATCACCCGGACAGGCTGAGCGTGAATATTCAACCAGACGTGGTCAAGTCCGGTCTCAGAGCATTACATTTCCCCCTGTCTGATATCCACCAGTATCGGCCTTGATGTCGTAGGTCTCCTTCATTCTGTCACCGGCACTCATATGGATGTTCAAACGAACTCGTTAATGGAAATCGTCCATTCTCTGTCGTCCCGCAGTGTGTCGTCCTGTTGGCGTTCCAAACTTCAGGTCATAGAGGGAAGTCGCAGCTCTCGGCCCATTATAATATTATTAGCAGAAGTTTGGCCGGTGGACTGCGGAATAACGATACACCATAAGAAAAAATGAAGGTACTGGTCCCAATCTTTCTGGTGGCCAGAGACTACCTTGAACAGGTGACGGTTTATCGTCTTATTCATCCGCTCCACCATTCCATCTGACTGCGGATGTAGAGCTATATATTGTTCTCGTCTTTCAGATGTTTAGCATCTGACACATTTCCTGTGACAGGTTTGACTCGAAATTTCTGCCTTGGTCCGAATGCAGCCCCAACGGAACACCGAATCGACAAATCCACTCCTTTACCAAGACGTTGGCAACGGATGTCTTCTTGGTTGGGCAGGGCATAGGCTTCGACCCACTTACTGAAGTAGTCCATTGCCACAAGGATGTACTTATTCCCGTGATCAGATTGGGGAAACTGGCCAGCGATGTCAATGGCGATCAAATGGGCTGCCCACATTGTACTGGTGCATTGGGGCCTTGGGACTTGTTCGAGGACCATTGCTAGCAGAGCATACAGCACATTTTCTGCACCAGTCCTTGACGTCATTTTGGCATTTAGCCCAGTAAAACCGTTGCCTCAGTTTCTGGAGGGTCTTTGTCACTCCCAGATGTCCTCCGCTGGTCCCATCATCATTTCTTGGAGCACTTTCTGTCTCCTGCTCCTGGGAACTACTATCTGACGCTTTTCTTCCCCGCCATCCTCCGACTCCAACATACGCTTCAGGACTCCATTTGTCCAGGGCGAGGTAGTTCCATTGGGCCCAGTAAGATTTAACGACTGGAGAACAACTGGCTATTTCCTGCCACGACGGTCTTCGATTACTCTTCTTCCAGCCGGTGACTAAACCAAGGTCTGGATATTTCTCTTGGTCTTTCTGGATCTTGCTGTCATTCCAGTATTCATCCACCGCCGTGATTCTACAGAGTGTCGACTCCTTCTCCTCTGCTCGTCGGCAGTGCGAACAGTCATCTGGGCATGCTCTTCGCGATAGGGCATCCGCATTCTTATGGCTAGTCCCCGCTCGATGTTCGATCTCAAAGTCGAATTCTTGGAGCCTCTCGATCTAACGTGCCACTTCAACCTCGGGATTCTTGAACTGTAGGAGCCATTTGTGAGCTGCATGGTCAGTTCTCAGTAGGAATTTTCTCCCATACACGTACATGTAGAAGTGTTCTAGTCCTTTGACAACAGCCAACAGCTCCCGTCTGGTGACACAGTAATTCCGCTCCGGTTTACTGAGGGTCTTGCTAAAGTAACCGATGACTTTTTCCTGTCCTTCCTGGATCTGAGACAGGACAGCTTCAAATCCTACATTGCTTGCGTCCGTGTCCAAAACGAATTTTTCGTCCGGAAGGGGGTAGCTCAGATTTGGTGCGTTGATCAATGCTCCTTTTCAGCTTCCTGAACGAGTCTTGGCATTCTTCAGACCACTGGAAATTTGTTTGCCCTTCTGTAAGCCAGGTCAGCGGCGATTTAGCGATGTTGGCGAACCCCAGCACATATCGGCGATAGTAAGTGCACAGGCCAAGAAAACTTCGAAGCTGGTGTATGTCTTTTGGAATGGGCCATTCTTTAACAGCTTTGAACTTCTGCTCATCTACTGCCACTCCTTTCCCAAAGACAACGTGGCTGAGATATCGTACTTCTTTTTGGAACAGATGACATTTCTTAGGGCTCAATTTCAATCCGGAGGTTCTTAGTCGTTGGAATACCTCCAAGTTTTTCACATGGTCCTCGAACGATCTGCCAAACACCATGATGTCGTCGAGATACACCAGACAGGTCTGCCATGATAGTCCTTTCAAAACCGTCTTCATTAACGGCATAACTGTAAACTGCCATAATCCTGAGCCGACGGTGAAAGCTGTCTTTTCTTGATCTTCCTGGGCCAGTTCTACCTGCTAGCATCCGCTCTTCAAATCTAGGATCGATCCATAGGATATCCAATTTTTGGATATCCAAAGCATTCCAAGTAATAAATATCCATAGGATATACAAAAGGAATATCCTTTTGGATGTCTAAATTTTTTAAAATAAAGAATTGCCATAATAATTATGTAGAACTATGAAGGATATCTAATGGATGTTCATGAAGGATATCTTAGATGTCCATGAAGGATATCTTATGGGCGTACAGGTTGGTGGCCCTAGAATATCCAAAATATCCTTAATGAATATCCATTCGATATCCAATGGATGTCTATGTGTTGTGTGGGGTTCTACCGCCTCAGTCTACTTCGGTATCGAAGATGTCCTGATACTGCCTGAGAAAATTCTCTTAGTTTCGGCTGCTGTGCTGTTCCCATGTCCTTGGACGAGATGGCGATTAATTTCTCTAATTCTACTGGCAAGCTTTTGGCTTGAGTAACGGTCCCACGTACACTACTAATCACAGAGGAAATTGACGAACAGTGCCCAAAAATTGTTCCTTTCTTCACCAGGTAATAATTGACATTCATTACCCTTACCGGCACAAATTTATCAACACGCAACAAGGTCTTCCCTAGTGCGATTCCTCATCCAATTTTCTCATCATAGAGGTTGGGCTCGAACATCACGTTTCCGCTGCTCGCTCCTTCATCCAGGCGAGCCTCGAAAATGGTTTCAGCCCTCTCTGGTACGCTCACATCTTCAGCCAGCGGAACACGATCATTTCTTCACTTCTCTCGTGAAGCACCAACTCTTCTCCATTCACGCGTAGGACGCCGTCTCTGAAATTCAACTCGAACCCTCTGGAGTTCATGATGTCCATCCCTATGATGTGATGTTATATATTATTATGGAATAAGCATTTTCAATATAGCTATAGGAATTCGTTGAATTACCCTAACAATTGACCTTATTATTTAATGTAACTTGTAAGCAATATCGATTCATTCATAATTAAACATCAAAACCGAACACATGTGTATTATTCAAAGAAATAAATTGAAGTAATATCAAGTTTATCACATGGCGATCCTGCCTTAGAACTAAATGGAAATGGAAATTTCATTGAGCTGAATTGTTTCACACAAAAATGGAATTTACGAATTTGAACGTAAAAATATTAGCAACCAAGCTGGAATTGGAAGTAATTAGTTGAGGAATTGCCCAAAAATATATGTTATACCCAGATGAAAGCCTATCGAACAATGGAATCCACTTACTGTAGGAAGTTATGTCTAACCCAAATGAATTCAGGTACCTTGTTGAACAAGTAAGAGTATTTCATAGGAATCCACAGAAGGACAATATGCTGAAAGACGAAGAGACGAAGAAGTTACACGTCGTAAGTTTAAAGATTTAGAAAAGTTCAGGGATCGATATCGTTGTTTAGTAGATATATTTTAAAAAAGCGATTGTCTCAAAGTGCGAAAATTAGAATAAATAGTATAGTACATATATGTCAGTAATACACAATTAATTTTGGATTTAAAGACTCATTTTATTACTAAGAAATCTATCTCAGTCCTATCATTTCAAATGCATAATGCTAAACAAAGGAAACTGTTCAATTGACGATTTCGGCAAATCAATAGAAGAACTTTTAGTTGATCTATCACTCAAGCTGAAGGAGATCAAAATGCTATTAAGGTTTTGAGGGACGTGAATGAAAAAATAGCATATGAGGAGATACCCAAGCAAAATGCCCAACTTTCTCACATGCGAGGACGTAAAAATTTTAGACGTAGTACTGAAAACAATAGATTTTTCAGGAATTTACATTTTTCTCAACAAAACGGAGGTAATTTTTCAGGCAATAGAGGTCAAAATTCTTCACGAAATGTACGTATAGAGATAACAACTACAGGGGTTATCGTGGTAATACAGTGAGAAACAATCCACATAGGGCATATTATTCGAAAAAATCTATTGAAAATATAACTATTAACAACCGTGAAACTGTTCCTGATAATTCTCAACTTCTATCTACGTCATCCCAACCGTTTTTTCGTTCCTAAATTGAATATAGAAAATAAAGTCAGTTTTAATGTAAATGGCATTAATTTTGTAAAATTAGCTTATAGGGATTCGTTACTATAACATTTCTAGTTGATACAGGTGCATCTGTCAGCATACTGTTTAAACAATACGTAAACAAAAGAGAAGCTATTGACCATTCAAAAAAAATTGTAATAACTGGCGTATCTGGGTCAACAACTTCTGAAGGTAAAGCTTATATTAAATTACAAGCAAATGATACAAAACAGTGTCATCCATTTTTGCTGATGGAAGCTTTTGATAATGGCATGCATGGAGTATTAGGTTCAGATTTTTTTCATAAACACAGCGCAATAATTGACTACAAGAAATTTTTATTTTCATTCTGGGAAAACAATAGTAAAATTTCACTATCAATGCATTGATAGTGAAATTTTAGAATGCATGCATTCCAAGTATATTGTAGTAAAACTGCGCGTACTAATTTTCCTAATTTATTTAAAACACTATTTACAACAATTATTCACTAAAACATAGACTTCACTAGATTCAAATTTATTTCTACTGTATCAGTCTCTATCTGCGAACTCTGGAACTGTTACTAACTCTCAATTCTGACTGTCCTCCAGCGGTTATATAGTCGCAAGCAGATTCCGTCCACGGCTCTCTCGATTATTCTGGAGTATAGAACATTTCATCTAGATGGCTCTACAGTATCGAAGTGATCTATTTTATTCCAGATTGTTCTCGGCGATAGGCCAGCAGATATGCTGTTGTAGTTGAACGAGGGTGCATAATTAATTAGACCAGGGCCGGTCTCGGGGCCGTTCTCGAAATCGTTGCAATGTGTCACCACGATGTGAAACAATTAAATTTCTTCACCTTGAAACAGCTGATGATTGTGTTGTTTTACCTAGCGAATTATGCGAAGGTGTTTTTGTATCTGGATGTCTAGCTAGGCCAGATGAAAATAATATGATACCAGTAAAATTTCTCAATGTTCGGGATGAACAAGTTCTACTAAAAAATTTCAATCCTCAAATCAGAAAAATTGATGACTATAAACTTTGTCAATTCAGTGATACTATAAAACCAATTCGGTTAATCGAGCTGATCATCTATTGAAATTAATCAATACTAATCATTTGAATAGCGAGGAAAAGCAGCCAATCGAAAAGATGTGTGCAAAATACTCTGATATTTTTCACCTAGACAATGACCATTTAACGGTCACTAATATTTATAAACAAAAGATACATTTGAAAAATTCTTCGAAACCTGCGTATGTCAAACCTTATCGTTTACCGCATGCTCAAAAGGAAGAAATTCATAGACAAATCGATCAAATGTTATCGGATGGTATATAATAGAAGAGACTAATTCACAGTGGTCAGCACCACTGCTTATTGTCCCTAAGAAACCCGATGAAAACGGAAATAAAAAATTGCGAGTTGTGATAGATTATAGGCTTTTGAATAAACAACTTGAAGATGATAGGTTTCATTTACCTAATATTACTGAAATTTTAGATTCACTCTCTGGCGCAATGTACTTTTCTCATCTTGATTAATCTCAGGGGTATTATCAAATCAAATTGGAACCATCTTGTATGCCCTGCACAGCTTTCACTGCTGATCGACGACAGTATCAAATGACAAGACTACCACAAGGAATGAAGGTTTCACCAAATTCTTTTCTCGCGCCTTGACAGTCGCTATGGCAGGTTTATATTAAGACAGATGTTTTGTTTATTTGGACGATTTGATTGTTTTTGGAAATAATTTATGGAACCATAATAAAAATCTATCGAAAATATTTCACAGATTACTAAAAGTAAACCTCAAATTAAATCCGAAAAAATGTCAATTTTTGAAAATAGAAGTTCTTTACCTAGGACATGATATTTCTCGTGGAGTCTCTCCGGATCCATCTAAAATTGAAGCTTTCGAAAAGATTCGTAGCTTTTGCAAATCATTTAACAAGGTGTAGTAAAATTGCACTAACTAATTTTCCTAATTTATTTAAAACACTATTTACAACAATTATTCACTAAAACATTTACTATTTCAATTTATTTCTACTGTGGCTATCTATCAGCGAACTCTGGAACTGTAACTAACTCTGCACTCTGACTGTCCCGCTTATATACTCCCAAGCAGTTTCCATTCACGATTCTCGAATATTCAGGAGTATAGAACATTTCATCTAGATGGCTCTTCGAATAGTATCGAACAATCGATTTATTCCAGCTTGTTCTCGGCGATCCGTACGCCAGCAGATATACAGTTGTAGTTGAACGAGGGTGCATAATTAATTAGATCAGGGCTGGTCTCGGGGCCGGTCTCGAAATCGTTACATTGCCCCCTTCTTAAAGACGTTTCGCCCCGAAACGTCATTCTTGGAGTGTGAAGATATCTGCAAGATTCTCCATATCTGCACCTGGACGTTCGATGGAAGTAGCACTCCACAGTCTTCAAGTTGGGTCGAGGAAGACGGTTGCAGCACACCAGAATTTTGATGCCGCTGGTTCTGAATATTGTCTCCAACATGCTTCTTATAACTCTCCAGTCCAGCCCATCAAGCCCACAGGCCAATTTTGGGATTGCCAGGTCTACAATATTCTAGTCCAGCATCGTATCTCTCAATCTCGTAAGGCTCTTCCAAACATCTTCATAAGACGGCTTATCACGAGAACGCTTCTTGGTAACCAGATAGTAGATGTTTCTCTGGCCTTTCCTCAGCTCTAACACCCCTCCAACTTCCGGGTTCTGTTCTCTCAGTTCCTGGATTCGACCGAACTTCTTGGAGAAAACTACTGCAATGCCTCTGGACATTTGGAGATCTTCTGCCACACAGTGAGCTAACGCGTAATTGGCAGGCACCTTGAAAAGATCTCGTGACTCCTCTCGGGTTACCCCATATTGAACTTTCTGTCCGTTCGAGTACAGGGACATGAACCTCTGAAACGTCATTTCGTCCTCCGGTGATCTGACGGTGCGGACTTGATCGTGGTTTCCGGCGTAAGGGGACAACCTATTGAAGTGGACTACCCTAGGTTTTCCTCGTGGTGGCTTATATATGCGGTAGACGAGGTCGTTTATCCTTTTCATGATCTTATATGGACCTTCCCACGAGTTCCGAAGTTTCGGTGATAGTCCACGGCAACGTTTAGGGTTGTATAGCCAGACAAGGTCACCTGTTTGATATCCACCAGCATCCGCCTTGATGTCGTAGGTCTCCTTCATTCTGTCGCTGGCACTCTGGATGTTCAAACGGACCCGTTCATGGATGTCGTCCATTCTCTGTCGCAGTTTGCTGACGTAGTCATCTCCCGCAGTGTCTTGTCCTGGTGGCGTCCCAAACTTCAAGTCACATGGAAGTCGCAGCTCTCGGCCCATTATAACACTAGCAGGGGTTTGGCCGGTTGACTCATGAACTGCGGAACGATACGCCATCAGGAACAGATGGAGGTACTGGTCCCAATCCTTCTGGTGGTCAGAGACTACCTTGGACAGGTGGCGGTTTATCGTCTTATTCATCCGCTCCACCATTCCATCGGACTGCGGATGTAGAGCTGTGGTCCTCGTTTTCCGGATGTTCAGCATCTGACACATCTCCTGGAACAGGTTTGACTCGAAATTCCTGCCTTGATCCGAATGCAGCTCTAACGGGACACCGAATCGACAAATCCACTGCTTCACCAAGACGTCGGCAACGGTGATGGCTTCTTGGTTGGGCAGGGCATAGGCTTCGGCCCACTTGCTGAAGTAATCCATCGCCACAAGGATGTACTTGTTCCCGTGTTCAGATTGTGGGAACGAGCCAGCGATGTCAATGGCGATCCTTTCGAATGGGCTGCCCACATTGTACTGGCGCATCGGGGCCTTAGGTCTTGTTCGAGGTCCATTACTGGCAGCGCATACAGCAAATTTTCTGCACCAGTCCTTGACGTCAGCTTGACAATTGGCCCAGTAGAACCGTTGCCTAACTTTCTGGAGGGTCTTCGTCACTCCCAGATGTCCTCCGGTGACCCCATCATGGATTTCTCGGAGCACTTCCTGTCTTCTGCTCCTGGGAACTACTACCTGACGTCTTTCTTCCCCGCCATCCTCCGACTCCAACACACGCTTCAAGACTCCATTGTCTAAGGTGAAAGAGTTCCATTGGGCCCAGTAAGTTTTGACGACTGGAGAACAACTGGCTATTTCCTGCCACGACGGTCTTCGCTCACTCTTCTTCCAGCCGATGACTAAACCAAGATCTGGATCTTTCACTTGGTCTTTCAGATCTTGTGGTCATTCCAGTTATCATCGACCGCCGTGGTTCTGCAGAGTGTCGACTCCTTTTCCTCTGTTCGTCGGCAGTGCGAACAGTCGTCTGGACATGGTCTTCGCGATAGGGCATCCGCATTCTTATGGCTGGTCCCCGCCCGATGTTCGATCTCAAAGTCAAATTCCTGGAGCCTCTCAATCCAGCGTGTCACTTGACCCTCGGGATTCTTAATCTGTAGGAGCCATTTGAGAGCTGCATGGTCAGTTCTCAGTAGGAATCTTCGTCCATACACGTACTTGTAGAAGTGCTCAACTCCCTTGACAACAGCCAACAGTTCCCGCCTGGTGACACAGTAATTCCGCTCCGGTTTACTGAGGGTCTTGCTGAAGTAACCGATGACCTTCTCTTGTCCTTCTTGGATCTGAGACAGGACAGCTCCAAGTCCCACGTTACTGGCGTCCGTGTCCAAAATGAATTTCCCGTCTGGAAGGGGGTAGCTCAGGATTGGTGCGTTGATCAAAGCTCCTTTCAACTTCCTGAATGAATCTTGGCATTCATCCGACCACTGGAACTTTGTTTGTCCTTCCGTGAGCCTGGTCAGTGGTTTTGCGATGTTAGCAAATCCCAGCACGTATCGGCGATAGTAAGTGCACAAGCCAAGAAAACTTCGAAGCTGGTGAATGTCTTTCGGAACGGGCCATTCCTTAACAGCTTTGATCTTCTGCTCATCTACTGCCACTCCTTTCCCAGAGACAACGTGGCCGAGATAACGTACTTTTTGAAACAGATGACATTTCTTGGGGCTCAGTTTCAGTCCGGAGCTTCTCAGTCGCTGAAATACCTCTTCCAAGTTTTTTACATGGTCCTCGAATGATCTGCCAACCACAATAATGTCGTCGAGATACACCAGACACGTCTTCCATGATAGTCCTTTCAAAACCGTCTCCATCAATCTTTCGAACGTGGCTGGAGCATTGCAGAGGCCGAATGGCATAACTGTAAACTGCCATAATCCGGAGCCGATGGTAAAAGCTGTCTTTTCTCGATCTTCCTGGGCCAGTTCCACCTGCCAGTATCCGCTCTTCAAATCTAAGGTCGAGAAAATCATAGATCCAGCCAGCGTGTCTAGCGTGTCGTCTATCCTTGGGAGAGGGTAGCTGTCCTTTTTCGTCACGTTGTTTAGTTGACGGTAGTCTACGCAAAACCGTGTTGATCCATCTTTCTTCTTCACCAACACGACTGGAGAGGACCAGGGACTGTCGGATGGCTCGATGACTCCGTCTTTCTCCATGTCGCAGACTATTTTGTCAGCCTCCTCCTTTTTGGCGAGAGGAAGTCTTCTGGCTGATTGCCTGATTGGTCGGGCATTTCCAGTATCTATCTTGTGCTGAACCACCTTTGTTCTACCGCCTCTGCCTACTCCGGTATCGAAGATGTCCTGATACTTCCTGACTAGTTCTCTCAGTTTAGGCTTCTGTGCTGGCCCCATGTCCTTGGACGAGATAGCAACCAACTTCTCCAATTCTGCTGGCATGTTACTGGCTTGGCTAACAGTGCCACGTACACTCCTGATTACAGAGGAAATTGACGAGCAGTGCCCCAAAATCGTTCCCTTCTTCAAGGTTACCGGGTAATAATTGACATTCATTACCCTTACTGGCACAAATTTATCAGCACGCAACAAGGTTTTTCCTAGTGCAATTCCTCGTCCAATTTTCTCATCATGTAGCTTGGGCTCGAACATCACCACGTTTCCACTGCTCGCACTTCCATCCAGGCGAGCCTCCAAAATGGTTTCAGCCCTCTCCGGTACGCTTACGTCTTCAGCCAGCAGAACTCGAACCATTTCTTCATTTCTCCCATGAAGTACCAGCTCTTCTCCGTTCACACGAAGGACGCCGTCTTTAAAATTCAGCTCGAATCCTCTAGAATTCATGATGTCCATTCCAATTATTACCTCGTCCTCGATATCCGCTACTAGAGCCCGGTGTTTCACTGTAGTGCTGCCCAAAGTCATTTCAATTGGAAGTTCACCATACACAGTTGCCGGCTCTCCTGTTGCTGCGCGTAGCTTCCAATTCGACGATTCAATTCTTGCCGGTGTTTTGGCAAAAGTTGGTCCAAGGATTGTCCTAGTCGCACCCGTATCAAGGAGCATGGTGCGAGGCTCGTTGTTAATGAGACCGTCTACAAAGACACCTTTGTCTTGTCTTTGAAGTACAGCGACATATGCATTGTTAACTGGGGCTTGTTGGATACGGGCTGACGATTGCTCCTTCTTGACCTTCATCGTTGATGTCGATTTTTTCAATGTTGGACATTTGCTACGCACGTGCCCAAGTTCTCTACAATTTCGGCATCGTATCAGTCTTCTCTCAGGCACAACTTCCTTCAGCAATTTTCGCATCACAGCTTCGATATTAGCGGGCTCCTGTGGCTGTGGATCTTCCTCAATCATCCGTACTCTACTCTGGCTTTTGCTGCTTCGAATTCCAGAGCGCGTGCCAATGCATCCACAAGATGTGCGGGGCGAGCTAGTGTTAGGGCTTGCCGGGTTTCCTGGTCACGAAGTCCATCCAAAAATGCTTGGACCGCTAGTCGCTCCATTACATTTTCCGGTGTAGCTGGGTACGCAAGACGAACCAAGCGTGCAATATCTGCTTCAAATTCTTGCAACGACTCGCTTGATTTCTGGCATCGGTTTTTCAGCTGTGAGTGATATACGTGTTCAAGGTGGGCTTGGCCATAGCGAAGTTCCAAGTGTTTTACCAGCTGTTCATAGTCTTCCTGTTGTTGGGCGGTGAGCGTTTGTAAAATATTTGTTGCTTCGCCACGCAATGCCAGTGTCAATGCTAAAGCTTTTTCCCCAGCATTCCATCCATTTGCTTTGGCAGCAGCTTCGAATTGTCGGTGGTAGTTTGACCATGGAGTATTTCCATCGAACTGAGGCGGTTTCAATGAGAGCTTTCCTGGTTCCGAACTGACCTTGAAATCTCCAAGTTAGTATTCAGATCCGGCATTGAATTTCTGTTGGAAATTTCTGGAATGTGCACAGAATCCATTCGCTTTTCTAGCTCACTGAATTTTTCCTTTATCTCATCGTGGAGCGTTTCCTTAATTTTTTTTATTTCTTCTTCCGTTTCATCTTTGATTTTCTCCATCTCTGTTTCAACAGTTCCCATTCTTTCTTCCAACCGATTCGCCAAACTACAAACTTCTTCTTTCAAGCTTCTCGAATTTTCTAGAAGCTCTTCTCTCAAATTCTCCGAGCTTTCTAGAAGCTTCAATTCTAAATTTTTCGAATTTTCGTGAAGCTTTTCTTCCAGGCTCTTCACATTTTCTTGAAGTTCCTCTTTTAGACAATTCCAATTTTCTAGAAGTTCTTCTTTCAGGCTGACCGAGTTTTCTAGAAGCTTTTCCTGCAGACTCTTTGAATTTTGTAGAAATTTATCTTCAAGACTCACCGAATTTTGTTGAAGTTCCTCCTTCAAACTATTCGAATTTTCGAGAAATTTATCTTCCAAGGATTTCGTGGTCTCGTCGAGTTTAATCATTATGGAACTCAAATCAATTCCAGAAACTTCGAATAAGAATGTTTCGGGGTCTTCTCCTTCTTCAATCAGTCCATCTGCAAGTCTTTTCTGGAGTACGGCCTTCTTTCCAGTTGTTTCTAACTCACGCTCCTCTAACTCTTGCTTTAATTCACTAACTTTAAGGTCAACTAGGTCAACTCTTCTCGGAAACATTTTGTCTTTGCCGAGGTATCAGTCTATTATTTATTTCACACACAGTTTTCAGTTTATTTTCCCGCGACGCGCAAAACTGTCCACTTTGCACTCAAATGTTCAACGGGTCACTAACTGTTAGGCGCGATAAATGTCTATCAGTTTTTCAACGCGACGAACACTTTAACACTTATTTATTTTAAACATCCGACTTCTGACAACAATGTAGTAAAACTGCACTAACTAATTTTCCTAATTTATTTAAAACACTATTTACAATTATTCACTAAAACATTTACTATTTCAATTTATTTCTACTGTGGCTATCTATCAGCGAACTCAGGAACTGTAACTAACTCTGCATTCTGACTGTCCCGCTTATATACTCCCAAGCAGTTTCCATTCACGATTCTCGAATATTTAGGAGTATAGAACGTTTCATATAGATGGCTCTTCGAATAGTATCGAACAATCGATTTATTCCAGCTTGTTCTCGGCGATCCGTACGTCAGCAGATATACAGTTGTAGTTGAACGAGGGTGCATAATTAATTAGATCAGGGCCGGTCTCGAAATCGTTACAAAGGAAAGGTGTAACATTTAATTGGACGGACGAATGTAAAAAAGCTTATGAAACATTGAAATTATCACTGAAAAGTCCTCCTATAATGCAATATCCAAATTTTTCTCCAGATAATATTTTCACTCTCAGGTGTGATGCTTCGGGGTATGCAATAGGGGCTGTTCTTTCAAATGGTGATGACAAATCCATTGCATATGCGAGCAGACTCCGGACTCCGATGATTAGAAATGTTTCATAGCATCGAAATGTGTCGAGAATGTGACGTCATATTTAAAAGTTAGAAATAGGAAGCATAGTACCGATATTTCGAATATGACGTCACATTTCGATTCTATAAAACATTTCTAATCATCAGAGTCCAGGGGCAGATCTCTCAATGAGGCAGAAAGAAATTATCTTTCCATACATCCACGGCAAATAATAATAATAGCCGTCCTCTACCCGCACAGGCTATGCCTTTGGGTACACTCTAAGTATTATTATTATTATTATATTATTATCGAGAAATTTTATCTTTAGTTTGAGCCGTAAAACATTTTAGACCTTATTTGTTTTCGAGAAAATTTGTCATTTTCACAGACTACTGGCGGATTTGAGGGAGGGCATGTGGGCCATGGCCCCCCTAGAGTTCTGAATATAAGTACAACCAGTGTGGATATGCAACTAAACCTGAATTGATTTTTAACAAGAAGAAAAGACACGTCATGCATACCAAAATTATTCGTATTCGTATTTTTCGTATTAAATGTTGCCTCAAACACTCAAACATCCCAAGTCAACACGTTTTTGAATTTGATAGATAGGAGTCATTTATCATCCAATACAACCATGAAACAGAAATATTCTTTTATGCAGTGCGAATATGTGAAAAGAACACAGGCAGCTAAATAAAAGGGCGGCAAAACAGATTGCGATAGAAGAAAAATAATTACTTTCGGGGACTGGGTGGACATCAATAAAAGGCATTTTACCATTAGCGGTAAACCGTGAGCGGTGGCGGTGAACGGTAATATTTAAAAACAAAGGAATTAAGTAGTTGTTTTTTATCGGAAACCGCACAAAGAATAATTCTATTTCAGTTGGTTTTGAAGGAAAAGGGTCATTTCACATTAAGTCCCTAAACATATCAGTGAGATTTCAGTTCATATTCTTAAGGATTTTATTACTTTAGTTACAGGCGCGTAAATAAGGGGAGGTAATTGGGATAAACACTCCCCCTCATAATCGTAAAAATTCAGTGTTTTAATGAATCAGAATGCATCTGTTAATATCGGTAAATTATTTTTTCATTTCTAATATTAAATAATGAAACAAACTGAATTTGGCATCCTTTTTTCCCACCTTTATGATACTCCGCTGACAAATCTAACTATCAATTTGAAGGCATTTGAAAAAAATTTCGCCTGCGGCGCTTTTCTATTTTCTCTCACTTGCAGCTCATCAAGTGTTCAGTAGAGATAAATGCTTATATATCTATCAAAAAACTCCCATTAGCAGACTTCAAGACAGTTGAATTTATAGAAAAAATTGATAATCTCTTTGATCTATGATCATCAAAATTCCACAAGGCAAAATCATTCAGTAGGAATTTCATGGGGACAGATTTACAAATTTCTTAAAGATATGTTGGCGTTCTATGAATCACTTTGGTGTCCAACGAAACAAAAATATAACCAACGGGATGAAATTCATTTCTGGTTGGAAATTGACAATTTCGGCATTTTTGCAAAGTGGGATGTTATGAAGGAAATCAAAATTCATACCAGAAGAATGAGTCTGGCCAGTTTAGAATTTTTTTGATAACATCAAGCAGCAAAGTGGAAATTGCGAGAATTCTGCACCCATACAATTTCAAAAGACATTTAAAAAAATGTTTGCAATTAGCTATTTGGATCATTCCGAAGGAACAAGCTGCCTTGATTTTGATTGAACATCCACGTCAATTCAATTCTCTCAAAAGTAGAAGTAAACGACTATACCAACCTCAATATAACATAAAAATTAATTTCGTTTATGTGGGGGGATATTTTATGAAAAAAATATTAGAAAAACACAAGTGAAAACGAAATATGGCAATGAACAAGCTGACTCAAACAAATCTACCATTTACAGTTTTCAATGCAAATGCCAATAATGATTCATTTGGCAACTTAAAAATGCTTAATATTTTTTTTGCAATATTTACAGGCTCTTGAACTTTTTGAAAATTTGGCCACAAAAGAAGGAATTGGACAAAATATTAAAGATTATCTTTCAAAAATTAATTATTGTAAGCCTTGTCAAGGCTTCCCAAAATATTACTTATCACTGCATGTTAAGATTTCGTATTTCTTGTACTATCAAATTCCTATATCAGGATAAAGTCCACAGTTAAAAAAAAACAATCTTGAACTGACTATTCTGAAATGTAATTAGTTTATGTATCTGAAAATTTATTTATGTACATTTAGTTATTTTTAATGTTTATAATAGATGAGAATAGGGAATTTATGTTTGTTCATTTCATTGCATTTAACCCAATATTTATGAACTTCTTGTTTATCTTTCTGGATCCATAAGTACCATTTGGTTTACCACATTTTACAGGATTCTATTTTTTTATTCAAGATCCTGACATTGGAAAAATGTATCTTCAGTGAATAAATGTAAATGGAAAATTAAAATACTTTCCTTTGGGAAATTACAATTACTAGAGTGTGGTAAGTAATCACTAATATTGGAATAAATCGTGTCACATGAAATTTCTCATCTTACTTGAATTCATTAACTATTACATCTGTTCTCAACATTGGCTTTTGATTAATTTCGATACGTCATCGTCAGCTAGAATATTGATCCCAAAACTTGCCCGACATCTTCAAATTAACGAAAAAATACATAATATTTCCCTCACAAACTCCTACCCAATTTTGAAAGAAGTCAAATAAATAACCTCAAAACTTTTTTGTCACAAAATTCGTTATCTTCCTCAAAACTTCTAGATTTACAGCAATTTTTTAATAGTGGATATATTTTATCAACTGAATGATGTTAAAAACAATAATCTGCAATTTAAATAAATCAGACCTCAACACGGTCAAATCAACCTAGTTCAAGCAGTGTATACATTTTTATGTTGTGCATTGTATGAATTGCAAGCGCCTGTTTTTCCCCAAGGATAAGATTGCAGGTTGCGCAATGCACAAACGTGCACAAAAAGATCAAAGGGCCGACGCCAAGTGAGCGAACTGATTCTTTTAGCTATAAACTGGATACCTTGAGGGAATTTTATGAATTTTCAATAATATATTATTCGAGAAATTCCATGGATTATGATCGGGCGACTTTTTTGAGAAGTGAACAGCGCCTCTTTCGACACTAGAGGCAGAGGATATCATTAACATTATTCTGTGTCATTGGTATCAACTGGCAACGGCCGGCACATGGCAGACATTTTGACTTTGTAATTTGATGTTGATGAACGTATATAGCTTGTAGCGCTATTGTTTATTTAGTTTTAGAATTGTAAGTTGCTAACAAAACTTAATTATTGTATCGGTACTTTATAAAGTTGTGTATTTTGTTAGTATTCGCGCATAGTTCAGTCCCTTTTCCAAAGGTAGGTGAAATTTTTTGACTTCGTTTCGTAAAAGAAACAAAATTATAAACATATTTGATGAAAAATTACGCGATTCATCTTCAAGTGGAAGGTGAGGTAGCAGCGGAGAAAATCTATACTGAAAACAACTATAAATAACTGAAAACGTTATTGATTATGATTACGTTAGATACAAAAATGTACTGAAGGGCCATGGGCTTCTATATGCAGATGCAAATCGAAATAATAGAGGAAATAATTATAATAACATTTGAAGACAGATGTGTGATATTTTTGATCCATTCTCATGCCCTCAAATTCAATAGTTGTTTTCTGTTGAATACTTGCAAACGAAAAATGTATAGGTCTATGCGGATATACCGTCAAGTAGGGTCGTTCACTCTTTGATAAGAGTATTCGATAATTTTTTCCACCCCCACTTCATAATTTTGAAAAAGCTCCATTTTCTGATGCTGTGTTCTCTGAATATTTATATTTTTCACTCATATATTCTATTTGAGGAGTAAAAATATTGAAGATTATGTAGTGGTGTAGTGGGGATGGCTTTACAGGCAGTGCCTTTAGGATAACGCTCATTAAATGTATTCCCCAAACTACTTACTGCCTTAAAATAGTGCAACAACTTATCCTCAACTCTTCATTTCAGGTTTGTGGAGGCTGCATGCGATGAAGAAAGTTTTTTTTAGTTGCATCGATTTATATGATTAGCCACCATTGAAAATTTTGTTTGTTTTCGTTTTATTTATAAATATATTTTTTTGAAGACTATGTTATTATTTTGTTGTTTTATGTTATTTTATATTAGTTAGTGTTAATAAATATGTTGAAAATTATATCAAATTGCTTTCCATTTATTCATTCCAGAGAAATTCCCAAGCCTACATTTATTTCATCAATTCGGTAAATATAAAAGGAATGCTTTCAACAGTTCAATGCAGTAATTCCAAATGCGTACATTCAATTAATTTCCGTGAGAGGTGCATTTAAATTCTATTTAAATATTTATAATCTTTCAAAGAACCGGTGCTTTGTGAAATCGCTTTGAGGCTGTCTATATGAAAGCACTCCTCGGTGTTACAGACTCAAGAGTAAATGCGTTAAATCGGAGTTTGAAGGTGGAAACGGCCTGGGGAAGTATATGTATGTTGATCTGAAGTACATTTTGAAAATACTGATCTTCATTCAAGGAAATGAAAAAAGTGTGAGATTACAAAGTTATGTCTTTTTATAAGGAACACCCTATATTTTTTTGCATTTTTTGATTCTTTGAGAAAAATAAGCTGACTTTGCTAAATAAGTATCCCTATATCTAACTCTATCCGTTTATGAGATACGTACTCAATTTTTTCTCATAATGTAAAGTTTAAAAAAAAAATCAATATCACTGGAATTATCCACGGCAGGTGAAAGAAAATTCTTAACAGTCATTCAAATCCGTTTCATCAAGTTACTGCAGCTTCAGATGACATCTAGTTACAGTGTGTATCATATTTTAAGGAACACTTATCGCATATTTGAACTCTAAAAAACCATCGGGAGTTGGGTATATATAGGGTTGACAAAGCCTAATTACTTACATAAATACAGCTTTTTTTCTCAGCTGTAGGTTCTCTATTTTGAGAAAAGGCAGTGAGGTTGTTATTCAAAAAGTGGTAGCATATTTACAAATCCCCAGTAACGTGTCTCACTAATTTCGTTTTCAGTTATCTTTCTTTCAAACCCACACTATAATAATAATCAGTAAACCTAACTTATATATCAGAAAAAGTCTTATTTTGTAATTATATTAATTTATTTCATTTCAATATCATCAATAAAATATTTCAACTTGATTATCAAAGTAGTTGGTGAAGTTACGTCAGCCACCAATACTTCCTGACCATCTTTAAGACCTAACTGAATGAGGGTTTTATCCAAATTGTCTCTAGTGCGCTCTTCTATACTTTTAATTGTTGCCATATATAGTGTTTTATTTTTTCCATCAATCACTGTGGTTAAGGCAGGATTTTTCATTTGAAATGATCTACTCTCAGAAAGCAATTCAAGCAATTGCTTCAATTTCATCTTATAGGGATCTTTTACTTCTACTACTCGAGGGGCCTGAGAACATACCAAACAATCATCTTTTTTCTCGGCCTCATATGTGTAAGTATAAATACCATCAACATCATTGAAGACCATGTAGTTATTCATAGAAACACAGCAACTGGTTGCAATTTTGAAAACCTAAAAAGGCCAATTGAATACTCGTTTTCTACTAATTATATGATATACCTCTGTTGCACAGACACCAGCAATTACTGCATTAGTTGAGGCAACTGCTGGGATAATGTGTTTTACCACACCTTGTACAAGTCTATATGTAACTCCTGGTATATTAAATTGTGACGCTCTTTCTACAGACTTTTCATAAATCCAAGAAATGTGCTGAGAATCATCACCATCTAATGGGACATTGAACGGATTTTCTCTTGGCCAAAGTATGATTTTGACATATTCAATACAGTGCTCTGGTAACCTAGGTGTATTTGCTATAGTACATAAGGGATAATTTACTTGTGGCGGATACAGATCCAATGTGCATTCAATACAAGCACTTATTCCAGGTAAAACAACACGTGCATTGCCCTTGAAACCTTCAGTACCTAAAAAAATATTTTTTCAGTTTAAACTGGCGGTAAATTGAATTTGGTACACTAGTAATGTATTTATAAGGTCAGAAAACAAATGTAAAGTTGTATTATTATTATAGATTTCTTTTCTCCAGTATTTAAAAATACTCTTTCTTCATCAATGGTAAAAAAAACTGTAAATTCCCCTTTTCACATCTGTCTGATGTATCATTTCATAATTTCAATATCACATTGTTTTACAATGAAAAAATTTCACTCCATAAAATCATATAGAACTTTTCAATCAAGGAATATAAAAAATAAATTTATCTTGTATGAAATCGTTTGAATGTTTGAGAAGAAATAATAAGTATTATTATTTGCACCTGTTTAAAGCTTTCAAACTTCCTGAATTAAGACTAGATAATAGGGTAATCAAGTATATAAAATGTGATGAAAAGAATGTTTTTGGATTCAACTGTGTAAGTATTGAATAGTCATGGTTATATTTCCCATACTCTATTGCCACAATTCAAAGAAACTGAATATGCAGAACTTATGATTATTGAAATCAGTTGTTCCTTGTAGATATGGCCAATCAAAAACAATAGAAAAATTTTCCAACAATTCAAAAGTTAGATGTAGTTTTTTTACTTTACCTCCATCTACCATGGGAATTATTGATTGTGGATCTAAAACTCCTTCCTCATAGTTGAGCATAGATATGAGCATCCCATTAATCCATCTCCTGGCCACAATAGAATCTAATCCACACACAATCATATGAAACTGTTTATAGAATGTTTCATCATAATCTTGAATTTTACAGAAATGTGGTATGACTTGACAACCATATACTTTCTTATTGATAAAGTCTGCGGCAACTTTAGCCTTAGAAAATCCTATATCCTTATGCCTAAATAGGAATTGTCGGTTCAAATTTGATAGATCAATGGTGTCCATGTCTATAAGATGTATATTTTTGAATCCTAGTAGGGCTAAATCTTTCAGCAATTCACATCCCAATCCTCCAGCTCCTATTACTAAAATTTTACAAGATGTCATAACAAATTCCAAAATATCAGGTGAAGGTTCAAATTCAGGATGACTAAATGGTCCTGGGCGTTCCAACACTTTTCTCAAATGACCCCATCTCTTTTGAATCCACTCTTGATTTTCTGACATCCTGAAATGCAATAAATAACTTTCCTAACTAACAATAATAACATAAGACATTCAAATTGTAATTTGAATTGTATTTGAGGGGTTTGTTTTCTATTTCTATTTCGAGGTTATGATCAAACCACAGAATAGTTACGATTGCAGAAGTTACGCTTTCAATCTTGGTGGTACCAAATTGAATGACCTTGGGTAGTTTATCTGTCATACTCACATGGCTCTTGCTTCTTTTCAGGAATATTTAGCCAGCTCATATTGATTCAAATTGGTTCTTCAAATTAGGCCGGAGTCCCATGCATCCGTTTATCCGACGATACGATGATATGAAAGTGTTCATATTTGTCGAAATTCAAATTTTATCTGTCCATATTTGAATTTCGACCAATAGAAACACTTTCGTATCATCGTACCGTCGGATAAACGGATGCATGGGACTCCGGCCTTAACTGACCGACACAGCATACGGAGCATACCTGAATAGGAAATGCCATATACCATCAATAGAAAGGTTGACGTGCAATAGTGGAGTGACGTTTCTGTAATCCTACCTATTCTGTGATCAAAGTTTTTCCGACGCTTTTCACCAATCAGAATACGTGAAGGCGTGACGCGCGACACAAAAAGCAAAAACGATGCATTGGGTACCTTAAACTGTGCCTTAAGGCTGATTCAGATACATGTGTGCCCACCCTTCATGAGATGAAAGAAACAGTGGAAAATACATCGGGATATTTAAAAAACTTAAATAGCATTACTCCAGTATTGACAAAATTATTGAGGCCGATTCAGATACATTCGTGCCCATGCAGGGTTTTTGAAGTACGGACGCCTTTTACTCACGTTTCTATCACAAGAACATATTTTATTTGGTTCTTTATAATTCTGTCAATGCTGGAGTAATGCATGCACCCTATTTGAGTTTTTCAAATAATAATCACGATGTATTTTCCATTGCATCTTCTATCTCATGCAAAATGGGCACACATGTGTCTGCATCGGCCTAAAGGCGAAACCATACCCCTGCGAATTTCGCGATTTTTCTGCGAATAGAATGGCTGCCAGACTTTCCGCAAGAAAGTTCAAATATTTTAACTTTTTGCGAATTCGCGCAAACCGCGGAACAACAGAATAAATATCAAATTATTCCAAGCCTTCATTGCCTTCGCCACATTGATTCAACTAACTTGAAAGATATATTTGGATGTTGAATCTTTTATTTTGATTGCAAAAATATTTAATTTGCATTAATAAGATTTCACAATCAATTATGAAAGATCTTTAGTGTTTGTCAAATATTCCATGCTAGAGAGAAGTTCAGCAAGATTATTACAGGGAGATGGGGATGTATAAATTGTATGATTCCAATGAATATTTTATTTACTTTCGGATGACGAACTGTTGTCCACAGTGGGAACAAAACTGAAGAGAAGAGGTTGTCTGCAAGAAATGCTCTGGTTGTGACTGAGTTATGTATTATATAGAATTTACAAAATACTTATATTATTCTCCCATTCAACTTCAATGCCATTTTGAAAAATCGAAGACTAGGAAAGTATTATTTGACCTGTATTTTGTGGTGACTCAACAGAGACCACAACATGTGTATTTCAAAGTAGATTTGAGTTGAGGAACAAAATGCATTCATAAAGTCAGGGGCAGTTCACTTCAGGTTCAGTTCAGGGGGTGTTATTATCCCAAAAGTATCTGCTAGACCACTATTCTGTAGCATTTTCAAATATTTTTGTTGTAATCAAATCTCGCTTTTGCAATGATATAATAACATGTTTTTTGGGAAACATTGAACTTCTTCCATGTTCAACTGTTATTTAAAGATAATGGAAAAAAACAAACAATTCCTAACCCCAAATACCAAAAAATGACATGTTATGATTCATCATTTACCCCAATTTTTTTGCCGCATGGGTATGAACGTTCATGCAGCGATTTTCTTGCGATTTGCGAATCGCACAAAACCTGCGAATATTCGCTAGGGCATGAACTAGCCTTGAAGGCAGTGAAAAATACAACGGGTTTATTTGAAGAATTCAAATAGCATTACTCCAGCATTGACAAAATTATTACAGAACCAAATAAAATATATGTTCTTGTGATAGAAATATAAACGTAAGTAAAAGGCATTTCAACCGCACGTCTGAATCGGCTCTTGCCTTTTGTGTGAAACCCGAATTTCCATTTGAAGCTGAAAATATATATATATGTTAATATACATTTTTTGACATTGAGCGCTTATTGCGTTTATTATGACAATTAAGCTGGATTTATAGTTTGACGGACTGTAATAACGTAGACGCACTGCAAAAAGATCGACTACACAATGCATGTACTTTGTTTATAAAGTTAGAATACGTCATGCGTTTACGTTATATTTGTATTTGATCTTTTTGCAGTGCGTCTATATTTACAGTCCGTCAAACTATAAATCCAGCTTTAGTTCCGAGTTGAGATTGAGATGAAATCTCTATTTAATATAGTTTTGCTACCAAAATTACGAATTCCTCTGCATATAGATATATGCAAATAGATCATGACATAGATAATATACATTGGAACTCAATAAATATCTAGAAGTATTAGCGATGCATGTGCATCTAAGAATTATATGGATGCTCTCTCATTTATGGTAATATGTGAGTGCTCTACGAAAGCATCTTGGTGTCACGCACTCTTCTTTTTTTGAAAACTCAATATAATGACTTTGTTCTCAATGACTTGTATTATCTGCCCGTACTTCTCAACTTGCTCAGTTACAAAATCCAAAACTTTCGGCAATGGAGTAAAATTTGTTTTTCTATAAAGTCCCATTTTCTTCAATCTTCTTTTCACCGTTGCAAAACTTATGCACTAGCTGTTTGTGAAATAGATTAAAAAAGTCATAACTTCTTTGTAACTTATTAGACCCAAAATAGACTATCTGCGGCACGTGACTAAGTGGGCGTGTCCTCTTTGCTTGGAGGATAACCATCGAAACTGATTTAGTGATTTCAGATTTCATGCATTTATAATGCAAATACTTCATCTTTCAGTCCATCTTCATTTACAGATTTACTTGTAACATATTTTTATCTTATTTTATTTTTATTTTGTATACACATGCTTTGTCTTTAAGAACCCGATTCTTCCGACAATAAAGTATATCTTGATTGATTGATTGGTTAATACCACAAATTCACTACCATACAGAAATTAGAAATTGTTTGACGAAATCAATTATGTAAAACCCAATGAATTTTTAACGAGAACCAAACCAAAACACATGTAAAATATCAACGACCGCGATCATTGATTATCCTCCAGGCAACTGATTGTGACGTCAGCCGCAGATGGTCTATAGTAAAAAGTAATAGGGTGGCTACGGAAGTATTGCCTACGGAATATCTCAGTTATTGTATGAAGTAGGTTTGTGAAATTTGGAGCGTCGATATAATGACATAAGAGCTAGAATTTGAGCATATTGACATGTCGAAGTTAACTTCCGGTCTGACCGGAAGTAACATCAACTTTCTTATTTTAAATGGAAACCCTATTTTTTTTTCTTTTCGCTTTATTCAGCATTCAATTCCCTTTCTAATGACATATCACAAGTTGGTATCTAACCAGAAACTAGATCAGAAAAAAATTATTATTGAAATTCACCGAGTAGGCCGTGGAAGCAAAATGAAAGCCAAAAATTGAAAAGTTGGCCATGGAAACCATACGTCACTTGATAACAGTTGCTACTACTGTGATATTTTATTTTCATTCGTCGGCGTTATAAAAAGCCGCCAAAAAAAATATTGGAAAAATTGGGGAAAAAACAATACTCTGTAGGTCCATAACTTAAATAGGAACATACAACTTTTTCTTGCCTGTACTATTCAGCATAACCATTCCTTTCTAATGATATAATAGAAAGTAATTTTTTGAAATGAAATACCAAAAAATCCAATTATTATTATTATTCAAATAACAAAAAAAAACAGATTTATCGAAAAAAAAATTCAAATTGATAGGATTAAAGATAAAATAAATTCAAAACAAATGTTCGAAATGCATTCCCTCAGCGTCAATACATTTATTGACTCTGGTGATATTTTCATGTAAAACGTTTCTCAACATTTGGGGCGTGATATCTTGGAAAGCTCTATGAATTTTTACTTCTAGCTCATGTAGAGTTGTAGGCTGTGTGGAATACACCCTATTTTTAAGATGCCCCCATAGAAAAAAGTCGCACGGAGTAAGATCAGGTGACCTTGGTGGCCACCTGACTGGACCATGGGTTTTTATAAGTCTCTCTTGAAAGCGATTTTGAAGATAATTTCTCGTTATTCTTGAATTATGCGGAGGGGCGCCATCTTGCTGGAAGTACATTCTCTCAGTTATTTCCGCTGGTAGGTTGTTAATGCCAACAATATGAGTTCCAACTATTCCTGCCCAAACATTCACATCAAATCTCTCCTGGAAGCCACCTTGTCGAAACCGGTGCTCGTTTTCTATCGCCCAGTACCTGAAACAAAATACCGTTCACACTTTTAGCACTTTACACTTCGACTATCGACAATAATCCAAATAAAGTACAGTACCTACCTTGTATTATTCCTGTTAAATAATCCATTGTTGGTAAATCTTGACTCGTCCGTAAACAAGATATAACATAATATAAATTTATAGTAATTAATAATGATTTGAACTAAACAAATGATCTAGTTACCTACCCAACATCGAAGTAGCATCACCAAGAAAATATAAAGTTATAATGAGAAACAGGTCGTTATAATGAGAAAAAAGTCATTATATTGACAAAAAATCCAATATAATAGGAAAAAAGCCAATATAATGAGAAAAAATTTATTATAATGAGAAAAAGAAAAGAGTACGTGATACCAGGATGCTTTTGTAGTGCTCCTTATCAGCTCCACTCGGTAAATTCCGAATGAAAAAACGAAACACAAGTTTGTATGGAGTAAAGGGTAATATAACCGAACGCGCCTCAACAGGACTTATCTCCAGACCGGAACTCGAAGCTCAGTCTTCTTGAACGCGACCATTGGTTCATAAACATGTTCACATCACAGAACATTTGTATCTTTTTAACAGCACGAGCACAGCACCCAAATATATTACTATACAAATACAAATGTGAGAAATGGCGGACGAAAAAGATGTGGAGAAAACAATTTCAGAAGACTTGGTCGTCACCAAGTATAAAATGGCAGGAGAAATTGTAAATAGTGAGTTAAAATTTTCAATTATTGAGATTTTTCCAATAATATGTTGTGAAAATTTGCATTACTATTCATGCTCATGAATTGAGGCCATATGGAGCGTGCTTCCCGGCAATGAACACCGCATGGTTTTGAATTCACATCACCACTAGGGAAGATTTTTTCTGTGAATCTGATTTTAACTAAATTTCTAAACCTCAAAGAATAAGTGATCATGTTATTAACTGATTACATTTTGCACCTTCAAGCAAGAATTGAGGATTGATACATTTTTCAGGAGTACTGAAACAGGTCCTCTCTAAATGTGTAGTAGGAGCTTCTGTTCGAGAAATCTGCGAATATGGTGATCAGTTATTGCTGGATGAGACAAATAAAGTATTTAAAAAAGAGAAGGATTTGAAAAAAGGCATTGCCTTCCCTACTTCAGTTTCAGTTAACAACTGTATTTGTCATTATTCTCCAGTTCCCAGCGAACCAGATTATACACTTAAAATTGAAGATGTTGTTAAAGTGTAAGTATTGTTGATCTATTTTACAATCGCAGGCTTTAACATATTTTGTGGATTTATAATTCTTTTCGTATACTTGTTCTCCAATTTAGCATGTCTGTGTTATTTTTACAATAATTACCATTGTAAGTATGTTTTTTACACCAAGTGTGATATTGGTTGTTTTGATGCCAGTCCTGCTAAGGATGCTTATTGCTTGCCTGGATTGCACCCATTTCTCGAGAATGGTTGTTTGTATATTATTTCTTAATGCAAAAAGCCATTGCCGCAAGTGCTACTGAAAATAATACTAGCCTTCTACCCTCACAGTTTCTGAGTAAAATTGTGAGTATTTATGATGGAGTTCATTACTTTAATCATAAACAAAAAACCACGTATACACTGATGTTATGAATAGGCCTTGAAAGTATAATTGAAACTCTGTTCTGAGTCTGAGTAAAATGTTATAGAGCATATGAATTTTTTTAAATTGTTGGTAAATATTTTATATGTTGCATGGATCAGTGTTAGTGTGATTTCTAGAGATTTGTCAGTAATTGAGAATCTGTATTTTGGAAAAAGGTGAAAAAATACTTCACAGGAACTTGTTATAAGCTTTCTTGTGAAAAAAGTATAATTTTTCATACATTTTATATCTCATCTAATTAACATATTATTTAATCATTATTTATGACATTGTGTATGTAACAAGAATCCTTTATTCCTAGACAATAAGCATAATATATTAATATATATAATACTGTTCAACATTTCATTATCAAACAGCGATTATCAACTTAATGTTCAAATACTTTTATACATAGATACACTTCTGAAATATTACCCAAGTTGACTGATAATATATTCTATTCGTTTCTATAACCACCTACCAGACATAATACCTACAAAAAGATAGCTTCTGCTGATGAATAAAATGATTCTCATACTTTTATTTATTACTTTAAAATTTCATTTTGAATGTGGTAGACTGCCCCCTAAAGCCCAATCATCTGTAAGGCAATAAAGCTGTTATTGCGGATAAGGCACCCTAACTCAGATGACCCTATAGTTTAGTTTTAAATTGTTTTGAGAGATCATATAATATTTGAATAAGTCAGTTTAGACAGATATTTTTGTAACTCGCTGAATAAAGAAATAGTTACAAAACAGTCTTTACCGAACAGTTAATATTATCCAAATACCTCACAGTCTAGTAATAAAATGAATCAAATTTCAAATCCTTGACTTTAAAATCAGTCAAATTAAAACTTCCCATGTTATGAATGTTTTTGGTAGTCTACTTGTGCAAGATATACAAGTTTATTGAAATCTTTGTTGAAGTGATGATATTATATAGGAACTTTTCACCCCAAAGAAATCAGTGTGTCACTAATAATTACTTGTTATGACCAGTAATCCAAGTTAGATAGATTTATTGGTGCTAATATACATTGAAGTACTTACACAAATCAATAGGATTACAATTACAGCAAACTTATACTTGAACATATAACTTGATTGTCACAATAAAACGTGTTGAAATCAATTAAACATCTTCAGTATGTCCCAATCTATTAGTGGAGTGTCAAATCAGTAAAATTATTTATAATTATTTATAAGTAATGCATCAATTGTATAAAATGCCTTCCTCAAGAGTTATTTCTCTACAATTTTAAGAAAACAAAGAAAGTTGTACAGTTTTTGGGCCCAACTAACTAGTACCATCTTTGAACTTTTGAAGGTGAAAATAATTTTGTAACAGTTTGCCTCTATTTCGTGTGTCATAGCCATATGAGTCACCTATATGTATCCAGATTGTTCTTGATGTAGGTTACTGTGATGAAATTTGCTGGCAAATGTGTTGGAATCAATAAATTTTGAAATAAAGTGAAGCCTATTATATCTATTTTAAAAATGTATAACCAGGCCGAAATTACCTAACACTTTTAAATTAGGAAATGAAGATCACTTAGTCTTGATTAATTAAAAGGCATTCTGTTGTTTATGTTTGGGTGTAAAGTAATAACTGATTCATCTTATTCTATAGTATTGATATTTAATATTTGTAAATTCATCTGGAGTGTTTAAGGAGACAAAATACAAACTTCCAATACACACAAAAAATATACACTGTTTTTGAGGTAAGCAAAATTTCCTAGAGCTGAAAAGTGAATATGCCACCTCAAATAAGTGAGCCGCCTCGAAGTTCCACGCCAAATAGTAATAATAATAGCTGTCATCTACCCTCACATGCTGTGCCTTTGGGTACACTCTCTACAAGTGTTCAAGCTAAAGTATTATTATTCTCTGGATATCTGGAGATTCAGAACTAAATTGTAATTGATGAAACATTGTTATTTGTTTAAAATTGTTATTTCTGTCAACTGGCTGCACTCTTGCAAGCAACCTTCAGAAGTCTTCGAGAGATTTGTGCGAGCTGGGGAAGACAAAGCCCTTACCTTTTAATGTGTGAAACCATGCACAACTTAGGTGTTTACTGATTTCTATTGATTGTGATATATTAAATTTCAGCCCTTTAGGTAGACTGATTCATCTTGACCTATAAGGTCCGAAGATGACACTTTGCCGAGTGGCCATAGTTTCTGGTGTAATAAAGCAGTAATTATTTACTTGAAAATTTTACTTTCCTTTGATTTACATTTGTCTTTTCCTAGGAGAATTACAATTGAGGCAGTTTATTAAAATGTAGTTCCCAAAAAGCATTTTTATCTCTTTATCATGATGATTTTTCTAACTCCAATTGATCCATCTGAAATCTGTGATCAGACAACATTTTTTCTGATTGTTACATCACAAAACTATCATTCTTGTGGCATTGAGTACCATTGAATATAACATTATGTTTCAGTGACTTGGGGGCTCACATAGATGGTTTTATAGCTGTTGTTGCCCATACAATTGTACTGGGTGCTTCTAACGAGAAGAAAATAACAGGCAGGAAGGCAGATGTAATATTAGCAGCTCATTTTGCCTCTCAAGCAGCCCTTCGGCTAATGAAGCCTGGTAATGAAACATATGCAATAACTGATGCTGTACAAAAAGTTGCAGAATCGTTCAAATGTAAACCTGTTGAAGGTTGGTGAAACAGTTCATTGAAATATTTATTGTGTTTGTCTAGATTGTGTGTTCTGTATATTGTGAAAAAGGTTTAGTATATAATGTGTGTTACATTTATCATTGTGTCCCAACACCAACAAATCTTTTATCATTTTAAAAAACATTTTGATGTATATTTTTAATTGTAGCAAACCTTCAATTTCTTCCAAACTAATTTCATTGAAAAATTTTTTGTAGCGCTCTTGAACAAACTTTTGCATGCGGGAAAAATGTTTCTCCCCGATCATCACATAATTTGATAATTCTGAAATGAAATTTGATTACAGAATAGTGGAATTCTCTCTCTTAAGATTGAAGAAATATTCTGTTACACCTCTGCCCCCATGCAATTCAAATATATTTACATTCTCTCTCTTGTATAAGATTAATATTCTCACACTGGTTAGCAATAATAACATTAGCCTTGACGCAGTTGATTGTCACCGTAGTGGCAAATTTCAGTAATGTCAAAATTATTACTGTCACGTTTTCATTCGAAAATATAAAAAGTATCATGAATTTATCCAGTGATTCAGAATTACACCACCTGAAATTACAAAGAGTACAAATAATATACTGGAAAGTTTACTACCAAAACACCCGAATAATTATAATTAAGACTCGTAGTATTAATATAATATTTATCAAACATATTTTAATGAGAGGCGAGATGGATCAGATGGTATAGCATTGGCATAGTAGACGAGAGGTCGTGGGTTCAAGCCACTGACATTGCAATTTTTTTTTAATTCAATAGTTTATTCTTAATGCATCTTTGCGATTAAAAAATTAGTTCTAGTTAGTCCAGGATTAGTCCTTTCTGATAAAAAGTGTTTTTAAATAATAGTTACTATTTCGTGTGGAAATTATCTTTTGTTCGTTCCCATTTAAAAATATTTTAAAATGTTTGATCGTGGAGAAAGTATAGTCTGCTACTCGGTTAGAATGAAAATTCGTGATGCTCGTGGTTCCTTCCACTCGCCTTCGGCTCGCGCTCAGAACTTTCCACTCGGATCGAATTTTCATTGTAACCTTGTTACAGAATATACTATTCCTGCACTAGTGCGGGAAAAATGTTTTCTGCACTAGTTGCGGGAATAACTCACTTGAAGTGACTTAAGCTTGTGGGACAATCACAACTCTCAAACTAAATTGCAATAAGGTATAGGGTGAATCACGCACGCTTATAGGAAAAAGGGTTTATCATGAAACGTACATGTCTCCGTTTTTGTGTTTCTATATTCCATCCATCTAATAGAAAATGATATGCATCAGAAACAACTAAATTATTTGGTGTCAATATTGATGATAAAGAACATATCGATAGTCTCTGTGAAAAACTATGTAAGAATTGTTATGCATTGAGAATGTATTGTTGAGTCTATATTATGCCAACATCAATAGCCATTTGAGGTTTGGAGTACTTAACTGGAGTTCGTCTAGATCATGGGAAAGAGTTTTTGTTTCACAAAAATGGAGGACAGTGGAAGGTCTAGGATGGAGGATCTCATGTAGAGAAACATTCAAATGCTTATTGTTCCAGGCCAACATTGTACAAAAAAGTTTCAGAGAAGCCTCCTGTTTCTTGGCGGCAAAGTCTACAATAAATTGGATCAGAGTATTAGAAATGCCTCTAATATAGTTATAAAAGTATAGAAAGAAAAGTATAGAGAAAGTATAGTCTGCTACTTGGTTTAAAAATTCGTGATGCTCGTGGTTCCTCCCGCTCGCCTTCGGCTCGCGCCCGGAACTTTCCACTCGCATCGAGTTTTCATTCTAACCTTGTTACAGAATATACTACTCCTGCACTAGTGCGGGAAAAATGTTTTCTGCACTAGTTGCGGGAATAAGGTTTTCTGCACTAGTTGCGGGAATAACTCACTTGAAGTGACTTTAGCTTGTGGGAAAATCACAACTCTCAAACTAAATTGCGAGCAGGTATAGGGTGAATCACGCACGCTTATAGGAAAAAGGGTTTATCATGAAACGTACATGTCTATGTTTTTGTGTTTCTATATTCCATCTCTATGGCTTCACAAAATATTTTTAATTTTTTTTATGACAGCCACCCCTCCGTGTTTACATTGTGACTGTGATAGTTTAATAGAAAATGATATGCATCAGAAACAACTAAATTACTTGGTGTCAATATTGATGATGAATGGAACATATCGACAGTCTCTGTGAAAAAATATGTAAGAGTTGTTATGCATTGAGAATCTATATTATCGAGTCTATATTATGCCAACATTAATAGCCATTTGAGGTATGGGGTACTTAACTGGGGTTCGTCTAGATCATGGGAAAGAGTTTTTGTTTCACAAAAAATGGCAATTAGGTCAGTGGAAGGTCTAGGATGGAGGGTCTCATGTAGAGAAACATTCAAATGCTTAAACTTTTTGACTAGCAGGCCTATACGTTTATGAGCTGGGTATTTTTGTCTACCAGAATAGAGATAAATTTGCTCGTAATGGAGAAAATCATCTGCACGAAACAAGATATTGAAATATGCTTGTTCCAGGCCAACACCGTACAAAAAAGTTTCAGAGAAGCCTCCTGTTTCTTGGCGGCAACGTCTACAATAAATTGAATCAGAGTATTAGAAATGCCTCTAATATAGTTATATTCAAAAATCATTAAAAACCCATCTGATAAATAAGAATATTTACTGTTTAGACGAATTTCTCTCATAATTCGTGTGTAAAATCGGAATTGTATCTGTCCACTTCATAAATATCTCTTAGGTAGTTTTTGTGTTTTTAATTATATTTACATTATTTATTCCATTTTCTTTATATTCTTGACGTTAACTTTGTTATTTTACAACTGTACCATTCAACAAACGAAATAAATTATATTATTATTATTATATTGACAGGATTACTGAATTATCTGAACTACTTCAATGTCTCTCAAATATTGACATCAAGATTACCATTTGAAGGTAGAATGGCATTATCGTACTTTCAGAAAGTGTTATTTTTTTATTAAATTATTTGATTTTCTTTACGTTTGTAACAAAAACTTTTCCTTTCTTAGATTATGCCTTATCCAGTGCATTTCAACGACACTGAAATTAATCTTTATATAGCATGATGATTCGAAAATCCAATTGATCCTACTGAAATATGTTGATTGATGAATTATTATCTGAGTAAACTGATTAATCACTTCTCTTTAATGTTAATTTGGATCAAATCATAATGTAGGTTTGTTTTAAGGTATGCTCAGCCATCAGTTGAAACAGTTCAAAATTGATGGGGAAAAAACGATAATTCAAAACCCTAATGATGCTCAGAAGAAAGAACATGAAAAATTTGAATTGGACAAACATGAGGTGTATGCCATGGATGTACTGATAAGTACTGGGGAAGGGGTTGGCAAGGAAACTGATACTAGGGTTTCAATTTACAAGAAAACCGATGAGACATATCAGTTGAAATTGAAAGCATCAAGAATGTTTTATACTGAAGTAAGAACAAAATATGGAAATATGCCATTCAACTTGAGAAGCTTTCAAGATGAGACAAAAGCTAAAATGGGAGTTGTTGAATGTGTGAAGAATAAACTTATTGAACCTTTTCAAGTTCTGCATGAAAAACCAGGTAAGATTATTACATTAAGAATGCAATGCCCGAAGGCTTTATTATTACACATTTTCTTATTTCAGAAAGCGTCAACTTGATTTCAGAAAGCATCAATTGAATTTCAGAGTAGTGACTTAAATTTCAGAAAGCGTCAATTGATTTTCAGAAAAAGAATTTAATGCCTGAAGGCTTTATCACTACACCTTTTCCAGTTGTATTTCAGAAAGCGTTAACATGATTTCAGAAAGCGTTGATTGAATTTCAGAATAGTTACTTATATTTTGGAAAGTATCAATTGTATTTCAGAGTAGTGACTTGAATTTCAGAAATCATCATTTGAATTTCAGAATAGTCAATTGTATTTCAGAAAATATCAAATGTATTTCGGAATTTATCAATATCTGTTACTTTTCATGAAATTCAAATAATTTTTTTTTCTGAAATAATTCTTACTATTTCTAAAATTGAGAATTAATGTTCGTATATCATCAACTGAAGTTTTATTACTTATTAGACAATAACAACAAAACAATATATCAATCGGAAATTGAATATCATCTGTTGTACTGGACGTTCACAATCACCTCCCTCTATTTACCAAATCAAACCACACAAATTCAACTTTGTGACTTCTGTATTTTAGAAATTATGCTTTCTGAAATTATTTTCACGTTCTCTGAAATACAAATGACACTTCTGGAAATCCATATGATACTTTCTGAAATGCAATTGACTATTCTGAAATTCTCATGATGGTTTCTGAAATCAAGTTGATTATTCTGAAATACAATTGATGCTTTCTGAAATAAAATTGACTTTTCTGAAATTCAATTGATGTTTCCTGAAATCCATCTAACTATTCTGAAATACAATTGAAATACAATTGACGCTTTCCGAAAATTAACTCATACAATTGACAATATTCCACAGGCTATCGGTGATCGTTTTTTTGCTGTCAGGTTGGTAATGAATTTCAATATTTGAAACACTGTAGTTTTATACATTGACATCTGTCAGATTCGAGGGATTGACTGGGGATTGGTTATAATAATTTGACATTGTCATTGCTGACACATGGCACATGTCCTATTAATAAAGAGGAAATAAAAGCTCCTATGACAGTTTTTATTTTATCAATGATTCATGATAAATTTACATGTATTAAATACCAAAACTTTACATTGATACCCGTTAAATTTATATATATGGGAAATTTTAACAAACTTTTAGGTATATTGTTGTATACATGAATTTTGTAGCCTTGCCTTACTAAGGCGGATTTCTGCTCACCGCTTTTTCTTTAATTTGTATATCCACTTTCATTAACCTCTTTCACTAAGATGTTGACAGTGTATTTTATACAAACAAATTAATTAAATTTTTTGTACTTCTGGGACTAAAGTGCCAACTTTAGTCCCATATAACAGGGGCTAAAATGTAATTTTGTTGACACTATTGCTATAACGTTACCTTCTGAGTAATCCAAGTACCGTATTTATAAACTCATCAAAATTACTAATTTTTTCAATATTGATAGTTATAATACTGGGAAGTGCAAAAAATAGCGTATATGCCTCAGGACTAAAGAGATGTTTTATCCCTTACGTGATTATTGACCCTTGGGATCTACGAGCCCTCAGGCAATAAACATCACAGCGGTATTAAAACATTCACTTTAGTCCCTTGTTATAATATACTATTTTGCGGTATTAAAACATTCACTTTAGTCCCTTGATATATAATATACTGTTTTGCATTTCCGGGACTAAAGTTGGCACTGTAGTCCCGTACAGTGTTGTGCTGGGCTCCGTTGCCAGGTGTACTAAAAATGACTTCATTGGCTACTAAATTCGATTCTTCGATACTAAATTTCTTCCTAATCGACAAAACGCGGGAAATTCGAATATCTGTGATGAAACAAAATGCGGGAAATTCGAGAAGCTGATATAATAATTGAAAATGCGGAAAATTCAAAAAGCTGATATAATAATGTTTTCAATGAATATACAAACACAACATAATAAATGATATTTAATGAGTAACGGCATTAACGGCAACCACAAATTTTTAAATAATCTCAACTCTATATCTGTCAGTCGTGTAACTTGTCACTTGCCAGCAATAAGACGTCAAAACGAAACGTTAATAGAGAGATTAGGGATATCACAGAACACGGAACACAGAGTTGAGCGCAGCGCACAAAACAGGGTTGCGTTCGGTTGAGATACTGTAGTTGTACGTTTACGCTGTGAAATCCCATTACCTCAACCTCTCATTCCATGGAAAAGCACATATCTGACTGAATGAAAATAGCAAAATGACGTATATTGGCATGTTGGGTGAAAATACTAAATTTCCATTGAGAATACTAGGCTACTAAATGGAGTCGAGAAGTACTAAATTCAGTAGGATTATACTAAAAATCACAACCCTGGTCCCGTATAACAGGGACTAAAATGTATCTTTCAGTCCCTAGGGAGATAAGGTTGCATTTCAAATCCCTCGGGACATAAAGTAAACATCAAACTTTACCGCAGCTACACTATTAATAACTAGAACAAAAATTATCATGTCGGCTGCCTTATCTATATCAAAATGTATAGATTCATTCTTTTCTCAATTAATTTTCTTGATATTCTCTTAGTTAAATTACGATTCGTTTAAATGTCAACATTTATTGAAATGTCACTGAATTGAAAAATGTTGACACTGTTGCTATAACGTTACCTACTGAGTAATCCAAGTACCGTGTTTATATAACTCATCAAAATTATTAATTGTATCAGTGTTGAAAGTTATAATACTGGGAAGTGCAAAAAATAGCGTATATGCCTCAGGACTAAAGAGATATTTTATCCCTTACGTGATTATTGACCCTCAGGCTCTACGAGCCCTCAGGCAATTAACATCACGTGCGGGATTAAAACATTTACTTTAGTCCCTTGTTATATAATATACTATAATCTTTCTCTACATATGCTTTGAGATAACCAACTGTCATATCTTGAGGAAACATTAATCCAAATTTAAAATTATATTTATGTCAAATGTAATCATAAAGAAGAGCTAAAATTAAATAAAGTGAGTGCATAAAGGTTCTACTGTAAAAGCTGTCTCTGAGGTTGTGCAAGGCATTGTCGAGGGTTTTGAAGAAGGCGAACATACATCAGTAACAAAGTGCGACTCAAGCAAGGCCTTCGACTGTGTCTCCCATGACTTACTCTTAGAAAAACTGAGCTTTTATGGGATAAGGGGTGTGGCACTTGATTTATATATGTATCCATATTAAAAGAAATCTCCACAAATGTTGACTGTGAAGCGGAATTCTGGTTCAGAGCAAACAATCTGCATCTCAACGTGAGCAAATCTCAAAAGATGATTTGCACGTCGAACAGGAAGTTATGTGGGTCGGAATCTGTCAAGCTGCTTGGTTTGACTCTTGATGATGGTTTGAGTTTTCAAACCCATATTAATATATTATGCAAAAAATTATCCACTCAGCTATTTCTTTTGAGACGTCATGCACTTTTGACATTTGCATTACGAAATTCTTTTATGGGGAAACTCGCCTCACTCTGTTAGAGCTTTCCGACTTCAAAAACGTGCTATACGTCTGATGACTGATGCCCACTACAATGCCTCATGCCGAGAACTGTTCAAGAAACTCAGGATACTTTGTCTTCCTTGTATTTATATATATATATATCAAAGTCTTCTCGAAATTCATACGAGAAAAACAGAAATCGATAGAAACAATGATTTCCATAATTATTCAACTCAGGAAGCTGAACACATGAGGCCTCCGAGATATAAACTTGCAATCTCACAACGCAATTCCCTGAACTTGCATCTCTATAACAAACTACCATGTAAATGGAGAGATCTCGATCGCATCCCTTTTAAAAGGAAGATGAAATATTTCCTCGAAATTTGCAATTTCTATTCAGTAGAAGAATACTTTGGGTATGAGGTTTCTAATTTCTAATTATCGAGTACCTAAAGTATGTTTCCAAACAATAATTAAAAAACATTGGCTACTTAATTTATCGTCTCCGACTGAGTTTGTCGTGTGATATTCTTCCAGATTGTCTTCAATGCTCCATTTCATCTTGTCTCTGGTTTACTCATTTAAGGTCATGTCATATTTATGGGTTTAATGTGTCCGTCCACTCTTTATTGTATACGTTTTACTTTTGTTTTTAGTCTAAGAATGTACGGAGGATGTATTATCCCCATTTTAATTTACCTGACTTGCTACAAATGTATTTTTATGAATAACGTAGTCAAATAAATTATTTGATTTGAAAATTTTTGATAAAGTCTTGGCATTAGTGTGATAATGTAAAGTACGCAATGTTTTCCGTGTATATTGATACAAAAATTCGTTTCAATTGCCCAACAGGACCATACAGAACATGATATAAAATAAACAAATGATAACAAAACATAAAATAGTGATGAAACAGCAGTTCAACTATCCAATAATTTGGCATCAGTTATAAAACAAGGACATGGAGCATTTTTTATCAACTATTGTGTGCAGGGTCAGAATATTTGTTTTAGAACTGTTTGATTCTGGTACCCTACCGAAGTTACTTATCAATCTATAAATGAAAATGAATGACAGTTTTGTGAGTCATAAATTGTCATCAATCCCTTGTTCCTGTCTTTCACTTTCAAATATTAGTTGAGTTTTATGTCAATACCCCAAGATCCATTACAATAACTATGATGAATGGAATTGATACTTGAACAATAGATTTGTAACAATATTGCGCCGCTCTTGTAATTGTTTCAAGGAACCCTTGAAGTTGAAAATAGTCATCTAAGGAGCTAGTAGTGTTATAAATTAGTTATATTACACCAATATCATTTGTAGACAGATAAAAAAAATAATAACGAGTATGAGTTTTCTTACACGTTTTTGGTATTGAATATCTCACTAAGTTTTGAAGTAAATCTGTTTCTTTCCGTAGAAGGTTAATGAATTCTTTGCCCAGAAGAAAATCTTTGTACAGAAAATTTCATACCAGTAGATGTGATATTTTATTAAAGTTATTGGTTAATTAATAGTTATTTTTCTACATTCATGCAGAAAGCAAAACTTTATTGAACTATATTCAGTGGAAAAAGAAGCTCTTTATTGCACTCATCTGTCAATATACTTCAACGTGCTGTCATCATGATAAACATAAACGTTCAAATTCACTATATATTTAGCAGATATTCTGTGAGATTGGCCATACGTTTTAAACAGCTACATATTTTATATTATTTTGTATTAATGTTAGCAGTCAGAGTTGAACAAACAATGCCTTCCCGAGAATAACTCCATATTCAAAACTCGGCCTAATGGCCTCGTCGGACAATTTCACGTCGAGTGCAATAAACACTTACTTTTTGCACTTGTTGCATAAAGAACATTAAACTTTCTATTGTAAAATAATGATGAGTTAATTTTATTCCAATTGATCCGTATGATCTTCCATGAATAAAAATATATCCTGAAATTAAGAATCACGGAAAAATTGATTGACGAGAAAATTATGACGAGCATAATTAAACAAATTTAATTTTCCAGGAGAGTTTGTAGCTCATTTCAAATTCACAGTATTGCTTATGCCGAATGGTCCGCACAAGATAACTGGTTTGCCATTTGATCCAGAACTATGCCATTCGGAGTTTTCTGTGACTAGCCTTGAGCTCAAGTCAATTCTGAACAGTTCTGCAAATCCGAAGGCCGCTAAGAAGAAAAAAAAGAAGTCTGAAAGCTCATCTGATCCTCAGCCCATGGAAGTTGAAGCGGCGGCATAAGAAACAAAATGTCTTGAAAACATTTTAAGAAATATTGTACACTCTTCTATTTTACATTTTTTACGTTTTTGAATATGGTCACTTTTCCAAAAAAAATATTTTTTTTAGACAATCACGTTTCAATTTCTTTTTAGACTAATTTTATTCATTATTATATTTAAATTTTTCTAATGTATAATAGATACATTTCGTTTGAATCCAGTGTTGGCAAAAAAGAATAGTCACAAAATTTGATTGTCAAAACTTTAATAGTAAAATTGTATAAGAAATTGTAATAACTAAAAAAAAGTACTGAAAATTGTTTCTTATAAAGTAAATAAACATATTTTCTGTATGACTATACTTTGTTTCTTTCACAATGAATCGTTTACCTACAGGACTTTTAGGACAACTCAAAAGACCAAATGTGTTATCCATTCAATCAGGGTTAGATTATGATTTGTTGTTGAAAGCTCATGTCGATAAATATCCTCATAGCGGATCATCTATTACCCAGCACTTACTCTATCCTTTGGATGAGGAGGTGGAAGGCTGTTTCAGTTTATTTTCTGGATTGCTGGGCAGTGGAATTTTCTGCAGCAACTGTTCTTTAATATGTCTGTGTATCAGACCATCCCATGAAAATATCTATAAATCAGAGACCACGAACCTTTCTGTGGTGTTCCAAAGAAGTGAGCATGCTTGTAAGCGAAGCATCATCGACGAGCCGAATTTCAATGTGTGTGTATATGAGGCTGCACTCCATATATGGGAACAGTATTCCACGGCAGGTGTCGGAGATTTGTGACTCATAAATCATCAGTTCTCGGGTAATGAAGATAACTCATGATACGATACAAAAAGCCTAGTTTTTTAGAGATGCCTTCAACAATGGACCTCACTTGATTTTTCCATGAAAGGGTACATTGCCTTGGATACTCCTGACACAGTAACACTGACCACTATGAGATCAGCCTTGCTAGAGGAAGGACGTGCTTGTGTTTTGTTCGCATTGAATTCCACCAAAAGTTGTTGGAACCCCATTTTAAAATTTTCGCCAACTCCATATCGTTAACGTTCCTCTCCTACTGTTCTTATCACGGGCTGATATCGGAGCTTTGGAAACGGTATGAAAGAGTACTTACTATCTTTCGCAAATAAGCTGGTGTACTGGGCATGATGTAACTCGCAACAAATCATTGATGTGAAGAAGAAACTGTATCGGATGAAACTCCATCAACCACCACGTGGAGTGATCGGTCTGGGAAAAAACTAGCAAGGGCCGCAGGCAGGATCGACCAATTATTATCGGAAGGGGTATGTTTGGGTCCAGCTCTTCGTTCATGGGCGTTAGAAGCGCTTGTGAAGATTCCTTTGGTTTTAGGAATCCCTTCTCCAATTCCCCTGCTAGCTTGTGATTTTTGGGGTACCTTTTGTTCTCCCGGTTTTATTTTCTGGGCCGCACTTTCCGAGGAAATTTTGAGGTTTCCTCCGGTTGGTGCCCCTGGGGTGGACGGTTTGCCCCTCGAATCGGTTGCAGATGTCCCTGCTGCAGTTTTCCTTGAGATCCATCCTATGTTGGGCCATATAGGACCCTCAAGGGGATGGTGACAGATGCCTGTGGGCTAGGAGTTCATCCCACTCAATAGCTTTATGGATTCCTCATCCAGCCTTACGACTAGTTGAAGTCCCAGATTCTCAAGCAAGGAGAAACTTAGAAGACCTGACGTCTGTTTCTGCAGTTTCATGAGCACTTCTTGTTAGAATAATAACTATTTTCTACGACCGTGCGTTTTTACCTACTTTCCGCACGCATTCTAGTTTTGAAAGTGTCACTTTCCCGCATTTTGTTTTCGCAATTTTTTATTCATCGGAAGAAAATACAGAAAATGACGACGCTTTTATTTTGTGATGTCTTTGAAATCAGGTCAGAAATAAATAAAACCAATATCAAAAACGATTTTTTTCAAAAAATATTGAAATTGGAAAAACATAGTTCACTTTTGCCAACTCCATATAAAATGACTTTTAAATGCGCAACTTTTCCCTTACTTAACCAACGTTGTAACTCCAATCGTTTCCGATATCATAATGCTATCCCATCCTGATCTTGGGCATAAGTACTGTATAATGATATACGATCATGTGTCTTCAGTATTATATGATAAAGGGAAATATTTGTGATAATGAGATAATTCACTCTTCTCTGACCAATGTAAACAAACGAAAAAATTGCAGTAATAGTAGAAATATTTTAAGTGTCACAAATTTCATAGTGCCACATGAGGAGAACAAATCATTAAAAATAATTAGGTACGTAAAAAAAATTTATTTAACAAAAATACAGACATTTTTTCATGGAGCACACAAAAAACATACTTTCACTCTTTTATACTGTCTATTCTTTATGAACTCTGTACAGCTGCATAAGTATTTGTGATTTGTGAAGGTTATTCACAGAACATAACAAATATTTGGATCAGACTGGTATAAAATAATCCAGGGACATTTACTGCAAGGAATATCTGTATCGAGATCAAGCAGAATATAATATGTAATTTGTTGAAACGCCTATCTTTATCGTGGTGATGGTTAGGTCAACACTTTTCGGCAAAAAAACGGTTCCTGTTCAAGACTGCTAATTCCACACATCAGTATTAAGTATTCTCATAAGACTTGAAACAAATACTATAGTTTTTTTTAATTCTCAATTCACTATAAATCTTCTGTAAATAATACATACGAAATTGTTATTAAATTACAAAAAAAAAATAAGATGCGCGAGTTAAAGTTTACCTTACTAACTATAGGATTTGAGAACTGAGATTTGCAATTCGTTTTTCATGCCCAAATGACTTATTAACCGTCATCGTATTTGCGAAATTCGCCATTTGTAGTGGGGACCCAAAAATAGAAAACTCTGCGATAGCACAATTCAACATTTAGTTAGGGTAAACTCAAAAACATGTTGCTTCTATTATGAAAAGCTCATTTTCTGACTTTTGAAGCTGTTAATTTCAGTCATGACATTTCACCACTCTACTAGTTTTACACACGAAACTTTTGTAGATATAAGTACAAGTATTTCATTTAAAAATTTCCAAAATCTTCAGTAAACTATATGAATAGAAGAACCTATTCGATAAGAAATAGGTTGCTTATTTTAGGGGACATTTCAATAATATAAAAATTCGATATATTGTCGATTTACAAAAAAATGTATAATATGAGGTTAGTTTCCATTTTTAAATTTTCAGTGAGCTATTTCGTTGTCCTATAGTTCAAAAAAAAAAACGGAGCTATATGCCATATTTGTAAAATGTGGTGCATTTGAGCAAAAAAAAAGAAAAATTGCCCAATAAAGACACCAGGGCAACATTCTATAGCTTCCTGAAAATAAAAACGAAGTTTTTCAGATTTCTCTTGTCCAAATAATAAATGAATGCTGCTATTTTTCTTTCTTTTACTGATGAGTCATTTTTAATTCTACTATTTGTCATAGGAAGCATTGCATAATTATTATCATCTATACTTCTTGTTGTAGGAAGCAGCTTGTAGAAGTAACCATGCAGCATTCTCTTTGAAAATATCTACAGCTGACAAAAATCGAAATCCAAAGTTGAAATTAATTTTTTAGTTCAGTCTCTTGATCTCTCCTCTCAACACGACCTAATTTAGCTACCTCACTTTGAAATCTATTGGCCACCAAGATCCTTTCTCCATTAATCTTCATAGACCCGACTGAAGATATAATGTTAAAATCTACGTTGCCAGATCAAGCACAGACATCTTTGGAGGGGTGTTTTTTACTTGGGCCACCAGTGACTAATTTTTACTCAAACATAACCTGAGTGACCCAACTTGTTCACCACATAAGGCACTACAGCTATAAACTGATCAATCTAACCTCTTCACCACATACTGCTCGACAGCCACAAAATAATTTTTGAATTTTTTTGTATTTGGTAACCACATCGGCTTGCTCAGATTCGATTTATGTGTAAATTCTCTGCCGCCGAACTCCAAGCAAAAAACGCTAAGGTTCTTTTGCAAACAGGCCTTAGTATATGATCTGGCAACATTGGACTGCAACAATACATTAATAGACTCTCTTCTATTTACAAAGAATTAAAAGAGAATTATAACCAATATATCTGAAGATCTACACCTTCTCAGGTTGAAAATAAACCCAGAAAAGTTTTTTTTGATTTGAAACACAACAGATTCTTCTTTTGATTCAACTGCCATGATTTTTTCTTTTGAGAACGTGTAAGAGTACGAGGTAATGCAATATGAATCTAATGAAAGAAATACATTTCTCTAAGCGTTATGAACCTCTGCTGGCGATCCAATACTGAAGTTTTTATAATAAACCTGACGTTTTTCACATAATCGTGATGGATGATGCCAGTGGCATAAGAGTAAAATCTAACAAATGTTTCTATAGCACAGTATAATCCATAATTCATATCTGGATAGTAATGCAATGTTAGTTCATGTTTTGAATTTATGTTTCTTTTCATCTATCTGCCTACATGACATAAATGGATTATTATTATTTCGAGAAGTCAACTGTAGTGGATAAGTAAGGCACAGTACTTTGAATGGGTGACCATTGTACTCAAGTTTTCTCGGCTGCCTACGGCTGAAGTATGGAAATGCGGATATCGACGTACCTTATTAATTAGCGGCTGTCTCTGGGATCTCATGTTCAAACATCTTCCCAAGCTGGCAATAGTCTTTTAAAGAATTCTGAGTGTTGCTCATAAAAGTGCGACAATAATTAAATAAATTTTTTAGAATAAACTATTATTATTCTTCACTCCTTTCAGTTAAGAGGAAAACACCATAAGCGGAAAATTCTCCTGCATGTCGTCTGGTAACCTCCTTGAGCACCCTACATACTGACCGTTTTACTCAAATCACATTATGACATTATATTGTATTTGCAATATCAATGGAAATCCGAGTATCTTGTCACTGATATTAGATACATCTAAGCAGACCAATTTACCAAAACAAATTCTTGGCAGATTGGCAGAGACGGTTCTAGTATACTGCGAAAGACCATGGCGCGGAGAAATTGAGATTCTATAAATAAACGAAATAAAAATATACACCGGCAATGAACCTGAGGTGGTGCTGTAGGTTTTCCTACAGCTGAAAATAATAATAATAATAGCCGTCCTCTACCCGCACAGGCTATGCCTTTGGGTACCCTCAACGAGTATCGTTATTATTATTATTATAGGTTCGTGGATCGAATCATTCTAGCTAGAGCAACATTGACTCGTCCACCATTCAATGTTGGGTTCAAGTCAACAGTGCATATATGTCCATATAGGCCAATGAATAGAGGATTTTTCTTTTTCTGTAACAAAAATACTAGTAGGAAACCGACTGTGTCATCACAAGAAAAAACAGTCCCTGGTTAGTTAAGTTTTGAACTCGCAACTGTCATTTATCAATTAGTTATAAATATTAAATACAAAGAACGTGTTTTTTAGCGTTTTACTCATAAAATGAGAACTCATACAGTAATATGGTTGTTCCGAAGAAAATGTGTAAAATTGAAATACGAACAAAATGAGATTTCGTACGACCCGATCGGTCATACGAAACATTAGTAACGGAGAAAAACCGGAAAATGTAACGATTTTTTTTTTAATTCTCATATGTACTCTATGCGTGCACAAAACAGGCGGATTATTAGTTTTGGCACACATGCAATTTGAATATTTTTGCAGCATGCCAGGATGCTTTACTTTAGTACTAGTCCTACTTCAATTTCTCCAGTAGAAGTATGGTATTACAAAAGGTATATTCTCATTTTGCGCTACAATGCTGCGAAATGGGTGAAAAATGCTTTCAAACATGACTGAAAACGACCAGGTACGCGTACGCGGTCGAGTCGAGTAGTAGGACGTAACGCGTTAATTGGAAGAATTCGATGTTTCCCCTCACCTCCCGGTCTCTCCTACTACTTGACCGCTTACGCGTGCTCAGCCGTTTATGGTCATGTTTGTAAGCATTTGTCACCCATTTCGCAGCAATGCAGCGCAAAGTGAGAATATACGTTTTGTAATACTATACTCCTACTTTCAAAATCTCTTCTAGAAATTGAAATCGGATTATCACTAGAGCATCCAGGCACGCTGCAAGTATTGTACCAAAACGAATAACCCGACAGCGCCTGTTCTGTGCACAAATAAAGTACACATGATTCCATACTCTCATGAGACCCCTACAACTTGAAAAATAAAGAAATTATACATTTTTAAAAACTCCAAAAAAAATTCCTGTTTTTTCAGATTTTCTCCGTTACTAAATATCTGATCGGGTCGTAAAAAATGTAATTTTGTTCGTATTTCAATTCTCTGCAAATTTTCTCATTGGAGCAACTAGGTTGCTGTAATATATTTTTTTGTATTTAAATGTATATAACAAATTAATAGATTACAGTTGCTAGCTAAAAACATAACAGATTTTGACTACGGACTGTCTTTCATGTGACGGCACAGTCGTCGGTTTCCTGCTAGTATGTTTGTTCAATGTGGTTTAACAGACAATAACATATTTTTCTTTCATTGCCTCATACTGAGACCAGAATAAAGCTTAAAACCTATGAAGTCATAAAAGGTAACAAACACAAATAACCCACATCAAATTGTGAAAAATTTCTTTAAATTTGAAGATAATTAAAATACCATTAATTTTTCAGACAGAAAAAAATTAATTCAGGAAAAGTCATTTGGAATGTGAAGGACCCTGCACTTCTCTTGTGCAAAACGGTCCTCTATTAATTTGTCTGAATGTTTTATATTTTATAGTACTTGACTTCCTGATTAACATTGTTCGTTGGTGCTCAACTCAATCTTATGAGTAATTTCGGTGCCTGTGCGGGTAGAGGACAGCTATTATCATTATTAGCCTTGGCGCACCGAGGAATAATTAATTTTTGGTGGCGCATTAGCTTCTTATCTGTAAAAAGGCCAGAAAAACCCACAGTATCACCCCAGGTGGTCGATGCGCACTTCGAGAAAGCATTAGAGACATTGCTTCGACAGCATAGTTTTGTGGTACACTCAATCCAAAGATTACAACAAATTACATAATTTGCTCCATGAAATTTTAACTAGATATAGATGCTAGGATACTCTATTTATTTTATATCATTGGTAAAGAGATTAAAAATAATTGTTGCTACTTTCATCGAGTAAGTGAGATGACATTATGGTTGAATTCATGGGAGACAAATAATAAAATTGAACGGTAAACGGAATCCCACCCCAGGATGGAACTCTGCGGAACTCACACTTCAAACTGAGAATGAATATTGTTCAGACACAAATTGTTTCCCATTTATTACAAAACTGGTAATTCAATTAAGTGTATTACCTCTTACTCCGTATATATGCAGTTTATCTATAAATAATTTGTGGTTGACACATTCAAAATACCTGCTGAGACCCACAAAAATTCCTACTGGACATTCACCTTAATTTACATAATTTGCAATTGAAGAATAATATGATTGGATTGCAGTATTGGTTGATTTTTGATCTGTGAATCCATGTTAGTTTTCAGGAATGATTTAACCCCTTTGAATGAACTGAATGGTCTGTGAAGAAATCCAAATTCATAGAATTTTGAGATACTTGTTATACCTACAAGAACTTTCATGAGTTTGCAAATAAGACTTGTTATTTTTTGGCCAAAAAACTTGTGACGTCAGTTCCAGTGGTCGTTTTTTATCGTTTTCAAATGAACATATTTCTTTGGGAGTTTATTTTGGAAAAATTACTTCATATAAATATATATTTTTTCAAGTGCTTGCGTCTTATCTGATAATACCAGAAGATCATGAGTTGATACAAGGGTTGCTATTTATGTATTGCGAATTGGCAACACTGGTGTCACAGAATATAGTGTAGGTCTATATTCTGTGCTGGTATTGCTAGGCGCGGTCAAACTGCGCTATCGCAAAGTTTGACATTTTTGACAGTATACGTAATCAGAACTTTTTGTCATACATACGCTATTTGTATTGTTAATAGACATTTGAAAATTTTACCTCGGCCAAAAAATGGAGCTAAATCGTGAACATTTTCGTGCCATGATTTTTTACGATTTTCGAAGTGGATTATCTCAACAGCAGTGTGCCGATCAACTTACAGCGATTTTTGCTGATGAAGCACCATCCAAGCCGTACTTCGCTGGCGCACGAAGTTAAAGATGGACATCCAAAATCGGTTGTTGTGAGAGAAAACATTGATGCTGTGTCCGAACTGATAATGCAGGATTGTCATATGTGGCATATTGCGAGATCGAGGCATCCCTGGGCATTAGTATGACAAGTATACATAAGATATTGCATGAACATTTGGCAGTCAGAAAAATTTGTTCTCGTTGGATTCCGCACAATTTGACAATCGATCAAAAAAGACTCGTGTAAATTGGTGCAAGGAAATTATTACACAAAATGACCGCGGTGCATCAAATGCAGTTTATAACATATACACAGGTGACGAATCTTGGATTTATTGTTATGAGCCCGAAACTAAACAGCAGTCGACTGTATAGGTCTTTCGAAATGAACCAAATCCAATAAAAATTGTTCGTGCTCGCAGCACTTCGAAGCAAATGGTGGCCTGTTTCTCCGGTATAAACGGTCATGTGGCAACCGTGCCTTTAGAGCAACGTAGAACGGTAAACTCTGAATGGTATACTACCAGAAGTCATCAAAGAAATAAGGAAAACAAACCGTCGACGAAGGATAATTCTCCATCATGACAATGCAAGCTCACACACATCGGCTCAAACAACTCGCTATTTGAGCACTCAAAACCTTGAATTGATGGGTCATCCACCGTACAGCACTGATTTAGCACCCAATGATTTCTATTTTTTCCCTCAGGTGAAGAACAAATTTCGTGGTCAATGCTTTTCGACGCCACAAGACGCTGTTTATGCATTCAAAAACCATGTTATGGAGATGCCTACTTCGGAGTGGAAAAACTGATTTGCCAATCGGTTTAATCGAATGCAAAAATGTGTAGATTTGAAAGGAGAATATTTTGAAAAACAATAAAGTAAAGAAGTTTCTACACCCCAATTATTGTTTTAGTTCTTCATTCTCAATACATAAATAGCAACCCTCGTAGAAGATATGTTAGATGAAGTACTGATTTCTACAGTAAATACAAAAATTGTGAAAAGAAAATATAATACAAAAAAAGGCAAACTTAATAATTTTATCAAGAAAAAAACAAACAACATAACTGATTCACATCACACTTGCAAAACTGGCTAAGAAGCTTACAACCTACAACAAGAGCTTCCCTTGCACTAGAATTTTTTTTTCTTTCGATACACATCAAGTCTTCAACTATAAATTGGTCCATAAAATAAAAATGTATTAAAAAAAGTTTGAAATAGTAGTCGGCAAGTTTCCAGTATATTAAAATTCCCAATTTGCATAGTTCTTGGAAGTTATTTAACCAACAGAAAACCATGCACATTGGCGATAAACCTATCAAAATTTTCTCGGAATTTTAGTTTTGGAAGTCGATCACACGTCAAATCAATGTTAACAACCAAATTATTAAATGCCGCCGCTAATCTTTCTGCTATCATTGGATCTGATTGCATCTGAATTAAACTATGGACAAGCATCTTATAGTCTTCTTGATAGCAGCACATCATAACATAAATACATGTACTAGCAGAAGACATCAAATCTGAATTAATTTGATGAGTCAAAGTTAAGTCCATTAACAATTTCAAAAATGGCCTCAAGGCTTGATAGAAAGGCGTGTTCAACATGTTATGTTTGAATATATAAGTTGCCATTCCCTGGACAAAATCTAAACATGCCTGTACAATGTCCGGGCCAAAGTTTGTCAGTCCTAATTCGATGGACTGCAATAGTGTTTGCAACAAATCTGACGGTAGATTACAAATTTTTTCTGGGTAAATATCGTTAATCAAAACTAGAAGTCTGTAATACTGAGTACATAAACTTGGGTATTTCAACAAATCCAATGTCATCAATGGCATGATAAAATTCAGGCCAAAAAGAGAAACGTCTGATGCTGTTACATTGATTTCTTCATGGTTAGTATCTGTGCAGAGGTCTATACAGTCTTTGGAAAGAATAAATGTGAGGAGATCCAGAACAAGAGCTAAATCTTGAAAGCTACTTTCTTCCGCAAAAGTTTCTGAAGTAAAACGTCCTGCATTACATTTTGCATATGCCTGAACTGTAGCTAAAGAACTTTCATACAGCCGTTTACTGTCGGGGGGTGATAGATAACATAACATATACTTAGCACATTGCCCAAACAGTTCCAATATGAGTTGTACAATGACCTGATAACTGCTATAAATTGTAAGAAAAATTGACAATTCACTTAAAATGGGAGCTAAAAATTGAAAAAGCGTCCCTGCGCTCGGCATGAGGGAACCCTTTGCGATACCTATAAAACACTCCAGTAAATCAATAACGATTTTCTGTATTTTTTCTTGTCCACTTATTCTGACGAAATTTTCTTGTCCTAATAGGTTCTTGAATTTCTGTTGAATGGGTGTTAAAATAATTTCGAAGTATCTATTCATTGTATTGATGCTCTCCAAAACCCTTGGGCTATGTAAGGCTACTCCGGCCAAAACAAAACCTTTACATAAACCTCGAAGAATATTTGGAGGAAGAGATCCAGGTTCCAACTCTTGGAAATGTCTTATTAAATTTCTCATACTTTCAGTGTTCACCAAAGGATTCGACCTGAAATTATTAAAATATTATGATAATCAAAAAAGTTTGTGCAGAACAACTCTATAAAATATTTTTTCTACGCACATGTCTGTAAACGTCAAAAATCGCACTGTCAACATTCCTTGTGAATGACATTTAACAATAACATGCACGTAATGAGATCTCATAACATACACGTGCGTTTTGAGAAGAAAACTTAAACTTCTTGGTTTAATTAAATTACAATAAAATCTTTATTTACCTAAAACTTTATTTGGTCTATTTACACAAATTTAGTCAATTAAAAAATATAAAAATTATTAGCATTAGCGATATATATTTAGGATTGAAAGAGTGATGCCCCTAAATGTAGGCAGCACGTTATGCAATTTCTTTATAAATAGGACACGTTTTCTTAAGTGGCATGCTATGAAAATAAATGTCATGTCATTTATATTGTCAATTTCTTGAACAAAATATAATTGTATCCGAACATTTTCTCAACTTTATCTACGAATATGTCTGATAGTAGTGAAAGTGATGAAATTATGAGAACTCCACCAGAGTGAATGGGCGTAGAAAAAGTATAGTACGTTACACGAGTTGTAAGCCCATTACGCACTCATGAAATTTTTTTTCATTTCGTGCGTAATGGGTTACTTACAACTCTTGTTACGTAATATACTATTTCACCTAATATAAGCAGTGTTGATTTTTATAAAAATAAAATTCAAGGTGCGTTGATAAATGTAAGGGTAAATCATTTGTGTTCTAATTGATGAATTTATGTACCATTCATGTGAAATAGTTCACTAAATATTGGTAGAATCTAGTGTATCAAAAATAGTGTTAAACTCAAATGTGATTGTGATATTATCTACGTGTTCCATTTTTTGCTTTTGGAGGAAATTTCGAATTTATTTATGCCAATCACTCATGACATCCTGACGCGGCTCATTCACAGTTGCAAAACACACAGGCAGTTTGTGAAAAAGCAAGGAAATGTGTGGTGAATTTGGCACAAATTTGAAATTTTTATATCTTGAAAACATGAAAAAAACTCAAAAGAGTTAATAAAAGATGAAATGAAAAACATGAAAGAAAAAGTTAGCACCCTGCAGACAATATCTATCGGAAATGAAGTATTGAGAAAGTATATAATGAATATAGGGAATCTTACTGGCTACTTGTTGAGAAAGTTTAGTTGCTATTGTTTTATGATTCTTAGTCACCTTGGAAAAGAAAAAAAGATGAACGGAGAAAATTGTAAACAACATAAAGTAAAGTTGCATTTTTTAAAAAGAAAGTATTTGCATTGATTAAAACGAACTACAGAACAGTAGCAAAGTTATATTGGTCCTTCGAGCAATTAGAAAAAGCATTTAAGAAAATTGACACCTCAAAATATTTATAGTGCGATTCATCACAAATAATATACAATAAGATTCAACTAAATCTAAACATTCTCCCCCCCCCCCCCGATGAAACCTCCAAGTCATGGGTGTTCCGTTAACAAACAAAAATGAGATCACCCGAGCAGGCTGAGCGTAAATATCGCAGCCAGGTCCGGCTTCAGGGTTGATACAATATTTTAGCCATGGTCATTGGATAACTCTGGCAAATAATTTCAATGCCTACTTTATTAATTCTGCGCCGGTTGTAGATAACCAAAGTTGGAACCAAAACAACGGCATTATGTCAAACTCGATATTTCTTTACTCGATTAGTGAAGAGGAAATATCTCAGACAAGCCTCAAACTTTAAAATAAAATGTGCAGACGTGTAGATAACATACTCTCTAAAGTTTTAAAGAGATGTGTCTCATACATTTTATCACTTTTAATAATAATATTCGACACTTGTTCAGTTCCTGTTTTGAATCAGGTATATTTCCAGATCAAGTGAAGCTGGCAATAATAATATCCTTGTACAAAAAAGGAGAGCAAAACGAGTTTTCAAATTACAGATCAATAAGTTTGCTATCAGCCTTCTTCAAGTTATTTGAAATGATCATCTCAATGCAAATAATATTTTTTTTAATGCACATAATGAATTGAATGAATTTCAACATGGTTTTCTCAAAGGCACAGAAAGAGAAGTAGACTTTCGTACTCGCGGTGTTTTATTAGATCTCAGTACAGCTTTTGACTGTGTAAATCATTCTATTTCACTTAAAAAATTTAATAATAATGGAATCAGAGGAAATACTCTAAATCTCCTGAAATCACATTTAAGCAATAGAAAACAAAAAGTATGCATCAGAGAACAAAATGAGGAGTTTCTATCAGATTCTACCAAAATAAAAAGAGGTGTACCACAAGGGAGTGCATTAGGTCCATTACTCTTCATAATTCATATAAATGATCTCTCCGAACTACTTAGAGACTCAAACACTACAGTTGTTAGTTATGCGGACGATTCAAATCTCATTCAACTTGTTGAAACTTACATTCATTTGGAAAAGACGATAATTAAAAGGTATTTCTTTAGTATCCTCATATTTCAATGAAAATAAGTTACTTCTGAACACCACATTGTTTTCAAAACAAGTTCCAAAAATATTACCATTACGGAGTCAATTCTTCTGAGAAATGGAGAAGAATTATACTCTTCTAATGAAACAAAAATGTTAGAAATATATATTGACAACTTAAATTTTGAAAATCATATTGATTATCTGATAATAAACTAGCATCTAAATGTTTTCCAATAAAAATTTTGAAAAGGAACCTGATTTTTGATGCTCTGAAAACTGCATAATATGTGACAGTCTACCCTTTCCTTAAGTACGGAATTTAAATATAGGGTAGAACTTCTCATTTACAACGTATTTTCATCATGCAAAAAAGGATCATAAAAACCATGATAAATATGAAATACACAGGCTACTGTCGTGGTATTTTCAGGTGTCAGAAAATGCCCACCGTCTATTTATATTTAAACATGTGTTCATTTTGTAAATAATAATAAATCTATATTTGAAACTGAAACATACTCTAACGATTTCGAGACCGGCCTCGGGGCCGGCCCTGGTCGTCTAGTTAATAATGCACACTCGACAAGTAAACAAGTTCTCACTGACAAACACATGAGTCCCGCGTAGAAGAAACGCGAACGTTCTAAGAAGCGGAAGTTTCGAGAGAGAGAGCCATCTAGATGAATCGTTTTATAGTCCTGATCAATCGAGACCCGAAAATGGAATCTGCTTGCGACTATATAGCTGGATAGCAGAGGGCGATAGGGATAGTCAGTCAGACATAGCCACAGAGAGTTACAAATATAGGTCCAGAGTTCGCGGATAGAGACTGACAGTGAACATAAATTTGTAAATAGTGACTGTGATATAAATTATTGTTTAAGACGAGTTTTAAAATAAAATAAACAAAATTAGTTTAGAGCAGTTTTACTACAATACAATCATGAGTACCCTACAAGGCACAAACCTAACTTCATTATATCCAAGCACAGATTAAAAAGTACCGAGAAAGGACCGCACTATGCATCTATCAAATTTTATAATCATACACCTTCAATCATCAGAGAAGACGGTACAAAAAAAACACTTTTGAAAAATATATTTTTGATCTATTGAGTGACATTAAACCGTATTCATCACAAGAATTCTATGAAAAATTACTCTTAATAATATTTTATCCATATTCTGTATTGTATTGGTTTGTGTCTATTTAGAAGTTATTATTCTTTTGACTGTGATATTTTATTTAATAGTTAGTACTAGTGTATATACAGGAGTTGTCCAGTTTCTGCCCAAGAGCACGCTCATGGCCTCAGGGCGACATCTACCCGATCATCCCTGGAGTTTAGTGCCTGTGCGCGTCAGTTGACTACTTAACTTTGAACGCAACACACGCATTTCATTGTTATAAGTTTTTCAATTCAAAAAGTTATTTATAAGTATTTCAAAAAATAAACTTATGTAAAATACAGTCCACTAATATCATTCCAAGTAAAGCAGATGAGAAAATAACGGAGGAATAACAATATACTTCGAAACAGGAGTTTTATCCCAACATCAAACCACTATTTTTAACACCTCGACACGTGTTTCGATCACCAAGTAATCATCATCAAGAGGAAGATTTTAGTAGTTCCACTGCCAGGTTGAAATATTGAGCAATAAAAATCAAAATTTGCAAAACTTTCATATAGTTTTACTGAGAGCCAACTCCAATAAAGTAAATGTTATTAACTTGCAGAGTTACCTTTCATAGAATTCAGGTAATCTATAGTAGACAATTTATTATGGAACATTGGTAAATATACTATTTTAAATGGTTGGGAAATAGGTTTGACTTTGAAGTCGATATTCTATGTTTCAATCTACTACAAAAACATCTAATATTCAAATGTAACTAATATAAAAAATGTCTATGGAGTATCCAAAATATTTGGGGATGTTTAAAGTGGGTAAAAATATTTCCTGTTTGGACGAATGCATTTCAGATAATAATCACATATTTCATATCTAGAGCACTAGATAAAATAAGCATTAAAGTTCTTTGGTGCGAGGAATAATCCAGTGACGATATTTTTATTGTCATTCAAAACATGGTGTCCTATAGAATTAGGTGAAATAAATGATACCACTAACTTACTTGTACTTAACACAGATATCACAAAATAAATCCACTGTATCTCTCAGCAAAATTGGTTCTGATTTGTAGTAATATATGTTGGACTGTACTTTTGAGATAACATAGTCAACTACCAATTTGGCACCTTCTGTATCTTTCCCCAAACAACCAATCAACGTTGGACTCAACTGAAAAAAAAAGTTAAATTCTTTTAATCTGACAGCTTATTTCCTAAAATCATTCAAAATTTATTTCGTGATGTTCTTATGGAGAATCTCTGATGTACACCATAATATATAATAACTGATATATGTTCGAGTAAATTCTTAAGAGAAAGATATATTTTGATCAATTTGTATGAATTTTTTCATAAACATGAGAGTTTCTACAAAGCAACTTGAAAACTATATGTTTGAAAATACCTCTTGATAATAGTAATCCACAGGTAAAAAATATGAAAGGCACCATCTTTTCAAAAACCACATAAGAGATGATCCAACTTCAGGACTCATGAATTGTGCCAAATTGACAGATGCTGCAAAATCTTCGATCGTACATAATTTCATTATATTGAAAACTATACGAATTACATGATCACACTGATCAAAGTTTTCTGGCCTCGCAACTTTGGATTCAATTGCAACAATTGATTTCAACGAAGCATCTGTACTAGTTTCATGGCGATTATGTTGCTCTAGAGAATAATGCATTATTTCAGATGGGATCATTGGTGTCTCTCCATCACTATCCATACATAAAATATGTCCAGATATAAGTATGATCCAATGGATGTCTTCAAAAAGGCAGTTCAGAACTACAGCTTCAGAAATATTCATAGCACGAGTTTGCATACTCTGTATTTGCTCTACAAGTTTATCAATTCTTGCTTCTAGCAGTCTAAAAAAAAAAAAATTAGTTAATATTCGCTAAAGCACCTTACTCATAATTTGGTGTCAAACTGTTTTGAAATACTTTGTGAAGTACCAAGTCTGAAGTGGAATTTAAGTCAACCAAAATCATATATTTATTTCCAGTTTTTCTCTGACAGCATTTCAGAATTATTTCAAGAATTGAACTTAACATATGTATAAAATGAAAGAAGTGATTTAAATGTTCAAATCTACAGTTTTGCTCGGTGCAACCAAGGCTTTGGACACTTTATGTTTTAGGAAAACAAAAATATTTGATTTTCTAACCTATTTATGCTACCTACTTTGTCTTTGTATGCTGTACTGAGCTCAATGATGTTCCAAATTTTTGTAAATCGATTGTGAAATTAGTTCTGACGTATCAACTGATTCAGTTGATACGTCAAGAAGATTACTTCGACCACGCCACTGAAGATGACTGCCGCAGTTGCAGGCGAAACGTTTGGAGATTTAAACCGAAGACGACCACGGCAAAACCCGGAAAATAACCAAAGCAATCAGTCCTATGCTGTATCACTTCCGTTAAAAATAACATCAACGTTATTCGCAATTTCCGTTATTTTGCTACGATTGGTAATAGCAAAATAACGGAAATGGCGAATAACGATGACGTTATTTTGAACGGTTGTGGTACAGCATAAGGCTGATTGACGCCAGCCGTGAAAGCCTACATTCTCACAATAAATGCAAAGTTCATACATTATGATTCATCTCAGAGCCACAGAAGAGAAAATTCTTATATTCACAATAAATCTTTTCAAAATAGAATAGAATAGTTTTTATTATTTTAACTACTCATTCAGAAATACGAAAGCATCTAGGGGTTACATAAATAAAATAAAATTATATCCCTGAAATAAATCCAAATAGTGAATAACTAGAGTTTAATTTTTCAAGTAAAACACCCAGTATATGTATATGTAGATTTGGTAGACAAACTGATTAGGAAGCATAGATTCAACAAAACCCTTTGGGACTCGTCGACTTTTCAAAAAGAGGATATATCGTTATCCCGTACGAACCTCGAATTACTCAAGGTTTCGACAGTAAGTCCCTTAACATGAAGGTGATATATAAAACATCATGTAAGCTACAAAAGAACTTGGGTACTCCCAAGGATAATACAGAAGAATATTAAAAGTCGGTGATTTATGAAATTAGCTGCAATGACTGCGAGAAGAGGTATCTGGGTCAAACTAGAAGGGTCTTAAAAGTACGGTTCGAGGAGCACATTGTTCATATCAGTTTCTCGAGACCAGAAAAGTCGAGTGTGGCCCAACATGCTTTGGATCACGACCACCGATTTGATGACACAAGTTTGAAATCAATTAGACAGGTTCATGACAATAGACTTCGATACATTCGAGAGTTTAGAAATTGTAAAATGTAAAAATAGTATGAATGTGTATAAGGGCCCAATACCAGCACCTTGTTCAAGTTCATAGTACAGTAAAGAAATAATAATTCATTAAACATTTTTCAAGAATGTTTTCATTCATTAGTCATTAAATTTCGAAAATGTTGCAATTGAATCCAAAACAAATAGGTAGAAATCAGGTACTAAATTTAATGTAGTCAGTATAGTGTTAGGTAATGAGTACAATCAGCCACTTAGTAGAATGGTATAAATGAGATTACGATAGTATTAGTAGTTAGTACGCTTTTTTTTATGCCAACTTTGTTGTTGAAACGTGCGTCGAGTGATATTGACATTGATTGTTTTGGTGTTTTGGGTAGTTTCCTTTTCATGAACATTACATTTTCGTTGATTTTTTTGGTTTTTTAAGTATATTTGCATTATTCTATTTGTTACAAAGGTATTATTCCGTTTCCTCAAACATGGTTAAGTGGAAGAACAAATCATCAGTGAGATTCTCGCTGAATGGATTAAACTTCGCCTTTTATTTTCAATACTGAATTTCTAGATGTATGCGATGAAAAATGTGCACAATTATGTATTGACAATAATGAATATCAGTATTATTATCATTTTGGTTCTGGACGTGTACTGAAGAAAAATCCAAATAAAGATTTCAATACCTTATTTTGAAGATTCCATATTTTCTTAATTAAGTCATTGGGTCTTCCTACAGCTGAAAAGTGAATATACTTTAATAAATCAGTGAGTCGCTCCGACGCCTGACGGTAAATAATAATAAGAACCGTCCTTTACCCGACTATGGTTTTGGATACACTCTATGAATGTTTATAAAGGAGTATTATTATAAATAGACAAGACCGGGAGTCTATATTTTTTATTATTTAGATCAGTATTGTAGTAAAACTGCACTAAGCTAATTTTGTAAATTTATTTTAAAACTAGTCTTAATAACTTATATCACAGTCACTATTTTACAAATTTATCTTCACTGTCAGTCTCTATCTGCGAACTTTGGAACTATATTTGTAACTCTCTGTGGCTATCTCTCTGACTACCCCGCCATCTGATACCCAGCGGCTTATATACTCGTATTTATAGTTCTCGATAAATCGAGTCTCTCCGGCGACTTCTTAGATGTCCCTAGAACCTTCTGTTAGAAAGTTTGAGTTTTTTCTTCGTGATTAATGTGTTTGCGAGAGGAGAACTTGTTTACTTGTCGAGTGTGCATTAGATGATCAGGGCCGGTCTCGAAATCGTTACATTGCCCCCTTCTTAAAGACGTTCCAGCGTTCCAGCTGTTGGAGTGTGAAGATATCTGCAAGATTCTCCATATCTGCACCTGGACGTTCGATGGAAGTAGCACTCCACAGTCTTCAAGTTGGGTCGAGCAAGATAGTTGCAGCACACCAAAATCTTGACGCCGCTGGATCTGAATATTGTCTCCAACATACTTCTTATAACTCTCCAGTCCAGCCCATCAATCCCACAGGCCAATTTTGGGATTGCCAGGTCCACAAGATTGTAGTCCAACATCATCTGGTGAGACTCTTCGTCGTGGTTTCCGGCGTAAGGGGACAACCTATTGAAGTGGACTACCCTAGGTTTTCCTCGTGGTGACTTATGTATTCGATAGACAAGGTCGTTTATCCTTTTCATGATCTTATATGAACCTTCCCACGAGTTCCGAAGTTTCGGTGATAGTCCACGGCGACGTTTAGGGTTGTACAGCCAGACAAGGTCACCTATCTGATATCCGCCAGCATCGGCCTTGATGTCGTAGGTCTCCTTCATTCTGTCGCTGGCACTCTGGATGTTCAAACAGACTCGTTTATGAATGTCGTCCATCCTCTGTCGTACTTTGCTGACGTAGTCATCTCCCACAGTGTCTTGTCCTGGTGGTGTCCCAAACTTCAGGTCACAAGGAAGTCGCAGCTCTCGGCCCATAATAACACTGCTGAACGATAGGCCATCAGGAACAAATGAAGGTACTGGTCCCAATCCTTCTGGTGGTCAGAGACTACCTTGCACAGGTGGCGGTTTATCGTCTTATTCATCCGTTCCACCATTCCATCGGACTGTGGATGTAGAGCCGTGGTTCTCGTTTTCCGGATGTTCAGCATCTGACAAATCTCCTGGAACAGGTTTGACTCGAAATTTCTCCCATGATCCGAATGCAGCTCCAACGGAACGCCGAATCGACAAATCCACTCCTTTACTAAGACGTCGGCAACGGTGATGGCTTCTTGGTTGGGTAGGGCATAGGCTTCGACCCACTTGCTGAAATAATCCATCGCCACAAGGATGTACTTATTCCCGTGATCAGATTGGGGAAACGGGCCAGCGATGTCAATGGCGATCCTTTCAAATGGGCTGCCCACATTGTACTGGCGCATCGGGGCCTTAGGTCTTGTTCGAGGCCCATTGCTGGCAGCGCATACAGCACATTTTCTGCACCAGTCCTTGACGTCAGCTTGACAATTGGCCCAATAAAACCGTTGCCTCACTTTCTGGAGGGTCTTCGTCACTCCCAGATGTCCTCCGGTGACCCCATCATGGATTTCTCGGAGCACTTCCTGTCTCCTGCTCCTGGGAACTACTACCTGACGGCTTTCATCCCCGCCATCCTCCGACTCCAACACATGTTTCAGGACTCCATTGTCCAAGGTAAGGGAGTTCCATTGGGACCAATAAGAGTTGACGACTGGAGAACATGGCTATTTCTTGCCACGACGGTCTTCGATCATTCGATCACTCTTCTTCCAGCCGATGACTAAACCAAGATCTGGATCTTTCTCTTGGTCTTTCTGGATCTTGTTGTCATTCCAGTTATCATCCACCGCAGTAGTTCTACAGAGCGTCGACTCTTTCTCCTCTGCTCGTCGGCAGTGCGAACAGTCATCCGGGCATGGTTTTCGTGACAGAGCATCTGCATTCTTATGGCTGGCCCCCTCTCGATGTTCGATCTCAAAGTCGAATTCCTGGAGCCTCTCGATCCAACGAGCCACTTGGCCCTCGGGATTCTTTAATTGTAGGAGCCATTTGAGAGCTGCATGATCAGTTCTCAGTAGGAATCTTCGTTCATATACGTATTTGTAGAAGTGCTCTACTCCCTTAACACACAGGTGACACAGTAATTGTGCTCCGATTTACTCAAGGTCTTACTGAAATAACCGATGACTTTTTCCCGTCCTTCGTGGATCTGTGACAGGACAGCTCCAAGTCCCACATTGCTTGCGTCCGTGTCCAAAATGAATTTTCCGTCCGGAAGAGGATAGCTCAGAATTGGTGCGTTGATCAAGGCTCCTTTTAGCTTCCTGAACGATCCTTGGTATTCTTCAGACCACTGAAACTTTGTTTGCCCTTCTGTAAGCCTGGTCAACGGTTTGGCCCAGCACATATCGGCGATAGTAAGTGCACAAGCCAAGAAAACTTCGAAGCTGGTGTATGTCTTTCGGAACGGGACATTCCTTAACAGCTTTGATCTTCTGCTCATCTATTGCCACTCCTTTCCCAGAGACAACGTGACCGAGATAACGTACTTCTTTTTGAAACAGATGACATTTCTTGGGGCTCAGTTTCAGTCCGGAGCTTCTCAGTCGCTGAAATACACCTACAAGGTTTTTAAGTGGTCCTCGAACGATCTGCCGACCACAATAATGTCGTCAAGATACACCAGACACGTCTTCCATGAGAGTCCCTTCAGAACCGTCTTCATCAATCTTTAAAATGTGGCTGGAGCGTTGCAGAGGCCAAATGGCATAACTGTGAACTGCCACAAACCTGAACCGACGGTGAAAGCTGTCTTTTCTCGATCCTCCTGAGCCAGTTCTACCTGCCAGTATCCACTCTTTAAATCAAGGATCGGGAAAATCGTTGAACCGGTTAACGTGTCTAAGGTGTCATCTATCATTGGAAGAGGGTAGCTGTCCTTTTTCGTCACGTCGTTCAGTTGACGATAGTCAACGCAAAAGCGTGTTGATCCGTCTTTCTTCTTCACCAACACTACTGGAGAGGACCAGGGACTGTCGGATGGTTCGATGACTCCATCTTTTTCCATATCGCAGACTATCTTATCAGCCTCTTCTTTCTTGGCAAGGGGAAGTTTTCTAGCTGATTGTCGGATCGGTCGAGCATTCCCACTATCGATTTTATGCTGAACCGCCTTTGTTCTACCGCCTCTGCCTACTACGGTATCGAAGATGTCCTGATACTTCCTGACTAGTTCCATCAGTTTTGGCTTTTGTGCTGCCCCCTTGTCCTTGGACGAGATATCAACCAACTTCTCCAATTCTGCTGGAATATTACTGGCTTGGCCAACAGTGCCGCGTACACTCCTAATCACAGAGGAAATAGACGAACAGTGCCCTAAAACTGTTCCTTTCTTCAAGGTCACCTGGTAATAATTGACATTCATTACCTTTACAGGCACAAATTTATTAACACGCAATAAGGTCTTCCCTAGTGCGATTCCTCGTCCAATTTTCTCGAACATCACCGCGTTTCCATTGCTTGCACCTCCATCCAGGCGACCCTCCAAAATGCTTTCAGCCCTCTCCGGTACGCAAACATCTTCAGCCAGCAGGACATGAATCATTTCTTCACTTTTTCCATGAAGTACCAGCTCTTCGCCATTCACCCGCAGGACACCGTCTTTAAAATTCAGCTCAAATCCTCTGGAATTCACTTTAGTACTGCCCAAAGTCAGTTCAATCGGAAGTTCAGCATATACAGTTGCCGGCTCTCCTGTTGCTGTGCGTAGCTTCCAATTCGATGATTCAATTCTTGTCGGTGTTTTGGTAAATGTGGGCCCAAGAATCGTCCTAGTCGCACCCGTATCAAGGAGCATAGTGCGAGGCTCGTTGTTAATGAGACCGTCTACGAAGACCCATACCACTAATTAAGGGTTTCCACACATTACAGATTTCTATGCTCGCTTGACTGAAGACATTATTGTTTATGCACTATCTTTAAATTTCCTTCTATACCAGCTTTCCTCTTTGTGGAGGACTTCGGCTTCCGTCCATTTGATTTTGTGTTGGGTCGTCCAAACATGATCCGCTATCCCTGATTTCGTTGTTTCTCCTCGTTGAGTGTTTCTTTTGTGTTCAGCGAGTCTCACGCTCAGTGGTCTCTTGGTTTCTCCAATATACGCCTCGCCGCATTCGCAGGGCACGCGGTAGATGCAGTTTTTGGAGTCGATGTCAGCGTTATGTGGTTTTGTCTTTGTGAGGTGGCTGCGAATGGTGTTACCTGATTTGAAACGTGTCCGTATTTTGTATTTCGACCCGATTCGCCTTATTCTTTCCGATAGACCTTTAACATATGGGACGCACAGGGTGGCTTTTTCCGGATAATTTGTAAGGCCTCTTCTACCGGGACGTTGGTGTAGAGACTTTCCACGTCCAGCTCTAGGGACTCAGCTACCTACAATCTAGCCAAGTTTCTACTGCCGATCATCCAACCACTGCAAGAAAATACCCCAACCTTTGTGAAGAACTCCAGGCACTTCGTAGAGATCCTGGAAGGGGTCAGAATCGCACCAGGAGACCAATTCGTCAGTTTCGACGTGGAAAGAAAGTCTCTACACCAACGTCCAAAAGCTACAAGAGGACACAGAGTTGGAGAACAGGACAAACCTACCGGTACTGGGTATTATGAACTTGCTAGAATGCCGTCTGCGTAACTGCTACTTTCAAGATAAATACCGCTTTTTCTCCCAGGAGGACGGGCTTCCGATGGGTTCCTCGTTATCGCCCGTAGTAGCAAATATCTATATGGAATGGTTTGAAAGCTTCGCTACAGACTCAGCCCAGAAGAAACCTCGAATGTGGTTGAGATATGTTGACGACACGTTTGTGAGATTCAGAATGTTTTTTCACATTTAACTAGTGTATTATTTATAATAATAATAAAGTTTATTCATAATAAATTACAACAATTTTTATAATAAAATATATGGTGGTATGAATAAACACATTTCCTCACGCAGTATAACTTGTAGTGAGGTGACAAATTCAAATGAATACATAAATATATTTTCCGTCAACCGTTTATTTACGATGTATTTTAACGCACTCAAAATCGTTGATTAATGACCCCTGTTAATGAATGATTTTCAATTAATATACGATTTACTTATATGCAACCTAACGTAAATTGCTCCAATACATATTATATTCATATAGTGACCTGTGGCGTATGCAACCAAACATATTTATACTTACCCGCTAAAACATTTATTTTGAAATCAAGTAGCTGTGTTAGTACTATCTGTACTATTGTAATTTCTTAAAATTCTACGTTTATTTTGAAATCAAAAGATGGATAGTGACGAAGTTCTGTAAAAAAAATTCAGAACATCAAATATATCAGTAAAGTTGCCAGTAGCATTAATAGCTAGATAGTCACGCAGCCGGCTGGTAAAATGCTGGTTTGAGTCCTGCGATGATAGCAAGGTCGAGGGTTCAATCCCCAAGTGGTACCATTTTTTTTTTGAAAATTACGGTCAACGCAAAGGTTGTGTAACGAACTCGTGAATTGAAATGGCGATTAACAATCTCGAACATTAACGCGCTCGCTCCGCTCACGCGTTAAAATATCTCAATTGTCAATCGCCCTTATTAATACACTTGTTCGTTTAATAACCATTACAATTACATGAATATAAAAATATTAAAATTCATACATCAATTATGTCTTGAAAAACCATATTTTTTGGATTGTCTACTTGGTCTAATTTAGGGCTGAAAACGCTTGCTTTCAGTTTTTTTTTCCATTATTAACTTGATTTTGTATGTTTTCAACAACTCTTCTCTTTGAAGTTTTCAAAAGTTTAGTAACTTTTGACACGTAGTGAAAGTCACGTGACCTTGCCTGAGTAGGCCATTTTTCATCTTTTTTAAAGCGTAACTTAATGCCCAACTCTTCAAAATCAATTATTATTAAGTATAGAATTTATTTCCAGCAAATACTAAATTCACAGTAATTAGAAAAACATTTAAAGTTTGTAGGAATGTAGGTTTTGGTTGGTTTCCAGGTTTTGCCGTGGTCTTCTTTGGTTTAAATCTCCAAACTTTTCGACTGCAACTGCGGCAGTCATATTCAGTGGCGTGGTCGAAGTACTCTTCTAGACGTATCAACTGAAACTGAGTTTCAGACCACGGCAAAATCCGGAAACCAACCAAAACATTTGAAGTTTATCTAAGTTTAGCATAATACTTTGTGTACTTTCCGGTTGAATTTAATCAAAGGAATATATTTTGAATCTCACAAATTATCTGAAATAGTAATAATTATCATTTTTCTCACCTGAATAATAAAGGTAATGCATGACCGGGCACGACTCTTCCAAACATCCCCATGGCTTGCAATTGGTCCCTATAGCGTACTCTGTCATTATCTTCATTGTCCTCAATTTCTTCTTCATCACAGGAAGAGCTTTGCCTGGATCCATCAGGATGTGCCAAATGGCATTGAATATATTTATTAAGTATTCGTTTTGAACATTCCATAATATTGTTGTCCAAAGAGCTGCTATATTCTTGAATAAGTGTTGTCCATGCTTCCAACATATTGTCGAATGCCTCAGTAAAATATTTGTCTTCCTCGCTGTCCTAAAATTAATTGAAAAAGACATATCAAAGATTACAATATTTCTGATAAAAAATCCACCAGTAGACTCTAATGTTAGCCTTATCAAAATAAATAATACATTTTTTCTAAAATAAAAACAACTGTAGTGGGATAAGTTGGGTAATGCCGATTCGAAACACCAAGCAATCGTTAGCGCGGGTAGTCCCTCCCCTCCCCAAAGCTTCTCTGATGACGTTGGAATCGCAAAATAGAAGGAAACTATGTTTCTTTCCTAGAACAAGTCTTACGGAGATTTCTGAAGGTTGTTCAAATCATGGTTTCTTATGAAGCATAGGTTAACGGAAAATACAATCAATCTAAATACACTTCAATATCGAGAATTGTGCTCTCGTTGAAAATTATTTAATAAAAAATTCTAAACCTTCATACATTTATCTTTCTCTAGTTATCAAAGATAGCTACTAGGGATTAATATGAGTTATAACAATTTAAATTTTCTCAAATATGATGTAAATATTTATTGTAATGTTTTTTCTGAAACACGTCCAGAATGGAGCTGGATCTCTTTCACACATATTGCAGTTTCCTTATTCATTCATTCATTCATTCATTCAATTTATTTATTTATTTATTTATTTATTTATTTATTTATTTATTTATTTATTTATTTATTTATTTATTTATTTATTTATTTATTTATTTATTTATTTATTTATTTATTTATTTATTTATTTATTTATTTATTTATTTATTTATTTATTTATTTATTTATTTATTTATTTATTTATTTATTTATTTATTTATTTATTTATTTATTTATTTATTTATTTATTTATTTATTTATTTATTTATTTATTTATTTATTTATTTATTTATTTATTTATTTATTTATTTATTTATTTATTTATTTATTTATTTATTTATTTATTTATTTATTTATTTATTTATTTATTTATTTATTTATTTATTTATTTATTTATTTATTTATTTATTTATTTATTTATTTATTTATTTATTTATTTATTTATTTATTTATTTATTTATTTATTTATTTATTTATTTATTTATTTATTTATTTATTTATTTATTTATTTATTTATTTATTTATTTATTTATTTATTTATTTATTTATTTATTTATTTATTTATTTATTTATTTATTTATTTATTTATTTATTTATTTATTTATTTATTTATTTATTTATTTATTTACGGCAGTTCCTATTTTTCACAACATAATTGATAAATTCACACATATGTACGGCAACAATAAATAATCTCTATCAGCTATATGCAAGGCAAAAAATATGGAAATTAAAATTCAAGGAAAATGTAAGAATAAGTTAATTAATTATAATATCTTCAGTCTTTTCAAATGATTCCAAAGAAGAATTAAAAAGTTCTAAATAAATCCACATTGTATGTATTCGCAAGTCTCAAAATTCTACCTGGCCATAGTTGGTACGATCTTGTTTTCTTTGGATTCACGTTAAAAGTGAGTTGAACAATTTCTGGGCATTGATTATTTTGTGGATTAGTGTAAGATCTGATTCTATTGTCCTATGAGCCAGAGTATTCAAGTTAAGAATGTCCAATAAAATTTTATAGTTATATTCTTCAATATGATATCCTAGTTTATATGCAGAGTACCTTAAAAATTTGTTTTGAACACTCTCAAGTATATCAATATCCACATTATATGAAGGGCACCAAATTGTGGAGTTGTATTCGATTATTGATCTAACAATTGAACAATATATGATCTTTAAGGAGAGAGATAAATCATTTGCAGATCTAAGAGTGAAACCTAACACTTTTAGTGCTCTGGAAGTAACATTTGCCATATGGGGTTTGAACGATATTTTTGGGTCGAGAATGATTCCTCAATCTTTGATTGTATTTGTTGTTTCCAGTTCATATGGACAATTTATGGGATTTTCATTTCGGAAAAAAGTGAATGTATGACATTTGTCTATATTCAATTGCAATAAGTTTATATCACACCAGCGTACAAGTTAGATACATTTTATTGTAATAATTCATTATCAAATGAGTCAAGAATAACTCAAAACATCTTCAGATCGTCAGCAAACAGAAGAAATTCACTATAGAGAATAACATCATTCAAGGCATTAACAAATAGGTTGAAAAGTAATGGTCCTAAATGAGATTCCTGCGGTACACCAGATGGAACTGCGATTGAGGAAGATACTGAGATACCATATTTTACATATTGAACTCTGCAGGCAAGATGATTTTCAATCAATTTCAGAATGTTATCCTGAATACCCCAAGCTTCTAGTTTATTCAACAACAAATTATGATTTACTCGGACGTATTGGATTCCTATTTTATGAAAATATCTTGAGTGAATGTCAATTTGGATTGGATTCCAAAGTTCGAAAAATACCAATGATGCAATTTTAGAAAAGGTTTATATGAATTTGAATGAAAGAGAATCAATAGCGGCTGTCTTATGTGACTTCTCAAAAGCCTTTGATTGTGTTAATCACGGATTACTGCTCCAAAAAATGCACCACTATGGCATAAGGGGAACTTGTCTCGAGTGGTTCAGGTCATACCTGGACAATGGAACACAAATAGTGAAAGTTGGAAATGCATACTCAAACCCTTCAGATATGTATTACGGAGTAATGGTAATGGTAAATATGAATGGTGACTGATGCGCTGCGACCTAATTAGATCTATTGTGCCCCATCTTCTTCTGCTATTTCAAGGTGTTCTCGTTTACAGCAGCCCCTCAAGCCCCAATTCCTTGACGAATTTAAGGATTTTGAAGGGGTTTATTCGTGGTATTTCTCCCACAGTCAGCTGGTGTGATTCCAGTATATTAAATCTTCTGTGATGTACAGTATAACACTCCATCAATATATGGTGTGGTGTTTCTGGATGTTCCCCACAGCATCTGCAGGTGCTGTCCTTCTCTAAGCCTAGCTTCCTTAGGTGTTCTTTGAGTCTGCAGTGCCCCGTAAAAAATCCCGTGATTGTCTTTAGACTAGTTTTGCTGAGGTTAATCAGTATCTTCGATCTTGCTCAATTGAAGTTAGCGAGGAGATCTTTGGCCTGCCTTAGCCCTGGAAGTCTTTGCCAGTATGTTGCTCTCATTGCTTCTTCAGTTTTGTTGAGTTCGTCTTGGAAGTAAGATTTTCCAAGTCCGCAAAATGGTTCTGGCCCGATCAGTGGCTTTGATGCCTCTTTTCGTGCCAGGGTATGTGCTTGTTCATTGCCCTCCATTCCGACGTGCCCCGGCACCCAGAGGAGGATCACCTTTTGATATTCCTGCCTAGATCATTAAGTTTGTCTAGGCATTCCCAAACCATCTTTGAGTTGATGTTATATGAGCTCAACGCTTTGATGGCTGCTTGACTATCGGAGAGGATTGCGATTTCCTTGTTCCGGTATTTCCTGTTGAGGTTGAATTAAATGCACCTTTCTACGGCGTAAATTTCCACTTGAAAAATACTGGGGAACTGGCCCATGTGTTCGGAGTATTTGGTGTGAGGCCCAAAGACTCCTGCTCCATGGACCCGTTCGTGTACCATGTTATGGTATTCTTTCCCAGTGCTCAAATGGATTCTATGCTCCATCCACTCTTGGTATTTAATTCCGTTCGAAAGAATTTCTCGAAACTGAATTTCCTGGTAATTTCGTCAGTTGAGAGATCGGCAAGGTGTGCACTTTCGGTGGGGGTTGAGCCCCTTACGATGTGTGCTGTCCCTTTGAGTCCGACTTTAGCCAACCTGAGGTTTGCTCCCCAAGCAGTTCTCCTCACCATGATATGGAGAGGAGTGAGGTCCAGAATTATCTCTATGGCTGCTGTTGGAGTCGACCTCATTGCTCCTATTATACAAAGACATGCTAGTCTTTGCACTTTCTCTAGGCTTTTCTTTGTTATGGCAAGTTAGGTTCTGCCGTACCACACTATTGCTCCGTAGGTGATCATAGGCCTCACTATCATGGTGTACATTCATCAAAACATTGATGGGTTACAGCCCCACGTTTTTCCTGCAATGTTCCTGCACACCATCAGTGATGATTTTGCCTTGTTAACGATTTTTTCTACGTGTCTGTTCCAGAGTAGTTTTGAGTCTAGGGTAAGCCCTTGATACTTCACCTCTTGCTTCCATTCTAAGTCTGCTCCGTCGAGGCTAACAGCCCTTAGGTGCTGGAACTTCGTTCTTCTAGTAAATGGTACCACTGTGGTTTTTGATGAGTTAATTCTCAACCCCACAGAAAGGCACCATCTTCTGGTAGTCTCTAGCTCCCTTTCTATGAGATCGCAGAGGGTTCCTTCGAATTTGCCTTTGGCCATAATGACTATGTCGTCAGCATATCCAAGGCAAATGACTCCGTTCCCGGTTAGTGTTCCGAGTAGTTCGTCTACTACGAGACTCCACATCAGAGGTGATAGTACCCCTCCTTGTGGGCATCCCCTGTTTGTGCTGATCCGAAAGCAGATATCACCCACTTTCGTTTCAGCAGTTCTTGTAGCCAGCATTTGGCACGTCCATCTGGATGTGGTTTTGTCCACTCCCTTGTTCGTTAGGGTCCTATTTATTGCGTCATGAGAGGTGTTGTCGAATGCACCCTCTATGTCTAAGAAGGCGCATAGGGCCATTTCTTTATGCTCGAGTTATCTCTGGATGCTTTCCGTACATACAGAGCGGTTTCCGTCCTGTATGCATGCTGCCCGGGGTGTAATGGCACCCTCTCCAGTATCTCGGTTCTAATGTAATTATCTACCATCTTCTCCAGTGTCTTCAGTAAGAAGGATGAGAGACAGATTGGTCTGAATGACTTCGTGAGGGTAGGGTCCTTCTTTCCTACTTTCGGAATGAAAGTTACCCGTGCTCTCCTCCAGTTGCTCGGTATATACCCGAGCGCCAGACTGAATCTGGTTGCTTTAATAATAAATGGCAGTAATTCCGTTTGCCCTTTTTGTAAAAGGGCCGGAAATATACCGTCAATTCCGGGTGACTTGAATGGTTGGAAGGAGTCAATTGCCCATTTCAGTCTTTGCTGGTTTTTGCTACCTCCCAGTCTTCTCGTCTGGCTCTACCTGGTTCTTCCAGTGATCTGTCGGGTTCAGATGGTATGCTACCTGGGTGCGTCTCCAGTAGGAGGAGAGCTCGTTGTTCTTCATCTTCTGTGTAGCTACCATCTGTTCTTCTGAGTGACATTGGTCTTTGCTCTCTGCCTATCGCCATAGTTTTATACAATCTGGCTGCTGCGGGGCTTGATGTGATCGCCTCACAAAAGCTCCTGAAGCTGTTCCTCTTGGCTTCCCTTATTTCTTTATTGTATTTTGTCAGCCTTTCGGTGTATCCCTGCCAATCTCCGTCCCGCTTGGCTTTGTTGACTTGCCTACGGACTTCGGATCTCAGATTTGACAGGTGTACGTTTCACCAAATGTTACCACTGTGTGATTTCTTTTCTGGGGCAGCTGGATTCGTATGCATCCATAATTGCCCCGTTAACCATCTCTAGGGTCTGCTCAAATTCGACGTGACTGTTGCCGTTGAACTTGATCTGTTCTAGATTGAATTTAAGATTGGTGGAGTATTTTTCCCAATATGTGTTCCTAGGACTTCTGGTAAAGGTTGTTTGTGTCACAAGCCCTTCCACGTGGAAGATAATGATTCCATGATCGGAAAGAGAGGATTCTTATATTTCTTGCTTGGCCCTAGTTACAAAGGTGGGGACACATCTCACATTAAGTACATTTAGGTTAGCCGCTAGTATGAATTCTAGTAATTGCTCACCTCTTTGATTGGTGTCCGTGCTACCCCAGATGGTGCAGAAGAGGTAGATTGCTCCTGCTGCATTAGTCGGATAGCCTCTGTACTTCTTCTGGTGGTGCTTGCCCATCTCCAGCAAAGTATCCTGAGGCTATAACTACGTCGAGGAGTGAGTGCCCTGTGCGAATCTTGGCACAAAGCAGTACTAGGTCCCTCGTCATGAATTCCGAAAGACAGATATAATCGATGTCATTTCTGAGCAAGATGCAAGCTCTGGGGTTGTCAAACCTGACATCCCAGATCAGCTTACCTTCTTTGTTCGGCAGTACTCTGATCTGCCCCCTGTTGACCCAAGGTTCTTGGATCAACACAACTCCCAGGTTTGTCCCGGTGAACACCCTCGATAAGGCGGCTGATGCCCCCTTAGCGTGATGAATGTTCACCTGGGCAAGATGAGGGTAGCAGTATTATTCATGTTGGTCCCACGAATAGCTAGGGAACCAAGAGTCGACCACGCCGGAGCCCCGCACGGCGTGGCAAGGCTTGTACTCGAGGAGGTCGCCCGGTATCCTCGAGGCTCCGTTCAAGACGGTGCTCTCCCACCGCCATGCATCCACTGGCACGGGTCGCGTAACACCTCAAGGATCAGTTCTGGGACCCATTATGTTCCTATTATACCTGAACGATTTACCTACACTTGACATTGAGGGACATTTTACAATATTTGTAGATGATACCACCCTATTAATTGTGGCATTAAAAAAACACAGAAAACTTAAAGCAAATAGTTTCTAGAGATCTAGCAAAGGTTAGGCAATGATGCAATTCAAACTTTCTCCATTTCAATGTAGATAAAACAAAAAAATGGTTAATTTCAAATTCAGCTATGACAATTTGGAAGTAGATGGCAATAAGATCGAAAAAACACAATGTCCTAGATTTCTTGATCTGCACATTGACAACAAATAAAAATTCAAGGAACATAAGAAGCTGGCTTCGGGTTCATTTGCTATCAGAGTTGTATCCAATGAACTTGATATAACAACAGCTAGGTTAAGTTACTTTTCATTGGTAGAGTCTCATATAAGATATGGCATAGCATTTTGGGGATTCTGTAATCAACAACTCTTAAATGAAGTCTTTATGCTACAGAAAAGATATGTGAGGTATTTGTCTAGGCCTAAGTATAGAGATAACTGTAGGCCACTTTTTATTCAGTACAGAATCTTGACTGTGACCATAATTTTTATTCTTGAGGTGGTATGCCCAGTGGCGGCCTTTGGGGGTGGCGAACGGGGCAAACGCCTGGGGCCTCGCTCTTGCAGGGGCCTCGCTCTTGCAGGGGCCTCGCGCAACAAGCCAAGCAAATAATAATATAGATTTTTTTAACTATATTCTCAAAACTTTTGATTTTGATACTTAATTATTTTTATTAAGGTTATAACATAACAGTAAATTGAAATAAATTTAGTTAACTAATTCATTCATTCAAAACATGATTGAAAAATTCATTATGTAGTACTTGAATATTGCTTGAAAAACTTGAAGATCGGTTTTTAATCGCAAGCACTTGGGTCAGCTCGAGAGTCGGGACATAATATTCTGCAACTCTAGTGCTCGAGGAATTCCCGTGTTTCATTTTGTTCGCCAAGTCTTGTCACCATGGAATTATTTTGCTTGCAACATGAGTTACAAAATCGTTACTGTACCGTACATATCTTTCAATTTTACTGAATATTACGATCTTATAGTATTTAAAGTATTGAGTGAACTAGAAAAGTGTAAATTGGGTAAGCTGAAAAAGTGTAAAAAAAACTGTGTGATACTTAAAAATAATTTCTGACTATAAATAAATTAACTGAAGTTTACCCCACTATCGAAATAGTCCTGAGAATTATTGCCACCACACCTGTTACAGTTGCGTCCGCTGAGAGGAGTTTTTCAAGGCTTTGAATTATTAAAGCATATTCGAGGAATTCGATGACACAAGATCGGCTTGCAGCCCATGCTTTTCTTTCAATCAAAAATGACGTAGCTCATTCGTTAGATTATTGTGCTTTAATTAAAGATTTTAGCCTTAGAAAAAGCCGCAAACATCAATTTGATAAATTATCATCTCTGAATTTGTTAATTTTGTAAATCTTTCAATGCAAAATATTTTAAATCTCAAATTTTATTTATTTTTTTCAAGTACTTACCTAACTTTAGCATTTCTCCTCAAATATGACAAATACCTAAACCAAACAACCAGAACTACTTTCGCATCACATACTTTTCACAAAGGACAAAGGGCCTCGTAAAGACCTGCCACCCGGAGTCTCGGAGCCTCGCAATGGGTAAGGCCGCCTCTGGGTATGCCTTATCCATTAAATATATACGCTACCAATTCACCACAAGATAGACCCATTAATACCAGACAGAACCAAGATATTCGTCTACCAATACCTAGACTAAGCTTAACAAAACATTCCAATATGTATGAAGGCAAAAGAATATTCAACCATTTACCAACAAAATATCCTTGATCCAAAATAAATCAGGAAATTGGTAAAAGATTTTCTTCTTGAAAAAGCTTACTATAGCCTGCAGGAATATCATGACGAGGAGCTATAAATAAAATGACTGATATATGTAACAAATGTAGTTTTATAAATTTATGTTATTGTAACGATTTCGAGACCGGCCTCGAGTCCGGCCCTGATCATCGTTAACTCGAAATGTAAACAAGTTCTCCGCTGACAAACAAATAAATCACGTGGAAGAAACGCGAACCCTCTGAACGAAGGTTCTGGGGACATCTTAGAACTCGCCCGAAAGGCTCGAAAGGCCGAGAACTGTAAATACTAGTATATAAGCCACTGGGTATTAGATGGCGGGATAGTCATAGTCAGAGATAGTCACAGAGAGTAACCAATATAGCTCCAGAGTTCGCGGATAGAGACTGACACAGTAGAAATAAAATAGTGAAGTAAATGTTTTAGTGAATAATTGTTTAAGTAGTGTTCAAATAAATTAGGAAAAATCAGTTAAGTGCAGCTCTACTACATTTGTTGTCAGAAGTCGGATGTTTGAAATAAATAAGTGTTCGTCGCGTTGAAAAACTGATAGACATTTATCGCACCTAATAGACAGTTAGTGACCCGTTGAACATTTGAGTGTTTGCAAAGTTCTGTTTTGGGTGTAGCGGGACAATAAATTGAAAACTTTTTGTGTGAAATGAATAATAGACTGATATCTTGGTGAAAAAGACACTGAACAACAAAATGGAAGAAATGAGGGTGCCGAGATCTGAAATACGGAAGTTTTACGAGAAGCCGCCCCAGTTCGACGGAGAAATTCCTTGGGAAAATTACCACCGACAGTTTGAAGCAGCGGCCAAAGCAAATGGTTGGAATGTATGGGAAAACGCTGTTGCACTAATACTGGCATTACGTGGTGAAGCAGCGAATATCTTACAAACCCTCACCGAGCTAGAACTAGAGGACTATAATGAGCTGGTGAAACATCTGGAATTACGGTATGGCCAGATTCGCCTGGAATACGTGTACCATCTACAGTTGAAAAATCGAAACCAGAAAGAGGGCGAATCCTTACAGGAATTCGAAGCTGATATTGCACGCTTAGTTCGCCTGGCATACCCAGCCACACCGAATAACGTAATGGAGTGATTAGCGGTTTATGCATTCTTGGATGGACTTCGCGATCAAAAAATCAGGCAAGCAATGATATTAGCACGTCCAATTGATCTCGTAGACGCACTGACACGCACTTTGGAATTTGAGGGTGCGCAACAATACTGCTAAAGCCAGAACAACATCCGAATGGCTGAGGAAGACCCACAGGAGCCCGCTAATATCGAGGCTGTCGTGAGAAAAGTGCTGAAGGAAGTTATGCCTGAGAGAAGACTGATACGATGCCGAAATTGTAGAGAACTTGGGAACGTGCGTAGCAAATGTCCAACATTGAAAAAATCGACACCAACGATGAAGGTCAAGAAGGAGCAATCGTCAGTCCGTATACAACAAGCCCCAGTTAACAATGCATATGTCGCTGTCCTTCAAAGACAAGACAAAGGGGTCTTCGTAGACGGTCTCATTAACAACGAGCCTCGCACCATGCTCCTTGATACGGGTGCGACTAGGACAATCCTTGGGCCTTCTTTTGCCAAAACACCGGCAAGAATTGAATCGTCGAATTGGAAGCTACGCACAGCAACAGGAGAGCCGGCAACTGTGTATGGTGAACTTCCGAAAGAATTGACTTTGGACAGTACTGAACTGAAACACCGGACTCTAGTAGCGGATATCGAGGATGATGGAATCATAGGAATGGACATCATGAACTCCAGTGGGTTCGAGTTGAATTTCAGAGACGGCGTCCTACGAGTGAATGGAGAAGAGTTGGTGCTTCACGGGAGAAGTGAAGAAATGATTCGTGTTCTGCTGGCTGAAGACGTAAGCGTGTAAGCGTACCGGAGAGGGCTGAAACCATTTTGGAGGCTCGCCTGGATGGAGGTGCGAGCAGTGGAAACTTGGTGATGTTCGAGCCCAAGCTACATGATGAGAAAATTGGACGAGGAATTGCACTAGGAAAAACCTTGTTGCGTGCTGATAAATTGGTGCCAGTAAGGGTAATGAATGTCAATTATTACCCGGTGACCTTGAAGAAAGGAACAATTTTGGGGCACTGCTCGTCAATTTCCTCTGTGATTAGGAGGGTACGCGGCACTGTTAGCCAAGCCAGTAACATGCCAGCAGCATTGGAGAAGTTGGTTGCTATCTCGTCCAAGGACATGGGGCAAGCACAAAAGACCAAACTGAGGGAACTAGTCAGGAATTATCAGGACATCTTCGATACCGGAGTAGGCAAAGGCGGTAGAACAAAGGTGGTTCACCATAAGATCGACACTGGGAAGGCTCGACCGATCCGACAATCAGCCAGGAGACTTCCCATTGCCGATAAAGAAGAAGCTGACAAAATAGTCAGTGATATGGAGAAAGATGGAGTCATCGAACCATCCGACAGTCCCTGGTCTTCTCCAGTCGTGTTGGTGAAGAAGAAAGACGGATCAACACGCTTTTGCGTTGACTATCGTCAACTTAACAACGTGACGAAAAAGGACCGTTACCCTCTACCAAGAATAAACGACACGCTAGACACACTGGCTGGATCTACGATTTTCTCGACCTTATATTTGAAGAGCGGATACTTGCAGGTAGAACTGGCCCAGGAAGATCGAGAAAAGACAGCCTTCTCCGTCGGTTCAGGTTTGTGGCAGTTCACAGTTATGCCATTCGGGCTCTGCAACGCTCCAGCCACATTTGAAAGATTGATGGAGAAGGTTCTGAAGGGACTCTCATGGAAGACGTGTCTGGTGTATCTTGACGACATTATTGTGGTCGGCAGATCGTTCAACGACCATGTGAAAAACTTGGAGGAGGTATTCCAGCGACTGAGAAGCTCCGGACTGAAATTGAGCCCCAAGAAATGTCATCTGTTCCAGAAAGAAGTACGATATCTCGGCCACGTTGTCTCTGGGAAAGGAGTGGCAGTAGATGAGCAGAAAATCTAAGGAATGGCCCGTTCCGAAAGGCATTCACCAGCTTCGAAGTTTTCTTGGCCTGTGCACTTACTATCGCCGATATGTACTGGGGTTCGCCAACATCGCCAAACCGCTGACCAGGCTTACAGAAGGGCAAACAAAGTTTCAGTGGTCTGAAGAATGCCAAGACTCGTTCAGGAAGCTAAAAGGAGCCTTGATCAACGCACCAATTCTGAGCTATCCTCTTCCGGACGAAAAATTTATTTTGGACACGGACGCAAGCAATGTGGGACTTGGAGCTGTCCTGTCACAGATCCAGGAAGGACAGGAAAAAGTCATAGGTTATTTCAGCAAGACCCTCAGTAAACCGGAGCGGAATTACTGTGTCACCAGGCGGGAGCTGTTGGCTGTTGTCAAAGTTGTAGAACACTTCTATAAGTACGTGTATGGGAGAAGATTCCTGCTGAGAACTGACCATGCAGCTCTCAAATGGCTCCTACAGTTCAAGAATCCCGAGGGCCAAGTGGCATGTTGGATCGAGAGGCTCCACGAATTTGACTTTGAGATCGAACATCGAGCAGGAACCAGCCAGAAGATGCCCTGTCACGAAGACCATGCTCAGATGACTGTTCGCACTGCCGACGAGCAGAGGAGAAGGAGTCGACACTCTGCAGAACTACGGCGGTGGATGATGACTGGAATGACCACAGGATCCAGAAAGACCAAGAGAAAGATCCAGACCTTGGTTTAGTCATCGGCTGGAAGAAGAGTGAGCGAAGACCGTCGTGGCAGGAAATAGCCAGTTGTTCTCCAGTCGTTAAAACTTACTGGGCCCAATGGAACTCTTTCACGTTAGACAATGGAGTCTTGAAGCGTGTGTTGGAGTCGGAGGATGGCGGGGAAGAAAGACGTCAGGTAGTAGTTTCCAGGAGCAGAAGACAGGAAGTGCTCCGAGAAATCCATGATGGGGTCACCGGAGGACATCTGGGAGTGACGAAGACCCTCCAGAAAGTTAGGCAACGGTTCTACTGGGCCAATTGTCAAGCTGACGTCTAGGACTGGTGCTGTATGCGCTGCCAGTAATGGGGCTCTAACAAGACCTAAGGAACAAGTACATCCTTGTGGCGATGGACTACTTCAGCAAGTGGGCCGAAGCCTATGCCCTGCCCAACCAAGAAGCCATCACCGTTGCCGACGTCATGGTGAAGGAGTGGATTTGTCGATTCGGTGTCCCGTTAGAGCTGCTTTCGGATCAAGGCAGGAATTTTGAGTCAAACCTGTTCCAGGAAATCTGTCAGATGCTGAACATCCGAAAGACGAGAACCACAGCTCTACATCCGCAGTCAGATGGAATGGTGGAGGGGATGAATAAGACGATAAACCGCCACCTATCCAAGGTAGTCTCTGACCACCAAAAAGATTGGGACCAGTACCTTCATCTGTTCCTGATGGCGTATCGTTCCGCAGTTCATGAGTCAACCGGCCAAACCCCTGCTAGTATTATTATGGGCCGAGAGCTGCGACTTCCATGTGACCTGAAGTTTGGGACGCCACCAGGACAAGACACTGCGGGAGATTACGTTAGCAAACTACGACAGAGAATGGGCGACATCCATGAACGGGTCCGTTTGAACAGAGTTCCAGCGACAGAATGAAGGAGACCTACGACATCAAGGCGGATGCTGGTGGATATCAGACAGGTGACCTTGTCTGGCTATGCAACCCTAAACGTCGCCGTAGACTATCACCGAAACTTCTGAACTCGTGGGAAGGCCCATATATGATCATGAAAAGAATAAACGACCTCGTCTAACGCATATATAAGCCACCACGAGGAAAACCTAGGGTAGTCCACTTCAATAGGTTGTCCCCTTACGCCGGAAACCACGATCAAGTCCGCACCGTCAGATCACCGGAGGACGAAATGACGTTTCAGATGTTCATGTACCTGTACTCGAACGGACAGAGAGTTCAATATGGGGTAACCCGAGAGGAGTCACGAGGTCTTTTCAAGGTGCCTGCCGATTACGCTCACTGTGTGGCAGAAGATCTCCAAATGTCCAGAGGCATTGCCGTAGTATTCTCCAAGAAGTTCGGTCGACTCCAGGAACTGCGGGAACAGAACCCGGAAGTTGGAAGGGTGCTACAGCTGAGGAAGGGACAGAGAAACAACTATTATTTGGTTACAAAGAAGCTTTCTCGAGATAAGCCGTCTTATGAAGATGCCTGGAAGAGTCTCACCAGATTAAGAGACACGATGTTGGACCAGAATCTTGTGGACCTGGCAATCCCAAAATTGGCCTGTGAGATTGATGGGCTGGACTGGAGAGTTATAAGGAGCATGTTGGAGACAATATTCAGATCCAGATCGAAGACTGTGGAGTGTTACTTCCATCGAACGTCCAGGTGCAGATATGGAGAATCTTGCAGATATCTCCACACTCCAAAAATTACATTTCGGGACGAAACGTCTTTAAGAAGGGGGCAATGTAACGATTTCGAGACCGGCCTCGAAATTGTTAACTCGAAATGTAAACAAGTTCTCCGCTGACAAACAAATAAATCACGTGGAAGAATCGCGAACCCTCTGAACGAAGGTTCTGGGGACATCTTAGAACTCGCCCGAAAGGCTCGAAAGGCCGAGAACTGTAAATACTAGTATATAATCCACTGGGTATTAGATGGCGGGATAGTCATAGTCAGAGATAGTCACAGAGAGTAACCAATATAGCTCCAGAGTTCGCGGATAGAGACTGACACAGTAGAAATAAAATAGTGAGGTAAATGTTTTAGTGAATAATTGTTTAAGTAGTGTTCAAATAAATTAGGAAAAATCAGTTAAGTGCAGTTTTACTACATTATTATTTCTCTATGAAGAATATAAATAAACACTTTATGGCTGATACGTTTTTGTTGGTTTACGTTTTTTATGGAATACATCGTTGTATATTGTTCACTTCAAATTAATTTCTTGGATTAATGAAATCAATTGATCGTTCGTATTTGGATGGATTCCCACAATTTTCACGAGTATTTTGATATAAAATTTGCGTTTGAAAGGTGTTTTTAAACCGCTTAACGATTTATTCGGAGATAGTAGACATGTGTTTCTTCAACTTATTTTTGAATTTCTTATCATTATCATATTATCATTTGACTTACCTCTTCTAAGGCGGCTCCATCACAAAATTGACAAGTTAGCCTGGTGAATTCATCCAGTAATGTATCTTGTAAAGTTTCCGGAAGTTTTGTTATATCGTGTATAAAAAATATTACTAATTTCTTTGCAATATTAGATATTCCGAGAGATTCCTTATTTTTTATTGTTACACTAAAATAAAAGTAAAACATGTCATGAAAGAAGTTCAATATTCAGGACTTATGGATACAGAGATTCATTTAGAACCGTTCTGAGAAAAAAAGAATACTCTTCTTAACAAGCATCTACTTATTCAAAATATAATTTTAAATATTGGTATATAAACTTCCTTCTTCCTAAAGAACAGCAACTTGCATAATTATTATGAAACTAGAAATGCGAGAAAACTAGATCTCACCAAATGAAACCTGAATAAATTTAAAATATATCCCAGGTCCCGAAGTCTTCAATAAACTCCCCAGAAAATATATAAACAGCTTAAATCATATCAAGCATTCAGAAAAGCATCAAAAGAATATTTAGTAGAAAAATGTTCCTATAATCTTGCAGAATTCATGCAATGAATAGATACTGAGGGTACCATCATTTCCAACCCAGGATTAACAAACAAATGATTGTCAGTTGATTAAGATACTTCACACTTCTTACAGATCTTTTGTACATCCAAAGCTTCTGTTTATTCTGTATTTTAATGTGTTCATGTCCAATATGTAAGAGTAGACATACTAATTTTTTATGTACATTTGAACGTGCCAGTTTGTACTGACTGCTTTTGACGAAACCTACTGTTATATAGCGTTCTTGGTAAATGAAGAATTATTATTATTATTATGATAGGTTGACTGAGGTTGATTTCATGATACGAAAATATAGACGACCTATAGCAATAAACATAATATAACTGACCAAAGAACAAAAATATCGTTTGATGTAAACGATTCTCACTACCTGATTTTATAAAATCACGACATATGTTTCGCCAAGACATTGACCTCACCAAAGTGAAAGTAAACTGAAATCACTTCACAATGTATTTGTTGTGCTTGTGAATACTGGGTCCTTTAATTTCAACAAGTAAAATACAAAATTATGGTTGGAATAACTAACTGGGAATAGGTGACTTGAAACACTGTATATAAAAACAGTCTCAAAAAGAAAGTTTTCAACTGAAATAAAATGATATTTCTACTTACTTTGAAATTAGTTTGAAAAATGACATCAAATATGAATGTAAGTACTTCATTCTTGTTTCGTCCGAAGATATTATTCCTCCACTGAGAGATGCAAATTGTACCAAGCAAGTCAGGGAATGATGTGCCAACTGATCAGAATCTCTCACTTTCCAATAAACTTGAAACATTAACGGCAACAAATCTGGACTGAGAATTATTTCAGACCAAGATGCTGTTAGTTTCAAGGAAGGTGCTGCATCTGATTCAAATACAGACTCATAAATCCCAATGAGCCTTTTTGGAAGTGTTGGGGGTTAAGGAAATATCAACTTTACAGTCATATAACTAACAATATCATGAAGATATCGTATAACAACTTAATACTGGTAAAACCTACTGACAGAAGTTATCATCAATAGTTGATATTGCATAATACTTATTTGTAATACTGTTATTCAATATTATGAATTAATAATCAGTAAGTACCCTTCTAGTAAAAATAGCAATCAGGGATAACTCCAAAGCACTGCCTTATATGCCAAAAAGTTCATTTTTGTTAAGGTCTTGTACAAACTCTGTTACAAATAAAATATTAAATTGAAAACTCATATTTTGAATTTCTGGTGACGACTGTTTTCATCTAACCACCTGTTAGATATGAAGTATTAATTTGAAATATATTTTTGGAAATTCAGCTGATACAATTTTCATTAAGGTATTTTTTTCACTATTGACTGGACAATGGCCAACTAAAAAGTAATGAGAGAACTATATCTTCTCAAACCTCCAAATCTTAAATTTTATGGAAATTTTAATATTTTGTAACTGTATACCTACAGATATTCATGTTGGGAACACTTTTAAATAAAAATTAGGGATTATTTCATTGTTTTGGACTTATTGTTCTTTTTGAATTATTTCAACAGTTCATGTATATAAAGTTAGCAAGGCCACTTGCCGAAAAATCGATGAAACCAATTCCAGTAACTGTCGAGAATTTGTCGTGAACGAAAAAAATTTGTCGCGCTTATGTTTTTTTTTTTATACGGGGTGGCTGTGCTAACTTTATATTAAGTTAGCACTACCACTAATATAACTTGACAAATAAACATCAAATTTTATCACTGTGGTAACCAACAATTGTCGAGTAATTGTCGAAGTCTATTTGAAGTAAAAAAAAATGCGAAAAATCTTTTCTTTACAGCTTATATATGTATTTTTTATTGGAATTCTTGATATTCGGGGAAATTTTGAGTAAGTGACAACACCGCATGCCTATAAGGATCATTTGAGTTTTTTTCATTAAACTATTGTCAAATATGAATTGATTAGGCATTCTTCTTGAAAAAAATGAAAAATTTATTGTGAAAAATAGGAAAACTCAGTGTTCAATGAAAAAACTCATAAAACTTGGTGCTTAGATAATATCGAGAGACCGGAAATAATTGAATTTTGCCGATTACAGGTAGTTTTTCTGCTTCCGGAAATTTCAACGTTCTACGACAAATTTGATTTAGTTATTCGACAATTGATGAGTTAGTTTTCAGGAGTAGAAAAAGGGGATTTCTTCATTATTTAGCGTTTTAAAGTACCTTTCCGACTTTTCAAGAATGAAAATTTCCACGACAAATATGTTTTCGTCGTTCGACAATTGTTCCTCAAATATCCGCTCAAAAAAATCATATTTAATCATCATTCGGTACGTTGGTGATACCGAAAGACTAGAAATAATTGAATTTTACCAATAACAGGTACTTTTTCCGCTTCAGGAAATTTCAATGTTTCACGACAAATTTGATTTTGTCATTCGACAATTGATTAGTTTATTTTCAGTCACAGACAAAATAATCCAACCAATTTATATGTGTATATTACTAAGAAAAGGGAATTTCTTCATTAATTAGTGTTTTAAAGTAATTTTCCGGCTTTTCAAGAATGAAAATTTTCACTACAAATATGTTTTCGTCGTTCGACAATTAAGAATTCATCAAATTTCCTCACAATAAAATTATATTTACTCATCATACAGTGCGTTGGTAATACCGAAAGACTGGAAATAATTGAATTTTACCAATTATAGGTAGTTTTTCCGCCTCAGGAAATATCAACTTTCCACGACGAATCAGATTTTTCAGTCACAGAAAAAATAATTCAACCAAATTATGTGTGTATATTACTAAGAAAATGGAATTTCTCCATTATGTAGCGTTTAAAAGTAATTTTCCAGCTTTTAATATCTCCTTTTTCCACCTTTTGTATTTAGTTTTTCAGTTTTAAAAAAGTAGGAGTTTTCTCGGGCAAATGTGTTGAGTTTTACTACAAAATTATTCCATTTTTGTTGTACTCCTCTGTATGCTCCGATATTATTTTCATGATAGTTTTGTTATTTTTACTTGTCAAATATACATTTTGAAAGTTTGGCCTGTATAAATAAAGTTACATTATAACTCGAGTAGTTATTGGGATATCCGTTCACAAGATAATCTTAACAGGCCACGCATATTGAAATATATTTGAACGGAGCTGATTTCAAAACTACGTTTGAAAAGGTGCAATATGAATTTCAAAGCTCATATTGAGAAATTGGAAGGAGCGTCGAATTGGCCAAGATGGTGAAGGCAAATCGAGCTATTGTTGAAACACCACGAAGTCTTCGAAGTGGTTACAGGGGATAGCAAGTTGCCAGTAGAACCAAATGCAACTGCAGATAAGAGTGTTATTAGAACTCAGTACATCAATGACTTGAAGATATTCAAGAAAAGTGACGCTCTTGCACAACTCATCCTTGTTGGAAGCATGAAAGACATCAATGTTGAATTAACTGCAACATGTGAAAATTATAAAATTTACATGGGATAAGTTGCTGTCAGTCTACGAACAAAGTTCCGGTCAACGAGTTGATAGGTTGATGGAACAATTTTTCACCACCCAAAAATATCCTACAGAAGATATTGCCACTCTCATAGCACGAATCCAAAGGAACTTCCAGGAGTTGAACGATGAACTTAATAGGTTAGTCAAAACGAAACTGCCTGACCTACTTCTGATGAGTCGAGTGATGTCCACCATTCCTACGGAATACTTTGAATTCAAAAGTGTTTGGGAGTCAGTTCCTGTTGATGAGAGAACAATTAATAAACTGACAAAAACGGATGATTCATCAGCACTTGTTGCAAAATCAGGGACCAAGAAAATTATTAAACCGCCAAAAATAATCCGAAAGTGCTTCAAATGTCATCAAATTGGCCATTATGCGAAAAACTGTAAGAAAAAAATCGAAAATAATGATGCTGGACTTTTTCATGCGTATTCAAGAATGATATTGTTACGTTTTGCTAAATAATAGGCCGAGCACACTACTAAACTGTTTATTTTCTAACTTCACAATAAACAAACATACAACACTTCACTGACTAATAAAACACTTAGACATATATCTATACAACAATACAACTAGCTAAATATTCCAAACACTTCTGCTTACTATCACTTTCTAATCTTCTTAAATAATTCTCTTCATAAAAACTTCCTTCCCAGTCAAACGTCTCCGTTTATATAGGCGCTCATCGCGTAGACTGGATTAAACGCGAAGATTCGAGACTACTCAAAACGGAGAACTTCTACACATTTCCAGGAATTGAGCGATGACGCGGCAGCTCCGTTAGAAAACAATCCATCCAAATAAACACTTCTTGGAATTAATTATGGATGAGGCGTCCGCGGAATGGACTCAGTGGCGCAGCTAGGGGGCTTTTATCAATCTCGTAACAATATGAAGAATTCTTGTGAAAATGATATTTTGCTAGCAGATTCTGGTGCCTCGGCTCACATGACTTGTCGAAGAGACTATTTTTTTATATATGAACCATTTACTAGTCCCAAGGAAATTCAAGTTGGAAATGGTGCTACGATTCTAGCATACGGCTATGGGTACCATAAACGTTGAAATGACGCTCTATAATAAATGGAACAAAAATCACCTAATAGACGTTTGGTATGTTCCGCAAATAGGGCATAATTTAATTTCGGTTGGACAAACTATAAACAATGGTTTCAACTTCAAAGTGAACCAAGATGGATGTACGATAACAAAAAACGGGATGACACGTTTGAGCGGCAAAAGAAACCCTAGAGGACTTTACGTACTTGACATGAGGGTGTGTGTTCCTGAAAAAGCAGCTGAGGCATACATCTCATCTGCTGATGAAAGTGTACAATTGTGGCACGAACGATTATGTCACCAAAACAAACGGCATGTCAAAGAAGTTTTGAAAAGACATGGTATTGATGTAGATCAAACAACCAACGATGAATTTTGTGAAGGCTGCATGTATGGAAAGCAGCACAGACATCCATTCAGAGCTCGTCAGAATCGCCCAACGACTCCAGGAGAATTGATATATGCCGATATCTGTGGTCCGATGCAGGAAAATTCGTTAGGAGGAGCAAAGTACTTTGTTTGTTTTAAAGACGATTTCTCTAAATATCGAAGAGTGTTCTTTATCAAATCGAAAGCTGAAGTTTCATTCTGCCTCAAAAGTTTCATCAAAGAATCAGAAGTAGCCAATGTGAAAATTGCAGAGTTCCTCAGTGATGATGGTAGGGAATTCGATAATGCGGAAGTGAAAACAATTCTTCAATCGAATGGTATCTGTTATCGAGTCAGAATGCCATACACCCCACAGCAAAATGGCACGGCAGAAAGAGAAAACCGTACCTTGGTTGAAAGTGCACGAGCCATGTTGCATTCGAAAGATTTACCGATGTACCTGTGGGCCGAAGCCATCAACAATGCTGCCTACGTTCTCAATCGCACAGGACCCACGCCGGTAAAAAACAAATTTCCCATTGAATTGTGGCTGGGAAAAGAAGTAAACATTGACCATTTACGTATTTTTGGCACTAAATGTTATGTTCACGTACCAAAGCAACGGAGACAAAAATTAGAAAAGAGTGTTGAAGGTGTTCTAGTTGGTTACTGCGGAGAAAAAGACGGCTATAGAATCTGGTTCAGGAATGAAAATAAAGTATCTACAAGCAGGGATGTCATGTTTAGACACGAAAACGTTTTCGAGAAGATAGTTGAATTGAAAATGGGTGTCAAATCTGACAAGTTGACTCCCGAAATGAATAATGTTGATATTCCGCATGAAAATACATCTGAATGTTCTCCAACGACTGAAATTGAGGAAGAAAAAGGAGATAACTAAATTATAAGTCGACTTGAAGTTCGTTTACCAGCCTACCTAAATGATGATGTCCTGGTTGCAGAATGTGATGTACCCTGTTCGTATAAGGAGGCTATAGAGTCAACTGAAAGTGAAAACTGGAAAAGAGCCATGAGAGAAGATGGATTCTTTAGCTGAAAATGATACTTGGACTCTAGTCGACTTACCCACGGGAAAAAAGGTTATTTCAAATCGATGGGTAGGTACTCAGAATAAAAACAGATTCAAATGGAGCTGTAAGCCGATTTAAAGCCAGATTGGTGGCAAAGGGTTATGATCAGAAGGCCGGTATAGATTATGAAGAGACCTTCAGCCCTGTTGCTCGTTTCGACACTATTAGATTCGTTTTAAGTGTCGCTGCATCTGAAAATCTCAAACTTGCGCAGTTTGACATAAAAACTGCATTTCTGTATGGTGAGCTTCAAGAGGAAGTGTATATGAGACAGCCGGAAGGTTTTTCAGATGGAACAGAACAAGTGTGCAGGTTGAATAGAAGCCTCTATGGTTTGAAACAGGCTCCACGTTGCTGGAATAAAACATTCGTGGATTTTCTTCGACAAGAAGGGATGACTTGTAGCAAAGCCGACGCGTGTTTATATATTCGTGAACGAAACAATATAAAACTGTTGGTTGTTATATATGTGGACGAAGGAATTGTCGCCGGTAACGATCAAGTGGAAATCAAGTTTAAATTTCATCGATAAATTACGGGAACGATTTAAAATAACGGTTGGTTCTTTAGACTGTTATTTGGGAATGCAAATAAAACACGACTGAAAATGGTATTTTCATAAATCAGAGTGCATATATTGAAAGAATTCTAGTTAGATTCAACATGAAAGTGTAATGCAGTGAAAATGCCATGTGATATTGGTTATACTGATCACAATGATAACGACCAAGCTTTGGACCAATATGTGCCATATCGTGAGGCTGTCGGTAGTTTGATGTTTGTGATGATTGCTACTCGACCAGACATTGCTTTTGCGGTTAGTGTAGTTTCCGAAAAATTCAATAATCCGACAGTGACAGATTGGCGAAACGTCAAGCGAATTTTTCGATATTTGTGCGGTACTGTTAATTTTGGACTCAATTACATAAGACATTGTGATTCGAACACATTGAATGTTTTCAGTGATGCCGACTATGCTGGTGATGTAAAGACAAGACGATCGCGAACTGGTGTCGTTTGCAAATTTTCTAATGCAGAAGAGTTGAGTTTTACTACAAAATTATTCCATTTTTGTTGTAATCCTCTGTATGCTCCGATATTATTTTCATGTTTTACATAGCAATGTCATGTTGTTGATAGTTTTGTTATTTTTACTTGTCAAATACACATTTTGAAAATTTGGCCTTTATAAATAAAGTTATATATTATAACTCGAGTAGTTATTGGGATATCCGTTCACAAGATAATCTTAACAATATGTTATAATTATTCGCCAATCTTTCAGTGATTTTGTGAGCATACAAAAAAATAATCAAGTTTGATGAGTTTTTTCATTGAACACTGAGTTTTCCTATTTTTCACAATTATTATTTTTCATTTGTTTCAAAAAGAATGCATAATCCATACATATTTGACAATAGTTTAATGAAAAAAGCTGAAATTATCCTTATAGGTATGCGGTGTTGCCAATTACTCAAAATTTCCCCGTATATGAAGAATTCCAATAAATAATACATATATAAGCTGTAAAGAAAAGATTTTTCGCATTTTTTTTACTTCAAATAGACTTCGACAATTGTTGGTTACCACAGTGATAAAATTTGATGTTCATTTGTCAAGTTATATCAGTGGCAGTGCTAACAATATAAAGTTAGCACAGCCACCCCGTGTAAAAAAAACTATAAGCGCGACAAATTTTTTTCGTTCACGACAAATTCTCGACAATTGTTCGACAATTACCAGAATTGGTTTCATCGATGTTCCGGCAAGTGGACTTGCTAACTTTACATACATCAACAGTTCAGTATGAAAGATCTTCAGGGGTTCTGGACAACAACTTTTTCAAATCAAATTCTATGAAAAAAGAGTATTCCTCTGATTTCTATTTTGATTGGTCACAGTTGACATTCAATTTCAGTAAGAGGGTGAGTCTGATAAGACTGTATTAGTATTTGAAATACAAATTTTAAATATCAAATAGTAAAAAATAATATATAGTTAAAAGTTATGTAGATAATAGAAAATGCTAAAATTTTAAATGAATGAATCCCTGAAAGGTAGGTGAAATTGTCACCCTTTGCAGGATAATTCTAGAAATTTGTTTACTAGTCACAATTCAAACTGACTCATTACTAGAAACAGAACATGATGACCCATGAAATTCAAAATAAAGTATGATAACGCCCAGGTTTAATTTGTACTAAAAATCAAAGGTTTACAAAAAATCGGCAATATTTTGTATAACCCTTTCACAAGCCAACATTTTTATCATTTATAAAAGGATATGAATTGGTGAAACGTATCCCCATGTTAATACTTTCTCTGTAATCTTCAATAGATGTCCTGTTAGTTCAATAAAACTTTGTGAATATGGTGGGTCATTTTTAACAACTTCTGATAGCAGATAAACGCAAAACTGAAAAATTCTTTTCAGATCTGTGGCTTCAAATTGCTTTTTAGCTTTAAAATGCACTTCCCAAGGTAAACCTACATCTGTTGATTTGACAGTGGTTGCATATTCTTGCATTAAATTCGATATAATATTACATCCCAGAATTTTCTAAAACATTAAAATATGATGAAAAATTACAAACTTTGTTGAGTTTTACCTTGCTTGGTTCTGCATTAACTATAAGATTTTCAACTTCCTGCAAAATATTTGTTCTTTCTCTGCCGCTATCATCAATACTGGCTCTCTTTACCATAATAGCAATAATTTGTAAAATCCGTTCTCGTACAAAAGAAGGCAATTCTTTAGTGGTTACATATTGCAATAAATATTGTCTGAGGGATGACTTATCAGAATCTATTAAAAATGCCCATTCTCTTATAATAGCACCTCGCAGAACTTCAGCAGCTTCAAACATAACATACTGATTTTCAGACTTTTCTAAAATTTCTCTGCACAATCCATATGGCGATTTACTTCTCCTAAAATCTAAAAAAATTGTCTCGGCAGCATGTCTTTGTTCATTTGAAACCACATTTGGTGGAGCCTAAAAATAAAATTGTCAATAACGTTACTTAGGTCTTTGACATCAAAATATTATATAACCATTAAAATCCGAGCCGCATTTTCTAATTCTGCAATTATTTGATCAGTCATTTTCAATAAAATTTTGAAAATATTTGGAGCAGAATTAATGTAAACAGAAACATTCAATCCTCAATCAAAATATAAAACTTATTTTTCTTCTTCTTACAGTACTCCCTTAGCTGATCTTCTTTTTATTCTTCTTCTCTACTTTGTGTATTTAACTGCGTTTTATTTGTTGCTATTTGGCATTTGCTATTCGCGAAATGCATTTCCGCTAGATGGCGCTCAGAATTTAGGCGCGAAACTTTGTAATGGTGATCAGCCAACAAATTCCATAAGAGACCATAGTGTTCAATTTTATGCTCATTCAAATTTGAATAAGTGTGAACTCATGCAGCACCAATTAACAATTATCAAGTAGCAATTATCAATTAACAATTACCAAGTACAAGTTGAACTCCTTGTATTACAATGAATGCATTCATGCAGACAATTAACAATTATCAATTATCAAGTAACAAGTAGAAGTTGGCCAACTTTTATCTTTCTACTCTAATTGAACGAGATTTTCTTCTAGTGCGCAACTAGTACGCAGATGATCGTGGATTGGTCAGTATAATGACGGAAAGCATCGAAAATCAACAAAAAAAATGTTTGAGTAGCTTCCATTTCAATGATAATCGTGAATGCACAAAATTGATTATAAACGTTTGGAAAACGAATAGAATCTGAATGTTTAAACAGTTTCTACGACAAAGTGAGGTTAACTCAAATGGCACGGATCTGCTTTGTGCGCATGCTCACTTGTTCCTTGGTAATTGTTAATTTGGGTGCATGAATGCAGCATTTTCAATACTTGCTAATTGATAATTGTTAATTGATAATTGCTACTTGATAATTGTTAATTGGTGCTGCATGAATCCACACTAAATTGTTGAAGATGTCGATAATTGAAATATGTTATTCAGACATTTTCATATACGTAGTCATTGCCACTTTTTGCCTAATTCTGTTTTCAATGGGAAAATTATGCAAAGAAACTTTGTGTTTGGTACTATCGATGATGCATTAAGCATTGGGGCACTGAGCAAATACGTCTATTGTTTGGATTGCTTAATTCTGCCGCCATTTCGGTTACTATATTCTGAAACTATGAACATGAAGGAATATCACCAAACTCAATTTAGTGTCCCAAACTCAATTAATTATGAGAAAACAGATAAAATATATACACTAGCTCTTATGGCAAAACAAGACCTTGCAACATTACATCAGTTCAACGAAATAATTATAGGTGTCGCACTCTTCGCGCAGGTTGCGAATCCCATTCGTTCATACGAGGTATAGTTTGAATCGAGTGTTGCTGAGTGCAGCTATATGAAGCAAAAACTAATACCGAATAATCAAATTGAATGTATATTACACCGAGTGTAGGAAAGTGCTAGACTTCGATGCAAACGAATGAACCTTTAGTTGACCATTTTGTCTTTGTCTCAACCTACCTATTGTCACAGTAAGTTTCTATAATCTATGCTACTGTGCTTAAGTTCTGTGTCTGTCTAGTTTCCTTGTTTTGGAGTTTTTGCTTTTTTTGCACAAACGCTGCTTCGGGAACTCACCTTTGGCCTTAACGCAGAAGCGGCATCACTGTATGCTGTGCAAAAATTCCTATCCACAACACTACCCAATGGGCAATCCGCATGAACCAATCAGAACTATCCTGGCCAAGGCTGGATGCTAAAGCGGTATAGTAGTACCAAGTATTCAATGGATAGCAAGGTTAGTTTGGTTAGGTTAGATCATGTTCCCTTCTTTTTTTATTTTCAAGCCATGAAAGATGGGAACATGATCTAATCTAACCAAACTGAACCTTAATATCCAAGTTGATCCTCAACGTAACCTATAATTACATTGCACACCACGCACCACTAAAATAGAGTTTTGATTGGTCCATGCGGATTGCCTATTGGGAAGTGTTGTGGAAAGCAATTCTTGCACTTGAAGTTTTCTGTTTTTAGACATTTGGTAGCATTGCAAATTGGCCAAATTGCAAAAGAGAAAAGAAAAGCGAAGATAAGAGTTAGAGAACTAGGAATTAGGTTACTGTATTTTAGAAGGCAAAAAAAAATTGATTATTAAAGTTGGATAAATATTTACGACTAAAAATAGGACGTGTGGCTGTGATAAACTTTATTTATTATATATATAATATTGATATAATATAATTAATTTCAAAATGTCCAACAAATTTGATACGTAAGTATCGTTATTCACATAGATGTTTGTTTTCATTGTTTATGTTTTAGGTTGAAACATGTGGATAATTCCGACAGTGGAAGTGGAGATGAAGAGTCTGGTCCTAATATCACTGATTTAGGACCAATTGATTATGCACCTGGAGAACATCGACTACAGCATCCTTATTGTCTTTGGTTTTCAAAAAGACCTTCACAAGTACAAGGTTCTCAGGTAAAGAACATGTGATAACCTGTTGTATTGGGAGATAGTGTTGGTGTTTTGCTAGGGACAAAATGTTGAGGTCTTGATTCAAAAAGAGTATAAGAACAAATTTATTGTCCCCTCATTGCTTCAACTGCTAATGTTTGTATTTATCGAGAGCTAAACGAGACAGCTGATTATAAGCTTGTATTTTTTCCTTACTTTCATTTGAAATATAAAATCAACTTTGAGGAACTAATTGTTGCCTGTCAAAAAAAATCCTCACCAGATAACATAAGGTAAGCAGACAAAGTAAGGTGAAGTTGAATGAGGTAAGAAATAAGCCATCATGACCATCTCAAGGTATATACCACTGTGTAAAATCAATTCTCCTAGAACCAAAAGTACATAATTCCACCGCATAACAAGAACAAAAATTTATTGAAAATTGCTAATTTAGGATGTCTTACTCCATTGCTGCTCTATATCTTTTAAAACATTTATTCGGTTGAAGTCAGGTTAGGCTGTTACAGCAACCTCAAGTTTCCAAAAATGAAATTCTTAAATCTTCATTTGCTTTACATTTTCATCACCAAAAATCCATACCTGCCTTAGCTTGCCCTATCATAAACTAAGGTACGTTTTCATCAGTCATGGCAGGTACTTTACTAATGGTGATTTGTACATCTGCATCCTATCAGATTTTTAAACTGCTTTTTCACAAAATATGAAGCTATAGCTTCAGAAAAAGAAGGGAAAAGAGCAGAACCTGTCATGCTCCTTTTTTTGGAACATACTATTGAGATTTGACACAAAACTTTCAAAATTTAAATCAACCAATGAATTGACTAGTTCATAATTTTTATCAATACTGAACTTGATCAACAAACATATTCCAATGTTCTCTAATTCAAAAGTAGCTCCAGTAAATTTCATTATGCTATTCTTATTGGTTTTAATAGATAAGCAAACTTTATGAATAATTTTATTCAAGTATATTTGTTGATTAATTGCCATGTATTCAATTTCTGATCCTAGAAGTTAACTATATCAACATAATAGGGAAGGGTCGGTAGAACAGCGGCTACGGTATCTGACAAATTATTTGCAAAGTACCAAACCCATTTTTTTCAGTTAATTGTTGATAACTTTTTCAATTTTTGCAAACAGCTCTTGAATATTCATTGGTACTTTTGTCGAAAATCGTGTCTACTCAGATATTATTCAACCATACTATGAATAATGAATATATAAAATACAACGACTGTAAATGTTTGTAGATGTAGTAAATATAGTAGAATTTAACTTCAATAACCATTCTTCATTTTTACACTTGCCTACTTGGATAATCATTAGAATAATTGGTGGCTCCTCTGTCGGATTAGTTTGTGAATTGTTATTTCCGGCAACCAGCTGCACACCCTTAAGAGTACAACCCTCAAAAGTCATTGATTAATAGATCATTTAGCGCACTACATATCCGTTCGCTGAATGCCGTTTTAGCTATGCGAGCAGGAAGCAGAAAATAGTGTATTATATAACATGTGTTATAAAAGAACTTTCAGTAAAGAGTATTTTAAACACAGCATAATGGTAATGGGTGGGGGACGCAAGCGTCAGCGATTAGGCCCCAGTGGGCCCTTTTTGCAAACCCCTGCATCTCCACTCATCCCATGGCAGATACCTGTGCAAACCTCTTCGACCTTCTCATGAAGGTCGAAATATCCTTCCGTTGCAAGGAGTGCAATTCTTCTTCCTTAATAGTGGCAGTTCCAAAGACATTTTGTCTGGGCCTGTCGTATATTCGACATTCGCACAGGAAGTGGAAGGAGTCCTCCTCCTCACCACATTTCGTGCATAGTGGGTCTGCCTCCACTCTGATAAGAGTCAAATGCCTTCTGAGGCCGCAGTGGCCGGTTAGAACTCCTACCAAGAGTCGGAGTTCTTTGCGGCTTAGCTTCAGTATCTTGGCCGTCCTTGCCCTGTCGGGCCCCGATATCATCCGCTTGGACTGCCTGCAGCCATCTCTTCCTCTCCACTCTTTTTCTAATGTATCAACAGCCCACTCATTTAGTGCTGTTGATACTTGTCTCCTTGTTAGTCCGAGTGCGGGTTCAGGTCCGTAGTAGGGTTGCCCGTCTCCTTGCTTGGCTTGCTGGTCTGCTTGCTCGTTGCCTTCGATCCCTGCATGGCCCGGGACCCACATCAGCGTTATTTCCTTTTAATCGCAAGACTTTCTAGGGCGTCTCTGCACTCCTGAACCAGTTTTGATCTGATTCTGGCTGCGTTCAGTGCCCTGTAGCGGCCTGACTGTCAGAGCAGACATATATTTGTCTCTCCAGGCTAGCCCTCACCTCTTCCATTCTGGTCGCCTCCAGAATGGCATACACCTCTGCTTGGAAAACCATTGTTAGAGAACCTAGCGCATAGGCTCTTCTTTCTCCGTTTTCCAGGTATACTCCTGCTCCGGCTTGTCCTTCCTCAAGTTTGGACCCATTTGTAAAACCAAGCTTCCTGGGGGAAAGATCACCCGTTCCTGTTTCCACTCTTTCCTGTCTGGGATCTCCAGAGAGATCGTCCTTTTCCACCTAATTTTTTCCTCCGCCTGCATCCGTTTGATAGCGGACAGTGGGATTTCTTCCTCCGCTACCATTGCGATTTCGGTGTGCCCTGTGTACCCCTCTCCTAGCCAACTACCAGAGTCCCGCATTCTCAGAAAGGCCGCCATCGCTTCCTTCTTTATGCAAGTTGGTAGCGACGGCAGACCCAGTAGGGCATCTAGGGCTGCAGAGGGGGTCGTCCTCATCGCGCCGGTTATTCCCCTACAAGCTAGTCTTTGGATTTTTCCCAGCTTGTTAGTTGTGGTTGTCTGATCCACTCTTGGCCACCAGACCACTGCTCCATACAGGATTCTGGGTCTGATTACCGCTGTGTAGATCCAGTGAAGGATGTGGGGTTTGAGGCCCCACAGCCCGGCGCAAACTCCATATGCAACTGCCTGTCCAGGAAAGTGAACCTCCACCAGGTGCTCCAGAGCTTCCTGCCTGGATAAACACAGTGTAGTGGAGCGAGTGTCTAGAGTCTAGAGGAGTTTATTAACATGTAACATACCGTACTTTTTCTATGAACTCAAATTAAAACTACAAAATTGTTTTGACATAGCAAAACTTTCTCAGGTTGGTTTTAAACCACCACAATTGAAAAGTAATCATATTGAAGTACCCAAAGAATAGAGTTCCCATGATGTGTTTAAAAATTACTGTAGACACAATTTGTGTATCTGTGATCAATCGATCATTTAGCGCGGGTACATGGTACATGTCCGTTCGCTAAATGCCAGTTCATCAGTGTCTGTAGACAAACTGTTTAATTACTTTCCATCTCAGATCAAGAAAATACCCTAGATAGACTCGATGCTATGTAAACATACTCAATGAAGCAAAGACAACTGCGTTTATTTACATTCACCTCTTATCCTTGATGTTTGCAAACATTGACTATCTGTTGTCAAATTGATAAATAATCATAATCATTTGCATATTTAAAAATATTGTAATATTCCCAAAAAACCATGATTTTTTTATTCAGGAAGGAAATGTGTAAATAAAAATGTCATATTTTAAATGTTGATGTCTATATTTTGTACCACGCAGTATTTTTTTTTAACCAAGTGTGCCTCTGACCTGAAGAGGTCAATAAATTATATTATCATTGTAAATCAAGTCGAAAATATAAAAATGTAGGAATGACAATTGTATACTTTTGATAAGACATATGTTTCTTGTAATTTTAGGGTTACTCCCAGGTCTTGCGGTTGGTAGGACAAATAGGGACAGTGGAGCAGTGGTGGGCCTTATATTCCCATATGGTGAGGTTGCAAGATATTCCTTCTCACAGAGATATACACCTTTTCAAAAAGGGAATCAAGCCTATGTGGGAAGATGCAGCTAATAAAAAGGGAGGCAAATGGGTAGGGTAATGCTTTTCTCATTAGTGCTAGTTGAAATCCAAATATTATGTATTACAATACTTCGTATTTATTTGACTGGGACACGGACGACTCCAATGTTATCAACCTATCCCAGCAGTGATGGGAGAGAGGTAGGAACCTTGAAACTAGTCTGCTGGTGCTTTGCTTATTGATTATAAAATGCACTTAGGTTTAGGTTTAAATGTAAATGGGCCCGCCATCGCCGTTCACAGCCTATTGTGTTATGACTCACCCGAGATCATTAATCGCATCTTATTATACGAGTTGATTACAATATTTTTCCATCACTCTTGTTGAAATAAAATAATTCTTAATTAGAAGATATTTAATCAACACAATGAACAGTAAATAAAAACTTTAATGAGTAATAATGATCAAATTTTAATTATTTTGATACCTATATATTGAGATTTGTGATGGTGGAATTAGATAAACTGAAAGAAGGTACTGAAAAAGTCCATCTCTATAATAGGTTCTCGTACTGAACAATATTAAACAGACATGTTGATATGAGGTCAATGGAAAATAGTTATTTAATCAACTAGGGTATCAATGGAGGTGATTAATGATCGAGATATTTCACAATATTTTTCTATCGACGTCACTCTTGTTGGAATAAAGGAATTCTTGATTAGAAGATATTGAATCAATGAAATAAACAGTAGCTACACTCTTCCTTCAAATAATAATATTATTAAATCATTTATATTAATAGTGTAAAGAATCAGAGAAACTGAAAGATGGTACAGAAAAAGTCCTGTATACTCGCAGTTTACGGCTGTGCTACAAAATCGAACATTAATAGGTGTCATTCATTAATAGTACTCTCGAGCGCGGCAGATTAACATAAAGGGGGATACCTTTCACCCTGTTAAGTACCTCCACCATACATAAACCGTCAATATAGGATCGCACGTCTAGGACAGCCGATCAGATTAGTAAAGAAAAAACGATGTTTCGAAATACTCGAGCGCATCAGATTAAGGTAAGGTGAGGTAATCACATGCTAAAAAGTGTGCATTTCAATAATCTGACGTTTCGAGCGTGACGCAAGGAAGTGGGAGGGTCACAAACTTGCAAAAAAACGTCACCTTGACATTCTCGAGCGCGGTCGATTTATTTTTTATTTTGAAGGAAATAAATAATTCATGAATAATGGAAACAATATAATCTGCCGATTTCCACAAGCCGAAGTAGCACAAGTCGTCATTAAAGTTTAGGGCGTGCAGCTGCAGTGAAGCTTGTATCGCCCACTCTGCCACAGCATATCTAACATCCGCTCCTCTTTTTCCCTTTCACGTTTTCTATATCTCTTACTCTCTCGCACTGTATCATCAATTTTGTCTTCTATACAGCGTGATTTACGTAGGCCGTGCATTAGAAGTTTTTTAACTTGCAGTTGGACTAGAAACTTGAAATTTGGCATGCTGTCATAATTGATCATGTGCGTTCTACCTCAAATGTTTTTAGTCCTACAACTATAAAGGGTATGCCAAAAGTCGGTACCAACTTTCATATTTTAAATGGAAACCTAATGTTTTTTTGTCATGGTTCGATTGGCCTTCTGATTATGACTTTAGACAACCTAAGTTATGTTTACTTATCTATCACAGTTTTTGAGATATGTCCATTTTTCTGAAAAAAATTACGGCTGTAGTAGTTTACGAAAACACGTGTAGCCCGCAAACCGTTCAAAATTAGGAAACAAAATTTATGGAGCAGTTAGCTGGTAGTCCAGGCTAACACCTGATGTCCCATCGACGGTCCCATTTTGTACCATATGGGCGCAGCAGATTTTTGAATGTCCCAATATAAAATTGTCAAAAACTCAATTTTTTCAAATGGCACCTACCATTTCTTTTTTAACCATTCAAAAGAAAATTGAATTTTAGGATGAGTTATTTCAGCTTTCCCTATACCCAAGTTCAACCTCTATCGAGTTATTCAATAAAAATCAAGAAATTCCTTATCTTACAGAATGATTATGTGTGTGTGCCATGGAAAAAAAAGAAAATTGTAATAATTTAATCAAAAATATTGAACAATTTTGACAGAACTCTAGCGTAAATGTTCAATATGACCACCATTGTTGTTCAAACATTCTATTATTCTACTTTCAATAGATTGCGTAGCACGTCTGATTTCGTTGGGATCGAGACTGTCAAAAGTCTCAACTCATCTATATTGTAAACTGGTGAAGAATTGACCAAATATTTTAACCTACCCCAAATATAAAAATCTAAAGGGGTAAGATCTGAAGATCTTGCAGTCCAGAGAAAGGGTCCTCGATTTCCCCACCAATGCTGCTCGAACATGGAAGTCAATTTGGTATTCACAGTTCGTGTATTGTGCGGTGGTGCCCCATCCATCTGGTACCATGAACGTGCAGCTCTAGCCAGTGGCAAATTGTCAAGAAATGTTTCTATTACGTTTTGAAGAATTTCTACATATCTGTCACTATTCAGATTTTCATCGTACATAAAGTAGCGTACCTCTTGGTTCATTACCAAACAAAACACATTTATTCGAAATTGTACTTGATTTTTAACTTATAACACCATAACCATATGTGGATTTTCAGAAGCTCAAAAATGTCGATTGCGCCTATTGTTAACTTCCTGCTGACAAAACTTTGCCTCACCAGTCCAAATTATGTTGTCTAAGAATCCGGCGTGCTCTTGTATTTTGAGTAATAAGTCCTCGCAAAAGTTTACTCTACGGGGAAATTCCAAAGACGCCGTTCGTATTGAGGATTCAGGATATGCTTGAAAATATCCGAGAATGGTAATTTGATTATCATCATTGCCAGTTAGTGGTTTGACTCTCGTAACGGGTCTAGCCACCTTCCCAAAATGTATAAAATTAGTTTTCAATCGTGAGAACTTGCCCCGTGTCATCCTCGGTAAGTTTGGATATTCCAAATTAAACTCTCGGACAGTTCGCTGCACAATTTTTTGACACATGCCGTGGATACAAACAAGTCAAACAAAACTTCGTTTGTATAATTTTCCATATTCCAATCAATTTTATTTAAGAATTAGCACGACTCGTTTTTACTTTGACGGAATAGCACCTTCTTGTTTTTTGTTTTCATGGCATACTTAAATAAACACAAAAGCATTCGGCAGGATAAGGCATTTCTTGATTTTTTGATTTTTATTGAATAACTCGATAGAGGTGGAACTTGGGTATAGGGAATGCTGAAATAACTCATCCTAAAATTCAATTTTCTTTCGAATGGTTAAAAAAAATGTTAGGTGCCATTTGAAAAAATTGAGTTTTTGACAATTTTATATTGGGACATTCAAAAATCGGCTGCGCCCATATGGTACAAAATGGGACCGTCGATGGGACATCAGGTGTTAGCCTGGACTACCAGCTAACTGCTCCATAAATTTGGTTTCCTAATTTTGAACGGTTTGCGGGTTACACGTGTTTTCGTAAACTACTACAGCCGTAATTTTTTTCGGAAAAATGGACATATCTCAAAAACTGTGATAGATAAGTAAACATATCTTAGGTTGTCTAAAGTCATAATCAGAAGGCCAATCGAACCATGACAAAAAAACATTAGGTTTCCATTTAAAATAAGAAAGTTGGTACCGACTTTTGGCATACCCTGAATAATTGTAGGACTAAAAACATTTGAGGTAGAACGCACATGATCAATTATGACAGCATACCAAATTTCAAGTTTCTAGTCCAACTGCAAGTTAAAAAACTTCTAATGCACGGCCTACGTAAATCACGCTGTATATGCACCAGGCAAAGGAATCGCAAACTGTTGTAATCCTTTTTCATCTCAGGGCGCATATTATATTCCTCAAAATAACTCGCCGAGGTATGATTTTGGAATGGTTCAATCATACTGAAATGTTTCCTCATCAGGAATGATCTGATAAAATTCTTGAGGTGTAGGCCGGTTGGTTGATGCAATTTTTGGTCTATCAATCGACACCCCAAAAATTTGGGGGTGATTTAATTTTTCGTTTCAATTCTCGTGTCAACCGAGTCGTTGGAGGTTGTTGAACAGCTGTCAAGAATTCTTTCAGAGGTTGGGTGATTAGTTCATAAGTTTTTTGTAAAGGTAACTGAGATTCTGCTATGATTTCAGTCTTATATTTTCTTTTCAAAGCCTTTCTTACTTTTAATAGTTGTTCATGTTTATGACTATCATAGGTGCTAGCAAAATCCTGAAACAATTATACATTATAATGATTTTGACAATTCCACAGATGGAGATGAAGACTGAAAAAATATATTTTTAAAGTTTATATTCAATTTTTCCATTTTTTCCAGAATATATATTATCATTGGAAGGAATATATTTTTTAGGTTTTTTATTTGTCACATTCAGTGATTTAATTTTCTTCTATTGAAATATTTCTTTTTCAATTCGACAGATTAAGAAAATCCCTCCAATTAAGGGTCAGCATAACTAGGACTTCAAGCTGAACCGCCTGTATAATCTGATGCGCTCGAGTCGATTTTTTTTGCATTTTCAAACAGCCGCCACAAGCTTGCGTCATATCCTAATCGTCGGTCTTTTGAATGGGAGCTTCTTTCGGACTCACTTAGTATTCCTTAGGAATATCTGATGCGCTCGAGTGAATGATTTTTTCTCCCGTTTTCAACCCTTCTATACAGCCACCCCCACCATGCAAAACGGCAGATTAACATACCTCCAATATCAGAGACACGTGGGGCATATACACTATCAATATCTGACGCGCTCGAGTATTTTCATGTGACCATTTTTTTTTACATTTTTGAAAACCTGTAGACGCTCCTCCCACCGGTGAAATGGTGTATATCAAATATCATTTTTTTCTCAATACCATCTTATCTTCAAAATCCAATAGGTCTCTACGACGCTCGAGTAAATCCCCATTTAGCATCGTGGGCTCCCCAACTATAATGGTTGATTTCGATAAATCATGCATTAATGATAAATCAATCATTAATAGGGGTACTTAATGTTTGATTTTGTTTGCCTTGAAGAACATTGAACAGATATGTCAATACGAGGTCGACGGAAAAGATATTTCATCACAGAAATGAGCAGTAAATACAAACTAATGAACATTATTAATCATCTTTCAGTTATTTGAATACATTTATATTGATACTTGTTGCTAAATAATAGGCCGAGCACACTACTAAACTGTTTATTTTCTATCTTCACTATAAACAAACATACAACACTTCATTGACTAATAAAACACTTAGATCTATACAACAATACAACTAGCTAAATATTACAAACACTTCTGCTTATTATCACTTTCTAATCTTCTTAAATAATTCTCTTCATAAAAACTCCTCCTCCCAGTCAAATGTCTCGCGTTTATATAGGTACTCAAGTGTAACCAGAATCTTCGCGATGCGACGGTTCGGTTATCCCGAATATTCATTACCGGCAGTTATCTGCCTTTTTCTCGGAAACCATATCGACGATACGCATGCAAGTCTATCCAGCGGCGTAGCTAGGGGATTTTTATCAATCTCGTAACATTATCCCCCTCTCAATTTTGAACGTCCCGATCAAACAATGTGTCGTTGTCTCCATTATAACGTTTGAGTCTCTCTAGGTGAACGACCTTCATTTTCGCTCTCGGGCTGCGTTGAATTCTATAGACCACGTCGTTTATTCTTTTCACTATCGTATATGGTCCTTCCCAAGATGGTGTTAATTTGGGAGAAAATCCTTTCTTACGACGAGGATTGTACAACCACACTCGATCTCCTTCTTTGAATCCACCAGTATTGGCCTTAAGATCGTATCGAGCCTTCATTCTGTCACTAGTAATCTTCAATCTTTTTCTTGCAAATTCGTGGATCCCATTCAAACTATCTCGCAGTTCGTCTGCATAATCCTGTACCTCTTTTTCTTCAGAACTTGGTGATCCGAACACCAAGTCACAGGGCAACCGAAGTTCTCTCCCGAAGATGATGCTGGCTGGGTGAGCTTTATGGAATCGTGCACAGAGGCCCTGTAAGCCATCAAGAATAGTGGAAGATGTCGATCTTAGGTCTTTTGGTGCTCCTCTACTACTTTGGAAAGATGTTCTTTCATAGTCCTGTTGAACCTTTCAACCATGCCATCAGACTGTGGGTGCAGGGCCGTTGTTCTGGTCTTGCTAATTTCCATCAATTCACAAACTTCCTTGAATAAATTTAATTCAAAATTTCTTCCTTGATCGAAATGTAGCTCCTTCGGGACTCCAAACCTTGAAAAAATGTTATCCACCAGAGCTCTTGCAACTGTGGATGCTTCTTGATTAGGCAAGGCATAAGCTTCAACCCATTTGCTAAAGTAATCCATGGCAACAAGGATGTATTTGTTGCCATCATTCGTCATCAGAAACTGTCCTGCTACATCGATGGCAATTCGTTCGAAGGGAGCACCTACATTGTATTGTTTCATCTCTCCCCTCGATCTTGTCTTGGGACCTTTGCTTGCTTCACACTTCAGACATCTTCGGCACCATCTCTCTACATCTTCACGACATTGGACCCAGTAAAATCTCTGCGGTATTTTATCCATGGTCTTATTCACTCCAAAATGTCCACCTGATTTGCTGCCATGGATCTCCTCCAAGACTTCACTTATCCTCGACCTAGGCACAGCCAATTGAGAAATCACTTTTCTGCCATAGGCTGATTCCCAAGTTCTCTTCAATAGACCATTCTCAACAATCAGGGAATCCCATTGTGCCCACAATGCCTTCCGCTTTCCTTCCATCGTAGAAAGTCTGCAACGTTTGGATCACTTTCTTGGTCCTTCCTCATTTTCGCTGTGGTCCTATTGTCGTCAACCATTAATCTCACTTGGTTGATTCCTTCGCGACGTTCAATTCGCTCACAATGCTCGCAGGTATCCGAACAAGGTCTTCTGGATAAGGCATCTGCGTTGTTGTGCAATCGTCCTGGTCGATGTTTTATCTTAAAGTGATACTGGTTCAACTTCTCGATCCACCTTGCTACTTGTCCTTCAGGAGTCTTCATCTCGAGTACCCACTTCAAAGAAAGCTGCATGATCTGTTCTAATGAGGAACTCTCTTCCATATCGATATCTGTGGAAGTGGTCTACAGCCTTGATTATTGCCAATAGTTCCTTCCTTGTTACGCAATAATTTCTTTCTGGTTTGGTAAGTGCCTTGCTGTAAAACTCAATTACTTTTTCTTGACCATCTTGCTCTTGTGATAGTACGGCTCCAATCCCATTGTTACTGGCATCTGTGTCCAAAACGAAAAGGCCACTTTGACGTGGAAAACTCAAAATCGGACTGGAACATAGAGCAACTTTCAGTTTTCCAAATGCCCGTTCACTTTCGTTGGACCAGACGAATTTGACTCGGTCTTCTGTCAACTTATGTAGGGGTGCCGCAATATCAGCAAATCCTTCTACAAACCGACGATAGTAGGTGCAGAGCCCTAGGAAGCTCCTTACTTCATGTTTGTCTTTAGGTCTCGGCCAGTCTCGGATCGTCTGTATCTTCCTTTCGTTTGTTCGGATGCCGTCTGATGACACTGTGTGGCCCAGAAAATCCACTTCCTTCTGGAACAATGAGCATTTCTGAGGATTCAGTTTAAGGTTGGCATTCCTGAATCGTTGGAGTACTTCTCGCAAGTTTTGTAGATGTTCTTCAATTGTCTTTCCCATGACTAAAACCTCGTCGAGGTATACTAGACAAGTCTTCCAAGTGAGTCCTTGCAGGACCAGCTCCATAAGCCTTTCAAATCTTGCTGGAGCATTGCATAATCCAAAAGGCATGACAGTGAACTGATAAAGTCCGCTTCCAGTCGAAAATGCTGTCTTCTCCTTATCTTCTTCATGTATGCCCACTTGCCAATACCCGCTCTTCAGATCTAGGGTTGAGAACCAACGTGAACCTGCTAAAGTTGTTAATGTGTCGTCAATCCTTGGTAAAGGGTAGCTATCCTTCTTCGTTACATCATTCAATTTCCTATAATCCACACAGAATCTCGTGGATCCATCCTTCTTAGAAACTAACACAATAGGTGCAGACCAAGGGCTCGATGATTCTTCAATCACACCATCTTTCATCATCTTGTCAACAAGCTCTTCCACCTCTTGTTGTTTGGCAAATGGAACTCTTCTTGGTGGTTGCCGAATCGGATGGGCTTGGCCAGTATCGATCCTGTGTTTGACCAGGTTAGTTCTTCCTGTTGTTGTTGAATCAAAGATGTCGCTTTCACTTCTGATGAAATTTTTAGCAGCTCTCAATTCTTCTGTCGACAAGTGTTCGAATGATTTTTCAAGAACTGTCATAACTCTCTTTGAGGCTTCCTTTCTTTCCTCGTGGTCACTTGAATCATAGTTCGCTACCCATGAAATAGGTTCACATATTCCAATGATATCGCCTTGTTTAGTTGTTATTTCTTCGGGATACACGTTAGCAACTCTCAGAGGAATAGCATGTTTTGTCTTTACTAGGGCTCGTGCAAGAACCAAATCGCTAGGTGATTCAACAAATGGCTGTACTATTCCAACACAGCACCCAGGGTCTTCATGTAATGTAGCATAAACTACTTTCTCCGAAAATCCAGTAATTTTCACGGTTTTCACTAATCGCAGTTTCACAGACATCGTCCTCTCTGTTGGAGTTGTGAGGACAAATTCTTCTCCTCCAAACTTCATGATCCTCTCTTCATTGTCAAACGAAAACCCGTAGTCACTGATCAAATCCATCCCAAGTATAAATTCATCTTCTATATCCGCGACGTACACTGTATTTTTGAAGGTGAGTCGCCCGAGAATCAGTGTAATCTCAGCTTCTCCTCGAATAGGTGCATTTTCTCCAGTGACTGTTCGAAGCACAAGGTTTCACGCTTTCTGGCCGAAGAATGTTACTGCGTACCAAAGATACTGCAGCACCGGTGTCTATGGTGCATACGACGTTTTTTTCGTTTAATTTTCCTGAAATGGTAAGGCTATCGGTTGTTCTCCTTAGCCTGTTAATAGAGATGACCCTGGGGGCTCCATTATTGCTAGCCAGCATGCGACCCGATATGCTGGCTAAGTTTAGTTTTCCTGCCGCACACTTGAGGACTCGGTAGATGACCTTGTCCTCATAGGTGATTGCGAACGTGGTGGCATTCTTACTCTGCAGTCCTTTATTAGATGGCCCAATTTTCCACATCTATAGCACGCCCTGTTCTTCTGAGTGCTCATTCCGCTCTTCAAAGATTTGATCTCATCCAGAACCTTCCCGAATAAACTAGTAATTGCACCTGAATGTTGTTCGGGTTCTTCTATAGCTACTCCTCGTGCATTCGACCTCGAGGTGTTGAAGGCCGCCTCCACTTCTAGAGAACGTACTAAGGCATTACTCCTCTTGAAGTGTGTTAGTCGCAGAGTTCTTTGGACTTCGGTGTCTCTCAGTCCATCTATAAATAACTGCACCGCTAACTGTTCCTTGAAATCTCCCGGTGCTTCTGTGCAAGCCAGTTGAATTAGGCGTCTCACATCCGATTCAAATTCCTGCAGACTCTCACCTGATTTCTGAGTACGCCTTTTCATTTGAGCCCGATACAGTTGTTCTCGATGTTGATCGCCATACCGCAACTCTAATGCAGTAATCAGGTCTTTATATTTATTTTGCTGTTCGATAGGTATCGTCCGTAACATACCCAAAGCTGGCCCTCTCAAAGCTACTATAAGGGCCGTAGCTTTTTCTTCTTCGCCCCATCCATTTGCTACTGCTGTAGCCTCAAATTGTCAGCGATACATGGACCAAGAGGACTGTCCATCAAAAGTCGGTGGTTTTACGGAAATTCCTGATGTGGCAACCCTGTATCGACGATCTTGCTTCTTGAGGAGTGCTATCTGATTTTCTAGTCCTTTCATCTCCTCTCGCACTGTATCAAATTTCTTATAAACCTCATCGTCGATTTTCTTGACGTCTTTATTTTTTCTTTCAGTTCCTCCATTTGTACTTCGGTTTTCTGTAATACATGTTGGAAGAACTTGTCTTGATGTTCTAGAACCTTCTGGATGTCTGATTTCCTTTGTTTTTCTATTCGTTCCAATTCATTCTTTTGTTGTTCGAGAATTTTCTGGAGTGCCTCTTCTCGTTCTTTCTTTTCATCCAACCGTCTCATTTCCTCTTCCTGTTTTTCCTTTTCTCGTTATTTTCTCTGTTCTTCGAGAATTTTCTGGAGTGTTTTTTTCGTTCTTGTTTTTCTTTTTCTCGTTCTTGGTTTTCATCTAACCGTCGCATTTCCTCTTCTCGTTTTTCATCTTCTCGTTCTTTCTTTTCCTCCTGGCGCCGCTTTTCCTCTTCTTGTTTTTCCTCCTGGGGCCTTTCCAAATCCGCAAACTGATTTTGGATAAATTTCACAATGTCCTCCATCGTATCGTACGATGTACTACTCGTATTCACCATAAATAGTTTATAAATAGGTTGTTTCTGTTTTTCACTAATATCCCGCTTCGGACACCACTGTTACGTGTTGCTAAATAATAGGCCGAGCACACTACTAAACTGTTTATTTTCTAACTTCACTATAAACAAACATACAACACTTCACTGTCTAATAAAACACTTAGATCTATACAACAATACAACTATCTAAATATTCCAAACACTTCTGCTTATTATCACTTTCTAATCTTCTTAAATAATTCTCTTCATAAAAACTCCTCCTCTCAGTCAAATGTCTCGCGTTTATATAGGTACTCAAGTGTAACCAGAATCTTCGCGATGCGACGGTTCGGTTATCCCGAATATTCATTACCGGCAGTTATCTGCCTTTTTCTCGGAAACCATATCGACGATACGCATGCAAGTCTATCCAGCGGCGTATATAGTGGATTTTTATCAATCTCGTAACAATATTAACATTTTTATGGCAGAATTAGACAAACTAAAACAAGGTACAGAAAATGTATTTGTTCGCTCGCATTTTACTGCTGCACTACGAAATTGAACAATAATAGGTGTCAATAATGATAGATTTCGAAAATTGAAGAACATGGATATGTTAGTACGACGTCAACAAAAAAATATGTTTTGCACAATAACAAAAAATACCTATGAATTAATACAATCAGAAATACAAAACTCATCAACAGTATAAAAATTCTCTCTACAAGATGTTGTTTTAGTCTAGCTTTAAATATCAAAATATTTGTTCAGTCCTTTATTGGAGTTTCCAACTTATTGAATATTTTGAAACAAGTGCTCTTATATTAGACAAGCGAATTAAGACAAAATTGTGAAATTGATCATGGATTACAGGCACAACACAGGTACCTGGCTGATACGGGACAAGTATAAATTTAGCCAATTCTGCAACTAGGATTAGTTTAATCCTCTAAAAGATGGTCACTTTTGGTGATTACAAAACTTGTCGAGGTGTAGAAAGTAGTGGTTTGGTTAGAGGATGAAACTACAGTGTATTAATTACTACACCAAAGATTCCAAGCAGTGCAGTGCAAGTAAAGAGAATTTCGATGTGTGTTGGGTCCCAGCAAACTTCTAGCTCTAGTAGGGTATGGATGGTCTTGTTGATCTGATGTAAATTTACACATAAATATTGTCTATTTCACACACGAAATTAGATGGTTTGTGGAAAGTTTATGGATCACAAGCGTAAATAGTTTTAGACTTTACTGCTGTTATTTGTTATATGACAGTGTCGTAGGAAGGAATGTTTCCTCGACAATCGTCGATGATTCATGCCAATGAGAAAAATATTGAATTTTGCTTCTTTAATTCTTGAGGTGGGAGCTGGGCAAAAGTTAAGTAACCTCATTTATGCTCTCCTATATAGAGACTGTCTGCCATTGATTCAGTTGGGCAATTATTCTTGGTGCGTTTTTTTTGTAGAATGAACGCCCTATGCTAGGAATCGCACGTTAAAAGGTAAGATCTCGTTAATTCTTAGCTCGCACAAGTTTCGACTTTTGAGGGCTGTCGTTCGTAGGGGGATGACAGCTGGTTAACGGAAAATCAATTCTAAACAATTTTAAATTTTTTTTTATAAGCAGAAGTATCTACAGTGTATCTATAAGAAAACTTCAACTTCAAAAATATATTTTCCATTAAAAAAAAAGTATTTGGCACAACATTCTAAAAGGTAAAATGCAGTAAAACTATCATCGTACCACAGAATATTGGGGTAGGGGAAAGGTTATGCTTCAACGGGCGGGCGTCTTCGTTCAATCCTGCCCAGCCGGGTTCTCCGGGGGCATCTACTCCAGGTGTTGGGGCAGACTCTGCAATGTTTGTAGGTATATGCATATATGCGGTGAGTCGCTAAGTCCAAGGTATACAGGGGAATTCCGGTTTTAAATTAGACATCTCGTTATTTGGAGTTTCCATTGTCAATTTTTCAGTAGAGATCCCGGAAAAAACAAAGACATAACCTGGTTTAGACCTGCATTATGCTAAAAGTGGTTTATCACTCGTCTAGTATCTCCTGCAAAATATCCAATGCTTGGTAGATTAGCCCACCGTCGCTGTCATATTTCTTGATAGCGCACTTCCACGGATAAAGTAGCGGTAGAATTCATCTGTGATTTGTTTGATATTCTTCGATTGTCTGAACATCGGCCAGCTCTCGCAATGCGTCTAGCCGAATGTATCTATCTATTGAGTTTTGGGTAGGTTCTGAGACCGAACGTAACCCTGCCTTATCTGAGATCGTCTAAAATACCGTCGTGTTGATCGCCTGACTCTCCTGCTGTTCTGGTGAGAAATGAGCTCCTATGAAGTAAGCATATAGCCTAGTTTCACAAAGAAGCCCACTCCTGTTTTCCAGGTACACAGCCTTATAAAGAAAAACCCCCATTTTGATTCAACGTCCTTTTTTCCACGTTGTGTTTTTTTTGTTCTTTTAGGATACAAAGTTCTGCACAACTGAAGAGAAATGAAATGCGGAAAAGGGATAAATTTTATATTACAACTTCTGGAAATACATTATCAATTTTTGTAATCGAATTTCAAGTATTATATTTCCAATAATTTCATCTGAGAATAGAATTTTCAAACTATCGAATTCTGAAAAGCAAACTCTAGGATTGTCGCTAATTGGGCATCAAGTACATCCAAGTACATCCAAATTCCCACAACCATGGAGTTGGCCAGGTTTAAAAATCTTTTTGGGTGCACGCCATCTGTAACCAACCCGATACCGACCACCCCATCTTTTTGACTTATTGTGCACTGCAAAATGTGAGTGAATTCTGTTCATACTTCTTTTTGATTTCCAAATTGTGAGGGAGGATCCATATCTATGTATGAGAGTAACATTGCAGTGAACGTAAACATACTTAGTTCAACCATCTCACAATTTAGCGGTAGATAGAAAAAACAACCCAAATAATATTTCATTGCAATTGGGGTTTTCAAGACCTTACACCCTGGAGACAAAAACATCAAATAGTTCTTTATGAATTTGTGATTTAGATATTTTCCCATTTATAAACGCTAAATTTAATTTACTGATTTTAAAATTCTGAAAGAAGTAATGAGGTATAGTGAATAATTTCTGTTCTAGATTGGATCATCTGGATACTGGGTTGCAAGTCTGAACTCTGAACCTGTGCACCCTCTTGATCTAGAAGTAATTCTCCCGATCATGTTGGTGACTCCATCTTTCCGTTAGTCCCAGTACCATTTAGGTTCAGGTTCGACCCTAGTTGTGGTCTGCTTGAAGGTCTCAGATGAACTGCCATCTTCTGATTTTCGGCCTGGTATTTATAGTAAAAAATGGTTTCCATAACTACCGCTTCGAGATATGAAATTCGATGTATTTTGCCCAAAAATGGAACCCTGCTCTTCATCTATGTGAACCCTGAATCTGGAACTCACAGAAAAAGGTGCTAAGATAACTGATCTTTCCTCGAGGACAGCCCCTTCACCAGCGGGATGCCCCAATCACTTACAAATCCCTTTTGAAAGTTGGAAAACTTGGTTTGTTGACATCTGACGCTTGGGACCAGTCTTTGGAAAAATCCCTTTTGTGCCCCCTTTTGTACTGAAGTGATTATAGTGTCCGTTTATTGAGGAAAGATTCTACTATGACTACAGAAGTGTAATCTGTGTACTGAGTTCATCACTGTTGTCCTAGGTGTCCATAAAGTCAAACTTTCGAATCACAAGTTACAAAGTAATAAACTTATCCTTCTAGTTCTCTAAAGCGAATCTGTTTGATGCCTAGAGAGTGATATAGACATCCAGGGTGCGGATTCTATCCTGTGGATGTGTAACGTATAGCGTTCTATCCCTTATCGGGGCATATTTCTCTGCTATACTTGGAAGTCTGCTAGGTCCTCTTTAGTGCAGGAACGGTTTGTGTAATCTTTACCTACTTTTTGAGTACTTCCTGTATAGGTAAAATCCCAGAATTATATTAAACTACCAATACCCCGGGGCACACTATCTCAGTTCCAGAACACTATACAGGCGTAAGTCAACGCTGGCCTGATGACGTGTTTTTATAACAGAACTTTTCATTCCCGTTCCAGCCTGGAATTCCTAGCGATTAGCGGGCTCACTTCTCCGACTGTCGCTGCTTCTCTTTGGATTAATCGTAATAATGATTATAATTCATCAATCAGAATGCGTGAAGAAGGCGTGACGCGCGACGCGAAAAGCCTCATTGGGAACTTAATCTTAGTCTTCCTTCTAGCTTCACTCCCAGGTAGCGCACGGCGTCGGACTCTTCAATTCGATTTCCCTGAACCATAAATCCCCGCCGTGCGATTCCTTGTGAAATATATGAGTTCAGTTCTATCAGAATTAAACAAGATTTTTAAACTCGGTGCTGAGTTTTCTTGGAGTGCTTCTCAGTCTCAGGCCAATATTGAAGAATTTGAAATAATTAGTAATGCTAATGGTGACACATCGATTGTTGAAACAACTGTAACTGTATCTCCTTTTTTGTTTGTAATTATGTGGATGTACAAAATTATTTTGTACAGAGTCAGATATTCAAAATAATTGACATCGGCATATTGTCAAATTGTGTTTAAGTACCTACAGTAAATATACGGCCTGATTTTTTTTCAAGAGAAATTGCCCTGTATATTCGTTATCCAGGCAATGGGTTCTCTGGACCTTTCAGGTCAACTCATAAGTTCTTTTTCTAATTAAAAAAATAAATACGTTTTATCACTTCCTAATAGTCAAATAAATGAATATTTGGAACCTTTGATGTGAATAAAATTCATAAAATAGCAACTCCCAAAACTACGTCAGTTTCACTCGACGCGCGTTTCGTCACAAAGTTGGTATCCTCAGGAGCTCAAAAAAGCTTAGGTACTTCCCAATAAATCGAACAAAGTTCGAAAAGTGTGTGGTTCAGGCAAATCAAATAAATGAAACAAATAATTCCAGCGCTGTCGAAATATTCCTCATTCCACACATTCCCACAAAGTGAAATAAATGAAACAAATTAATATCGGATACAGAACGACTACTTCCTCTTACGGACATTGAATGGCATCTGACATCCATTTTGTGCAATATTTCTCAACCAAACAATGGATAGGATTCAATTGTTTCATTACAGGTAGTTGTTTTCTGTCAGATATTTGCATAATTTTTTTCGCTTTGGGAGAATGTGTTGTTGGAATTAATCGTTTCATTTATCACTTCATGTTTTACCAAATTATGTGGATTTTGGAAATTGAAATGGGATACCGTAAAACGGGGTCACTTTGCTCCACATTTTGACTTTATCTTTGATAGTTTGTAATACATAGCTTGAAAAAGATTCTAAATATTTTACAATTGCTTAGATCATTATTAGAGGTGTTGATATACCGGGTGGCTACGGAAGTATTGCCTACGGAATATCTCAGTTATTGTATGAAGTAGGTTTGTGAAATTTGGAGCGTCGATATAATGACATAAGAGCTAGAATTTGAGCATATTGACATGTCGAAGTTAACTTCCGGTCTGACCGGAAGTAACATCAACTTTCTTATTTTAAATGGAAACCCTATTTTTTTTTCTTTTCGCTTTATTCAGCATTCAATTCCCTTTCTAATGACATATCACAAGTTGGTATCTAACCAGAAACTAGATCAGAAAAAAATTATTATTGAAATTCACCGAGTAGGCCGTGGAAGCAAAATGAATTTCAAAAATTGAAAAGTTGGCTATGGAAACCATACGTCACTTGATAACAGTTGCTACTACTGTGATATTTTATTTTCATTCGTCGGCGTTATAAAAAGCCGCAAAAAAAATATTGGAAAAATTGGGAAAAAAACAATACTCTGTAGTTCCATAACTTAAATAGGAACATACAACTTTTTCTTGCCTGTACTATTCAGCATAACCATTCCTTTCTAATGATATAATAGAAAGTAATTTTTTGAAATTCAAATAACAAAAAAACAGATTTATCGGAAAAAAAAAATTCAAATTGATAGGATTAAAGATGAAATAAATTCAAAACAAATGTTCGAAATGCATTCCCTCAGCGTCAATACATTTATTGACTCTGATGATATTTTCATGTAAAACGTTTCTCAACATTTGGGGCGTGATATCTTGGAAAGCTCTACGAATTTTTACTTCTAGCTCATGTAGAGTTGTAGGCTGTGTGGAATACACCCTATTTTTAAGATGCCCCCATAGAAAAAAGTCGCACGGAGTAAGATCAGGTGACCTTGGTGGCCACCTGACTGGACCATGGGTTGTTATAAGTCTCTCTTGAAAGCGATTTTGAAGATAATTTCTTGCTATTCTTGAATTATGCGGAGGGGCGCCATCTTGCTGGAAGTACATTCTTTCAGATATTTCCGCTGGTAGGTTGTTAATGAATTCCGAAATTTAATTCGTTAAAAAATTAAAGTATCTCTCTCCGGTTAGTTGGCCTTGAAAAAGAATGGGGCCAACAATATGAGTTCCAACTATTCCTGCCCAAACATTCACACCAAATCTCTCCTGGAAGCCACCTTGTCGAAACCGGTGCTCGTTTTCTATCGCCCAGTACCTGAAACAAAAGACCGTTCACACTTTTAGCACTTTACACTTCGACTATCGACAATAATCCAAGTACCTACCTTGTATTATTCATGTTAAATAATCCATTATTGGTAAATCTTGACTCGGCCGTAAACAAGATATAATAGTTAAATAAGTGATTCTCAGCATTTTGTCGAAGAAACCAATTACAATATTCCAGGCGCCTTTCACCGTCATTTCCATACAAATGTTGATGCAACTGATACTTGAAGGATTTAAATCGATGTTTTTTAAAAATTTTCCTAGCAGAGTCCTTACTTATAGCTAATTCGGCGCCAATCTGCCTTGAGGAAATTGTGCTATCATATTGTACTAAAGCTAATACATTAATTTCAGTTTCCTCATTAATTACAAATGCTTCTTGGTCTTCGTGAACATCAGGCTCAGTTCTTAATTTTTCTTCAAGCCACTGGAAATACCTTCTTGACGGTTGCTGCCTCCCTGGATATCGCTCTAAATACAATCGTTCAGCGGCATAAGAATTTTTTAAACATTCACCATAAATGAGAAGCATGTCAATTTGTTCGATTCGTGAATAACGGGGCATTTTTTGAATATTCCACTAACTGATTTCGATATCCAAACCCTTTTAAAATGGCAGAATCAAAAACACTACTTCGAACGTCAAAATAATATGGGTAGCAGCGTTCGTGAGAACTCTCGTTTCTTTTTTGTTTCATTCCAAAATACATCTTAATCAGCCTACTTGTTAATATTTTGGTTCGAATGATTATTGCAATGGAATGATTATTCTGAATATCACAAACATCGTCCATAGGTAGATATTAGAATATCTATGGACGATGGCACAGACCAAGTACGTTTATGTTCCTATTTAACCTAGAACCTACAGGATATAATTTATCATTCCACATTATTTTTAATGTTATTTTTGCGTATGGCGATAATAGAGCAAGAGCAACTGTTATCAAGTGACGTATGGTTTCCATAGCCAACTTTTCAATTTTTGGCTTTCATTTTGCTTCCACGGCCTACTCGGTGAATTTCAATCATAATTTTTTTCTGATCTAGTTTCTGGTTAGATACCAACTTGTGATATGTCATTAGAAAGGGAATTGAATGCTGAATAAAGCGAAAAGAAAAAAAATAGGGTTTCCATTTAAAATAAGAAAGTTGATGTTACTTCCGGTCAGACCGGACCGACATGTCAATATGCTCAAATTCTAGCTCTTATGTCATTATATCGACGCTCCAAATTTCACAAACCTACTTCATACAATAACTGAGATATTCCGTAGGCAATACTTCCGTAGCCACCCGGTATGTGCCTACCTAATTCAAACATGATATATTATATACAGGCCGTTTCTTTTATCATGTGGTAACCTTGCTATATTCTAAACCGTATTAGATACAAAGACGATTAAATGGGAAAAATGTAACTATTGTGGTGATATGACCATTTTTTCTTTATATGCAAAAAATGTCAGCTCCGGCTGCCGTTCGTCTGGTGAGATGTGAGCCGTGGATATTAGAGTGTAAATTTAAAAAAAATAAACAATTGGGCGCCACCCGACCGCCTTGAAAACAAGATAATAAATTATCGCTTGGTCAGGAAATCAAACTCTGTGGAAAGAATTCGAGTTTGATTTAAAAAAAAATCCATGATCCAACTGAAAAGAAATTTGGGTGACAAAAAATTCAATTTTTATAGCAGTTGTAATGAGAGAATAAAAACCATTCAGATATACCAAAAAACACAGGGTGTTTATGGGAAAATTATTTGAATTTCATGTAATAATAATTTACGTGCCTTCACCCAGTACTGTGTGGCGACTTACACATATGTAAAGTGAAAAAAAATTGAGATTGCTCATATATGATTCGTAATTATTTTATATATAAGATAATTTAATGAAAATGAAATATCTGGCCTGTTCAACTCCTGCGACGTAGACGGTTATCTGTGGTACTATCTTTTCCAAGTAATAAAACTTAGTTGACATTGGCAAGAGGCGTTATTTTTGGATATCTCCTCGACAAAATGGCTTCCAGTTATCTCATGGGTCAAGACCCCTTCCGTAAAAAAAATTGATCAACGGAAGAAATGGATGTGGAAAAATATGACAATATCACACCCTTGCGGTAATTGTGAGGTAACCACTCATTCCCTCGCTTACAACCATACCTACAACCCTAAAGAAAGCAATAAGTATTGCAAGTAAAATATATACAAGCAATTAACTTACCCCACCAGGAGGGATATAATCTAATATTACGATGATTAGGAAATTCAAGCCACAACGATTTTTTGGATTAATTCGATGACGATGTCTCGAACTCTGTAATAGAAATAAAAACTGAATCCAAATGGATGGAAAAAGTGGAAGAACTTCTACTCACGAAAAAAAAGGAAACCAACCAAGACGTATGGAATACCAAATGGATGGATGGATTGCTTTGATCACAGATGGGCATCAAAAGTTGGATTGAGAAAAATCGAATCGTAGAAACAAAACCCACAATTTAGGACCGGACGACCATTTTCTCGTTACCCACATGGATCTCCTGCTCTCTTCCCCACCTCGCTTTTATTATTCTTGCGCACTCATCCTTCCAATACGCCTGATAGGAATTTAACAATGCCATCTATTGATGAAGATACCTCACCCAAGAGAAACAAAACTCGAACTGTGAGTGGAAAAATGGAAGCCTATATTTTCGACAACTCACATAATGTATCGTACGATGTTAAAAAAATCAAAAGGAATGAAAAGAAAACATGTTCTTAATAAAATTTCAGAAAACATTGATCACCTATGACATTAACTATTTTTTTTTAGGTTCCGAGAATCAAGTGGATTCAATACTTATGTAGAATTTTTCGTAATTTCTTCAAAATATGAAGTAGAAATATATCATTAAATTTGGAAAAATTGTATTCTTATTCCCAGCTTGAGAAAATCCTAGAAATATGCCGCCAACAAATCGTTGGCGTTAATCCTGAGTGGACTGACACATTATTCCTTGTGAATTTTAAAATAATTTGATATCAACGACACCCACTAGTTCAAAGCTGAACCACGAGTTGAGCGCAGTGATTGACAATTTTTAATGAAGATATCTCGATCTTTCTCAGTGTAGCTCTGAACTTGTTCCCATCACTTACCGGTTAAAATATACATATATACAGGGGAGGAGAATGAGAAGTAGCATTTTCAAATGCTACAGTGAGAAGTACATTGGTCAGAGAAAATCTACGGGCACTCTCGCCCTTCCCGACTTATACAGGGAAAACTAAAAATGCTGTTTTCGTTTTTTTACGAATAGAATGGTTATTTCAGAATATAAAAAAATGAAAGAGGAAAGTTTTATTGTGATTTTATCGCTCTATCAATATTTGTGATGAAATAGACAGGTCCGTATTTGAAAAAAATTGTTGATCATGGCGGTGTTGACACGAAACGTTTGATTAAAAATTTATCGTTACGTAGTTCTAGTACATTTTGAATGCAATAAAACTCTCGTTTTTAACTTTTTTATATTTTCTGAAATAACAATTCTATTCGTAAAAAACCGAAAACAGCATTTTCAGTTTTCCCTGTATAAGTTGGGAAGGGTGAGAATCCCCGTAAATTTTTTATGACCAATTTACTGCGCACCACAATAGTTACCGTTTTTCCCATTTAATCGTCTTTGTATCTACTACGGTTTAGAATATATCAATGTTACCACATGATAAAAGAAACGGCCTGTATACCCAGGTACGAAATATGTATATTTGAAATCTGGTGCAAAGTAGGCTTTACGATGGGTTTACTTTGCACCACTTCATTTAAGACTGGTTTTTCTATAGTAAAATTCAGGTGGGACAAAGAAACCCCACACCGTTATCATGTTCAAAAACGTGCGGTTCTTTTGGTATAGAAATTTTTAATTTTTGAGGGATTTAGGCATGTTATCAACCCAACTTAAGATTGTAATTCACCACCCAGATTTTTCCACCCAACAAATAACACAGTTTTCTAGGTTAGTTTTTCGAATCTAACTGCCGGCGTCTGACCGGCGGCCGAAGCGTACAATTCCGCTCCAGTGACTATTAATAATAATAATAATAATATTTATTTGCCACTGTGGTACAAACTGTACATATGGTACGTCAATAATTAGTAAAACATAAAAAATGTTATCACAGACTGATATATATATATATATATAAATAAAATACAATACAATACGACAAAATATAAAATATGAAAATTAATGTCATATCTAATAATATATGTATATATATATAAATATATATAGATATATATAATATATATATATATATATATATATATATATATATATATATATATATATATATATATATATATATATACATATATATATATATATATATATATATATATATATGTGCATATAGCTGATGGCCTAGTAAAAATATAGACAAACGTCAAAGATAAGAAAAAATAGATAAGATAAAGTCTCATCGTAAATCATCATCCAGGAATTCATCACAACTATAGTAACACTTTTGCAGCAGCAGTTGCTTCACTCTGCCAAGAAACATTTTATCAGGGGTAATTTGCTTGATGTGTTCTGGTAATTTATTATACAGATTCGAAGCATTGTATATACTTAGGGGACTTTTTATATTTTGTTGACCTATGACTCGGAATACGCAAGAGATCACCATGACGGGTATTGTAGCTGTGCGTCGTTCCATTTGTTTCAAAATTTTCTAAGTTAGATCTAGCTAATCCTATACATTTGAAAATATATATACAGTGTGTTTCACTTCTCATGGAAACACCCTCGTATCTTCCGTAATTTTCAACGTAGAACCATGAAATTTTCAGGATCGATAGATTCAATAGAAATGAACTCGCTGCAAAAAAGGTATCATCCTACGAGATATACACTGCACGAAAACAGCGATGGAACCACTCATTTTTCCAGAAACTTATATTAGGTGGCAAAATTGGCCAAAAATTCCTTCGGATTCGTGATTAGGATCCCCGAAATACTGCTATTACACCTGTCTCTTGAAAAATTTTCACTCCTGAAAATTTCAAACTTGTTTCACTTCTCATTGAAACGCCCCCGTATCTTCCGTAATTTTTTATGTAGAACCATGACATTTCCAGGATCGATAGATACACTAGAGATGACCTCTCTGCACGAAAGGGGTCATCATCCGTGAAGTATTTGAAAAAAAAAATTAATTTTTCAGAACTGAAATTTTTTCAGGAGACAAGTGTATTAGTAGTAATTTGGGGATCCTGAACACGAATCCGAAGGAATTTTGGGCCAATTTTACTCCCTATTATTACTTTCCAGAAAATTGGGTGGTTTCATCGCTGCTGGCGAGCAGTGTATATCACGTAGG